>CAWUFW010011633.1:0-599664 GCA_963921515.1 Calotriton arnoldi
CGACGCGTACGCAGCATACAAAACTGCACAAACACAGCGTGAACGAAGCGGAAAACACCGTCACGAGACCAATGCAGGGTCCGACTCGGTCACAAGAACGTTCCAACATACACAAACAGCACAAAGGAAAAATCAACCAAAAAGGCCAAACAAGCAATTACCAAGCCAATAAATACTGGGGGGGTGGGGACAGAGAACAAAGACACACCCACAACTCCACCTATATAAAGGACACAAATCACTACCATGAGCCTTTGCAAATGCCATTTCACTGCCAGCACCCAAGAGAAAGCAACCACACACCCACAGCTCATCCCTCACACAAGCCACACACCATCAGCACACCAACAAATACCTACCTCACATACACCCAGCAAAACACACACTCACACACCCTCACCTGCACACCAACACACACATCACTCACCATCACCACCCATCACCATGCCCCCAAGAAGAATCCCAAGTTCCTAGATTGTGAATTGAAGTCCTGGTAGCACGAGATCCCTCAGGGTGGAGCCACAGCTACGTTTGGCACTCTGGTCCAACAGACCCCCATGTCGCAGAAAACCAAGATGTGGGAGAGGATCATCAACAGGGTGAACGCCCAATCATCATGTCGGCGCACAAAGACGGACATCCAGAACAGGTGGTATGACGTGCGCAGGAGGAGTACGGGACCTGCTGAAGATAGAACTACAGCAACAGCCAACAGACCGGCAGTGGCCCCTCCTGCCAAGCCAATATACCTCAGGGCCCTGGGAGGAGAAGGTCGCGGGCCATCCTTCCGCCAGTGAGCGTATATGGACTAGAGAACATCCCAGAGCCTGGGTGAGTACACAACAAATGTACACAATAAACTGCCACAAAACACACACATCACTGTCAAGGGGAGAGTCAAACCATGCACACATAGCAATTACACAGCAACTAGAACAGAATCATCCCAAAATGTGTATGTCAGTCAGATAAACTTACAACACATGCCATCAAAAAAGTCACATCCAACTGTGCCAACACATGTACAAACACAACCACAACTACAGCTAGGCAGTGGCACTAAATAGAACTAACACACACATCCACACATGTAGCCACCACAACAACACCAACACACAGTGAAGACCACTCAAAGGAAAGGAATTCTGTGTATGCTGGCCAAGTCAGTGTAGCCAATAGCATCATGGGAGTCGCAGTCACACATATTGCCCCCCCACAACTGTCCCATCAACTACCACCCTGAACCATGCTTCACATCACAGGGAGTGGAGAAGGACTCACAAGATGGCTGACACTGGCTACTGCTGTGGGGAGCACAAGGCCCTGCTGCCAACTGTGCACCAACAAACAGCAGGACACCACTGACTGACATCCTGAGAGACAACTTCCACTCCCTGCAATGCAAGCACGTTCCATGGTGGGCTATCTGGCTGGCTGGGTGGGAAGGGGGACTTGCAGCACTGACTATAGTCACCAGCACCTCCCCTCACACCCCCAACACAAACTCCACAGTACCCACCTGGTAGAATGCAATGCCCTCCATCCTAACACAAGATCCCACAAAGCACCACCACCCTGGGTTATGTTGTGTGAAGCACAGGGACACTCTTGGGACTCTTAGCCAAACAACTGCCAGGACAACACTCCCAGCCATCCTGTCAGCACAGCCAGCCCACCCCACAGGGAAGCAGAGTCAAAAGGAAGGAAGCATGGGCATGCTGGGAAGGGGGGTGGAGGCAATAGCATGATGGGAGGCGTAGTCACAGACATAGCTCACCCCCACAACTGTCCCATCAACACCACCCTGAACCATGCTCACATCACAGGGAGTGGAGAAGGACTCACAAGATGGCTGACACTGGCTACTGCTGTGGGGAGCACAAGGCCCTGCTGCCAACTGTGCACCAACAAACAGCAGGACACCACTGACTTGACATCCTGAGAGACAACTTCCACTCCCTGCAATGCAAGCACGCTCCATGGTGGGCTATCTGGCTGGCTGGGTGGGAAGAGGGGGACTTGCAGCACTGACTATAGTCACCCAGCACCTCCCCTCACACCCCCCAACACAAACTCCACAGTACCCACCTGGTAGAATGCAATGCCCTCCATCCTAACACAAGATCCCACAAAGCACCACCACCCTGGGTTATGTTGTGTGAAGCACAGGGACACTCTTGGGACTCTTAGCCAAACAACTGCCAGGACAACACTCCCAGCCATCCTGTCAGCACAGCCAGCCCACCCCACAGGGAAGGCAGAGTCAAAAGGAAGGAAGCATGGGCATGCTGGGGAAGGGGGGTGGAGGCAATAGCATGATGGGAGTCGCAGTCACACACATAGCTCACCCCCACAACTGTCCCATCAACACCACCCTGAACCATGCTCACATCACAGGGAGTGGAGAAGGACTCACAAGATGGCTGACACTGGCTACTGCTGTGGGGAGCACAAGGCCCTGCTGCCAACTGTGCACCAACAAACAGCAGGACACCACTGACTGACATCCTGAGAGACAACTTACACTCCCTGCAATGCAAGCACGTTCCATGGTGGGCTATCTGGCTGGCTGGGTGGGAAGGGGGACTTGCAGCACTGACTATAGTCACCAGCACCTCCCCTCACCCCCCCAACACAAACTCCACAGTACCCACCTGGTAGAATGCAATGCCCTCCATCCTAACACAAGATCCCACAAAGCACCACCACCCTGGGTTATGTTGTGTGAAGCACAGGGACACTCTTGGGACTCTTAGCCAAACAACTGCCAGGACAACACTCCCAGCCATCCTGTCAGCACAGCCAGCCCACCCCACAGGGAAGCAGAGTCAAAAGGAAGGAAGCATGGGCATGCTGGGAAGGGGGTGGAGGCAATAGCATGATGGGAGTCGTAGTCACAGACATAGCTCACCCCCACAACTGTCCCATCAACACCACCCTGAACCATGCTCACATCACAGGGAGTGGAGAAGGACTCACAAGATGGCTGACACTGGCTACTGCTGTGGGGAGCACAAGGCCCTGCTGCCAACTGTGCACCAACAAACAGCAGGACACCACTGACTGACATCCTGAGAGACAACTTACACTCCCTGCAATGCAAGCACGTTCCATGTTGGGCTATCTGGCTGGCTGGGTGGGAAGGGGGACTTGCAGCACTGACTATAGTCACCAGCACCTCCCCTCACACCCCCCAACACAAACTCCACAGTACCCACCTGGTAGAATGCAATGCCCTCCATCCTAACACAAGATCCCACAAAGCACCACCACCCTGGGTTATGTTGTGTGAAGCACAGGGACACTCTTGGGACTCTTAGCCAAACAACTGCCAGGACAACACTCCCAGCCATCCTGTCAGCACAGCCAGCCCACCCCACAGGGAAGCAGAGTCAAAAGGAAGGAAGCATGGGCATGCTGGGAAGGGGGTGGAGGCAATAGCATGATGGGAGTCGTAGTCACAGACATAGCTCACCCCCACAACTGTCCCATCAACACCACCCTGAACCATGCTCACATCACAGGGAGTGGAGAAGGACTCACAAGATGGCTGACACTGGCTACTGCTGTGGGGAGCACAAGGCCCTGCTGCCAACTGTGCACCAACAAACAGCAGGACACCACTGACTGACATCCTGAGAGACAACTTACACTCCCTGCAATGCAAGCACGTTCCATGTTGGGCTATCTGGCTGGCTGGGTGGGAAGGGGGACTTGCAGCACTGACTATAGTCACCAGCACCTCCCTCACACCCCCCCAACACAAACTCCACAGTACCCACCTGGTAGAATGCAATGCCCTCCATCCTAACACAAGATCCCACAAAGCACCACCACCCTGGGTTATGTTGTGTGAAGCACAGGGACACTCTTGGGACTCTTAGCCAAACAACTGCCAGGACAACACTCCCAGCCATCCTGTCAGCACAGCCAGCCCACCCCACAGGGAAGCAGAGTCAAAAGGAAGGAAGCATGGGCATGCTGGGAAGGGGGTGGAGGCAATAGCATGATGGGAGTCGTAGTCACAGACATAGCTCACCCCCACAACTGTCCCATCAACACCACCCTGAACCATGCTCACATCACAGGGAGTGGAGAAGGAATCACAAGATGGCTGACACTGGCTACTGCTGTGGGGAGCACAAGGCCCTGCTGCCAACTGTGCACCAACAAACAGCAGGACACCACTGACTGACATCCTGAGAGACAACTTACACTCCCTGCAATGCAAGCACGTTCCATGGTGGGCTATCTGGCTGGCTGGGTGGGAAGGGGGACTTGCAGCACTGACTATAGTCACCAGCACCTCCCCTCACACCCCCCCAACACAAACTCCACAGTACCCACCTGGTAGAATGCAATGCCCTCCATCCTAACACAAGATCCCACAAAGCACCACCACCCTGGGTTATGTTGTGTGAAGCACAGGGACACTCTTGGGACTCTTAGCCAAACAACTGCCAGGACAACACTCCCAGCCATCCTGTCAGCACAGCCAGCCCACCCCACAGGGAAGCAGAGTCAAAAGGAAGGAAGCATGGGCATGCTGGGAAGGGGGTGGAGGCAATAGCATGATGGGAGTCGTAGTCACAGACATAGCTCACCCCCACAACTGTCCCATCAACACCACCCTGAACCATGCTCACATCACAGGGAGTGGAGAAGGACTCACAAGATGGCTGACACTGGCTACTGCTGTGGGGAGCACAAGGCCCTGCTGCCAACTGTGCACCAACAAACAGCAGGACACCACTGACTGACATCCTGAGAGACAACTTACACTCCCTGCAATGCAAGCACGTTCCATGTTGGGCTATCTGGCTGGCTGGGTGGGAAGGGGGACTTGCAGCACTGACTATAGTCACCAGCACCTCCCCTCCACCCCCCCAACACAAACTCCACAGTACCCACCTGGTAGAATGCAATGCCCTCCATCCTAACACAAGATCCCACAAAGCACCACCACCCTGGGTTATGTTGTGTGAAGCACAGGGACACTCTTGGGACTCTTAGCCAAACAACTGCCAGGACAACACTCCCAGCCATCCTGTCAGCACAGCCAGCCCACCCCACAGGGAAGCAGAGTCAAAAGGAAGGAAGCATGGGCATGCTGGGAAGGGGGGTGGAGGCAATAGCATGATGGGAGACGTAGTCACAGACATAGCTCACCCCCACAACTGTCCCATCAACACCACCCTGAACCATGCTCACATCACAGGGAGTGGAGAAGGACTCACAAGATGGCTGACACTGGCTACTGCTGTGGGGAGCACAAGGCCCTGCTGCCAACTGTGCACCAACAAACAGCAGGACACCACTGACTGACATCCTGAGAGACAACTTACACTCCCTGCAATGCAAGCACGTTCCATGGTGGGATAACTGACTGGGTGGGTGGGTGGGTGGGAAGGAGGTCTGGCTGTCAACCAAACACAATCAATGCAGACCATGTTCACACCCCAGAGAATACATAGAAATGCCCAAATAATGCAGGACAATGTGCCACACCAATATCAACCCCTGACTGTGACGACTTAGGACAATACAATGTACAGGCCCGCACCCCGAGGCACAGTCACAACTGTCAGGTGTGTCAACCACTGATGCCTGCAGAAACATGACATACATTGTTTGTGTCTCCCAAAAACAGGTGATGATAGGGACACAGCAGCAGACGCTGAGAGTCCCAGTCCCAGGCTCAAGAGGATGCCGAGCTCACTGGCGTCGTACAGCCTCTGTCCTCCTCGGACGATGAAGAACAACCTGGCACATCCGGTGCAAGTCAACATGCTGCACCAGCAGGACCACCAGCTGCAGCACCAGCAGGTCCACCAGCTGCACCCCCTGCACCCACCCCTCCAACGACTGTCACCACGAATACCATCCCTGCCGACATGGACAGAATAAGGAACAACACCAGCGCAAGTGACCCTGGACCAACCTGGGGCCATGGACACCACCACCACCACCAACCCCCAAGGTGGACCAGGGTTATCTGTGCGTGCAACTGCACACACTGCACATGTCAGCAGGGGTGGTGGGAGGGGTGGGAGACAGAGGTCGCTGCTTGCAGACGTTGCTGGTGTGCATGAAGACCCACAACTGGTACGCATAGCTGATGCGTACCAGTCCAGCACCGGAGAGCTCAGCCAGGTAGTGGGGCTCCTCAGAGACATCAAACAGCAGCAGGCTGCCCATCATGCCCGCTTGGACTCCCACATGTCCCAAGTGGAGTCACACATGTCACGTGTGGACTCCCACATGTCACGTGTGGACTCCCACATGACCCGCGTGGAGTCCAAGTGGGATGTACTACATGAGATGACGGCGGTGCACAGGGACATTTTACAATGCCTCCGCCAGATGAACAGCAACCAGTCCACACCTCCCTGTGTGCCAACAACATCTGGTACCGAACAAACTGCAACTGCCACAGGGAGGGAGGAGGACTCTGGCGGAGAGTCCCCTGCACCGCAGCAGCCTGCACTTGAGGGCCCCCCCAAGAAGAGGGGTCGTCCGAGGAGGGGAAAGTGAGAGGCTGATGGCCAAGCGCAACTCCCAGGAAGCCTGAACCTGTTCTGGATTTTCGCCTTTGTGCACAGACTGTTCACCCTGTTGATGGCAACACTACTCCCACACATTGCATGGGGAGTATAAGTTGGAACAATGTGTCAGACAACAGTGGCCCCGATACTGGGGATCCTGTCTACCTGGACTTTCTATTCATCTAGGAACTTGGGATTGCAAGATTCATGTACAGCACAATCCATCCTATGCACTATTATCACAATAAACACACTAATACACCATACTTGCCTCTGTCGTGATTCCAACGTGGGTGCTGTTATGGGGATGATGAACTGCAAAATTACACAGTGTATGCGAACTGCAACAGCAAGGACAACACAGGCATGTGAGTACAGGCAACGTGACACATATGAGGGAGACACACCACCAGGGCTACACAACACATACACACCTAGGCCATCTGACTCATTGCCTACACTGATGTTGCCAGGGAAGACGGTGCAATGCACAGACACCACACCCATTCCCAGTTGTAGTCAAGTAGCCCACAGGTGCAGTAAGCAAATGGCAGTCAAATGTGTGACCACAGACAACGCACATCACTAAGTGAAGCACAGGTTTATTACACAGTAGCAACATGCCGTAACCACTACAGATGCAAGGTAACCCCACCTGGTAAGCGGGCACACAGTCAACAACTGTAGACAGAAGGAAGTCCATGGGTGTGGCGCACATCACCTGTAGGGACACAACAGCTACCAGCCTGGATGTGCAATCACGTCGTCGGTGGACACAGTTCACCAAACGAATCTGAAAGTACCCTGTGAAGGACAGAAATGACACACAGTCAAAAGCAATGCAGTACAGGACAGAACAGCAAAACTCATGCACAATACATGTTACAAGATACCCACCCAGAACCAAGTTAGCATGTCAACACTGTTGGGGAGTACAGCCCACCTGTCACCACACATCGCAACACACATCCTGTCAAGTAGCCCATGGACACACTCCAACAGCACCAGAGCACCACCCACACATCATGCCAACTCACATCATTCACATGACACCTCAGGATACTCACATTCAGCTAAAGAAGTTGGTGATGAGCTGTGTGCGGACATCACCATCACCATCATCATCATCATCGTCACTGGCATCGTGGTCCAGGCCAGGATCCTCCACAGGTGGCGGATGTTGGTCATCGTCATCCTGGATGAGAGGCAACTCCTTCCGCACTGCCAGGTTGTGGAGCATGCAGCAGACGATGATAATCTTGCACACTTTCGCAGGGGCATATGGGAGGGACCCTCCGGTCTTGTCCAGGCAGCGGAAGCGGCTCTTCAGGAGACCAAAGGTCCGCTCAATCACTCTCCTGGTCCGACCATGTGCCTCATTGTAGCGCATCTGGGCAGGTGTCACAGGGTTCCTGAGGGGTGTCAGCAACCACGGCATGTTGGGGTATCCCGAGTCACCTACGGACAGACAAGTGCACATCAGCTGACTTGGAAAAGTGGGCGGAATACTACAGATCAGATCACACACAATGGCACAAAGTCAGTACACACCGACAAGCCAGGCACGCTGGTTCTGCATCTGTGCCATCAACCTGGGGATGCGACTACTCCTCATCACAAAGGCATCGTGTGCTGAACCAGGGAAACGGGCACACACGTGTGTGATGGTCATGTCTGCAAGACACACCACCAGTGCATTGACCGAGTGGTAGTGCTTGCGGTTCCTGTAGGCCTGCTCCTGGGCCTGTGGTGGTACCAAAGCCACATGTGTCCCATCAATGGAGCCAATGACATGCGGCATCCTCCCCAGGGCATAAAAGTCACTCTTCACGTCAGTGAGTCGTCGCAGTCTAGGGAAATAGATGTACCGGTTCAGGAAGAGCAACATTGCCGCCAAAACATCGCGGAGCACACGGCTGAACATGGTCTGTGACATCCCACCAGCAGACGCCACAGTATGTTGGAAGGTACCGGTGGCAAAGAAGTGTAGGGCTGCCATCACCTTCACCTTGGGGGTCAGCGCTGTAGGATACGGCCGGCCAGGCTGCAAATGTGGGGACAACTGCACTGCCAAATCCTCAATCAGCTGCCTGGTGAAGCGGTACCGTCGGATGCTGTCCCGTTCCACCATTGTTGCCAGGTCTGGGAATGGCCGATGGACAGCAGGAGCCCTGCAGTGCAGAGGAGAAGTAAGCAAGATCGTCAGTCACCCCACATATGCGGCATTGAACACACTCAAGATCCCAACATACATCATCATGAGGCACAACTACATGAAGTGTGCAGTACCGGAACGACATTTATGGTACATACATGGCCAACATCTGTCAACACGGTCCTACAGGTGGCATCAATTTGTCCCAGGTTGGCCCATTGGATATCATGATGCTGTGTCACAGTCACCCCCCAGTGACATGTGAGGACAGATGTGCCCCAGGCACCACAGCTCAACGACAGGCACATTCCCAGGGACCCTGTAATGCCACATGGACACTGGCATCACCTGGAGTATCATGTGTACACCACAACAAAACAAACATGACCCCCACAGGTAGTGGCCACACTTGCCATGGCAGGAGAGCCATGGACGTCTGTGACACACACGCACAACATCAGAGTCCATGCACACACAACGTGGATGTGGAGACTGTCTCCCATTGTGCACATGAAATCAGAGACATTGTAAACACTACATGCACAAAGACTGTGGAGGGCCATCACTATTGTGCCACTGGGACACCCTGGCTCAAACATACCGTCCCACATGGGACTCACGGGGTATGTGACATGACATACACAAACACCACTGTGAAATGTGACCATGGCACATGCACAGATATGAACAGTTGCACATCACAGTGGTCACGTACACGTAACACCCATGATCCTGTCCCCATGAACACGTGCACAGCCTGGGGGTGGCTGCCCACAGGTGACACCCACTAGGACAACATGTACACCAACATACACACAATAGGAAATGCAGCCTTACATGCCTTATGATAAGGTTTGGACAGGCTGTCGTGATGTAGGTGTGCCCCTCACTCCCTGGGAGCTATCTGTGGCTGGCATATGTCCATCTGAGACAGGCATGCTGACATATGCCAGTCACATGTACAGTGATGCGTTGTACTGCAATGGACCGATCGGTGCCTCCGGCCGGCCCATTGCATTCAATGTGTGCGGGTACGCGTTGTACCCCTGTGCGCGTTGAACAGCAATGGACCGATCGGTGCCTCCGGCCGGCCCATTGCATTCAATGTGTGCGGGTACGCCGTTGTACCCCTGTGCGCGTTGTATCGGCAATGGACCGATCGGTGCCTCCGGCCCGGCCCATTGCATTCAATGTGTCGCGGTACGCGTTGTACCCCTGTGCGCGTTGTACTGCAATGGACCGATCGGTGCCTCCGGCCGGCCCATTGCATTCAATGTGTGCGGGTACGCGTTGTACCCCTGTCTGGCGTTGAACAGCAATGGACCGATCGGTGCCTCGGCCGGCCCATTGCTTTCAATGTGTGCGGAGTACGCGTTGTACCCCTGTGCGCGTTGAACAGCAATGGACCGATCGGTGCCTCCGGCCGGCCCATTGCATTCAATGTGTGCGGGTACGCGTTGTACCCCTGTGCGCGTTGTACTGCAATGGACCGATCGGTGCCTCCGGCCGGCCCATTGCATTCAATGTGTGCGGGTACGCGTTGTACCCCTGTGCGCGTTGAACAGCAATGGACCGATCGGTGCCTCCGGCCGGCCCATTGCTTTCAATGTGTGCGGTACGCGTTGTACCCCTGTGCGCGTTGAACAGCAATGGACCGATCGGTGCCTCCGGCCGGCCCATTGCATTCAATGTGTCGCGAGTGCGCGTTGTACCCCTGTGCGCGTTGAACAGCAATGGACCGATCGGTGCCTCCGGCCGGCCCATTGCATTCAATGTGTGCGGGTACGCGTTGTACCCCTGTGCGCGTTGAACAGCAATGGACCGATCGGTGCGCACCCATTGACAATGGGCTTGCCTGGCAACGGACGCGTTTTTGAATATTCGAACGAGTCGGTTGCTGGAAAATCAGTTGGTCACCCACAACAATGTTGCAAAATAATGTATGTCATGAAGTTGAAGATTTGAAGGATGCTGTGGGCGTGTTTTGGTGCTGCTATTCCATGGATTGGCCAGATTCAGAAGATGCAAACGACTTGGACCTATCACTTTGGACACAAGGGACAGTATCTGCCTCTCCAGCACATATATATTGCTGCATGTTCCCCTGAGAGCCCACTTGCCTGCACTACATGCTCCAGGACGACATCTGCCACTGCACTGCTGCTGTCTCTGCCCCTCTGGACCCTGCAATGGCACGTACTGTGGAGAGAGCCCCAGCCTTCAGCCTTGAAGAGAACCAGGCCCTGCTGGACAGCCTACTTCCACAGTACAGCAAGCTGTATGGGACACCAGGGGAGCAGGTGAGTGTTCTGTGCACTGCCTTTCTGAATGTGCATTTTGTCTGACTAGCAAGGCTGAGAGTCAGCACACCACTGGCTAGCAGGCTCACTGAGTAGTTGTCACCCCCCATAGTGTGTAGTGACTTGCACTGGACAGGTATGGTGCAGTGACAGTGCTTCTGAACAGGGTTTTACTCCCCATGCTATGATACCATGTAGTGACTTCTGGAAAACTGTCCATGGGCAGCCGTGCACTGCCTGGGTACACCATGTGCCCCTGTGATTGCGACATGTATATGCAACTGTGTCATGCACGGATATGTTGCATGTGTAGTAATGTCCTTATCACTTTGTCATCCTGACAGGCTTCTGCCCATCGGAAGCATGAGATCTGGAAGGACATCGTCCGGGCTGTCCGGTCCGTGAGGGTCTACAAGCGCCGGATCCGCAACTGCCAAAAGAGGTGGCAGGACCTTCGGGGCTGGACCCGGAGGATTGCACGGGTCCAGCTGAAGCTGTCGCCTCCTCGCAGGAGGGGCGGAACACGGACCCTGACCCCCACATGCTCAGGATCCTGGCGGTGGTCTTTCCAGACCTGGATGGGCAGCTGAAGGCCAGAGAGCAGCAAGGAGGGGGTGAGTCAAAGACTGCACTGTGTACTCTGTCTAACATGTTATGTGCCCTCCTCGGGCCAGGTTGAACTGCCACAGTACAGCAGTCATGTTGTCCAGGAGCCATGTCCCTCTATTGTGCACTGCCCACTCCTCATCTGATACCCAGGTGTGGCCCTTACATGCAGGGAATTCTGTCACTTAGGACTGTGTCCTTGCAGTTTGCTTGACTCAAGGTGGGAGACAGCATCTGTTTCCCTGACTCTGTGGTGGGCATCATGGGTGGGTCCATTGCTTACACAATGCCTGTATTCTGACATGTAGGGTAGTGTCACAGGTCTCCCATATGTCCAATAGGTATGACCTGGACAGATGAGGGTTAAGAGGATGTGTTGTGGGGGGGATGTACATGTGCACTTGTGCAGCTCCAGGACTTGCATTCCCCATGACCTACTATTGTGACACAGTGCAGAGTGTTGTTGTCTGGCTGCAAAGTCATACATCACTGAGACAGTGATGTATGACTTTGCAGTCATGCCTCCGCCATGGCATGTGTCTACTGATTGGTGATCCTGCAGGGGAGTGACATGTGCTACATGCACACCATAGTGGCGCTGGCTATCAGGACATGGGTGCATCATGGTGTCTGTCGCTGGTATGCATCACATGCATTTCCTATTTGACTCTGGGCATCCCTTACATCCGTAAACCTGTACTGACTCAGTGGCAAGAGCTGTGATGTGTCCACACCGTGTCCTCTGCACTGTCCAACTACTGTGTACTTGGTGCATGTGTCAACACTGGGGTGTTGCAATCCAACAGACACCAGACAGATGGGTGCAAGGCCATGTGGGATGTGAGTGCCATGCTTGGCATCAGACTGACAATTGACTTCTCCTGTTCAATTAGTGCACTTTTAGCAATGTACAACTAATGATGCCAGGGCTTGCTCTGTGATGTGCTGTGCTCACAGTGGTGTGTGCGTTATGTGCAGGTGACTGATGTCTGTCTGTTTCCCCATTGTTTGCAGATACATCCACGGCCACGGAGAGGGGACAGCTCCACGGACCAGGAGGAGCCGGAGAGCCAGACTGGGTCAGCAGCCGAGGAGTGGTCGGAGGGACCCAGTGGCACGGAGGGCGAGGGGAGCCACACCGAGGAGTCCTCAGCAGCATCCACCTCAGCTGAGGACCAGAGCAACTCGGAGGATGACTCCCTTGTGGAGGCGGGTGTCAGCAGCCACCACACCCCAGCTAGTGTTGCTGTCCCCGCCACCACCAGCACCACCACCGCCCTCCCATCGGCTCCCATTCCCCAGGTCCGTGGAGGCTCCCATGTCCGGGAGCGTGTCTCCTTTGGGCCAGGCACCGCACCCCTGCCCCTGTGTCCCCTGCTGCCCTGAGTGAGGAGTCTGTGTACCTCCTTCGCCAGCTCCATGTAGGGCAGACAGCCATGCTGAGTGTCCTCCATGCGCACACCGCGCTGTTGACTCAGCTGGTGTCGTTCATGGAGGGCATCTCATCGGGCATGTCTGACCTACAGAGGGGCAATAGGTCCATGGACTCCTCCCTGACGGCAGCAGTGTCCCTCCTCAAACGGTCCCTCACCCCTCCTGCCTTTGCTCCATCCACACTCCCCAGCACCTTACCCATCCCAGGCACACACACACTGGCACACACCAGCACACACACATCCAGCACACTGACACACACGCCAATGACAAAACGCACACGCAAGCACATTCAGGGGACTGAAGCCAGACTCACAGGGGATGGGGCCCTGGAACACACACACGCATCCACATGCACTGCGCAGTCCTCAGTTCCCTCTCCCTCCAAAGCACCCCTCCCTTGCCTCACCTGCAACCCCAAAGTCACAGCAGCTCTTCCTCTGTGACCTCGGCCTCTTCCCCACCGATGAAGCTGCTCCAGCATCCCGGGGAAGAGGAAGCCCACCCACACGGAGCAGAGTGCCCCTCGCCCCCGGACACCCTCCCCCAGGCGCAGACGGACTGAGGCCCCCACCCGCAAGTCCCCGGAGTGCTAAGAGCAAGACCCCGCCACCGCCCTGCAGCTCAGGCACAAGGTCTCCGTCCTCCATCCCTCAGGCCCCCACTGCACAGGTGCCCCCACCACACCCTGCCCCAGGTTCCCCACCCACAGATATACCATCCCCAAGATGCTCCGGCCTTCTCCCCTGCCACTTGCTCTCCCAGCACCACACCCCCGCTGCGCTTGTCTGTGCCACTGATGTGGTGAGGGTGTCCTCCCCCTCTGTCCAACCCACCTTGCCTGTTCCCCATTCTCCTCCCCTGGAGGTAGGCACTGCAGTGGAGTCCACTACCGCCCTGTCTGACTTGGGCACTGCAGTGGCGGACCTGTCCACCCCATCTGCAGGGTCCACTGCAGTTGTGCCGGCACCCACGACATCTGTGTCATGCCCCCAGTTGTGCCGGCACACACCATGTCAGACACCTCCACTGCAGTTGTCAGTGGCTCTCCAGCACCCACCACCCCTTCCCTGACTCCCCCTGGTGAGCCCTGATCCTGTCCCTGCGGTGCCTGGCCTGCCCCCCGGTTGCCCCTCCTAGTGGATTGTCCCTGGTATTGTGCAGGCATGCGTAGGGTGACATCTGCCAGTGTCACCCTGTTTGAACTTTGACAATGGACTGGCCATTGGCCTTTGCTCTTTTTCAGGACTTCGTTTGGCCTCAACACATATGCTGAATAAAGCAACTTTCTTTTCTCTATTGCTCATGCTTCAGATGTACATGTTGTTGGTGCAGCTAACCATGCCCTTGCTGCAGTGATGGTGATATCTGGTCTCATGATTATGAAGTGTTACTGTGCAGGAACCCATGTGGTCCAGGGGAATGTGTCCTATCATGTGGTGTATCCATGTCATCAATAGCAGCATCTGAGGGTGTCATGTGTTCAGTATTTGGCAATGGGTTTCCTACTTACATTGGCAATTTCACATCTGTGGCTTCCACCCCTGCACATCTGTTGTGCCTGCCATCGTTGCTTTTGTCTACTTCCCTGACCGTGTTGCCATCTCCAGTGGACATGCAGGTTTGGGCATCAATGGGGAGGGACTCATCCGTGTAGTCAGTGCAACATTGCTATACAAGTGTGTTGGATCTGTGCTGATGATTCCGTTGGCACATCCATGACCAGGCTGATGTGATGGGAGCCCTCATTTGGTGCTAATTGTTGATTGTGTGACCAAGTGCTCAGCTGACATGATGGGGCCCTACTGAGGCAACATATGGCACAGCTTTCCTCACACAGGAGTGGAGTCCCCTCATGGCAGTGTGTACACGTGTGACATTGCCTGCGCCCAAGGTGTGTGTTGTATGTGCATGTCTGTGTGTTCACTTCCATTCATCTGCGCATGCTGTGATCCCTAGTGTTGTACCTGTTTGTGATGCTTGCTGACTTGAGCTATGTTCCCCAAAGTCTTCTCCCTGTGTTCTCTGTGATGTGGGTGCATGGCACATTACTGGTCATCAGGGTGTCACCCATAGGTGTGTTTGCTGTCAGGGCAGAGTTTGTGTGCTGACGCAGATGGGTCACAGTCAGGTTTCCCTTTGGCACTTGTTGTTTGCCCCTGTCATGTGATTTCCAGTTTGTGTTATCTTTCAGTGATTGTGACACGTTGTGTGTGTGACTGCTGGCACTCCTTAGGGTCCGGGCTGCAATGTTGGTTGTTGTCTATGTGTGTTCTTTGTGGGTGACCTTGGTTTCTTCATTGGTGTGTGACTGTGGCTGGGATCCCATTGGTCGGTGTGGTATTGCCGTCATGTCCATGTACAGCGTAGTGTGCAGTGTGTCAGACATTCAGGAGTCTTGTTGAGTGTCCATGTGTGATGTGTTTCTACACCTTGGTTCCCACCCACCACCCTGGAATAGTAATGGGTGCATGTGCAATGTCACCAGTGCATGTGTACTTCACTGCTGCACATTGTTGGAGGTCGAGGGTGTGGTGTTGAGTGTGTGCAGATGAGAGTTGTTGCCCGGCTAGTCCCCTGCCTCCATGTTGGCCTTGGCTTACTGGCCATGCTGATTGATTTGTGCTTGTGTAGGTGTGATGGTAGTTAGTTGCTCAGGACACCTGACTGTGGTTCACAGTGTGAACGACATTTAGCTTTGTCATCACAGTGGTATTTTTTCTTCAGCCCAGGGTCACCACATTGTGGGGGCCCTGGGGGTGGTGCTGTGGTGTGTCTGTGACTTGCTGTGTCAGTTGTTGTTCCTACGTGCCTGTGTGACATGTGTGTTTGTGCTCCCTCTCACCTGTCAATGCCTGCTTGCCCACATAGGGATTTGGATCCATGAGTTACCTTAGTGTGGCAGTGTATGCACATCTGTATGATTGGTATTCAGCTCTCCTCATGTGTTGTGTTGTTGCCTGGGGACAATGGCACCCCCACCCCTCACCTGCTGTGTATGATGACAGTGTTGGTCTGCCTGTTTGTGTTTGTGCATCTGCACCACTGCATTGGCATATCTTGGGTGTGCCATTGGCTGTATGTTGTTTGGTGTGTTTCCCCTGCTGTCCCTGGGACTCCTAGGTCATCGGTCAGCACAGTGATCATGGTTTGTGTGTCCCATTGCTGCCATGGTATGGTATCTGTTCACCTCACATCTGCTGTCTCCACAGGGTATCTGCATTTGTGTGCCCATTGGTGCAAATATGTGGTTCTGCATTCTGATGGTCACTTCTGTCATTGTGTCATTGATGACTGTTGACGGTCTCAGCCACCATGGGTGTTGTTTGTCTGCACATGGCCAAAGGAATGTTTCATTTGCACTGCAGTATTTGGCTCCCCCAATTTATGTTGCAATGGGACACATACACTACTTTGCCACAGATGAGTTTTTGGTTCTGTGACCAGGAATGATCCATGCAGTTTGACAGTTGCAGCTCTTTCTTTGTCAACAATTACCTTTTGGTCACTGTGATGATGAGGTGTAGACCCCATTGCCACAATGGTCAAAATGTGCTTCAGCTATGGACCCCACACTTGCCTTTTTGGTTACTGTGATGATGGGGGTTTAGACCCCATTGCCACAATGGTCAAACTGTGCTTCAGCTATGGACCCCACACTTACCTTTTGGTCACTGTGATGATGGGGGTTTAGGCCCCATTGCCACAATGGTCAAAATGTGCTTCAGCTATGGACCCCACACTTGCCTTTTGGTCACTGTGATGATGGGGGTTTAGGCCCCATTGCCACAATGGTCATGGGCTGCTTGCATTATGGGTGCCACACACATATATGTGTGGCACATGTGCTAAGGGGTCACATTGTATGTTCAATGTCATGTTCGGTGTTGTAGGCATTTGACACAGCCTGCTCACACGCTTGTCATGGTGGGGGGGATGTCTTAATCTTGCATTCCCTAGGTTGTGGTGTGCTTGTTGTGTCATGCATTGTCCATCCTATGAGTGGGGGTGGTAGTAGTGGTAGGCATCCAGCCCCCTGGCTAAGGGTGGTAGTAGTGGTGGGCATCCTGCCCCCTGGGTGAGGGTGGCAGTAGTGGTAGGCATCCTGCCCCCTGGGTGGGGTGGTAGTAGTGGTAGGCATCCAGCCCCCCTGGCTAAGGGTGGTAGTAGTGGTGGGCATCCTGCCCCCTGGCTAAGGGTGGTAGTGGTGGGCATCTGGCACCCCCTGGGTGAGGGTGGTAGTAGTGGTAGGCATCCAGCCCCCCTGGCTAAGGGTGGTAGTAGTGGTGGGCATCCTGCCCCCCTGGGTGAGGGTGGTAGTAGTGGTGGGCATCCTGCCCCCTGGGTGAGGGTGGTAGTAGTGGTAGGCATCCAGCCCCCCTGGCTAAGGGTGGTAGTAGTGGTGGGCATCCTGCCCCCTGGCTAAGGGTGGTAGTGGTGGGCATCTGGCACCCCCTGGCTAAGGGTGGTAGTAGTGGTGGGCATCCTGCCCCCCTGGGTGAGGGTGGTAGTAGTGGTGGGCATCCTGCCCCCTGGGTGAGGGTGGTAGTAGTGGTAGGCATCCTGCCCCCTGGCTAAGGGTGGTAGTAGTGGTGGGCATCCTGCCCCCCTGGGTGAGGGTGGTAGTAGTGGTGGGCATCCTGCCCCCTGGGTGAGGGTGGTAGTAGTGGTAGGCATCCTGCCCCCCTGGGTGAGGGTGGTAGTAGTGGTAGGCATCCTGCCCCCCTGGTTGAGGGTGGTAGTAGTGGTAGGCATCCAGCCCCCTGGCTAAGGGTGGTGGTAGGCATCCAGCCCCCCTGGCTAAGGGTGGTAGTAGTGGTGGGCATCCTGCCCCCCTGGGTGAGGGTGGTAGTAGTGGTGGGCATCCTGCCCCCTGGGTGAGGGTGGTAGTAGTGGTGGGCATCCTGCCCCCTGGGTGAGGGTGGTAGTAGTGGTAGGCATCCTGCCCCCTGGCTAAGGGTGGTAGTAGTGGTGGGCATCCTGCCTCCCTGGGTGAGGGTGGTAGTAGTGGTGGGCATCCTGCCCCCCTGGGTGAGGGTGGTAGTAGTGGTAGGCATCCTGCCCCCCTGGGTGAGGGTGGTAGTAGTGGTAGGCATCCTGCCCCCCTGGTTGAGGGTGGTAGTAGTGGTAGGCATCCAGCCCCCTGGCTAAGGGTGGTGGTAGGCATCCAGCCCCCTGGCTAAGGGTGGTAGTAGTGGTGGGCATCCTGCCCCCCTGGGTGAGGGTGGTAGTAGTGGTAGGCATCCTGCCTCCCTGGTTGAGGGTGGTAGTAGTGGTAGGCATCCAGCCCCCCTGGCTAAGGGTGGTAGTAGTGGTGGGCATCCTGCCCCCTGGGTGAGGGTGGTAGTAGTGGTGGGCATCCTGCCCCCTGGGTGAGGGTGGTAGTAGTGGTGGGCATCCTGCCCCCCTGGGTGAGGGTGGTAGTAGTGGTAGGCATCCTGCCCCCTGGCTAAGGGTGGTAGTGGTGGGCATCCTGCCCCCTGGGTGAGGGTGGTAGTAGTGGTGGGCATCCTGCCCCCTGGGTGAGGGTGGTAGTAGTGGTAGGCATCCTGCCCCCCTGGCTGAGGGTGGTAGTAGTGGTAGGCATCCAGCCCCCTGGCTAAGGGTGGTAGTAGTGGTGGGCATCCTGCCCCCCTGGGTGAGGGTGGTAGTAGTGGTAGGCATCCTGCCCCCTGGGTGGGGGTGGTAGTAGTGGTAGGCATCCAGCCCCCCTGGCTAAGGGTGGTAGTAGTGGTGGGCATCCTGCCCCCTGGCTAAGGGTGGTAGTGGTGGGCATCTGGCACCCCTGGGTGAGGGTGGTAGTAGTGGTAGGCATCCAGCCCCCCTGGCTAAGGGTGGTAGTAGTGGTGGGCATCCTGCCCCCCTGGGTGAGGGTGGTAGTAGTGGTGGGCATCCTGCCCCCTGGGTGAGGGTGGTAGTAGTGGTAGGCATCCAGCCCCCCTGGCTAAGGGTGGTAGTAGTGGTGGGCATCCTGCCCCCTGGCTAAGGGTGGTAGTGGTGGGCATCTGGCACCCCCTGGCTAAGGGTGGTAGTAGTGGTGGGCATCCTGCCCCCCTGGGTGAGGGTGGTAGTAGTGGTGGGCATCCTGCCCCCTGGGTGAGGGTGGTAGTAGTGGTAGGCATCCTGCCCCCTGGCTAAGGGTGGTAGTAGTGGTGGCATCCTGCCCCCCTGGGTGAGGGTGGTAGTAGTGGTGGGCATCCTGCCCCCCTGGGTGAGGGTGGTAGTAGTGGTAGGCATCCTGCCCCCCTGGGTGAGGGTGGTAGTAGTGGTAGGCATCCTGCCCCCTGGTTGAGGGTGGTAGTAGTGGTAGGCATCCAGCCCCCCTGGCTAAGGGTGGTGGTAGGCATCCAGCCCCCCTGGCTAAGGGTGGTAGTAGTGGTGGGCATCCTGCCCCCTGGGTGATGGTGGTAGTAGTGGTGGGCATCCTGCCCCCTGGGTGAGGGTGGTAGTGGTGGTAGGCATCTGGCACCCCCTGGCTAAGGGTGGTAGTAGTGGTAGGCATCCTGCCCCCTGGGTGGGGGTGGTAGTAGTGGTAGGCATCCAGCCCCCTGGCTAAGGGTGGTAGTAGTGGTGGGCATCCAGCCCCCCTGGCTAAGGGTGGTGGTAGGCATCCAGCCCCCCTGGCTAAGGGTGGTAGTAGTGGTGGGCATCCTGCCCCCCTGGGTGAGGGTGGTAGTAGTGGTAGGCATCCTGCCCCCTGGTTGAGGGTGGTTGTGGTGGTTGGCATCCAGCCCCCTGGGTTGGGGTGGTGGCGCGCATTCAGGCCCCTGTGTGCATATGTGGCATTGGTGATGGGCATCCCGCCCCTATGGTGCTGCTGTTGCTGGTGTAAGTATATTCAGATTCCCAGTGTATGTGTGTGATGTGTCGTGTACGTGTTGTATGTGTTTTGTGGTTGGTGTCTGACTTACCTTCTGCGCCGTACGCGTCCGTGCCTGTTCCGGTAGTAGATGTAGAATATTGGTATGATCGGGACGAAGGGATTCATGGTTGGTTCGTGTCGTTCGTCCTTCTCGTTGCTTCGCGTCGTCCTCGTCGCTTGGCTTCGTCCTCGTCGCTCGCGCCGTCCTCGCCGGTGCTGTGTTCGTCTCGTAGCCGTGGATCGTGTTGTGGCGCGATTCGGAGCCTATGTGCGCCTCTCCCGGATGCTTTGACGTGCCGTGCGTAGCGACGGGTTCGGGCGCGTACGGAAAGCGCATCGCACTTGTCCGGCCGGACGGGGCTGCATTTTCCCTTCCGTGCGACTCGATCCGGCGCTTCCGGATTCGCCTCGGTCGGAGAACAGGACCTGGTTTGGGTGAGTACGGCTCGGCCGGGATTTTTGCTGTTGTGCGCATCGTACTTGCTCGTTCGGTGTACTGTACGGATCGGTCGGGAAACTGGCTTTCGCATGGCTTTTTCCCGACCGAATAGTATTGGGTGCGCCTCCGACCGAGATCGGAATCGGCCCCTAAATGTACAACTTGCATTTACACAATTATATATGTACATGTATACATCAGGAAATGCTGTGATGCTTTCATAGTCTAATGTAGGCCCCATAAAGTTGAAGTCACACACTTTTTTTTTAAGATACTTTAAAAGTTCTGACTTATTTTATTTCTACAAATACTTCTTTTAGCTTGCACTAGAGAGTCTGTGCATGTGACTCTCTGAAATCATTTAGATAAAATCAATTTTATCAGTGATCTGCTAACAAAACGTGTTTAAATTAAGGACTGTCACAGTGGCTAACTTCAGATTAAATAAAAATGCTCAAAACCCCCTGCGTCTGCATTTTTTAGCTGTGCTAGTTAGTGCTAAATACAGAACTTGGCCTCTGACCCTTAAACCTGTTGTCCCTTGTCTGAGCAATGTTATCCCCATGTGGCCATCACTATTGAAAGTAACTCTCAAGAAGCATGACTCATGGTGCCACTGTCCTAATATTTTAAAGGTAGGATCTAACTTTTGCTGTTTTTATTCTTAGTCCTATGCAGTGTGCTTTCTAGCACCTAAAGAACTGGCTCAAAATGTTAGTTTTCAGAATGCCATAATGCGCCCAGAATTCCTGTCCCTAAAGGCATTCAATGTAGTTCACATGTCTCTAGAGCTACTCTCTTTGCATAACTTTTAATAGTCTTCGGGGCATATTCTCAAGAACGTGTGATAACTACCGCAAATACAGCTTAACGCAACACTTCACATCGCAGTCCATCACGGGAAAATAACGCCGTGTTAACGTGGTATTCCCAACACGGCGGTACCATGCGATAGTCACACGATAACGCGTCAAATGAATGCATTAAAATCAACGCGACGCCGCAAAAACGCGAAACCCTAACGCGAAAATAGTAGCGATGACTCCAATCGCGATACAAAAATCTGCGAAAAACAGCCACAGGCCTGCAATTTCCACGCGTCCTGTGGGAAAATGCACCATAAAAGTAGGAAAAAAAAAATACAAACAAAAGCCAAACAACAGCCAAGCACAATGGAGGCATCCGGAGCAAGTACAGAGGACAACCAGAACCCCACAAGCCCCCCGGAGGACCAGCCTGGGACCTCGGGGTCAGGGAAGGGCAAGAACAAGAAGAGTAGGAAGAAGCGGTTCAGTCCACAGGAAAACAGGATCCTGATAACGGAGGTGATAGAACACCATCAAACACTGTTCGTCACCTCCACTGTGTCACTGGCAACCAAAAATGGAATATGGCAGACCATCGTTGACAAGGTGAATGCAGTCGGAGTGCTGAGGAGGACAATGGACGAGGTCAAGAGGCGCTGGAATGATGTGAAGCGCAAAACCAAGCAGAAACTCGCAAACAACCGGAAGGCAGGAATGCAGACTGGAGGTGGGAGTCCAGCGCCACAGGAGGAGCTGGACAAGATGGAGGAAATGGTGTCCACAGTCATCAGTGGGGAGATGGTGGCAGGAGTTGGGGGACCCGACACTGCTCAACATGACCGGACACAACAGCAACAGGGTGAGTAACGACCAGGGACTGGGGGGACGGGGGGAGATGGGCACAATGGCACACATGCACAATTAATCACAGCACATCTGCGGACAAACAATGCCCCAGACCCCCAACTCCCATCAAGAGACCAATGCACACAGGTATGCAACATCTCAGCACCGCATAAGCACAGAAGCCCGAGGCACACCGCATGTAAGGGATAAGGGGCAGCTAAATCAGAGCTGCAGGGGCACCTCCCCCAAAATGCGGCACACACACATTACATGCAGAGCACATCAACATTGACAACAATGTGGTACAAACCGCAAAACGTCCACAACAAAACAGAGGACACAACTGGTGCAGCATGTGCCTAGAAACTGGCCAATCACATTTGGCATTGCAGGGAAATGTGAGTTGGCAATGTACAAGTACAAACACACATCCGTGATGTAGTCGGAATGTCCACTGTCCCGCATCAAATAGGCAGCTCCCCCCAAACAGTCACAATGTACATTGTCATGCAGTCTGAATGTAAACATGTACAATGCGCCAACATACACGTGAACACAATGTCACACTGCATCTCCCCTTCACATTGCAGAGGGAAATCCAACACCTCCCGCGGAGCAGTCCAAACCTCTCTTCTCTGATGACGAAGAGGACCACCACACCTTCGACTCCGACGCCCTCCAACAGCTCGTGGACAGCCTCCGCAGCCCACTTCCAGGAGCAGGGCAGCCCAGCTGCCACGAGGAGAACCCACCCCCTGCACAGAACACACAGCAGGCAGCACCCACCACCACGGCTCCCTCCCAGGACCCCCACGACGAAAACATGGTCTTCTAACGCCGTGTGTTGGGTTGCCAGGAGAAGCTGGCTGAACAGGTGCAGGTGGGGTTCGACTGCATGGCAGCCAAACTAGACGCCATACGTGGGTATCTGAGTCCCATCAGGGACCACTCACAGTCCCTAACAGACACCCACAGTCCGCTCCATGCTCTCCAACGGACCATGGCTGACATCGCTCGAGTCCTGACTCTGCGACAAGAACGACTGTCTAGTCAGAGTGCCTCCAGCGATCTCGCCCGGGAGTGGGACACATGTGGAGGATCATGGAGAACATGGAGCGGACGCAGGCGGAAAGAGCGGCTGCCACGGCTGCACACCAGCGAGAGGTAGCTGGGTCCCTCAATGCCCTAAAGACCCTCCTCATGGCATTGCTGCCACAAGGCCTGGCGCTGATGCATGCTGCTGCTACCACCCCATCCACATCTCCGGCCCCTGAGGTGTCAGTGCCACACAGTGCTGGAGACAGAACACCACCACCCACATGTGAGGCACATGCAACAGCAGAGGACGAAGATGCTGATGAATCTGCCTTCGTGGTCAGAAGGACGCAGTAGCATTCATCTCCACCATGTGGCCTGTTTCTGCTTGGTTCTGCCCTCTGCATCCTCACCTTCCACTGTCCCCGGATGCACTCTGCGACACTCACTTTGGACCACGACATGGACTGCCATATTCTGTTTGGTCACCAATGACACAGCTATCAGACTGAGGACTGAACTCCTCCTCTCCTGATGTACCTGTCATTCCCTGAAGGACTCTGGCTGGCCCTCCACGGGCCGACAATGTGAAGTGGGGTTGGCATGGCCTGCACTGCTCCAGCTGCAACACTCCTTTGAATGTGTAATAAACATTCATGTCCACACAGATGTGTCATGTCTATGATCTTTCAAGTGTGGAAGTATGGATGAATGTAGGGTCAGTGATTCCCCCTTACGTCCATGTTGCCCATGTTGTGGGACTATTGTCACAGGGTGACAGGTTGCCGATTCCGGTCCGGGTGGCGCCGACACTACAACGGAGACACATCCATTAGTCACTTCCTTGTCCAGCCCAGGACGGAACCACGCCCAGAACCCCGGGGTCATTGTTCACACCCTTACGCTGGACTGGCATACGCCAGGACAGCCCACTCCGATTACGCACACAGGGGGGGACGACAATGCTACATGTCCCAGGTCTTCACTGTGGGGATCTGCAGCTCACAGGTCTAGTTGTCAGCATGTCACAGCCACTGCCTCATGGCTGGTGTACACCGACACCACACCCATCCAGCACTGGCGTCACGGACATGTGACCCTGGCAATAAAAAGGGCCTGGTGCACGTGCTGGACGCCATTTCCACTCTCTCTGACTGGTTGTCTCTCCGTGTAGTGATGGCGTCCGCACAACGGGACTCAATCATTAAGGGTCCATGGCTAGCGGTGCACAGATGATGCATCCCAAATGCAAAAATAAAGGTCGCAAAGGGGCAGATTCTGCGAATCTGCCCGTTTGCGACCCGATTTTCGGATGATGCATGGGGCCCTTAGTAATGCCATGTCAGCGGAACTAGAATAAGGCACCAAGCCAAATATGGCTAACAGGGATGTGCAAGATCTGCACCATGCCAATTATAAACAGCTAGATATGGGCAGACCAGAAAGGCTGGCTCGGCACTATGCCAAATATACTGCAAATTGCACACCCAGATAAGGAAACTAACATGAAGTCAGGACAAGCAAAGTGACCTCTAAGGCTGGTTCACAATAGCTGCTGAAGCTTGTTCAGGCAAGGTCAGATAGGAAGCCCTTTGGAGCTCCAGGCCTCATGTTAGTGTGAGAGAAGTGCATACACATGAATTTATATGGATATACATATATATTATTCAACAAGTGGAATCTCTATGTCCTCGAACGGACCATATTCCACTGGTGCATCTCCTTCTGTATAGTAGTGAAATGTCTGTGTTCTCGCATCTGCTGCTGGGAATGTAACCCACGAATAAAATACCTCTGTGTTATTCGATTTGTGTGCCTCAATCACGAAAGCTACTATGCCACCCCTAGCTTGTAAACCATTTTCTACTAGTTTCAGGGTGATCGTATGTCTGAATTTAGGTGCAATTTGAATTGCGTTTGTATCTTCTTCTCCGGCTGAGAGGTGCAGATCTACTACTGGGTCGTCTCTGCCCTCAGTCATTTTTGTAACAAAGAAGTTTGTTCTAAGATAAGGTTTTATTGCACAATTTTAGGAACACTGTGTCCTTCAAGCTTGATTAACCAACAGCTAATAAATAGCATTTTTCGCCTACTTAGCTGTGGCGGAGTTTGTGCCCACCCACTCCAGACGTCTCTGGTGTTTGTGAGTAGGGGTCTCTGAGAATAGCACGACTGAACTACTCAGATTCTACTGTTAAATAAGTACCCAACCAACGTTGGCGGCGCCATGTCGTGTAGTTCCTAGTTCCTATATTACCCATGCAGGATCTGCACGTTTGTATAACATAAACTGTAGGACTGGTGGCAGACTGGCTGTGAGCACCCCCACCGAGAATGTTATCCTTTCTGTTTTAGCTAGCTCACAGTGCCACTAGAATGTCCTCTTATCGGGGAGAGAATAGTTTCTGGCAACCTCAGAACATGACAACCCTGATCCCCCAGGATCGTGGAAACAAAATACTACTTTTCGCTCAGTCACTCGTGCTCACTTATTCGGTCTCAGAGAGTTACACAGAAGAAACAGTCGGGCGTGTTACAATAAGGATTTATTGCACAGTTGTTCTTCTAGTGTAAAATAGATGTGCTGCAACAACCGTTAGACAGTAGCAGATATATATGATTAGCAGTACAGTGAAAATAAAAGGATAGTACAGTTCTACCATCTTGCAATAATCATGAACACATACATGAATATAAAATGCATGATAAAAATGCGTGTACTCCTACGATGCCAATCTAGATGTACCTAAGTGTACCCAGCATGTGAGTAGGTGTGAAGCCAAGAATCCCTCTAGGATTTAGTATAACCCCATTACCTGAAGTGAGAGAGTGTGGAACCCCGTCCTGGTCTCGAGTGGGACACCGCGCGAGGGCTGTGCTACATCATTGTCAGCTGGAGCGTCTGCATGCAGGAGCCTCAGCGTCTCTGGTCAGTGTGTCGGCCTGGAAGTCTCGGTCTCCTCTTCCAACCCTAGCAAGATGTGCTGTATTTCTACAAAAAAGTATCTAGGGATTCTTTGTCCCTTGTTTCTTGTATTAGTCATTGTTGGATGTGAGGATGACTATGGGATGAACCTTGTACGTAGATATTATGCAGGTGGTGTGTAGCCCCTGCCTGGTTTCCAGGAACCCTCATGAATATTCATTCATACTGTATGAGTCTATTGATGGAGTTATAGGACGCTATTGTTCAGGAAAAACCCTCCTTCTGTGCCCAGGACTAGAACTAGGTAAAGGTTCAATCCCAAAGGCTTGTTACTGTGTAGTATAAGGGAGATAATGTAGGTGAAGGTGTATGATATTACCCGGGCCTATAGTAGGGTACCTATATAAAACATAACAGAGGGAGCAAAGCTCCTAGGGTTAAGCTCAGGGCAAAGAGGATCCGAGTTAGCACACAAGGTGCACCCACAGCGGCACAGGAGCAGCTGGGTGCAGGGTGCTGATTTGGCATTGGGTGCCCTGTTGGTTTCAATGGGAGGTCTCCGGTCGGAACAAACACTGCAGGTCGGGCAGAGAGGCTTCTTGGAGGCGACCACCAGTTGGAGAGGTAATTCGGGATGCAGGGGGTTGTCTAGACACCGTCGGTTTGGCCACCCAAGGCCTTAGGGCGTCGGGTTTCCTTATCAGCTCCGTTGGTGGTCAGGAGGACCCTCCAGATAGAGGGTGCAGGCGTCGTCGGGAGGCTTGAGGTAGGTCAGGGATCACCAGATCCCAGGTCAGGTTCACTGGGGGGACCTCCTTGTGGCGTTGGGCCACTTGAACTCAGGCCATGGGTGTCGGGTGCAGAGTGGTGCAGACTCGCAGATTTAGCCGAGCCAGAGTCTGGTTTGTGAGCAAGTCCGTTGCTCACGGGAATCAAAGTCTTTGCAGGGCAGGTCCTCAGGGTTCTGGGGGCTGCTGGATGCAGGACACGCCGGGATTTCACTGGAGCAGATCTAGGTTGGGACAGGCCGGCAGGACTGGGGCCAAGGCAGTTAGTGTCCTCCTCGTCTTCCTCCAGCATGGCTCTTCAGGCCTTCTTCCTCTTCTTGCGTATCTGAGGAGGCAAGGTTCAGGGTTGTCCCTAAATACGAAATTTAGGGGCGTTTCAGGTAGGTACAGGTTGGGACCAATGGCTCCCTTCCTTAGAGTGGGTACACCTCCTATTATGTCGCCCTCCAGTGTGAGGGGGTATAAGCCTCTCTCTGGTTGGCTTGGTCCCCTCATCTTCAAGATGGCGGGGACTGAGAGTTGTGCTTCACCTCACCTCCTCCACCTGAGGGGTGGAATTGGCAAAGGTGTGCACACCTCTCCTCCTATCTTGATTCTCCCTCCCAAATTGGGGGTTAGAACCGGTGGGGACCAGTTGCTGGGAGCAGCAAATGGCTGGGTCAGCTCACAAATTCGGCAAGCCTTTGAAGCTTCCCCTTCTTGGACCCTGCCCATCCTGGGGGAGGAGGCTTGGCATCTCTGCCCAGGTGGTTCTTTGTTTCAGGACCCCGAAAGCAGGAGGCTCTCGACCCAGGGGTCCAGAAACATGTCTGGGGTGGCAGCTGGCAGCCAGGACACTAGAGTTAGGTCATTTTTCAGGGGCATCTCTAACATGCCCTATGAGTGCATTTGGCATTAAATCCCACACTGCCATCAGTATGTATTTAAAGGGCTGAGAAGTTTGATACCAAACTTCCCAGAATTCAGTAAAGCCAATATGGTGCTGTGGAGTTCGTAATGACAAACTCCCAGACCATATACTCCTTATGGCTTTACTGCACTTACAATGTCAAAGAATGGACTTAGACACTGTAGGGGTACAGGGCTCATGCACCTGTACCCTCACCAGTGGTATAGTGCACCCAGCTAGAGGGGTGTCTTACCTAGACCAAAGGCAGTGGGTTGTAGGCATGGCACACAGGTATGTGTTCCATGTCGACTCTTCACTTTTCTCTGCACCAAAACATGCAGCCTGCAAAGGCAGTGTGTGTGTGTTAAGGTACAGGGCCTATAAGGGTGGCACAATATTTATTTAGTTATTTTTATTTTTTATTTTTTTATTTTTCAATTAATAATCATTACAATATACTACATTTTCCATGTGTGGAGAAGGAAGAAAAAAGAAAAAAGTTTTAAATTCATAACTACCATGCACACTCCAACTGGGGTAACTAGGTTCGCTAAAATCTGTAAAATCTTAAAAGCAATGGTCCGAACTATAACTAAAGTGCTAGTGCGTAAGGATGGCACCTACGGCTGGGAGCCCAGTTTGCCCGTTCTTTAGGTGGGCCCTTTGCCCAATTAATCAATGTTCATTTACAAAGCTAAATAAAACATTTATGTCAGCTGCCCCAGCATTGGTTATTACTAAACATTTAAAACAACATTATTTTCCTCGTTTCAGTGCAGGATACATGAGTTGGCTTATCTGACATGCTTGTTTAGTCCCCTAGTCTTGATCGTTTTTGTTCCCGTGTGTGCCTGGGATTTGTGTTGAGAGAAATCCGAGGCAGGACACTGATTATATTGTGGGCACAGGACTGTTATTTTGCTTTGTAAGCTGTTTGGTCATTGTCACTCAAGCTTGGTGGCCAACTAGTTGCAGCTTGTGGCTTTAATGGTATGTGTCAGTGCAGCTCGAATTTCCCTTGTCGGGCCACAATTTGTGCTATGTTGGAGGAGAAGCACAGGCCTGAGACTTCTCTGCAGTGTCTAAAGCTGTGAGACCTGCAAATTGGGTGCAGCTCTCTTGCCATCTTTGGGTAACAGCACAGCAGGTGAAGCCAAGATTCACATTGGTAGCTACATAGACGACAAGCGGTTGAGTTGTCTTGCCGAGCCCAGGATGGATTGATGTCCACAATGGGCAGTGCGAGAAGTCTCATGTAAGTGATTCTTTTCTGGGCCAGGACTGTCAAGGCTTGCTCAAAGTATGGCTGAGGTTTTCCCAGGATATAAGAGGCATCCAGTGTAGAAAGATTGGGTTGGCAGCGTAAACTTTCAAGGTCCCTTTCAAATTATGTTTTCTTAACCTGTGGGTTCATTGTCTTTTTCCAGGCTATAGCCGGGATATCCTGGTTATGCAAATTTTAAACTTCTATTTCAAGTAAACTTGTGGCCGCTGCCAACTGAACCTGCCATGGGGAACCGGCCTCTTCAAAAATTGTTTTAATTTGAGCTTTTCAGAGAGGGTGCTGAGGCACACGAAGTACTAATGTATATTTTATTATGTCCCCTCAGCAAATGATATCTGGGCGGTCGAGTCCCAGCTCCAGTCTCACTCTGGCTCTCCTGGCCTGTCGGGGAGAGTTAGAACCTTCTTGTAAGCAGAGATTTGGAGGTTCATAAGGAACTTGTTGAGTGTGCCGGGAAATACTAGGTGGCCGTAATTAAGAGAGGGAACAAGTTTTGCTCTAAGAACTTTCAGGATGGGTTCTGCAATCGGACTGTGTAGTCGCTGGTTTAGGCATTTCAGACTGTAAATGATGCCGGCCCCCTTATTTCTTAGGTGTTTTAGGTGGGCCGCTGGTTTTGCCCCTTCTGATAGCCTGACGCCAAGGTAGTTATAACTTGTGCATGTTTTAATTTGCAGGTCGCCTAGGCGCCATTGAGCTGTTTTCTTTCGCTGGTACTTCCCACAGATGACTATCTTGGTCTTCTCCTGGTTCACCATAAGGTTGTTCTTTTGATTATACCTGTGGAGAGCATTTAGGGCTTTCTGTAGACCAGTCCACGTGTGATCCATTATTACAATGTCGTACATACTGAAGGATTTGGAGCTGCACTTTCCCCAGCCTTTTCCCAGGTCTGCAGTGTAAAGATTAAAGAGAAGAGGGGCGAGGACACAGCCTTGTTTCAGCCGTTATTGGTTGGCACCTTGGCTGTTACAGTGGATTGGCTGGTCTTTATGCGGACCCAGGTCTCCTGATGCAGTGCTGTTATTGTCTTTAGTAGCTGTTGGGGGATTCCCCAGGAGTCTAGTTTTTCCCACAGTTTCCCTCGATCCACCCGGTGAAATGCTGCGCTGTAGTCCACAAAACAGCAGAAGAGAGGTGATTGTGCTGGCTGTGTGGGTCGGTGTGACAGGTGACCCAAAACTAAACTGTTATCCGTAGTGGAGCTTTTGGGCCTAAAACCAGATTGAAAGAGGGGAAGGATGTTGTTTTCTTTTGCCCAGGCTTCTAGTTCTTTCAGTAGTATTCTTGCATACACTTTTGCTTCTATGTCTAATAGAGCAATAAGGCAGTAGTTTTCTGGTTTCATGCTGTCCCCTTTTATATAAATGGGGAAGAGAATGGAACCTTTCCATGACGATGGAATTGTTGAAGTGTCGTAAGCATACTTGAAGAGTGGTGTAAGCTGTCCTGCCAAGAGTGGTGTAAGCACAATGTGTGCTGCAGTCCAGTTCCCTGGTCACAGTTCCCTTGGTACACATTGTACTTTTTACAAGGGACTTACATGTGGACAGAGAGGTGTCAATTGGTAGGTGCAAAGGTACAGTTTTAGGGAAAGAACACAGGCCCTGGGTACCTGATTAGCAGGAACCCAGGGCACACTTAGTCAAGGAGCATCAAACATCAGGCAAAAAGTGGGGGGCAACCATGTAAAAAGGGCACTTTCCTACACAATCCCCTTCCAAACAAAAGAAGATGCGACTAACCTTTTCCTAGAGAGTCTTCATTGTCTAAGTGGAAGAACCTGGAAAGTCAATCTGCATTGGCATGGTCAGTCCCAGGTCTATGTTCCATGGTAAAGTCAATTCTCTGTAGGGAGATGGACCACTTCACAAGTTTGGGATTCTCACCTTTCATTTGCATTAGCATTTCAGAGGTCTGTGGTCATTTTGAACTGTGAAGTGAGTACCAAACAGGTATGGTCTCAAATTCTTCAGGGACCAAACCACAGCAAAGGCCTCCCTATCAATGGCACTCCAATGCTGCTTCATTGGAATAACCTCCTGCTTATAAAAACAACATATTGGTCTTGGCCATCATCATTGGTCTGGGATAGAACTGCTCCTATCCCTAGCTCAGAGGCATCAGTCTGCACAATGAACTGCTTGGCATAGTCTGGAGCTTTGAGAATGGGTGCTGAGCACATTGCCTCTTTTAGGGTGTCAAAAGCCTTTTGACAGCTAACTGTTCAGTTTACTTTCTTGGGCATTTTCTTGGACCTGAGTTCTGTGAAGGGTGTCACAATGGATCCATACCCCTTCACAAACCTCCTATAATACCCAGTCAAGCCAAGGAATGCCTTGACTTGGGTCTGGGTCGTTGGAACCTCCCAGTCCAGAATAGCCTGGATCTTAGGTTGTAAGGTATGCACTTGGCTTCTACCAACAAGGTGACCCAAGTAAACAACTGTGCCCTGCCCTATCTGGCATTTGGAATCCTTGATAGTTAGGACTGCAGTTTGCAAGGCCTATAAAACCTTTCCCAGGTGGACCAGGTGATCCTGCCAAGTGAAGCTAAAGGCAGCAATATCATAAAGGTATGTTGCACTAAAGGTCTCCAGCCAAGCAAGGACTTGATTCACCAACCTTTGGAAGGTGGCAGGGGCATTCTTTAAACAAAAGGGCATAACAGTAAACTGATAATGCCCATCAGGTGTTGAGAATGCTGTTTTTTTCTTTGACTCCTGGGGCCATGCTAATTTGCCAGTACCCTGCAGTTAAGTCAAAGGTACTAAGGAATTTAGCTGCACCCAATTTATCTATCAGCTCATCAGCCCTGGGTATGGGGTGAGCATCTGTCTTAGTGACAGAGTTGAGACCTCTGTAGTCCACACAAAACCTCATCTCTCTCTTACCACCCTGGGGATGGGATTTGGGGACTAAGACTGCTGGGCTGGCCCAGGGACTCTCAGAGGGTTCAATAACCCCTAACTCCAGCATCTTGCTGACTTCATCTTTGATACTCTCCTTAACTTGGTCAGATTGCCAATAGATTTTTTTGACAGGTACACTGTCTCCAGTACCACATCATGGGTACACCAGTGTGTCTGACCAGGGGTTAAGGAGAAGAGCCCAGCATACTGCTCTAAGCCTTGCCTACAGTCAGCCTGCTGTTGGGCAGTGAGGGTGTCTGAATAGACAACTCCATCCACTGACCCATCTTTGGGTCTGCAAGAGAGGAGGTCAGGGAGAGGTTCACTCTCTGTCTCCTGATCCTCATAAGTAACCATCAGCATGGTTATGTCAGCCCTGTCATGGAAAAGTTTCAGGCGGTTCACATGGATCACAATTTTGGGTGTCCTGCTTGTGCCCAGGTCCACCAAGTAGTTGACCTCACTTTTCTTTTCTAAAATGGGGTAAAGTCTGCTCCATTTGTCCTGGAGGGCCTTTGGTTCCAAAGGCTCCAAAACCCACACCTTTTGCCCTGGTTGGAATTCCGCCAGTGCAGCTTTTTAGTCATACCAGTGCTTCTGGAGCTCTTGGCTGGTCTCAAGATTTTTGGAAGCCACTCTGCCATTCTGGACCTTAGGCCTAGCACATAGTCCACAATATCTTGTTTTGGTTCTTGGAGAGGCTTCTCCCAATCTTCTTTAACAAGATAGAGTGGTCCCCTAACAGGATGGCTAAACAGAAGTTCAAAGGGGGAAAACCCTACTCCCTTCTGAGGCACCTCTCTGTAGGCAAAAAGCAAGCATGGCAAAAGGACATCCCATCTCCTTTTGAGTTTTTCAGGGAGTCCCATGATCATGCCTTTCAATGTCTTGTTGAGCCTTTCAACAAGACCATTGATTTGTGGATGACAGGGTGTAGTAAACATGTACTGCACTCCCCACTCATTACACATGTGTTTCAGGTAAGCAGACATGAAGTTGGAGTCTCTGTCTGACACCACCTCCTTAGGAAACCCTACCCTGGTGAAGACACCCATGAGGGCCTTGGCTACTGCAGGAGCTGTAGTTGTCCTAACCGGAATTGCTTCAGGATATCTGATGGCATGATCCACTGGCTTGGCAGGTGGCACCGGAGCTGACAAACCCCTTTACTTTCTGGGACATCTGGGGCCAGTAGAAATAGCTGACAAGCTGGTCCCAAGTTTTGGTCTGGCTAAGATGCCCAGCTAGGGTGAAGTCATGGGCCAATGTGAGTAAAAATTCTGTGCATCTGAGGCACTACCACTCTCCTAGTGGCACCAGGGTTGGGGTCTCTGGCCTCAGTATACAGGATTCCCTCCTCTCAATAGACCCTGTGGTTTCCACTAACATCTGCCTTTTCCTGTGCAGCAGCTTGCTGTCTCAGGCCTTCAAGAGTTGGACAGGACTGCTGTCCAAGGCACTGCTGTTCCCTAGTGGGTCCCCCTGGAACTAGGAGCTCAACCTGGTAAGGGTCAAGTTCCATGGGCTCTGTTCCCTCTGGGGCTGACAAGTCCTCTCCCTGAGGAGAAGGGCCCTGGATCTTTAACTGTCCAGAATGTGATTCCTCAGTACTCTTGGCTTTTCTCTTGGAAGGTTTGGCCATTCTTCCAGGCTCCAATACTTCTTTTTCACCCTGTGCTCGGCTCTGTGCTCTAGTCTTGACACACATAATCTCTGGGATGTCCAGCATTGCTGTATGGGTTTTCAACTATACCCCAGCCCCTGTTGAGGTCTCCAGGTCTTTCCCAAGCAGACAGGCAGCTGGAAGTCTTGGAGAGACCACTACCTGTTTCAGGTCAGTAACCCCCGCCAGTCTAATGTTACCATAGCCATGGCATGGTCTGTAGTAACACTGTCAGCATTGGTGACTAGATACGTTTTTCCAATCAGGTATTGCTCTGGGGAAATCAGTGTATCTCTCACCATGATGACACTGGCACCTGAATCCCTCAGTGCTTCTATTCTAGTCCCATTTATCCAGGGGTACTGCAAATACTTTTTGAAGTTGGGAGGCCACACAGCTAAAGTGGCAAACTCAACTTCCCCTTTTGTGACTAAAACAGCTTCAGTGTGAACCCTGATTTGCTTTGGGCACACTGTTGATCCCATCTAGAGACTGGTACTAACTGCAGGAGGACTAAGGGGCTTCTTGTTAGGGCAAGTAGCATCTCCAGTCAGGTGTCCCAACTTCTTACAGTTGTAACACCAGGCCTTTTGGGGATCAAAGTTTTTGCTCCTACCAGTGGTCTGGGAAGAGTTCTGGGACACCCCCCTTGAACAGGTTTTTGGGGCCCTTTAGAAGACTCTTGGTTTTTATCTTTGGCGTTCTCACCCCTTTCCACTGGGGAGGTTTGGTAACCCTTTTCTTCTGGTCACCCCAAGTGGTTGTTTTTGTTACCCCAGCCTTGATCCAGTGGTCTGCCTTCTTTCCCAATTCTTGGGGAGAAATTAGACCTAGGTCTACCAGATGTTGATTCAACCTTTCATTAGTGCAATTACTTAAAATGTGTTCCTTCATAAAAAGCTGATAAATCCCTGCAAAATCATGCACATTATTTCCAGTTAACCATCCAGCCAGTGTCTTAACTGAGTAGTCTATGAAGTTAACCCAGGACTGGCTCTGGGTTTTGGGAACCCCCTGAATCTAATCCTATATTCCTCAGTTGTGAGCCCAAAACCCTCAATCAGAGTGTTCTTCATGACCCAGCATCTGCCCCAAGTAAGGGTCAGGAGTCTGACCCTGCAGTTACTAGTGAACAGTTACCAAAGGAGTGCCCCCCCCCAGTGTGACTTCTTCACTTTCCTCATTTCACAAGCACTCTCAAAGGCTGTGAACCACTTGGTGATGTCATCACCTTCCTCAAATTTGGGGACAATCCCTTTAGGGATTTTGGGATCATAAGATTGCTCTCTGTCCCTATTTATTAAGCTGCTGCCACCATTGATGGAGCTAGGACCATCTCTGCTCTTTCCTTTTTAAGAGACAGGGGGCCGATTCACAGAACTAATCTGAGACAAAATCCTAAACTTACTACTTTTGGTATTCACAGAAGGCACTTACGATTTTTGGTATTCACAGAATGCACTTAAGACTTCTAACTTTACGTCCGCACTCGGGCCGGAATTTCTGCACCCGGACCGTACTCTCCGCACCCGGACTGTATTCTCTGTACCTGGACCGTACTCTCTGCACCCGGACCGTACTCTCCGGCTAGGGCCGTACTCTCCGGCTCGAGCCGTAATCTCCGGCTGGGGCTGGATAAAGTGTAATCAATAGGCCGGATTGCAATTTTTACAAAAAGGAACATTAGGAATGTGTGATAAATGGTAGAGGAGGTCGTGAAAAACAGTTTGGGCAGGGAAAAGGGTACGGCCAGACACTACATCATAACCCAGAAAAGTTTTCTCCTTTGCATCATAGTACATGCAGTGCACAATTTGTGCTCCCCTTAGTGTTGACTGCACAGCATGAGTGTATGGGTACTGCCTGAGTGAATGGATGAGTGCATGAGTAGTGCCTGAGTGGAAGGTTTGGTGGAAGGGTAATGTCTGGGTCATTTGATGAGTGCAAGTATGAGTGCAAGAGTAATGCCTGGGTCATTGGATGAGTGCATGGGTGGTGCCTGAGTGAATGGATGAGTACATGGGTACTGCCTAAGCGAATGCTAGAGTGCAAGAGTAGTGCCTGTCTGATTCCATGAGTGCATGGGTAGTACCTCAGTGACTGGATGAGTGTATGGGTAATGCCTGACTGGAAGAATGGGTGCAAGGTTAATGCATGGGTCATTGGATGAGTGCATGGTTAGCGCCTCAGTGAATGGTTGAGTGGAAGAATAATGCCTGAGTGATTGCATAAGTACATGGTCAGTACCTGGGTGATTGCATAAGTGCAGGGGTACTGTCTGAGTGATTGGATGAGTGCATATGTAGTCCCTGAGTGACTTTATTAGTGCATGGCTAATGTCTGGTTGCTTAGATGAGTACATGGGTATTGCCTGAGTAAAAGGAAGACTGCAACAGAAATGCCTGGGTCATTGGATGAGTGCATGGGTAGTGTATCACTGAATGAATGAGTGCAGAAGTAGTATTAGAGGTGAATGAATGAGTTCAACAGTAGTGCCTGAGTGATTGCATGAGTACATGGGCAGAGCATTGGTTATTGCATAAGTGCAGGGGTAGTGTCTCGGTGATTGCATGAGTGCATGGGTTTTGCCTCTGTGAAATGAAAAATGCAAGGATAATGCCTGCATTATCCTATTAGTGCCAAAGTTGTGCTACACAGATTAGATGACAGCATGGATAGTGTTTGTGTGAAAGGATCACTACCTGGCTGATGGCATCAGCAACATAATGAAAGTTTTTAAATAGTGTAAAGGATCAACATTATTTTTAATAGAAATAAATAACATAACAGTGTTGACTGCATAGTCAACAGTGAGGGGAGCGCAAATTGTGCACTGCATGTACCATGATGCAAAGGAGAAAACTTTTCTGGGTTATGATGAAGTGTCTGGCCGTACCCTTTTCCCTGCCCAAACTGTTTTTCATGACCTTCTCTACCATTTATCACACATTCCTAATGTTCCTTTTTGTAACATTGTTACACTTTATCCGGCCCTAGCCGGAGATTACGGCTCGAGCCGGAGATTACGGCTCCAGCCGGAGAGTACGGTTCGGGTGCGGAGAGTACACTCCGGGTGCAGAGAGTACGGTCCGGGTGCGGAAATTCCGTCCCGAGTGCGGACGTAAAGTTAGGAGTCGTAAGTGCATTCTGTGAATACCAAAAATCGTAAGTGCCTTCTGTGAATACCAAAAGTAGTAAGTTTAGGATTTTGTCTCAGATTAGTTCTGTGAATCGGCACCTCGGCGTCTAGTCTCTAGGGGTGTGCAGACAAAATATAGAGTAGGAAATGCCAATTTACAGAAATATTGAGTCCTAAATATCGTGAGTGAGAAATATTGACAGCAAGGATATCGTGGTCAAGAATATCAATTTAAGGTAAGAAATATCGATTCTAAAGATATAGACGTCATTAATATCGTTTGCAAAAATATAGTTGTGCAAAATATCGATTGTTTAATTAGTGTTATGTATTTTAGTATATATATTTTAAATGTATGTGATGTCTTTTTAATATGAGAATTGTTTATATTTGTTAATATATGTGTTAAAGTTTTAGTAGTTATTAATTTTATTTTAATTAAATTTTGAATTTTTTAGTTCCATAGCAGGTTGTGGGTTTATAGGGGAATAGGGTGGGAAGTAACTTAATTATTATAAATTAATGATTATTTGTTATTTATTAATACTTATTTAATTGAGATTTTATAGTGTTAATTGTGTGAAGTAATCTATCATTAATTAATTAATAATTGGTTGTTAATTAATATTAATTAATCAATTGGTAATTAATTATGGTAATTGTGTAATTAATTTTTGTTGTGGGTTCTGGGGTTTATAGGGTCAAAGTGTGGAAGTAATTTATTTTGATCAATTAATAATTAGTTGTTAATTGATATTAATTAATTTATTGAAAATTAATTATGGTAATTGTGTAATTAATTTTAGGTGCGGGTTGTGGGGTTTATAGGGGTAAAGGGTGGGGAGTAATTTGTGTTTAAATTAATAATTAATTAGTTGTTGATTAATTTTAATTGATGTTCAATTAGGGTAATTGCTTTTTTGTGTGTGGGATTTACTTTATAGGGGTAAAGGGTGGGGATTAAATACATTTTACTTACTTTATAATTAGCTATTTAATAGTAATCGTTTTTAATTGAAAATATATTTTAAGTGTGTCGTTAATTTTTTTAACAGTTTTATTTTAGATGTGGGTTGCGGTGATTATAGGGGTAAAGTGTGGGAAGTTAATTAATTTTTATTATTTTTCATTTGTTTTGTAAATAATATTTCTTTAATTGGTAATTAAGTATGTTAATTATGGAAGTACATTTTTGTTTAAATTTAGATGTGGGTTGTGATTTGTGTGGTGTTATAGGGTAGGAAATAAAAAAAAATGTAATAATTAATGTTTTTGTTTCTAAATATTTTCTAACTAAAAGTATTTATTTGTTTGAAGTACATTTTTTATTTAATCTAATATAATATTTGTAGGTATTTGTCATATATAATTAACATTATAATATGTTTTTATTTTTTTATTTTAATATTAAATAGATTTGTATTTTAATTTTTAACATATTTATTTATTTATTTTGTTTTTAAATATTTGTTTGATTTTTAAAATATTTTGTTTGTTTTTAATTTTTAACTGACTGGAGTGGGAATAGTACATTTTATCCCTCCGCTATCCAACACTTTCCCTACTGTTGCACTGATTGGAGTGGGAATAGGAATTTTTACCTCTCCGCTATCCAACACTTTCCCTACTGTTGCACTCATTGGAGTGGGAATAGTAATTTTTAAATTTCTGCTGTACAGCACTTTCCTTACTGTTGCACTCATTGGAGTGGGAATAGTAATGTTTACCCCTCCGATATCCAACACTTTCCCTACTGTTACACTCATTGGAGTGACAATAGTAAATTTTATCCCTCTGCCATCCAACCCATTTCCTACTGTTGCACTCACTGGAGTGGGAATAGTAATTTTTACCCCTCCGCTATCTAACACTTTCCCTACTGTTGCACTGACTGGAGTTGGAAAAGTAAATATTATCCCTCCGCTATCCAACACCTTTCCTAATGTTGCACTCACTGGAGTGGGAATAGTAATTTTTACCCCTCTGCTATCCAACACTTTCCCTACTGTTGCACTCATTGGAGTGGGAATAGTAACTTTTACCCCTCCGCTATCTAACACTTTCCCTACTGTTGCACTCATTGGAGTGGGAATAGTAATTTGTACCCCTCCGCAATCCAACACCTTTCCTACTGTTGCACTCACTGGAGTGGTAATAATCAATTTTACCGCTCCGCTATCCAACACATTCCCTACTGTTGTACTCATTGGAGTGGGAATAGTAATTTGTACCCCTCCACGATCCAACACTTTCCCTACTGTTACACTCACTGGAGTTGGAATATAAAATTTTACCCTTTCGCTATCCAACACTTTCCCTACTGTTGCTCTCATTGGAGTGAGAATAATAATAATTTACCCCTCTGCTATCCATCACTTACCCTACTGTTGCACTGACTGTAGTGGAAAATGTAAGTTTAAATATTTTTAAATAGTTTAATGTTTTAGTTTATAATAGAATGTTTTTCTAAATTATATTTTATGTTATTGGTATATATATATATCCAAGTTGATTCCCAATGCGCTGCCTCGTAAAATACGGGACACGGACTCCAGGATTTTCTTTATTTGATGCATGACAAGATGACGCGTCTTGTCCACCACACTGGGCTTGTTCACATAATATATATATATTTGTAAAGTGTATATAATTTTAAAATTATAAAATCAATTAAAATTAATAGTTTATTAATTTTTACATCGATACTTTTGAGGTCGATGTTGTGTCAGTGAACCGTCTCGAGGTCTAATCTTTTGGCCAACCTTGTTAAAAGGATAGTCTCTTTATTGAGGCTTTCCTCAATGGTCTCAGAAGTACCTGACCCACCTATGTGGGATCTAGGTGCTGTGAGTAGTATTCTTGGAGTCAGGGACACAGGGACCCTGTCCTCCCTAAGAAGTGAGGTGGGTTGGAAGTTATTCTCATCCCCTCCACTTCCTTCCCCATCTTAGAGGTCCTCACCTTGTTCAGATGGGTGGTCTTTAGCATACCCTGCCAAGAGCTCCTAGAGTTTTTGCTTGGAGGGATGGGACCCCACTACAATGTTTTTGAGTTTGCATAGCGACCTTAACTCTCTCATCTCTAGATGGAGGTAAGAGGTGAGGTCGAGCTCCTCAACAACGTTCTCTATGTCACTTGGCATTTTTTCACTAATAGTTGGGACCTCTTAAGAGACCTAAGAAAAATGTCTAAACCCTCTAACCCCTAACTATGATTAGTTTTTTTTCCCTAAAAAAATACTGAAGGGACTTAACCAAGGCCCTAACTAGACTTTTAGAAATTTGGGAAAATTGTCAATTAAAAAATTTCAGAATTCTAAAGACAATTTAAGAGTTCTGCCATGTGATCAGGGGTTGACCGAGTCAGTCAAACAAATGCAAAGTTGCAGACCCCACCGCTGATCCACCAATGTAGGAAGCTTGCTCTATAAATACTATACCAAAGTAAGATATAGGGGTCGATTCCGATCTCGGCCGGAAGCGCACCTAACACTATTCGTCCGGAAAAAAACCAAGCCGAACGCGTGTTTCCCGACCGATTCGAACATCCGTCCGAACGGGCAAGTACGATGCGCATAACTGCCCAGATCCCGACCCAGCCGTACTTACCCAATCCAGCTCCTGTACCCCGCCCGAGCCGGATCTGTAAACGCAGAATCGAGTCGCACGGAAGCCAAAATACAGCACCTTCCGGCCGGACTAGTACGATGCGCTTTCCGTACGCGCCAAACCCGTCGCTACGCACGGCACGTTAGAGCATCCGGGAGAGCCGCACATAAGCACCGATTCGCGCCACAAGACTATCCACGGCTACGAGATGAACACGCCAGCCACGAGTACGAGTCAAAGCAATGAGAAAGCCAAACGAGACGAACCAACCATGAATCCCATCGTGCAGGTCCTACCAATACTCTACATCTATTACCAGAACAGGTACGGACGCGTACGGCGCAGAAGGTAAGTCAAACACCCACCACACAAACAAACGACACGTACCCGACATATAACACACACACATAGGGATGCAGAAATAACTTACACTAGCAACAGCAGAACCATAGGGGCGGGATGGCTATCACCAATGCCATATACACCCATAGGGGCCTGGATGCCTACCACCAACACCACCCCTACTCAGGGGGGCCTGGATGCCTGTCACTACTACCATCCCCACCCATAGGGGAATTGATGCCTACCACTACCACCACCCCTACTCAGGGGGGGCTGGATGCCTACCACTACTACCATCCCCACCCATAGGGGAATTGATGCCTACCACTACAACCACCCCTACTCATGGGTGCTGGATGCCTACCACTACCACCACCCCTACTCATGGGGGCCTGGATGCCTACCACTACTACCATCCCCACCCATAGGGGAATTGATGCCTACCACTACCACCACCCCTACTCAGGGGGGGCTGGATGCCTACCACTACCACCACCCCTACTCATGGGGGCCTGGATGCCTACCACTACTACCATCCCCACCCATAGGGGAATTGATGCCTACCACTACCACCATGCCTACTCAGGGGGCTGGATGCCTACCACTACCACCACCCCTACTCAGGGGGCTGGATGCCTACCACTACCACCACCCCTACTCAGGGGGGCTGGATGCCTACCACTACCACCACCCCTACTCATGGGGGCCTGGATGCCTACCACTACTACCATCCCCACCCATAGGGGAATTGATGCCTACCACTACCATGCCTACCACTACCACCAACCCTACTCAGGGGGGGCTGGATGCCTACCACTACCACCACCCCTACTCAGGGGGGCTAGATGCCTACCACTACCACCACCCCTACTCAGGGGGCTGGATGCCTACCACTACCACCACCCCTACTCAGGGGGGCTGGATGCCTACCACTACCACCACCCCTACTCATGGGTGCTGGATGCCTACCACTACCACCACCCCTACTCATGGGGCCTGGATGCCTACCACTACTACCATCCCCACCCATAGGGGAATTGATGCCTACCACTACCACCACCCCTACTCAGGGGGCTGTATGCCTACCACTACCACCACCCCTACTCAGGGGGGGCTGGATGCCTACCACTACTACCATCCCCACCCATAGGGGAATTGATGCCTACCACTACCACCACCCCTACTCATGGGTGCTGGATGCCTACCACTACCACCACCCCTACTCATGGGGGCCTGGATGCCTACCACTACTACCATCCCCACCCATAGGTGATTTGATGCCTACCACTACCACCACCCCTACTCATGGGGTGCTGGATGCCTACCACTACCACCACCCCTACTCATGGGAGCCTGGATGCCTGTTACTACCACCATCCCCACTCATGGGGGGCTGGATGCTTACCACTACCACCACCCCTACTCATAGGATGGGTAATGCATGACACAACCAGCATACTCCAACATAAGGAGTGTCAGAAAAAGACATCCCCCCAACACCATGACAAGCGCGTGTAGTCTGTGTGAAATGCCTACAACACTGAACATGACATTGAACATACAATGTGACCCCCTATCACATGTGTCACACATAAATGTGTGTGGCCTCCACAATGCAAGCAGACCATGACCACTGTGGCAATGGGGTCTAACCCCCCATCATCACAGTGACCAAAAGGTAAGTGTGGGGTCCATAGCTGAAGCACATTTTGAACATTGTGGCAATGGGATCCAAACCCCCATCATCACAGTGACCAAAATGTAAGTGTGGGGTCCATAGCTGAAGCACATTTTGAACATTGTGGCAATGGGGTCTAAACCCCATCATCACAGTGACCAAAATGTAAGTGTTGTCATGGAAAAAGCTGCAAATGCCAAACAGCATGGATGATTCCTGGTCACAGAACAACAAACACATCAGTGGCAAAGTAGTGCATGTGTCCCTTAGCAACATAGATTGGGTGAGGCAAACAGTGCAGTGCAAATAAGACATACCTTTGGCCATGTGCAGACAAACATCACCCATGGGGGCTGACATTGTCAACATTCATCAATTACACAATGACAGAAGTGACCATCATAATGCAGACCCACATATCTGCACCAATGGACACACAAATGTAGATATCCAGTGGAGACTGTAGATGTGAGGTGAACAAATACCATACCATGGCAGCAATGGGACATACAAACCATGATCATTGTGCTGACTGATGACCTAGGAGTCCCAGGGACAGAAGGGGAAACACACCAAACAACATACAGCCAATGGCACACTAAAGATATGCCAATGCAGTGGTGCAGATGCTCAAACACAAACAGGCAGCCTCACACTGCATATCAAACACAACAGGTGATGGGGGGTGTGCCAGTGTCCCCAGGCAACCACACAACACATGAGGAGGCCTGAATCCCAATTACACAGATGTGTATACAGTGCCACACAAAAGTAACTCATGGATCTGATTCCCCTATGTGGGCAATCAGGCATTGTTAGATGAGAGGGAGCACAAATTACACATGTCACACAAGCTTGTAGGAACAGCAACTAACACAGCAAGAGACAGACCCACCACAGCACTACCCCCAGGGACCCCACATTGTGGTGACACTGGCCTGCATGATAATCCCACTGTGATGACAAAGCTAGATGTCGTTCACACTGTGAACCACAGTCATGTGTCCTGAGCAACAAACTACCATCACACGTACACAAGCACAAATCAATCAGCACGGCCTGTCAGCCAAGGCCAATATGGAGGTAGGAGTCTAGCCGTGCAACAACTCTCATTTGCACACACTCAACACCACACACCTTGATCTCCACCAATGTGCAGCAGTGAAGCTCACATGGACTGGTGACATTGCACATGCACCCATGACAATCCCAGGGGTGGTGGTGGGAACTAAGGTGCAGAAACCCATCACACATGGCCAGTCAACAAGACTCGTGAATGTCTGACACACTGCACAGTACGCCATACATGGGCATGACGTCAAATCCACCCCAATCAATGGGATCCCGGCCACAGTCACACACCAATGAAGAAGCCAAGGTCACCCACAAAGAACACATATAGACAACTTCCAGCATTGCAGCTCTGACCCTGAGGAGTGGCAGCAGTCACACACACAACGTGTCACAATCACTGAAAGCTACCACAAACTGTAAATTACATGACTTGTGTAACCAACAAGTGCCAAGGGGAATCCTGACTGTGTCCCATCTGCGTTTGCCCACATCCCCAGACCTGACAACAAAGACAACTAGGGATGACAACCTGATGAACATTAGTTTGCCATGCACCCACATCCCGGAGAAACCAGGTCCAAGATGCTGGATGAACACAGGACAACTCAGCAAGCATCACAAACAGGAACATCCCTAGGGACACAGCCTGTGTAGGAAAAGGGAAGGGAACACACACAGACATGCTCACACAACACACAACACGGGCCCAGCCAATGTCACGGGATTACACACTGCCATGAGGGCACTCCACTCCTGTGGAAGGTCCGCTGTGCCAAACCTTGTCTGTGCACCACTCAAACATGTCAGCAGAACACTCGGTCAGTGAGTCAACGACTACAACACACGGAAGGCTCTGCTCACATCAGCCTGGGTACGGGAGTGTCACGTCAGTCATCTGCATACACCCAAAACACGTGTCAAGCCAGTTGCACTGTATACACAGATGAGTCCTTCAACATTGATGTGCTAAACTGCATGCCCAGTGGAGATGGGCACACAGTCAGGGAAATAGAAACATTGAACAGTGGTAAGCCCACCAGATGTGCATCAGTGTAAGCCAAAGATGTTAATTTACAAATGCAAAACGTACATCCCTGTGTCAAATGCAGAACATTACGCCTCAGACTGCAGCAAAGGATGCTATAGATCCAGACTACATTAGGACACATATCCCATGGACCACATGGAGTCCATCAGAGCAACACTTCATTTTCATGATCTGAACACTATTACAACTGCAAATGCATGATGATACTCATCTACATCATGTACATCCAAAGAAAAACAAGTAAACAAAAAGAGGCTTTATTCAGCAAATGTTAAACTAAAAATTCAAGTCCAAAAGAAACTAAGGCCAATGGCCAGTCCAAATACACAGTCCCAACAGGGTGATATGTGACAACTTGTCACCCATTGCTTGCCTGCACTGGTACGGACAGGGGACATCCCCTCGGAGGGGCATACAAGGGGCAAGCCAGGCACCGCAGGGACAGGATCAGGGGATGCCAGAAGGAGGCAGTGAAGGGGTGGTGGGTGCAGGAGTGTCACCGGCAACTGCAGTGGAAGTGTCTGACTCAGTGGGGGCCGGCACCACTGTAGGGCACAAGTCAGATGGTGTGGGTGCTGCAACCACTGCAGTGGGCCGGTCAGATGGAGTGGACTGGGTCCCCATTGCAGTGCCCGAGTCAGACGGGGTGGTTGTGGACTCCACTGCAGTGCATGACTCCAAGGGAGTGGAAGGGGGGCAGATGAGGTGGGCAGGACAGAGGGGGGACCCGGCCTCACACCAGTGGCACAAACAGGCAGAGCGTCTGGTTTGGGGCTGGAAGAGCAAGTGGTAGGGGGAGGGCCTAAGCAGTTTGGGGATGTGGTATCGGTGTGTGGGGGAACCTGGGGCAGGGTGTGGCAGTGGAACCTGTGGAGTGGTGGGCTGGGAGATGGAGGATGGAGGAGAGAGACTGTGTGGTGGAGCTGCGTGGTGGTGGTGGTGGGGTCTTGCCCTTCCTGGTCCGGGGGGACTTTCGAATGGGGTCCTCAGCCTGCCTGTGCCTGGGGGAGGGTGTCTGGGTGTGAGGGGCACTCCCTCTGTGTGTGGTGGTCGCCTCTTCCGCCTGGACTTCGTGTCAGGTGTATCTGTGGGGAGGAGGCCAAGCTCACAGAGGAAGAGCTTCTGGGAGGGGGGTTGCAGGTGAGGCAAGGGAAGGGGTTTTGGAGGGAGAGGCATCTGAGGACTGCGCAGTGCTCGTGGATGCGTGTGTGCGTGTCTGGGCCCCATCCCCTGTGGGTGAGATATCAGTCCCCTGACTGTGCGTGCATGTGCGTCTGGATTTTGGCGTGTGTGTCTGTGTGCTGCTTGTGTCTGTGCTGGTGCGTGCCGGTGCCGGTGTGTGTGTGCTTGGGACAGGTAGGGTGCTGGGGATTGTGGATGGGGCAGAGGTAGGAGGGGTGAGGGACTGTTGCAGGAGGGACACTGCTGCTGTCAGTGAGGAGGCCATGGACTGATTGGTCCGATGTAGGGCAGACATGCCAGATGACATGCCCTCCATGAATGACACCAGTTGTGTCAAAAGACCCGTGTGTGCATGGAGGGCACTCAGCATTGATGTCTGCCCTACATGGATCTGTTTAAGCAAGTCCACAGACTCCACACTCAGGGCAGCAGGGGAGACAGAGGCAGGGGGTGCGGTGCCTGGCATGAAGGAGACACGCACCCCTACACGGGAGCCTCCACGGACATGTGGGATGGGAGCAGATGGGAGGGTGGAAATGGTGGTGGTGGCGGGGACAGACTTGCTTGACGTCGCCTCTGGTCTGCTGACATCCGCCTCCACAAGGGAGTCCTCACTGGAAGTGCTGTTTTCCCCAGCTGAGGTAGTCGTAGCTGAGGTCTCCTCAGTGTGGCTCCCCTCACCCTCCGTGCCACTGGGTCCCTCGGTCTCCCCTGCAGTGGACCCAGTCTGGCTCTGCCGCTCCTCTTGGTCCGTGGAGCTGTCTCCTCCTGTGGCCGTGGATGTATCTGCAAACAATCAGGATAAACAGAGCAACATTAGTTACCTGTACTGACCACACACACCACAGTAAGTACAGCACATCACAGAGCAAGCCCTGCCATCATTTGCTAGACATTGCAATAAGTGCTGACACTGATTTGAAGAAGCCCATTGTCTGCCTGACAGTCAGTCATGCCACACATATCCTACCTGTCCATGCACCCATCTGTCTGCTGCCTGTTGTATGCGACCAATCATATGTGCACACATGCACCACATACACAGTTGTTGGACATCCAAGAGAACATATGGAAATGTGTCACTCCAAACACATGCCATCTCCTGCCACTGACTCAGTACATGTGTCAGGAGAAGTGATGGGCAAAGTCTCTGTTGATATGCGGCTTTTGGTTCCATCACCAGACACAATGATGTCCTCATGTCCTGATAGACAATGCAACAATGGTGTGCATGCAGGACATGTCACACCACTGCTGGATCACCCTTTGCAATTGGAATGTCATGGCACAGGCCTGTCTGGCAAGTCAGTCATAACTGTCTCCTGTCACAGGGGCAGTGCATACACACAACACCAGTCTGCACTGTGTCACAATCATGGAGGTTCCTGAAAAGTAAGCCCTGTAGCTGACAGGTGCACATGTGCACCCCTGGCCAGCCACATCATGAGGACTGAGATGATCCCACGTCAATCAAATGAGACATTTGAGTGACTGCAAACACAAATCCATACACATGAGCACTTCAACGTTTGATGAGAATGAACCAAAGCTGCCTGCACCCCAATCTTTCATACAAAATTGTGCACAGTCAAGGGATCAGAGACCTATGCATTGACCTATGTGCAGATCCCATAGTCATAACTCAGATGGCTGGCCACCCCAAATTGGGAAACACTCCAGGAGTCCAAATAGCAAGGCCACACCACGGTGACACAGAGGCATACACCTGAGTGCCCTCTTCACAATGCCCAATATGTATGCTGACACACGGGAGTGGGAGAACAGAGTGCCTTCGATGTCCAGAGTAGGCATTACAGTCCCGGTCCATGTGCAACATGGTATTACCCTGAACACTAGGCAGGTGGCTGTGCATGTGTCACACACATGATGTACATACTACTGAGGCTCCTACCTTGGTCTCTGCAGCAGCATGGGTGTGTGGCACATACCCCAGACATGTGGTGAGTCAGAGCAGCAATTAGAACACATGTTAAAGCCATACCCAGAGTACATGTCAGATCATAGGCATTGTGAGCAATTGTACCACCCATGCAGCCCACCACAAAGTTCCTGTAACTGATGCTGTCCCCAACTTGAACCACAGGTAACTGCAAGTACACAGTACCCAAGTGACCTAAGTCACAGACTGTAAGGGCCACACCTGTGTATCAGATGAGGAGGGGGCATGACACAAGTGAGGGACATGAGTCCAGGACGACATGACAGTTGTACTGTGGAAGTGGAACCAGGCTAAAGGAGTGCATAGAGCATGTCAGTCATAGTACACAGTTGAGGCTAGCACTTACCCCCTCCTTGCTGATGTCTGGCCTTCAGCTGCCCATCCAGGTCAGGTAAGACCACCGCCAGGATCCGCAGCATGTGGGGGGTCAGGGTCCGGTGTCCACCCCTCCTGCGAGGAGGCGACAGCTTCAGCTGGACCCTTGCGATCCTCCGGGTCCAGCCCCGAAGGTCCTGCCACCTCTTCTGGCAGTTGCGGATCCTGCGCCTGTAGACCCCCACCGATCGTACTGCCCGGACGATGGTCAGCCAGATCTCCTGCTTCTGGTGGGCATCAACCTGTGAGGATGACAAAGTGAAAAGGCCATTACTACACATGCAACATTTCCGTGCATCACACAGTTGGATATACATGTCTCAATCACAGGGGCATATGATGTACACAGGCAGTGCAACTATGGCTATGAACAGTTTCCCAGCAGTTACCAAATGGTATCATTGCCTGGGAAGTAACACCTTGTTGGAATGCACTGTTACTGCACTATACCTGTTCAGTGCATGTAACTACACACTATGGGGGTGACAACTACACAGTGAGCCTGCTAGCCAGTGGCGTGCACACTGTAAGTCCTGCTAGTCAGACAACATGCACATTTAGTAAGGCAGTGGACAGCACACTCACCTGCTCCCCTGGTTTCCCATACAGCTTGCTGTACTGTGGAAGGAGGCTGTCCAGCAGGGCCTGGTTCTCCTCAGTGCTGAAGGCAGGGGCTCTCTCCACAGAACGTGCCATTGCAGGATCCAGAGGATGCAGAGACAGCAGCAGTGTTGGTGGCAGATGTCGTCCTGGAGCATGTAGTGCAGGCAAGTGAGCTCTCAGGGGAACAGCCAGCATTATATGTGTGCTGCTGAGGCAGATACTGTCCCATGTGTCCAAAGTGATAGGCCAAGTCGTTTGCATCTTCTGAATCTGGCCAATCCATGGAATTGCACCACTTACACACGCCCACAGCATCCTTCAAAAGTTCAACTTCATGAGACCCATGAATTTGCAACATTGTTGTGGGTGGCCAACTGAATCCACAGCATCAGACTCGTTAAAGGTTTGAAAACGCGGCCGTTGCCATGCCAGGCCATAGCCAATGCGTGCGCACCGATCGGTCCATTGCTGTACAACGCGTATTTCGGGCCACATCATATGCAATGGCCAATGCGTGCGCACCGATCGGTCCATTGCTGTACAACGCGTACCCGCTCACATCATATGCAATGGCCAATGCGTGCGCACCGATCGGTCCATTGCTGTACAACGCGTACCCGCTCACATCATATGCAATGGCCAATGCGGGCGCACCGATCGGTCCATTGCTGTACAACGCGTATTTCGGGCCACATCATATGCAATGGCCAATGCGTGCGCACCGATCGGTCCATTGCTGTACAATGCGTATTTCGGGCCACATCATATGCAATGGCCAATGCGTGCGCACCGATCGGTCCATTGCTGTACAACGCGTATTTCGGGCCACATCATATGCAATAGCCAATGCGTGCGCACCGATCGGTCCATTGCTGTACAACGCGTATTTCGGGCCACATCATATGCAATGGCCAATGCGTGCGCACCGATCGGTCCATTGCTGTACAACGCGTATTTCGGGCCACATCATATGCAATGGCCAATGCGTGCGCACCGATCGGTCCATTGCTGTACAAGTCACTCGCATATGTCACCATGCCTGTCACAGATGAACGTATGCCAGCCACATTTACTTTCCAGGGACTCAGGGGCACACCTACAACACCACAGCCTGTCCACACTGTATCCTAAGGCATGTAAGGCTGCATTCCTTTTTCCGTGTATGGGGGTCAACATGTGGTTTTTGGGTGGCACTTGGGGGCAGCCACTCCCAGGCTGTGCACGTGTTCATGGGGACAGAATCCTTGGTGTGTTGTGCACATGACCACTGTGATGTGCAACTGTTCATTTCAGAGCATGTGGCATGGTCACATTTCCAGGTTGTGTATGTGTATGTCATGTCACATACCCCCTGAGTCCCATGTGGGACGGTATGTACATCACAGGGTGACCCATTGCCACAATAGTGATGGCCCTCCACAGTCTGTGTGCATGTTGTGTTTACAATGTTTCTGATTCCATGTGCACAATGGGAGACAGTCTCCACATCCACGTTGTTTGTGCATGGACTTTGATGTTGTGCATGTGTGTGTCACAGATGTCCATGTCTGTCCTGCAGAGGCAACAGGGACCACTACCTGTGGGGGTCATGGTTGTTTTGCTGTGGTGTATTCATGATACGCCATGTCATGCCAGTGTCCATGTGGCAATACAGGGTCCCTGGGAATCTACCTGTCAAAGAGCTGTGATGCCTGGGGCACATCTGTCCTCACATGTCGCTGTGGTGTGTGTTTGGAACGTGACAGCAGTACATGGGTACTGTGACACAGCCTAATGATATCCCATAGCACAACCTGGGACTTGTTGACGACACATGTTGAACTGTGATGTTAGATGTTGGGCATGTAGGTGCCATACAAGTCCTCACAGAACGGCACACACATCATGTACTTGTGTCTCGTAATGATGTATCATGTGATATTGAGTATGGTCTATGCCACATATGTGGGGTGACTGACAATCTTTCTTTCTTCACCTATGCACTGCAGGGCACCAGCTGTCCATAGACCATTCCCTGACCTTGCAACCATGGTTGAACGTGACTGCATCCGACGGTACCGCTTCACCAGGCCGCCGATTGAGGAATTGACGGTGCGGTTGGCCCCACATTTGCAACCTGGCCGGACATACCCTACAGCGCTGACCCCCAAGGTGAAGATGATGGCAGCCCTACACTTCTTTGCCACAGGTACCTTTCAACACACTGTGGCGTCTGCTGGTGGGATGTCACAGACCATGTTCAGCCGTGTGCTACGCGATGTTTTGGAGGCTATGTTGAGATACCTGAACCAGTACATCTATTTCCCTAAACGTCAACAACTCACTGACGTCAAGAGTGACTTCTATGCCCTGGGGAGGATGCTGCATGTCATTGGCTCCATTGATGGGACACATGTGGCTTTGGTACCACCACAGGCACATGAGCAGGCATACAGGAACCGAAAACATTACCATTCAGTCAATGCTCTGGTGGTATGTCTTGCAGATATGAGCATCTCACATGTGTGTGCCCGTTTCCCCGGTTCTGCACACGATGCCTACATGATGAGGAGTAGTCGCATCCCGAGGATGATGTCACAGATGCAGAACCAGCGTGCCTGGCTTGTCGGTGTGTACTGACTTTGTACCATTGTGTGTGTTCTGCAATGTAGTATTCCACCCTCTTTTCCAACTCAGCTAATGTGCAATTGTCTGTATGTAGGTGACTCTGGATACCCCAACATGCCGTGGTTGCTGACGCCCCTCAGGAACCCTGTGACACCAGCCCAGATGTGCTACAATGAGGCACATGGTCGGACCAGGAGAGTGATTGAGCGGACATTTGGTCTCCTGAAGAGCCGCTTTCGCTGCCTGGACAGGACAGGAGGGGCCCTCCCATATGCCCCAGCAAAGGTGTGCAAGATTGTCATCGTCTGCTGCATGCTACACAACCTGGCAGTGCGGAAGGAGTTGCCTCTTATCCTGGATGACGATGACCAACATCCGCCACCTGTGGAGGATCCTGGCCTGGGCCACGATGCCAGTGATGGGGATGATGATGAGGGTGATGTCCGCACACAGCTCATCACCAACTTCTTCAGCTGAATGTGAGTATCCAGAGATGTCATGTCAATGATGTGAGTTTGCGTGATATGTGTTGGTGGTGCTCTGGTGCTGTTTGAGTGTGTCCATGTGCTACTTGACTGTATGCGTGTAGCGATGTGTCCTTACAGGTAGTCTGTACTCCCCAACAGTGTTGACATGCTAACTTGGTTTTGTGTAGGTATCTTGTGACGTGTATTGGGCATGAGTATTGCAGTTCTGTCCTGTTCTTCATTGCTTTTGACTGTGTGTCATGCCTGTCCTTCACAGGGTACTTTCAGAGTTGTTTGGTCAACTGTGAACCCCGACACCGTGATTCAACTTCCAGGGTGGAAGCTGTCGTTTCCCTACAGGTGATGTGCCCCACACCCCTGGACTTCCTTTCTTCTACACTTGTTGACTGTGTGGCCACTGCCACGTGGGATTACCTTGCATCTGTAGTGGAAACAACATGTTGCAAATGTGTAATGAACCTGTGCTTCACTTTGGGATGTGCGTTGTCTGTGGTCACACATCTGACTGACATTTGCTTACTGCACCAGTGGGCTAGTATACACAGACTGTGAATAGGTGTGGTGTCTGTGCATTGCACTGTATTTCCTAACAACATCAGTGTAGGCGATGAGTCAGATGGCCCTGGTGTGTATGTGTTGTGTAGCCCTAGTGGTGTGTCTCCCTCATATGTGTCACGTCGCCATGACTCACATGACGGTGTTGTACTTGCTGTAGCAGTTAGCATGCACAGTGTCATTTCGCAGATCATCATCTCCATGACAGAAACCACGCTGGAATCACAACAGAGGCAAGTATGGTGTATTAGTGAGTTTATTTACATACATGTGTGAGTATAGTGCACAGGATGGTGGGTGCTGTACATTGGGATTGTAATCCAAAGTTCCCAGATGATTTGGAAGTCCTGGTAGCAGAAATGTCCTGAGTAAAGTCAACAGTCATCTGATACATTGGTCCAACTTGAACTCCCCATGTCATGTGGGAGAGTTGGGTTGCATTCGACAGGGTGAACAGTTTGCACACAAAGGTGAATTTCCAGAAGAGGTGTTGGCTTCCTGGGGGATGTGCATGGCCATCGGCCTCTCAGTTGTCCTTCCTCGGACGACCCCTCTTCTTTGGGGGGGTACCCTCACGTGCAGGCTGCTGCGGTGCAGGGGACTCTCCGCCAGAGTCATCCTCCCTCCCTGTGGCAGTTGCAGTTGTTGCAGCACCAGATGTTGTGGGCACACAGGGAGGTGTGGCCATGTTGGTGCTAATCTGGCGGAGGCATGTCAATATGTCCCTATGCACCGCTGTCAGTTCTTGCAATGTGTCCCACTTGGACTCCATGCCAACCATGTGTGTCTCCACACGGGACATGTGTGTCTCCACACGTGACATGTGTGAGTCCAAGCGGGCATGATGGGCAGCCTGCTGCTGTTGAATGTCCTTGAGGATCCCCACTACCTGGCTGACCTCTCCGGTGCTATTCTGGTACGCATCAGCAATGCGTACCAGTTGTGGGTCATCATGCAGTCCAGACCCCTCTGCAAACAGCGACCTATGTCTAACACCCCTCCCACCACCCCTGGCGACACATGCGGGACCTGCGGTGGCACGCACAGGTGACCCTAGGCCACCTTGGGGGTTGTTACTGGGGTTGGTGTCCGTTGCTCCACGTTGGGCTGGGGTCCTTGTGCTGTTGTCATTGGTGGTCCTTGGTCTGTCCGTGTCGGCGGGGGTGGTCTGTGTGTTGGCAGTTGTTGGAGGGGTGGGTGCAGGGGGTGCAGCTGGTGGTCCTGCTGGTGCTGCATGATGACTCACACCGGAGGTGCCAGGTAGGGGCTCGCCATCCGAGGAGGGCAGAGGCTGTTCCACACCAGTGAGCTCAGTGTCCCCCGGAGCCTGGGACAGGGACTCCTCAGCGTCTGCTGCTGTGTCCCCATCATCACCTATTTTTGGGAGACACACACAATGTATGTTATGTTTCTGCAGGCATCAATGGTTCACACACCTGACAGTTGTGACTGTACCTCTGGATGCGGGCCTGTACATTGCATTGTCCTAAGTTGTCACAGTCTGAGGTTGATATTGGTGTAGCACATTGTCCTGCAAACTTTAAGCATTTCAATGTGAATGTTGAGGTGTGTACATGGACAGCATTGGTTGTATTTGGTGGACATCCGGCCCTCCTTCTCCCCCCAGCCCAGTCATCCCACCATGAAGCATGACACCCTTGCAGTGGGTTCAGGTTGACTCTCAGGATGTCAGTCAGTGGTGTCCTGTTGTTTGTTGGTGCCCAGTTCCCAGCATGGCCTTGTGCTCCCCACAACAGAGCACCATTGTCAGACATCTTTGAAGTGGCTTTTCACTCCCTGTGAGGTGTGCATGCTTCAGTGTGAGCTTGGTGGGCCATGCGGGTGGGGGATGTTGAGCTGTGACTACCACTCACATCATGCTATTGCCTACGCCCCCCTTCCCAGCATGCTCATACTTCCTTCCTTTTGAGTGGACTTCACTGTGTGTGAGTGTGACATTAATGGCAAGATGTCAGTCAGTGGTGTCCTGTTGTTTGTTGGTGCCCAGTTGCCAGCAGGGCCTTGTGCTCCCCACAGCAGTACCCAGTGTCAGCCATCTTGTCAGTTCTTTTCCACTCCCTGTGAGGTGTGCATGCTTCAGTGTGTGCTTGCTGGGCCATGTGGGTGGGGGATGTTGAGCTGGGACTACCACTCCCATCATGCTATTGCCTACACCCCCCTTCCCAGCATGCCCATGCTTCCTTCCTTTTGAGTGGACTTCACTGTGTGTGACATTAATGGCAAGATGGCTGACAGTGTGGTCCTGTTGTTTGTTGGTGCCCAGTTGCCAGCAGGGCCTTGTGCTCCCCACAGCAGTACCCAGTGTCAGCCATCTTGTCAGTTCTTTTCCACTCCCTGTGATGTGAGCATGTTTCAGAGTGGTGTTGTGATGGGCCAATTGTGAGGGTGACCAATATCTGTGACTACCACTCCCATCATGCTATTGCCTACACCCCCCTTCCCAGCATGCCCATACTTCCTTCCTTTTGAGTGGACTTCACTGTGTGTGAGTGTGACAGCAATGGCAAGATGGCTGACAGTGGTGTTCTGTTGTTTGTTGGTTCCCAGTTCCCAGCATGGCCTTGTGCTCCCCACAACAGAGCACCATTGTCAGACATCTTTGAAGTGGCTTTTCACTCCCTGTGAGGTGTGCATGGTTCAGTGTGAGCTTGCTGGGCCATGCGGGTGGGGGATGTTGAGCTGTGACTACTACTCCCATCATTCTATTGCCTACACTCCCCTTCCCAGCATGCCCATACTTCCTTCCTTTTGACTCTGCTTCCCTGTGGGGTAATGTGCCTGTGCTGAAAGGATGGCTGACAGTGTTGTCCTGGCGTTAGTTTGGCTACAAGTCCCATGAGTGTCCCTGTGCTTCACACAGCATTACCCAGGGTTGTGGTTCTTTGTGGGATATTTAATTAGAGTGTGAGCCGTTGCATTCTCCCAGGTGAGTTGTGTGGAGTTTGTGTTAAGGGTGTGTGTGTGAAAAGCTGCTTGTAAATATGGTCAGAGCTGTCAGTCCTCCTTCCCACCCAGCCAGATATCCCACCATGGAACGTGCTTCTATTGCAGGGAGTGCAAGTTTGCTTTCAGGATGTCAGTCAGTGGTGTCCTGCTGTTGGTTGGTGCACAGTTCCCAGCAGGGCCTTGTGCTCCCCACAGCAGTACCCAGTGTCAGCCATCTTGTCAGTTGTTTTCCACTCCCTGTGATGTGAGCATGGATCAGAATGGTGTTGATGGTCCAATTGTGAGGGTGAGCAATATCTGTGACTACAACTCCCATCATGCTATTGGCTACACTGACTTGACCAGCATACACAGAATTCCTTCCTTTCAGTGAGCTTCCCTGTGAGGTGGTGTTCTAGTGGTGGCTACATATCTGACTGTGTTTGTTGGTTAGGTTTGTGCCACTGCCTAGCTCTATTTGTTGTTGGGTTTGTACATGTCATGACACAGTTACATATCACTATGAGATGGCATGTATTGTGTTTATCTGACTGACATACACATCTTGGGATGATTATCTTTTGGTTGCTGTGGATTTGCTAAGGGTGCATGGTTTGACTATCCCCTTGACAGTGATGTGTGTGTATTGTCACACAATATTGTGTATATTTGTTGTGTACTCACCAGGCTCTGGGATGTTTGATAGTCCATATACGCTCACTGGTGGTAGGATGGCCCGCACCTTCTCCTCCCAGGGCCTGAGGTATACTGGTTTGGCAGGAGGGCCACTGCCGGTGTGTTGGCTCAAGGCGTAATCCTTCTTTAGTAGGTCCTTGACCCTCCTGCGCACGTCATACCGCCTGTTCTGGATGTCTTCCTTTGTGCGCAAACATGGTGATTGTGCGTTCACCCTGTCGACGATCCTCTCCCACATCTTGGTTTTCTGCGACATGGGGGTCTGTTGGACCAATGTACCAAACAGCTGTGGCTCTACCCTGAGGATCTCATCTACCAGGACTTCCAATTCACTGTCTAGGAACTTTGGTTTCTTCTTTGGGGGCATGGTGATGGGTGATGGTGGTGATTGATGTGTGTGTGGGTGTGCAAGTGAGGGTGTGTGAGTGTAGGTTTTGCTGGGTGTATGTGAGGGTGCTATTTGTTGAGGTGCTGATGGTGTGTGGCTTGTGTGATGGATGAGCTGTGAGTGTGTCTGTGGTTGCTGTCTGATGGTGTTCTGTGCTGGCAGGTCAGTTGAATTTGCAAAGGACATGGTAGGGGATTTGTGTCCTTTATATGGGTGGAGTTGTGGGTGTGTCTTTGTTCCATGTTTCCCCACCCCAGTATTTATTGGCTTTGTAATTGCTTGTTTGGCCCTTTTTTGTGTATTTTTTCCTTTGTACTTTTTGTGCATGTAGGAGACGTTCTTCTGACCGAGTAGGACGCTGCAGTTGTCTCGTGCGAGCTTCTCCGAGTCGTTCGCGCTGTGTTTCTGCTGTGTTTCATGTGCGGTGTACGCGTCGGTCGCGGTGTATTGGGTTGCCTCGGCTGGGTTTTGTATGCGTGGCAGTCGTAGGGCTTGGTTTCCGTGCGACTCGGTCTGGTTTTCCACGCATTGCATCGTACTGCGCGGGTCGGAGTTCGCGGGTACGTTTCGTTCAGGTTCATTCCTGGTGTGTGTCGGTCGGTTCGATTCGCGTTGTTTCCCGGCCGGATAGCTGGTTTCCGTGCGGTTCGGTCGTTCGGCTTGTGTTCCGTACGAGTCGGTCGTGATTCGCATGTATTTCATCGTACTACGCAGGTTGGGCAGCGCCGGTACGTGTCGGTCGGACTGAATTCCCGAACCGAGTCGGTCGGTACGTTTTCCGGCCCGAATCGGAATCGGCCCCATAGTGTGCACAGAGTGCAGTGGATCCCCAAAGGCTTACAGAGGTAAAAGTAGATAATACCTTACTCTATTTGTGGTAGTGTGGGCAAGCAGTAAGGCTTAATCAGAGGGTAGTGTTAAGCATTTATTGTACACACTCAGACACGAAATGATGTCACACACTCAAAGACTGAACTCAGACCAATTGTTTATATAAAAAATATTTCTTTAGTTGTATTTTATTTTTAGAACCAAGCAGGACTTGGTACAGGTAAGTAGAATTGTACTTTTCAAAACAGGTTGTTCAAAATAAGCAAGCTGGATGAAATTGACTTTGTTACAGGTTTGTAAAATATTTAAAGACAATAGGTATGTGTAATTACTTTGTGATTACTTTTCAGATTACTCTTAAGAGTACTTTTTAGATTACTTTTCCTACCCAGTGTGGTGTGCCTAGATATCACACTGGGACATTTCCTAGACAAAGGTTAGTAAAATATTTTTGCATTAAAACACAGTTGCTTAGGTTTCTATACAAACACAACTGAACACAGAACTTTTTCAGAGGAAAATAGTCGATGTATTCCTATGGAGGAAAATGTGGTTATCGGTTTGCAGGTAAGCAATCAGTCTTTGGGGTTGAGTTTCTGGTGTTAGAACAAGGGTTCCCACAGGGTCATGGATGCACTCAAAGAGCACCCTCAGCGGCACTAGGGCGACCGGGTGCAGAGTGCTGAGGCCCAATGTTAACCTATGGGGCTAAGGGGTTGTCGGTATGTGGCTGCTATCGGGAAGGCCACAGGGTTGAGGGAGCAAAGCTCCTAGGGGTAAACTCAAGGTAAAGGGGATCCGAGTTAGCACACAAGGTGCACCCACAGCAGCACAGGGGCGGCCTGGTGCAGGGTGCTGATGTGGTGTTGGGTGCCCTGTTGGTTTCAATGGGAGATCTCTGGTCGGAATAAAGACTGCAGGTTTGGGCAGGGAGGCTTCTTGAAGGCGACCACCGGTTGGAGAGGTAAGTCGGGATGCAAGGGGTTGCCTGAACACCATCGGTTGGGCCACCCAAGGCCATAGGGCATCGGGTGCAGGGGGGGTCTTTAGGCTTTGGCTTCCTTACCAGCTCCGGTCGTGGGTGGGGGGACCCTCCAGATAGAGGCTGCAGGCATCATTGGGAGGCTCGGGGTAGTTCAGGGATCACCAGATCCCAGGTCAGGTTCGCTGGGACAACCTCCTTTTGGTGTTGGGCCACTAGAACGCGGGCCGTGGGCGTCGGGTGCAGAGTGGTGCAGATTTGGCCAGAGCTAGAGTCTGGTTCTTGAGCAAGTCCGGTGCTCACGGGAAACAAAGTCTTTGCAGGGAAGGCATGGCAGGTCCTCAGGGTTCCGGGGGGCTGCTGGCTGCAGGACACGCCGGGATTCCGCTGGAGCAGGTCGAGGTCGCGATAGGCTGGTAGGGCTGAGGCCAAGGCAGTTGGTGTCCTCCTCTTCTTCCTCTAACACGGCTCTTTGGTCCTTCATCTTCCCTTCTTGTGTGTCTGAGGAGGCAAGGTAAATACTAAATTTTACGAGCATTTCAAGTAGGTACAGGTTGGGACCAGTGGGTCCCTTCCTTGGGGTAGGTACACCCCCTATTAGGCCACCCTCCAGTGGGAGGGGGCATAAGCATCTCTCTGGTTGGCTGGGTCCCCCCATCTTGAAGATGGCGGGGATTGAGAGTTGTGCTTCGCCTCGCCTCCTCCACCTGAGGGGTGGAATTGGCAAAGGTGGGTACACCTCTCCTCCTATCTTGGTTTTACTGCTGATTTTCCCTCCCAAAGTAAGGGTTAGAACCGTTGGGGACAAGTTGCTGGGAGCAGCAAATGGCTGGGTAAGCTCACAAAGGGGGCAAGCCTTTGAAGCTTCCCCTTTGTGGACCCTGCCCATCCTGGGGGAGGAGGCTTGGCACCTCTGCCCAGGATGTGCTTTGTTTCAGGACCCCTAGAGTAGAGGCTCTTAACCCAGGGGTCCAGAAACATGTCTGGGGGGCAGCTGGCAAGCAGCCACTCAGCCAGTACAATAGAGTTAGGTCTTTTTCAGGGGGCATCTATAAGATGCCCTCTGAGTGCATTTGGCATTAACTCCCACACTGGCATCAGTGTGGGTTTAATGGGCTGAGAAGTTTGGTATCAAACTTCCCAGAATTCAGTAAGGCGATTATGGTACTGTGGAGTTGGTAATGACAAACTCCCAGACCATATACTCCTTATGGCTTTACTGCACTTACAATGTCTAAGAATGAACTTGGACACTGTAGTGGTACAGGGTTTCTGCACCTGTACCCTCACCAGTGGTATAGTGCACCCAGCTAAAGGGGTGTCTTACTTAGACCATAAGCAGTGGGTTGTAGGCATGGCACACGGGTATGTGAGCCATGTCCACTCTTCACTTTTCTCTGCACCAAAACACGCAGCCTGCAAGGGCAGTGTGTGTGTGTTAAGGTACAGGGCCTCTAAGGGTGGCACAATATGTGCTGCAGTCCTTAGAGGCCTTCCCTGGTCACAGTGCCCTTTTACAAGGGACTTACATGTGGCCATAGAGGTGCCAATTGGGGGGTGCAAAGGTACAGTTTTAGGGAAAGAACACAGGTCCTGGGTACCTGATTAGCAGGAACCCAGGGCACACTTAGTCAAGGAGCATCAAACATCAGGCAAAATGTGGGGGCAACCATGCAAAAAGGGCACTTTCCTACACATTATAGATAAGTGGGTCACAAAAGTATATCGTACTAAAAAGTGGGTCGTAGTTCTAAAAAGTTTGGGAAGCACTGCCCTGGAGGATGTGTTCAGGTGCAACTGGTCTCAGAGCCTGCAGTACACATTGCTACTGATGCTGCTTCTGTCAAAAGTATTACAGAAGGTGTAGGGGATCAGTCAGAGTCGACTCTGGTTTCCCCAGACTGGGAATGGAAGATGTTGTATGCTGATCTGATGGCACTCTATATTTGAACACCACTTCCTCCCCTGTGCAACACAGACTTTCTCCTGCTGCAGAATGGTCATGTTCTCCATTCCAATCCACAAACCCTACAGCTCCACATATGGAGATTGAGCAGTGACAGTTAGAGCCCTTTTGCCTTCCTGATGAGGTACTATACACAATTTTGATAGCCAGGAAGCCTGTCACCAAGTCCATCTATGCAGGTCACTGAACTAAGTTAATTCAGTGGTGTGAGACAAAAGGCATTTAAATTACAGAAACATGACAACAATCATGAAAACCAAAATATCGAACACTGGAAAAGTGACATCATTCTAAATAAAATACACACTATTACATTAAATTTATATACACATAAATAACAAAAACAGTAATTAGAGTTTACCAAAAATGGCACAATAAAATTCAAACTTGTCTCCAACCAGCCCATTCATTTAAAATGAAAACAGTGAACAAAGAGAAATGCTTTTCTAATTAACATACAGTATACAAAGGCCACAAAAATGCACAACAAAGTGCTTTCTAAAAAGAATTACAGCAAGGCAACGTAACACTGCCGGATTGCAATGCTGCAAACAAAGACTGTAATATTGCAACTAACTTTTAATTACTACAAAGAAAGTTTGACAAATAATGGAAGCTAACACTATTAATAAAAACTAAAAGCATAGTAAGACAATAAATAATTAAAACTATGGTATATATTTATTCCTCCAAGTTACAGTTACACCCACAACAAGAAGGAAAAATGTGAAAAGGAAAAGAAAACTCGGATTCAAATCCTGAAATTACTTGAAATATAAAAAGGAGCACCTCGAAAGTTTGTATGGTAACCAATGCGCAAAACTAAAATTAAACTAAAAATAACCCTCCAACATATTTAACAAATTAAATAAAGAAGTCTACAATAAAATTTTACGTTAAAAAATAAACAGACCCAACTAAGAAATGTTTCCTCTCTGCAGTCTGCAACAAAAGAAAACTGTGCTGAAAATTACACCAAATAGTCCTGCAAAGCAATAATCTGCAACTAAAACATAGTAAAGACATCATCCAGAAAGCAAGTTAAAATGTACCCCTGCAATGTAATAATGGAAATATAACATCACATATTATATTTTAAAGAATAATCTATATTTTCTATACTCTAAAACACACTATTAAAATGTTGAAAACAGCAAAATACATTGAATCCTAAAAGGATAGCTGTTATTAAACATTATAGAGGATGTAATTATAGAAAGGAGAGCACTGCCAGTAAGCAACCAAACTGAAAATGCACCAAATATTATTCAAATGCATGCTATTAGCAAGGCTACCTCTAAAAACAACGGGGCATATTAGCAAGACCGGCGATAAAATTATCGCCGTTTTAGCGGCAGGAAACTGCCGCTAAAGCGGCGATAATGGGCTTGCTAATATGCGTTATAGAATTCCAATAGAAGCCCAGGTTAGATGTGCAGGACATCTAACCTGGGCTTCTATTGGAATTCTATAACGCATATTAGCAAGCCCATTATCGCCGCTTTAGCGGCAGTTTCCTGCCGCTAAAACGGCGATAATTTTATCGCCGGTCTTGCTAATATGCCCCAACATTTTTTGTAAGGTTTAGTGAACATAAATATCCTCCTAATATTAGGAAATAGAAGTCAGTTTTTTGCAGGACCTTAAAGAAGCTAGTACAAGCTCACAAGAGCCAACACAAATGATACTTATAAATATTACACCAAAAGTTACTGAGCAAGCAACAGGCCAACTTCCTGGCAGACCAAGCCTAAAAAGATTAATTGTCAAAACACGTAGAAAGCCAGAGAAACACCAGTAGCTCCTAAAATATATGAAGATATAGACATACCCCAACACCTACGACTCACACATAGAAAAATACACCATTTTACTATGTGACAACCTCAATAACGATTAAAAAAAAAAAATTATGCTACCAATAGCAATTTACTAACCTGAATGCAATGTAATACTTGGATGAAGGATAGAACTTTTAAGTTGCACCCTCCACCATTCAGTCAAATATACACAATACATGATCAATATCAGAATACAAACATCCCATTAGTGTATATGCTGTAACCTAACAAATTGCAACTTACAATGAAATCATTACACATATAAAACAGCCTGCTAACAAATATAACCCACCAAAAATCATAATAGATTTTGAACATGCAATGATTTTGACCATGCTTATAGTCTACCCACAAACTGCAGTTCATTGATGCTACTATCACTTTATTCAGAGCATACTGAGCATAGAATATGCAACTAATCTAGAATTTGCACATAAACAAATCTAATAGCTTTAACATACATCCCTCTAACAGAAGTCACTAACCATTATGGTATGTTAATTGAATCCCCCTATTACTAACACCATGGAACAAACTAGCTCTACTGATGGATTATTTTGACGATACTTGGGTTGGTTGCCTTCACCGATCTGGCCAACCGAGGTATTGCAGTCTGTGGTGGAATGTCTATGACTGCATGGAGTCCCAAGAAGCAAAGACAAATAATGCAGTGGAAGGGTGGCACAATTCAGTTTAAGGAACACTTGAAAGAAGTCACCTTAAACTCTACAAAATTCAAGAAATAGTTAACAAAGAACAAAGAACTAGATGTAGGAAGCTTCCAAATTGCAATTTCCAAATAGCGATTTTTTGCAAATCGCAATTTGGTAATCGCAATTCGGTAATCGCAATTTGGCATGCGGTTGCCGTTTGAAAATAGCGACTTGCAGATGAGTTGCTTCCTTATTTTGGAAACCGCAATTAGCGACTACCTAAATTAGGAACTCACTCGCAAATAGCAAACGCACTCGCAAACCTGCGAAAATGTTTCATGGTTCAGGGTGATGACCCCACAACAGGAAGTGCTGCCCAGTAGAAGCCATGCAAGCAGGCATAGTGAGGATGGGACAACTGCTGCACAATCCAAGTGACCAGAGGAGCCCAAAATATTTTACAATTACCACATGATTGGTCCGCCAACAGGCAGAGAAGGAGACAGGGGGGAGAAGGCGCAAATTGAAGTTCTTCGAAAAAGAACTGGCGATACTAACCGAGGAGTGCGGCAAGAACCATGACCAGCTGTTTGGTCGTGCATCTATGACTGTGACTGAGACCCGGAAGTGCAAAATTTGGAAGGAGATGCAGCAGAAAATAAATGCTTTAGGTGTGGTACAGTGCTCGGTGGAAGAAATAAGGAAGAGGTGGTATGAACGCCTGTCTTGAACCAAAGAAAGGGTCTCAACACACCTGAGTGAGTCCCGGGCAACAGGAGGTGGTCACTCAACTGTACTTCACCCCCACTACACTGGAGGCAATGGTAGAGATTACCCTGGAGCCAGAGACCGAAGTTGGTTTTGGTAGCCTTGACACTTCTGCATCTGCACCATCGCAAATTAAGTGTACATTTTTTAAACTGTCTACTACATGCATGTAAAAATAGAACTGATACAGGCAGATCAGTATGGGATCATCCATAGCAAAAGTACTCCTTAAGGTGCATCATGGGACTTCATAGTCAACAAGTAATACAGTGTAGTCAGTGTCAGACATTTATTAAATCATATTGTACAACTAAAGACAAATGGGTTCCCCATATAATGACATTAATAGCATGTCTATTCTTCAAATAGATCCACCTGAGGAAGAAATTGAATGCCCAATTGATGAGGGAGAAGAACAAGTACACATTTTGGAGGAAGAACCAGTAATGCTGGAGAGTCAGCCCACACCACCTCATGGCCACTCCAGCATGATCTAATGGCATATGCACTGTTACCTGAAAAACATAAATTAGTGCGAGACAACATTCATTTTGTGAGGGTTGGGCAATAACAAATCTGTATTGACATTTATTTTCAGTATCTAATAATTATCCGTCATCAAACTCACCTCTTTCCAGTGGTCTGTATATTCCGCTGTGCCTAAACATGAAGGAGTCCTGGATATTATGACACATTATCAGTGATAATGTTGTGAGCATTACATACCACTTGAATGTTAAGGGAATGGGTATTTTTCTAGTTCCTAAAAAGGTATTCAATATGGGATGGAGGACATATGGGCACATGTGTCCCATCTAGGCACCCTATGACACTGGGAAATTTGGCAAATCTGGTAAAATTACAATTTTGTGCTTTGTATTTCCTGCACATTCCTGGGCAGGTTTATGTGGCGATGGATGTAGAGAAGCATGGCATCTAGGAATGCCCTGAAGAAATGCCCTGAGACACCGCTCCTGCAATAGCTATTCCATCTTGGTAACTTCCACTGGCTAATTGATGTAACAAGCACAAAACCTGAATACGGGTGGGGATGGAGTGGCTGCACAGAATACTCCTTTCTAAATGTGGCTTTAAATGGGCTATAATCTCCAGAATGTCATTGCTATGCAGCCTGTATTGGTCATATATTTCTTCCTCTGTTAGTTGGAAAAGAGGCAACCTGGCTCTGAAAATCCTTTCTTGTCTCCGCCTCCTTCTCCGCTGAGCAGCCAGTATGTGCATCCTTCTTGCAATCAAGTACAGGGCAGCCATTGTCGACAGGCCTGAAGCATTTTGGGCCTGCTTTTATACTTTGGACCCAGTTATCACCTGGTTTGAATCAGTGGTAAACTGCATGTGTAAATAGCTCTTTTTTGTGACTAGTCACTATTTGCGACTGCCTCTTACACACTGTTTGCGATTTGCTATTAACGATTCCTTATTTGTGAGTCAATATTTCTGGTTGCTATTAATACGACTCGCAAACCGATCGCTTCGCTATTTATGGTTTGCGAATGGCTTTGGCACATTGCAAAATGCCTTTTTTGTGTTTGCAAACCACTTTGCGACCGATTTGCAAATCACTATTCTTTCGTACATCTGGCCCAAAGATACCAACAGCTAAGAACAGAACAATCCCTAACTCACTTTGAACCAAACATCTCCAGACTAAACAAATGCATTAACTCCTAGCATTCAAAGTAGGATTTATTACTAACAACACATGCCTACCATATTTATACTCATAGCAAGAAACAACCTTTAAAAATCCACACTAAAAATACCATTTAACCTCCCTAAATCACAAACATTCATAGTTTATTAATATGTATTTCGAAATATTATTAAAGCAAATTTAAAATACCAATCTGAATAAAAATGATGCAAAAGACAAAAATTCAGATTGCTATTAAAAATTAATATGATTAATATGATATTTATTTCTTTTTAAATATGTCTATATATATATATATATATGAGACAACACTGAGGCCCATTTCTGGAGTTGCAGCTTTTATTTTCAAAGGCGCAGCAGCACATCATGCCTCCTTACTTCTTACGCGTTTTGGCGTTAGCCTTGGTCACAGGTGGAAAGCATATTTGCAAAGTGCGTTGTGCGTGCTTTTAAAACCATTAGGTCATGAAAGTGAATTGTTGGGCTTCTCCGTGCACGATGTTTTTGAGGCCGCCCTGTTGGGTTGGGGGCTCCTGTGATCGGAGGATGCTTTTCTGAAAAATATATATATATATGTGATCAAGACTGGGGTAACCCGGTCGAAACGCGTCATGCAGTGGAGATCCTTTGTACAATAAAGCACTTATTCCACTGAAAGCTGTTAGTGGTCCGTACCTGATTTTCCGACCGTAAGGAATAGGAACTCGGCTCAGGATTTGCAAGCTTATATATATATATATATATATATATATATATATATATATATATATATATATATATATATATATATATATATATATTATCTACTGGCGGTCGCCAGTAGATAGTTATAGTTAGGTCCTATTTTCCATAGGAAATCCACAACATTCTATTTGAAATAACTCTTGCGTCCGTTGACGAATCTTCGCGAAATTTTCAAACTTTATGGCCCGCTCCGGTCCGCTCCTATCCTGAAAGTTTCGGGGTGATTCATCAAGCGGGGGCCGAGAAAAAAGGGGGGTCCCAAAACGTGTTTTCCCCATTCATTTTCCCATAGGAAACTTTAGCCACAGCTACAGCCCGAACTGCTGAACGGAATTACACAAAATTTGGCAAAGAGGTAGTTCTTGGTTCAGAAAGAACCCTTTTTGTTAAATGGTGTAAATCCGTTCAGTAGTTGCGGAGAAATAAAAAAATAAGAGTCAAAAATCAATTTCCCATAGGAAACTTTATGCAAGGCTACAGCCCGAACTGCTGAACGGAATTACACCAAATTTGGCAAAGAGGTAGTTCTTGGTTCAGAAAGAACCCTTTTGTTAAATGGTGTAAATCCGTTCAGTAGTTGCTGAGAAAATCAAAACTAAAAACACATATATATCTGGGCGGAGCCTAACCACACATGTCATCGTGAGATCTGATTGGCTGTCAGCACTTCATCTTGGGACCATCTTGGGACCAATATAAATGATAGTACCCCATTGAAATGCATTGTAGTGAATCGAAGATTTTGAGGGTTACCAAAAGGAGAACTATAAAGGGTGATAACAGACTTTAGTTACATTAGAATTCATTTGTTGATGGTACCATACTAATTTCAGGAATTGTGGTGTGTTCTAAGGTGATTTTACCCTGTGAAAAACCTTCTGCTGGGATATCATGAATCATGTTTGAGAGAAAACTATTTTCACATGCTTGTCCCATACAGTTTTGGAAGGTACTCCAGAAGCTAAAATGAGAGCATATTTTCTGTAAATTCACATTATCTTTCTCAGTCATGTGAGAATGAAGTCTGACATTCTCAGTAAAACATGTACATCCAACAAGGGCAGAGACTGTCAGTTGATTCCTTTCTGTTCTACTGCAGCTTCCCAGAGTGTTCTAAAGAACAACTAGAGTGCTAACAACCTTACTTATGACAAAAGTAGGGCACACCTGAAGCCATCTTGATTGGAATAAACTGGTAACACTTAAAACATTTAATTTAAAAGGAACAAAATGATGGGGTTCATCTTGTCATAGAAATTATGGTTAGTGCTCTGGAAAGAAAAATTAGGACATGTTTCAAGTGTGATCTCAAATATCTTCCTGTTATATTTCAACAGGAGCAGCCTGTCAGTTGATGCCTTTGTGTTCTACTGCAGCTTCCCAGAGTGTTCTAAAGAACAACTAGAGCGCTAACAGTCTTACTTATGACAAAAGTATGGCACACCTGAAGCCATCTTGATTGGAATAAACTGGTAACACTTAAAACATTTAATTTAAAAAGGAACAAAATGATGGGGTTCATTTTGTCATAGAAATTATGGTTAGTGCTGTAGAAAGAAAAATGAGGACATGTTTCAAGTGTGATCTCAAATATCTTCCTGTTATATTTCAACAGGAGCAGCCTGTCAGTTGATGCCTTTGTGTTCTACTGCAGCTTCCCAGAGTGTTCTAAAGAACAACTAGAGCGCTAACAGTCTTACTTATGACAAAAGTATGGCACACCTGAAGCCATCTTGATTGGAATAAACTGGTAACACTTAAAACATTTAATTTAAAAAGGAACAAAATGAGGGGGTTCATTTTGCCATAGAAATTATGGTTAGTGCTGTAGAAAGAAAAATTAGGACATGTTTTAAGTGAGATCTCAAACATCTTCCTGTTATATTTCAACAGGAGCAGCCTGTCAGTTGATGCCTTTGTGTTCTACTGCAGCTTCCCAGAGTGTTCTAAAGAACAACTAGAGTGCTAACAGCCTTACTTATGACAAAAGTATGGCACACCTGAAGCCATCTTGATTGGAATAAACTGGTAACACTTAAAACATTTAATTTAAAAAGGAACAAAATGAGGGGGTTCATTTTGCCATAGAAATTATGGTTAGTGCTGCAAAAGAAAATTTAGTGCATGTTTTAAGTGAGATCTCAAATCCTCTTCTATTTCATTAGAAAATTCTGACATGCAGACTGAAACAATCACTTTCAATACCAGCAGTAGACTTCCAGTTAACTCCTTGGTGAGCAGTAGCTTTACTACAGTGATCTAATGAACAACTAGAGTGCTAACATTCTGAATTTATGGCAAATGTGTGACACATCTGAATGCCTTCTTGATGGAATCAAAGTAAAAACTGAAAGCATTTCCTACTGAGGAGACTGCAGTAAATGAGGAAATTAGGAAACTTCATAACAAAGAAGTCTTCCAAGATGGCCACCAGTGAAAAAAGGGCCCACATGTAGCACAAATATTACCCAGATGTAGCCCACATATAGCCCAATGACAAAAGTGTGCAAAACACTTTTTATTTTTAGTTTTTTTGCAGTTTTATGTAGTGCAGACTGGTCAGGTATTGGATCGTTGCATCTTAAAACATGACCCCCTACACTACAAAAACACCACTGCACTACCCTAAACCCTAAAACACTACCCCCAGCACGACCCCCTACACTACACAAGCACCACTGCACTATCCTAAACCCTAAAACACTACCCCAACACCACTGTACTAACCTAAATCCTAAAACACTACCCCCAGCACGACCCCCTACACTACCCAAACACCACTGCACTACCCTAAAACATGACCCCCTACACTACACAAACACCACTGCACTACCCTAAACCCTAAAACACTACCCCCAGCACGACTCCATACACTACACAAGCACCACTGCACTACCCTAAACCCTAAAACACTACCCCCAGCACGACCCCCTACACTACACAAACAACATTGCACTACCTTAAACCCTAAAACACTACCCCCAGCATGACCCCTACACTACCCAAACACCACTGCACTAACCTAAATCCTAAAACACTACCCCCAGCACGACCCCCTACACTACCCAAACACCACTGCACTACCCTAAAACATGACCCCCTACACTACACAAACACCACTGCACTACCCTAAACCCTAAAATACTACCCCCAGCACGACCCCCTACACTACACAAGCACCACTGCACTACCCTAAACCCTAAAACACTACCCCCAGCACGACCCCCTACACTGCCCGAACACCACTGCACTGCCCTAAACCCTGAAACACCAGCCCCTGCACGACCCCCTACACTGCCCGAACACCACTGCACTGCCCTAAACCCTGAAACACCAACCCTAGCACGACCCCCTACACTGCCCGAACACCACTGCACTGCCCTAAACCCTGAAACACCACCCCCTTCACGACCCCCTACACTGCCCGAACACCACTGCACTGCCCTAAACCCTGAAACACCACCCCCAGCACGCCCCCTACACTGCCCGAACACCACTGCACTGCCCTAAACCCTGAAACACTACCCCCAGCAAGACCTCCTACACTGCCCGAACACCACTGCACTGCCCTAAACCCTGAAACATCACCCCCAGCAAGACCCCTACACTGCCCGAACACCACTGCCCTAAACCCTGAAACACCACCCCCAGCACGACCCCCTACACTGCCCGAACACCACTGCACTGCCCTAAACCCTGAAACACCACCCCCAGCACGACCCCCTACACTGCCCGAACACCACTGCACTGCCCTAAACCCTGAAACACCACCCCCTGCACGACCCCCTACACTGCCCGAACACTACTGCACTGCCCTAAACCCTGAAACACCATCCCCAGCACGACCCCCTACACTGCACGAACACCACTGCACTGCCCTAAACCCTGAAACACTACCCCCAGCAAGACCCCCTACACTGCCCGAACACCACTGCACTGCCCTAAACCCTGAAACATCACCCCCAGTAAGACCCCTACACTGCCCGAACACCACTGCCCTAAACCCTGAAACACCACCCCCAGCAAGACCCCTACACTGCCCGAACACCACTGCACTGCCCTAAACCCTGAAACACCAGCCCCAGCACGACCCCTACACTGCCCGAACACCACTGCACTGCCCTAAACCCTGAAACACCACCCCTGCACGACCCCCTACACTGCCCGAACACCACTGCACTGCCCTAAACCCTGAAACACCACCCCCAGCACGACCCCCTACACTGCCCGAACACCACTGCACTGCCCTAAACCCTGAAACACCACCCCTGCACGATCCCCTACACTGCCCGAACACTACTGCACTGCCCTAAACCCTGAAACACCACCCCCAGCACGACCCCCTACACTGCACGAACACCACTGCACTGCCCTAAACCCCAAAACACTACCCCCAGCAAGACCCCCTACACTGCCCGAACACCACTGCACTGCCCTAAACCCTGAAACATCAACCCCAGCAAGACCCCTACACTGCCCGAACACCACTGCCCTAAACCCTGAAACACCACCCCCAGCAAGACCCCCTACACTGCCCGAAAACCACTGCACTGCCCTAAACCCTGAAACACCACCCCCAGCATGACCCCCTACACTGCCCAAACACCACTGCACTGCCCTAAACCCTGAAACACCACCCCCAGCACGACCCCCTACACTGCCCGAACACCACTGCACTGCCCTAAACCATGAAACACCAGCCCCATCACGACCCCCTACACTGCCCGAACACCACTGCACTGCCCTAAACCCTGAAACACCACCCCCAGGACGACCCCCTACACTGCCCGAACACCACTGCACTGCCCTAAACCCTGAAACACCAGCCCCAGCACAACCCCGTACACTGCCCGAACACCACTGCACTGCCCTAAACCCTGAAACACCAGCCCCAGCACGACCGCCTACACTGCCCGAAAACCACTGCACTGCCCTAAACCCTGAAACACCAGCCCCAGCACGACCCCCTACCCTGCCCGAACACCACTGCACTACCCTAAACCCTGAAACACCAGCCTCAGCACGACCCCCTACACTGCCCGAACACCACTGCACTGCCCTAAACCCTGAAACACCAGCCCCAGCAAGACCCCTACACTGCCTGAACACCACTGCACTGCCCTAAACCCTGAAACACCACCCCCAGCAAGACCCCTACACTGCCCGAACACCACTGCACTAAAGCCTGAAACACCACCCCCAGCAAGACCACCTACACTGGCCGAACACCACTGCACTGCCCTAAACCCTGAAACACCACCCACTGCATGACCCTCTACACTGCCCAAACACCACTGCACTGCCCTAAACCCTGAAACACCACCCCTGCACAACCCCTACACTGCCCGAACACCACTGCACTGCCCTAAACCCTGAAACACCACCCCTCAGCACGACACCCTACACTGCCCAAACACCACTGCACTGCCCTAAACCCTGAAACACCACCCCCAGCACGACCCCCTACACTGCCCAAACACCACTGCACTGCCCTAAACCATGAAACACCACCCCCTGCACGACCTCCTACACTGCCGGAACACCACTGCACTGCCCTAAACCCTGAAACACCAGACCCAGCACGACCACCTACACTGCCCGAACACCACTGCACTGCCCTAAACCCTGAAACATCAACCCCAGCAAGACCCCCTACACTGCCTGAACACCACTGCCCTAAACCCTGAAACACCACCCCCTACACTGCACGAACACCACTGCACTACCCTAAACCCTGAAACACCACCTCCAGCAAAACCCCTACACTGCCTGAACACCATTGCTCTGCCCTAAATCCTGAAACACTAGCCCCTGCACGACCCCCTACACTGCCCGAACACCACTGCACTGCCCTAAACCCTGAAACACCACCCCCAGCATGACCCCCTACTCTGCCAGAACACCACTGCACTGCACTAAACCCTGAAACTCCAGCCCCGGCAAGACCACCTACACTGCCCGAACACCACTGCACTGCCCTAGACTCTGAAACACCAGCCCCAGCAAGACCCCCTACACTGCCAGAACACCACTGCACTGTCCTAAACCCTGAAACACCAGCCCCAGCATGACCCCCTACACTGCCCGAACACCACTGCACTGCCCTAAACCCTGAAACACCAGACCCAGCACGACCACCTACACTGCCCGAACACCACTGCACTGCCCTAAACCCTGACCAGCCCCAGCACAACCCCCTACACTGCCCGAACACCACTGCACTGCCCTAAACCCTGAGACACCAGCCCCAGCACGACCCCCTACACTGCCCGAACACCACTGTACTGCCCTAAACCCTGAAACACCAGCCCCAGCACGACCCCCTACACTGCCCGAACACCACTGCACTGCCCTAAACCCTGAAACACCACCCCCTGCATGACCCCTACACTGCCCGAACACCACTGCACTGCCCTAAACCCTGAAACACTACCCCTGCACCACCCCCTACACTGCCCGAACACCACTGCACTGCCCTAAACCCTGAAACACCACCCCTGCACCGCCCCCTACACTGCCCAAACACCACTGCACTGCCCTAAACCCTGAAACACCACCCCCAGCACGACCCCTTTACTGCTCGAACACCACTGCACTGCCCCAAACCCTGAAACACCACCCCCAGCACGACCCCTACACTGCCCGAACACCACTGCCCTAAAGTCTGAAACACCACCCCTGCACGACCCCCTACACTGCCCGAACACAACTGCACTGCCCTAAACCCTGAAACACCACCCCCTACACTGCCCGAACACCACTGCACTGCCCTAAACCCTGAAACACCACCCCCAGCACGACCCCCTACACTGCCCGAACACCACTGCACTGCCCTAAACCCTAAAACACCACCCCCAGCATTAACCCCTACACTGCCCAAACACCACTGCACTGCCCTAAACCCTAGGACACTACCCCCAGCATGACCCCCTACACTACCCGAACACCACTGCACTACCCTAAACCCTAAAATACTACCCCCAGCACAACCCCTACACTACCCGAACACGACTGCACTGCCCTAAACCCTCAAACACTTCCCCCAGCACGACCCCTACACTACCCGAACACCACTGCACTGCCCTAAACCCTAAAACACTCCCCCAGCACGACCCCTACACTACCCAAACACCACTGCACTGCCCTAAACCCTAAAACACTCCCCCAGCACGACCCCCTACACTACCCAAACACCACTGCACTGCCCTAAACCCTAAAACACTACCCCCGCATGACCCCCTACACTACCCAAACACCAATGCACTACCCTAATCCCTAAAACACTACCCCCGCATGACCCCCTACACTACCCTAAACCCTAAAACACTACCCCCGCACGACTCCCTACACTACCCAAAGACCACTGCACTACCCTAAACCCTAAAACACGACCTCCTACACTACACAAACACCACTGCACTACCCTAAACCCTAAAACACTACCCCTACACTACACAAACACCACTGCACTACCCTAAACCCTAAAAAACTACCCCCAGCACGAACCACTACACTACCCAAACACCACTGCACTACCCTAAACCCTAAAAACTACCCCCAGCAGTACCCCTACACTACCCAAACACCACTGCACTACCCTAAACCCTAAAACACTACCCCCAGCAGTACCCCCTACACTACCCAAACACCACTGCACTACCCTAAATCACTACCCCCAGCACGACCCCTACACTACCCAAACACCACTGCACTACCCTAAACCCTAAAACACTACCCCCAGCACGACCCCTACACTACCCAAACACCACTGCACTACCCTAAACCCTAAAACACTCCCCCAGCACGACTCCCTACACTACCCAAACACCACTGCACTACCCTAAACCCTAAATCTACCCCCAGCATGACCCCCTACACTACACAAACACCACTGCACTACCCTAAACCCTAAAACACTACCCCCAGCACGACCCTCTTCACTACCTAAACACAACTGCACAATTTGTTACAGGCGTTGCAACGCAGGCCTGTGGTGCTTACTGGAAGTACCTAGTGGGCTAGTTGGGCCCCAGGGACCCTCAGGATTCATGGTGACCTAATCCCCCAACTTAAAACGCACCACGGGGCGCGTTTGCACAGTGGTGAAGGGAGGGGCGGGGCCTCAGGTGACATGTGCGCAAACACGCCCTGTGGTGCGTTTTAAGTTGGGGAATTAATTCCCTTTGAATCCTGAGGGACCCTGGGGCCAACTAGCCCACCAGGTACCTTCAGTAAGCACAACAGAGTTGCGTTGCAGAGAGGTGAAAAAGGTGCGTGGCCTCGGAACGCCTCTCTGCAACTCAGCTCTGTGGTCCTAACTGTAGGTACCTGGGGGCTAGTTGGGCCCCAGGGACCCTCAGAATTCAAGGGGACTTAATCCCGCAACTTAAAACGCGCCACGGGGTGCGTTTGCACACATGTCACCTCAGGCCCCCTCCCTTCACCACTGTGCAAACGCGCCCTGTAGCGCGTTTAAGAGGTAGTTTTAATCCCCCTGCCCTATTATGTACTAGGGACTTGCAGAGGAGGTCATGCTAATCACAGGGGTACCCCAACGCATAGTGTTCCCTAGTGTATGTAGGTGTTTTCACTGTATTCTAAGTGTCTTTTAGCATAGCACTGGCTCTGGTTAGTCAGAGTCAGTTACCACCAGTACCCGTCTGAAAAAGTTGTGGGCACAGGATGATTTTGCAACAAGGCCTCTTTCTGCTCCTCTGTTGGTTCTTTCTGCACATCTTTTGCTTCTTTCTGTGCGTTTTTCTTCTTTCTTCACATGTCCTACCTCTGTAGGCATAGTTAGAAACTAGCATTTAAAAAAACCTTTGAAATTCACTTAAAAAATCATAGGTTTCAGGCACGTTATAGTTAGAAATTAGCGTTTAAAAAACCTTTGAAATTCACTGAAAAAACCATAGGTTTCAGACACCTTATAGTTAGAAATTAGCATTTAAAAAACCTTTGAAATTCACTGAAAAAACCATAGGTTTTAGGGACAGTTATAGTTAGTTGGACATTTCACTCGTACAAAACCATAGAAATTCCCCGTTATAGTTAGTTCAGCTAACTATAACTCGCGCCCGCAATGCACTGCTGATGACGTCACATATTACATCACTCATGACATGGTCAGTGACATCACTGATGACATCACTGATGACATCTCAAATGACATCACTGATGACATCATCCATGTGATAATTTCATGCATCTTCTCACACCCTAATATAACTTTTGATACACCCACTCTAAATTACAGACTGCCATTCTCAAAACCATAGACACTCCAACACCAAAAACTACATACCCACTCACTGATTTTTAGGTCTACACACACATCCACTCACTCACCCGTACAGTCACTCATACTTAGTCACTCAGTACAGGACTATCATATGCACTCATACACCTATATAAAGACTCACACACCGCCACTCATCCATAGAGGTACTCACACACCTAGTCAGTCATGCAAAAACTTAATCACACACCCATTTACTCACCTATACAGTTATACACACACCATCTCACTTACTCATACAAATACTAGCACATTCTTACGCTCTTATACAATCACTAATACAAGTACACACTCATCCATACAGCCACTCTCACAATCACACACTCTCACTTATAGCCATTTATATACTCCAACACACATATATACTGCCTTTCACATATGTAGTTACTCACACATGTACCACTGAGATATACATTCAATCACTAACACACCCATACACACACTCACCCACCCATACAGTCCATCACAGATGCACTCTTGAAACCATGCACCCAGTGAATCACCAACTCACACATCTATGCACAGAGTCACACACACCCCACCCACACAAACACTCAGGCACCCATACAGATACTCAGACAATCAATCAATAACCCATGTAGACACTCATGTAGCTATTCAGAAAGCCATGCAGCCGCTTACAAACCAACAGACAGACGGATACAGACATTCACACAGTTTAGTCACTAACCCATGCATTCAGTAAGATACATTTAATCACTCACTTCTAGAGTCAGTCACTCACGTACTAAATCATCCATTCAGACACTTATACACCCACTCATTCTTCAATACGCCTTTCCCTATATATATTAAACATATTTAAACTTTACAGAAACACACAGTCACTGGATGATGCCATCAGTGATGTCATCAGTGATGTCATTTGAGATGTCATCAGTGATGTCACTGACCATGTCATGAGTGATGTAATATGTGACGTCATCAGCAGTGCATTGCGGGGGCGCGAGTTATAGTTAGCTGAACTAACTATAACGGGGGAATTTCTATGGTTTTGTACGAGTGAAATGTCCAACTAACTATAACTGTCCCTAACACCTATGGTTTTTTCAGTGAATATATATATATATATATATTCATTTCTATTTATATGCACACAAACTGTTTTAGACAAAACAGCTGCTGAAACTCAGAACTGTTCTCACCAGGTTTATTGAGAACTCGCTACTTGACCGTAAACATCGGCCTTGGTCACTAACAATGAAACACCATTTTCTTCACCTTTATATACACACGTGACTTCACAACAGCTATAAACATAAAAGTTAAAAGTTTATACACCGGCTTTCTTCTTTTCAGCTCAGAATTTCGAGTCAGAAACACAAAATGAATTTTAATGGAAACAATGTTTTGCTTCACAATGTTACTTTATGTGGCATGTTACATTGGAATTCTCGAACACAAAGTTATTCCACGTCGAGTGACTCATCTCTCTGTGTTGCACACTAGACTTCGTATTCTAGTGAAACCCTGCACAGTTTTACCTAGTGTATCTATTCATGCTAATAAGTGCATACTTTTTTTTTTACTAATTTAATTCCAAATGGAATATTTAATGTATCTATTTCACACCAATATCGTCATTGCTGACCAACAGGATTTGCTCAGCTGTGCAGAAAAGGAATTATTATACAAATTATAAAACAAGCCACACATTTTATACAAGCCACACATTTTTATGAGTCTTTCCCAAGTGAGGGTTAAACATACAATAACAAAACATAGTTTTATCACACTTTCATAAAGTTTTTTCTAGAATTCTTTTCAACCGGTGTTGAAGTTACTGCCGTTGTACAAACTAAGTGAACTAAACTTAAACTGATTCCAACTTTGCATTTCATCTTGAATCGAGAAAGGGATTCAGAGGAATGTGAACAGATCCTTTTCCATGTTTAAACCATTGCGGACTTCACTGTCTAGTTCTACAATCTACCTAGACTCCAATTGGCTGAGTTTTTTCTCCCTGTTTCTGCCTCTTAGTGTTTTCGGTACTGAATCAATTACATAGTACCTGAGAAATTATTATTGAAGCACCATTTTACCATTTCAAGTAGCATTTGTGTCTCCTTTAACAAGCTTATTGGTTGAGCCCCTAGGAAATATTTTATGGCCCTTAGACATCTTTGTGATGAATACTCATATTGAGAGATGTCACATCTAGTGTCATTAATACAAAGTCTCTCTCCTATGTAATATCATAATTCTTTTAGAGAAAGCCGCCTGTGCCTTTCACAAACGATGGAAGCGTCTTTACAGAGTCTTTAAAAAAATGGTCTACAAATCTCGATGTCTTTTGAAAGACTCTATCCATGGCTGATATTATAGGATGACTGGGTGGTGCAGTCTCGTTCTTATGGACCTTTGAGATGTGGTAAACGGCCAAAGTCCTCAGTTCATCTTTCTTCAGAAAAAAGTATTCTTCCTGACTTGACAAGCCTTTATCCTTCCAGGTGTTCAGTTGTTTGTAATATTCAACTCTTGCCCTTAGCATGTCTGTGTTTGTTGTCTTTTTATAGCAATTAGTATCAATCAATTGTCTATGTGCCTCCTCCTTATACATCTTTAGGGGCCACAGTACCATATTTCCTCCTTTATCCACTCTTTGCACCACTATGTCTTGTATTTTTAAAATCTTTTTCATAGGGTTGTCAAACTTTACTTGTGTGGGCCCTAGAGCTTTGCATTTCTTTTGAGCAATGTGGTGATACAATTATTTTATTCCTGGTGTCACATGTCCAGAATAGATATCAATTCCATCTATTGGAAAAATTGGATAAAAATCTGATGCTGTTTTGAACTCTGTGGGGGCTTCCCCAAATACATATATTCCTAAAGATTCTATGAGTTTTTCATCTGTGAAAACTTCTTCTATGCCCATATTTCTATTTTCTAATTCTTTCAGTACTTTTATGAGTTCTAGATCGGAGATTTGGAAAATTTCTGCATCCCCTTCATCACCCATCACAATTCTTGTTCGTTGTTTTCATGGTTTTAGGCAATTTTATTTTTGTAACTTCAATTTTCTTATAAACTTATAGACATCTACTCTCGTTTGGCTGTAATTCGTTGATTTCTCTGGGCAATATGAGTCCAATGAAGCGCACACTCAGGAGATGTTGCTTAGTGCAGATTTAATAACCAGTCGCTATGCGTTTCGACAGTTTTACTGTCGAAACGCGTAACGACTGGTTATTAAATCTGCACTAAGCAACATCTCCTGAGTGTGCGCTTCATTGGACTTCATTGTGTAGTATTATGTCCGGTTTTGTTCCACCGGCTTAGCGCACCACCTGACTACGGGCCAGGGATCCCAGCAGGAACTTGTTTTGGATATATATATATAAATAATTCTGTTTAAAAAGTAGCCAACCACTTTTCCTTGTAAAAAAAGTTAAATGCATCCAGGTTAAAAATAAAGTCTGATGTACAAAAATGAGAAACTCTAAAGGAAAAAACATATAACCCACAAAATAACTTGGTGTGTAATTACGCAAAATGCATCTTGCACTTAAAACATTTCTCGAATGGTATGGTCAGGTAAAAATTCAAATCGAAAATGTAATCTTTAATTGATTTGTGGCCACTCATGTTTAAAAACTGCCACTTGCATTCAGATTTGTAATTTTGTGCTAAAAAATTACCCAGGCAGTCTGCTCCTGTACAAAATCTACCTGAAATGCTGCTCTTGTTCAAAGATTACTCAAACACATTAAAATTTCTCCATAAAATTACGCAATGTGGCATAATGCCATAGTCGCTGTAATTTCATTTACAATTTGTGACGCAAAATTACCAAAATTACTAGTGCAATAATTTAAAATTTCATAAAGTGCTATTATGCATCTGAAAGTCAATCTTAAAAGTCCTTAAAAGAGAGATATAGTGGCGTAAAGTGCTAGGAGATAACCATTCTGCTTTTCTTGTACCCACATCACAAGCTGCTAAAGGTTCTCAAAAGGGCTATATTGCATATTAGATTGTTGATCAATAAAGATTCTTCATTGGTTGTAACAACCTCAAGTTGAATATTTGAAGCAATTCAAAAGAAAGAATATTGACTGCAAAAAACTTAAATGGCTGCATGAAAAGTCTTAAAGGACTGGGAAGGGGTGAGGGAAACTGCCTCCTCTGTCCTTTGCGGGTTAGCCAGTAGGTAAGGCATCGGTCAATATTATCCATTCAGCTTACAATACCACTACTGTCAATAGTGTAAGTGGTGTAATTGCCATTACAAATACATTCTGTCCTGTAACCCATTGACTTTGTATAAAACAAGGGATTAAACCTGCATTTTATCTATTGTTTTCTAACTAGAGTACAGAAAGTGAAAATGGAAGACTCTCAGAACCTAGACAACCTGCAGAATCTTTAGAACAATCACCGTCTGCCATCATTAACCAATAAGGAACATCAAAAGCAGCTGTAAAGAATATGAACAGTCCTCATGCTTGTGTTGATTCCCAGGCACTACAAAGTCAAGTTGGATTGCGAATACAAAGTCAACAGAAAATGGTTGAGGCGGTTCCTAGTGTGAATTACAGATAGCAACAATTAATAAGATGCTGAGGAAACTGCACCAACAGAAATAACAGCGGTGAGGCAATTAAACAACCTTTCACAGGAGCTGGTGGGGAAACACTGGTCTAAAGATAAGTGATGATTCAATCAGCAAAGAAATCAGAGAGGTACCCTTGCCAAAAGATTCTGGCAAGACATCAGCGGACCATTGAGGGTAATAGACCATAACACTAAGGCTGATAAGGAGGGTGTCATTTTTTAATCAAAGAATATTTAGATGGTAGCTGCACATAGAAGGTATGTTCCATAACTTCCCTAAAGAAATTTACAGGTGTTAGAGCCCAGTATTTATGGCAACATGGTTAGAAAAGTACACAAACCTAAGGATATTTTATGTGCTAGTAGTAGAGGCAGCTCTCTGAAGTGACATTTCACCTGACATCCCTTTCATTAATAAGCTTGCCCTGCTCACTGACCATAAAGAGCATTATACAAATACTCTGGAACTGGGACACTGTACTGGCCATATTAGCATAGTCACAACATTAAAGAGGTACCATAGCCGTAAACAATGTTGGATGGCAAAATTATGCTAAGCAAATCTAGTAAGCCAAGAGATTTCTGATGATGGAACTAATATAAATGATTTCACCCCGAACAACGATGATGATGGCTTCAGGAACAGAAGAGCCATAAAAGGGATTGCTGTTGCATCTCTGCAAGGTAAACAACTGAATAAGGAGCTTAAGGATGCAACAAGGGTAAAGCAGGCATAAGATAAAGAGCTTTGCAGCAAATAATAAGTGCAGTTCAGCATACTAATCATCTAAAGAAAAAGCAAATTAAGAATCTTCTAATATTAAAATTAAGTTAGAGGAGCTCACCCTAAAGTGGACAGTATGACTGAGGGAATCTCAGGAATTGAGGAGAAAATTGACAAGGTGTAGAATAGCTGTTAGTGAAAACATGTATAGTCTGAAAATGTATTGAAAAAATGATATGCCTGAAAGAATACTTTTAGAACCATTCAAGACAATTGAACCTTAGATTTGTTGGAATTCTGGAAGGGGCTGAAGACTCTTTAGGTCTGATTCCTTTTGTGAGCAATCTCATTCAGATCACCATTCCAAATCTTAGCAAGGGTAGCCCTAACAAAGACCTAACAATTGCCAGAGCTCAGAGGGCCCCATAAGTCCAAGACTGATGGCCCTTCATGTACAATTTGTTTTTTCTTTAGAATTTATTTCAAATAGGATAGCCAAAGCAAAGTTAGGGAGATTAAATTATTTAAGGATTTACATATTGGATATTCGTTTACTAGTCTTTTGAGATGGTAGAGCATTATAAACATATTAGAACTGCTTATTGCTGGTTGTAAAATTGTCAGAGTTCAAGCGCAAATAGTCCATCTCAAAATCCTGTGGCAAGTTGAGTTCAATATTATACATTAAGATGATGGGACACTGGCTTTGCTCCAGATGATAAGGACAGTGAAACATTTGTGAAAGGAAATCCCAACTTTCTAGCTGCTCCATATACCGTAAATTTTGTTCACATGATTAATATATAACAAGGATAATGATTATGAATCAGAATTCTGATTATGAGCATAATAACCTTAATTTTGATTGCTTTTTAACCTTTTCTAATGTGGTCCAGATTATGTAATGATTTTGGTGTTGTTGTTTTGAAGTGGGTGATCCATGTCATCCTCATATTTCAAGTCCTAGCACTGTTGGTACTAAGCAATAGAGTGGTTAGTGATTTTTGCTCTGGGCGTGGATACTAGGGCTCTTTAATCAAAAAGATAACATAAAGGTTTGATTATTTAATGCTGAATTAATTGTTAGAAAGGGTGTTCATTAATTTCCATTTAAGGTTGAGTTTAGGGATTTAGGTCCAGATGTATCAACATTGGATTTTGCGAGTCTATAATAGCGAATTTTACCGATTCGCTATTATAGACTCGCAAAATGCAATGTATGTAGGTTTTGCAAAAAAAATTGTGATTCCTACATATTCCTTAATAGCGAATCGCAAATTGCGATTCGCTATTAAGAAATGCCTTCCCATTCATTCCTATGGGCCTGGAGGCCCATAGGAATGAATGGGAAGATATTCGCAATTTGCGAGTACCAAATAGGTACTCGCAAATTGCGAATGCAATTTCAAGGGTGATAGGGGGGCAAAAAGGCCACCCCGATGCACCCCCAAAAAAGGTAAGTGTGCACATGTGGCGCACATACATGTCCTAAGGGCATGTCTGTGCGCCACATGGCACTTAGAAAAATGCAAAAATGTGCATTCGCAAATTACCACCAACTTGAAGTTGGTGGTAATTTGCGATTCCTTAAGGCAAAATCGCACATATTGGGTGCTTCCAGAATTGCATTTAAGGAATCGCAATTTGCGATTCCTTAAATGCATTTGCAAAATAGGGAATCACAAATTTTGCGATTCCCTATTTTGGGATGATACATCCCAAAAGGCTTTTTCCCGTTCGCAAACGGGCCGATTCTGAGAATTGGCCCGTTTGCGAATGGGAAAAAGGCTTGATACATATGCCCCTTAATTCTCATGCCTCAAGCCATGAGGAGGGGCCCCTGCTTAAGTAGGGATCACGCTTCTTCCATTTAAATGCTGAAAAGTGCATTCATTTTGTAGGTGGTTGCTATGATGAGAGGAAGAAGTAAGGGATGGGCACTAGGGAGATGGATGAGAGGCAGCTGGCCAATCAGAGGAAAAGAAAATTAAAGTAGAAAAAGAAATAGCAAAAGGTGTCTTTTGATGGGTAATTTGGTGAGTACACACGTTTCTGTGATTAACTGCAAACATGCAAACTGCAAAGATTACTTTGTATGCCTAGTTGAAATGTTAAAGCGCTGAACCAAATGTCAATTATTCAGAGAAGAGTTTTGTGATTATAAGCATTAGTTAATTTGCTTACAGGAGACGCTTGGACACCTTAGCTATAAAAGTAAGGTATGCTCAACCCTAACAACATCTTTATGAGAGGTGGCAATACTGTTCAGACCGAGTAGTTGTGAAATAATTAAAACTGCTGCAGGCTCATATGGTGAATGAATATTAATGTAAATATAGCTACTAATCAGTTTTATACAATTTGATCTGTTTGTGGCACAAATTCAGAAAATCCCACTATAGTTAATGGGATTCTCCTTGAGTTATCAACATGGGGAGGGCAAATTGTTATTGGTGGGAATTTTAATTGTATCATAAATCCTAATTTGGCTACTACCAATTACCATAACCCAAATTATATGTTGAATAGCCACAAGGCTTTATTTTGGATTAATCAAGGTTTTAGGCTTAGCTGACATTTGGAGGGCATGTATGGGTTTGGAGTCAGGGTTACATTTTTACTCTCACTCCCATAAACAATATTCACAGATCAATATGTCTTGTTTTAGTGTCTGTATGGATCCTAATATAATCTTTCAAGGTACATTTTCTTTAAGGTCTCTTCTGATCACAGTCCGCTATATACTGATAGTCGATCTTTCAATAATGACAAGAGTATCGGTGGACATCTGAGACAGGATAGCCAAAGGATTTTGAATAGCAGGAATATATGAAGCAACATATTAAGGAATTCTTAGACTTTAACACCAGATCTGGAATTATAAAAACAGTTTGGGATGCGTTAAAAACATCAATAAAAGGAGGAGCATTATGGCATACTTGGCACAGGAACTAAAATGATCTATAGGAAGCTGCAATGTTCAAACAGCGGATGCTATGCTTGGAAGTCAAACATGCTAAGATCATACATATGCAATTGACTGCTGAGCAGAATAGATACCTTCATCTCACTATAAGGAAGGCACACTTGCTCCAATATATATGTCATACGCCACCTACCTAGATCCCAGGTCATTCCAATGGGGTATCAATGATAGTTCCCGAATCCTCTCAAGACTTGCCCTTGGTTTACAGAAGGAGACTCTGCTCTGGTGGCAAATCCCAGGGGGAAGGGGGTGGGATGGAGAGAGCGTGTGGAGTCAAAAAGATGCTGTGGCTCGTCTACTCAACCACAACACTGCAGCAGGCATTGACACCAGTTTGATGAATGGTACCGGCAGATATGTTATCTATAAACAAACAAATAATAAGGCTTTAGTCTAGTATTAGCTACACCTTTTAAGGTATCACCTCATGAAAAAAAATGTTTAGTTTTATATAGCACGAACTAGACCCGAGGATATCAGGTATCAGAGCGCTTTACATGATCACCAGTTTCATTACAGATGGATACATTCATTTTTGTTAGGCATGTTAGATTAAGTGATTTGCCCAGAATCACAGGGTGTTGAGCGTCGTTACCAAGACTCGAACCCGGTTCCCCAGCTTCGAGGTCGACCGCTCTAGCTGTAAGGCTACATCCTCTCCCCATAGATCATTACAAATCACAGTATTGGTTTCAACAACATCCGTAAAGTTCTGTAAATCATTTATGTGGAAGTCCAGATCACCAGCAATATTGTGTTGGCTGTAAATAGAAATTACGAAACAATCTTGAAGGATTTTATAATAACAATGTACAATTGGCATTGCCTTCTGCCTAGTAGCTAGACTGGCATTTCCATTATTTTTTAAATTACAGCTATTATAAATTTTTAATTTAAATTTTTGTTTCATTCCTGTACAAGTTTAAAACTTTTTTTTCAGTGGTTGTAGTGAGCCCTCAGCAGTTTTTTATTGGGCTAGTTGAAAGGTAGACAGATCATTCATGATTTTAACCATCCTCTAGCAAGTGACAGTTGATCTCTGCCTCCTGGCTTTCAGTTTTATTATTGGCCCGCTTGAGGATGGTGATGAAAATCATTAATTTTGTTTGGAAAAATGTGGCCACCATTTTTCATAGACGTAAAGGAGACGCTACACTGGTTCAAGACAATTGAATCTGCTCCACCAATTTCTAAAAAGTTGTGTCAGATGTTTCAAATTACTGCTTTATTTAGATAGACCCATTTATTGGGGGAGTCACCACTTACAAATTAGACTGGATATTTCAAATTTGAAGCTTAAGAGAGTGATACACTTGCATGCCTAGAAAATGAAGGGGTAATGCAATTTCTTAGTGATTTGCAGCAAAGCTTTGATCTCCCAAAGAACTGTAATTACAAATATCTACAGATTTATAATTTCTTGGTTAAAACTCCCCATGGGAGAATCAACATGGCTAAGAATCCATTGATAGGAATTTTGAGAAATGGGACAAATACTATTTTTATCCATATTCTATACAAAGTATTCTTCTCAACATTGGATAATGATCTTGATCGACTGTCTGTTAGATGGTCTTGAGATTTGGTTGTAGATATTTACACAGTGGCAATGACATATTCTATGCAGTGAGCACATAAGACTTTCAAAGAAGGCAATTCAAAATGTCAACATTTTAAAGTCATTAACATATTATATTATATCCTTTGGAATTTGTGCAAATGAAAACTAAAAGGGGACTTTAAATGTCACAGATGGCAGATCAAGGATGCAGAGGATATCCACATGTTTGCTAATTGCACTGCTTTACATTGGTTCTCAGAGACAATGACAGAATAATTAATAGTCTTCAGCCAGTCTAATATCTGTTGATGGAGCGTGCCATTATGATGGGTAGGGAATGAAAACTTCCCTAACAGGGTGGGAGTTCTCTGCTTCGTTGCTATCATTATTGCCTGTTTATGTACTGTAAAGTACTGATTTAGACAGGATGCCTCAAGGTTTGAACAATAGTGGTCTACTTTTTTGACATGCATAAAATAGAGGTTCCAGTCTCCTTGGCAAAGAGGATTTTGGGGAGGTGGCTTTTTAAGAGGATATGAGGTTCAACAGTCCTATATTCGATTGGTTCTACTACAACACACCCTACAACACCAGCGACACTCTGAATCTGCTCACCTTAAATGTCTGGCTTTCTAGAGCAAAACACATTTGTCAGGGGTTGCTTTTATTCATTCCAGGTTGGCTTGGATATGTATTTTACCAATCAAAGTTGTAATACTGTGCTTGGTTTGATAAAAAGGTTTTTGTCTTTTTTCAGCTCAGTGTGGATGGCACTGTGCTAATCCTATGCTTAAAGACTTTGTTGTAAAAACGGCAAAAGGCTTTGTTTCTTTCTAGCTCAGCATGGATGGCACTGTGCTAATCCTTTTTTTTCATATTTCTTTTGTTGATTTCATCAGAAATACAACATTGCAACATTACGGATTCTATGTCTTGCACCACTACAGGATCATCCAGTTCCTGCTATAAGCGAACCTCCACCATATCCCATTCCATCCTACATGCTTGACCTGTCCCACTATACAAAAACCTGTGGCACACACCGCTTTCTGCATGCACCCGTCTCGCAAATCCCTACAGCCATTGTTTACGGGTGGACAGGCGGTTCGTCATCCACTGCAAAGCTATGTGAGGTCCATCAAGTGGGAGCTTAGAAAAAGGGGGAGTCCCAAAACACGTTTTCCTTTTTCCATAGGAAAATTAGACACAGCTACAGCCAACACGGATGAACAGAATTACACCAAATGTGGCAGAAAGTAAGATCTTGGTCAACAAAAGCGTCCTTAGTGTGATTTGGTGTAATTCCATTCAGTAGTTTTAGATAAATGAAGGTTAAAAAAATATAGATATTTCACACTGCAGAGGATACACGGAGCCAACAGATCCAGAAATAAAATACGATTGGCTGCCACCTCATCAACAAAGATGGGATGGCAGCCATTTTAGGACTCAGAGACTCAGTCCCTTGTCCTGAAAAAAAGTTTAAAAAACATATAAGGGGACAGGATAGGTATACCCTGCCCGCTACGAGCGCCCTGGTCCCAAAAAGTTTTTAAAAAAATGTGAACCCAAGTGTGAAGTGTGGACTTCTGAGCTTAAAAAAAAAACCAAAGTGGGCCACGGCCCAGGAGGGTGGCACAACATAATTTGAAAGGGGAGGGGGTGTACATACCCCCCTCCCTGGGCCATTTACAGGCCACAGGGACCCCATCCCCCGGGGCGAAACATAAATATCAAGGGGAAGTGGGTATGCAGGAGAGCGCTACGGCCCCCCCAAGATAAAAAAATGCTGTTGGGTGCTCTGGGTGAGCACAAAGGCACCCCAATTCTTTAAAAATAATAATTTGAAATAAGGTGTTGCCAGCTCCTGCGCAGCCTATGGGGCTGCTTGCAGGGAGCCAGCTGGGCTGTGGGGGCACTGGAGCTTCCCCCGTGGCCTCAAACTAAAATTAAAGATGTGGGTGTCATGGGTGGACACCAGGACACCCCAAAAAATAAAATGAAAAATAAAAAAGGAGCAGCTCGTTTATCATTCACTGCTCTGGCATGGAGCGCCCCATAATGCCTTGCAAGGGCTTGTTATTTACATTTTATTCATCCTGGTGGTCTCCCTAGAAGGGGCAGGACCATCACCAAGCATTTTTGTTAATGTTGTGGGGCGCTTCAAAAAGTGCAGCAGCCCCAGCAACATTTAAAAAATAAAAGTAATCCTCCTGAGTCATTAAATCCATGACTCCACAAAAACTTATCATATTTTTATAAAGCACTCCTAGCTGGAGATCTATGCTCTTCAGATGGAGTGCAGGGCGCTCTTATAGCTGTTTTTATGACTGCATTTTGGGAGCTGAAAAATGTTAAAAGAAAAACTTAAAGACATGTTGATTTTTTCCTAACAAAACCTTACTACAATTTATTAGAACAATCACTTGTATTAAACATTGCATTGTGCGAATTAATGAAATATACATTTGATTATAGTTATTGGTGACTTTTTGACAAAGATAAGTCTGCTTTATATATATTGATATGCTGACCCCTTGATAAAACCAGTAAACCAGAAAACATCCTTTAGATTGTAACTTCACAAAGACAACCTGTGGGGCTTAGGTGCCAGCGAGGGGTTGGGTGCAATAGCATATTGTACATGGCCAAATGCAGTGCTCTGCAGGGGATAGGGCGCTCGCAGGGGCTTGGGCGCAGGGCCAGATCGCAGACCAACTCCAGGCCGTGCATGGCTATCACGATCTTAATTTACACTTAAAAAACCCATAGAAATTCAGTGAAAAAAACAAAGGTTAAAGTGACATTGTAGTTTAGAATTGTAATTATATCTTACTTAAAACTGAGAAATTCACTGAAAAAAAAAGTTAAAATATACCATAGTTAGGTAAAAAAAATGCCAGTTAAAATATACTATTTTAAATGAACAGAACCACTGAAATTCACCAGTTAAAGTTATCTCAAGTAACTATAACTAGTGCCCTAGAGTAATTATAACTTGCGCCCTCACCATGCACTGCAAATTACCTCACATATTGCATCACTCATGACATGTTCCACAATATCATTGAGAACATCTCTGAAACATCTGAAATGACTTCATTCATGACAACACTGCACATGGTGGGGGTGCGAGTTATAGTTAATTTAGGGCACGAGTTATAATATATATATGTGTATGTATATATATATATATATATATTATCTACTGGCGGACGCCAGTAGATAGTTATAGTTAGGACCTTTATCCATAGGAAATCCGCAACATTCTATTTGAAATAACTCTTGCGCCGGTTGACAAATCTTCGCGAAAGCTTCCAACTTGTTGGGGCGCTCCGCTCCTACCCTGAAAGTCTCGGGTTGATTCATCAAGCAAGGGCCGAGAAAAAAGGGGGGTCCCAAAACGCGTTTTCTCCGTTTTCTCCATGTTAATTCCCATAGGAAATTTTAGCCACGGCTACAGCCCGAACTGCTGAACGGAATTACACCAAATTTTGCAAAAAGGTAGCGCTTGGTTCAGAAAGCGACCTTTTTTTAAATGGTGTAAATCCGTTCAGTAGTTGCGGAGAAATTAAAAAATAAGAGTGAAAAAATCGATTTCCCATAGGAAACTTTATGCAAGGCTACAGCAAAAACTGCTGAACGGAATTACACCAAATTTGGCAAAAAGGTAGTGCTTGGTTCAGAAAGCACCCTTTTAAAAATGGTGTAAATCCGTTCAGTAGTTGCTGAGAAAATCCAAAATAAAAGTTTCGATATTTAGAGGCACGGAGGATCCGCGCACCCTCCCGACCATGAGCTGCATGCTAATTGGCTGTCAACACTCCAAACCAGGAAGTGTTGGCAGCCATCTTGTTCCTCGGTAGAACCGAGGGACAAGAAAATACAAAAACAAGGGCGCAAAACGCAAAAAGGGGGCAGGGTAGAAACACCCTGACCCCCTAGCCCTGCTCAGTCCTACAAGGACCCCCAGGGCCCAACATTTTTTAATTTTTTTTTAAAAATCGGCAGAAAACGCGCTGGGTGCGCAGATCCTGCCGATAAAAAAAAAAAACGAAGCGCGGGCTCCCGCGCTTCGTGGTTAATTGGCCCCCGGGTGGGCCAAGTCCCGGGGGCATGCGGGGCTTTATTATTAATTATATGGGGGCCTCTAAGGCCTCCCAAGCCCCGGGGACCGCCACCCCCGGGGCTTTAAACAAAATGGTGCGGGAGGGCTCTGAGCCCTCCCGCAGCCCCGGGACCGCCACCCCCGGGGCTTCTTTTTTAAAATTAAATCACCTGTGTGGGGGCTCCAGCCCCCACTCGCCCCAGGGACCGCCACCTCCCGGGGCACTAACAAATTTAAAATGGGGGTCCGTTTTGGACCCCGAAGCCCCGGGGACCACCACCTCCCGGGGCTTTGCAGATGTGGGGAGGGGCCGCGCGGCCCCCTCCTGGAGCCATTGATGGCCCTGGGAACCGCCACCCCCCAGGGCCGGCTCCTGCAGTGTCCCGGGGTGCTCACCCCCGGGACACTGTAGTTTGCAATGACAGGACCGGAGCCTCGCGGCTCCCGTCCTGTCATTGCAAACTGCTTTGCTTCATTGAAGCGAGAGCAGGGAAACCTCTCGCTTCAATGCAGATTGCTTTTCCACATGGGGAGCTGCATGTCAGCAGCTCCCCATGTGGAAAAGCAATGCCGGCTCCCGAGGGACGCGGGGAGCCGGCTGGGACCGTGGGGGTATTGGGGACCCCCCCACGGTCCCCAACGGAGAGGGCCAGCCCCGGGGGATGGGGTCCCCAGGGCAAGTAGTGGCCCGGGAGGGGGGGCACGCGGCCCCCCTCCCCCCCCAAAAAAAGAAATAAATAAAGCCCTGCCCCGGGGGATGGGGTCCCCGGGGCAAAAGGAGGCCTGAGGAGGGGGCCACGCAGCCCCCTCCTTAAAAAAAATAATAAAAAGAGTGGCCATGCCCCGGGGATGGGGTCCCCGGGGCCGGAATCGGCCACGGGAGGGGGCCACGCGGCCCCCTTCCCGTTTTTTAAAGAAAAAAAAAGAAAAAAAGGGGTAAGGCCCTGGGGGATGGGGTCCCCAGGGCCCAAAAAAAGGAAAAAGGAAGGGGGGCCACACAGCCCTCTTCCTTTCCCACTCTGCAAACGCGCCCCTGGCGCGTTTGCAGAGGAGGAACGAATTCCCCTTGAATACTGGGGGTCCCTGGGGGCCAACTAGCCCACCAGGAACCTCCAGTATGCGCCAGGGGCTGCGTTGCAGAGAGGTGTACAGAGGCCACGCCCCTTTTACACCTCTCTGCAACGCAGCTCTGTGGCGCATATTGGAGGTACCTGGTGGGATAGTTGGACCCCAGGGACCCTCAGGATTCAAGGGGACTTAATCCCCCAACTTAAAACGCGCCACGGGGTGCGTTTGCACAGTGGTGAAGGGAGGGGGCGGGGCTTCAGGTGACATGTGTGCAAACAGGCCCCGTGGCGCGTTTTAAGATGGGGAATTAAATCCCCTTCAATCCTGAGGGTCCCTGGGGGCCAACTAGCCCACCAGGTACCTCCAGTAAGCGCCACGGAGCTGCGTTGCAGAGTGTTGTAAAAAGGGGCGTGGCCTCTGAACATCTCTCTGCAACGCAGCTCTCTGGCACATACTGGAGGTATCTGGGGGCCAGTTGGCCCCTAGGGACCCTCGGGATTGAGGAGGAATTAATTCTCCAACTTAAAACGCGCCACAGGGCGTGTTTGCAGACATGTCACCTCAGGCCCCACCCCCTTCCTTCACCATTGTGCAAATATTCCTCTAAAATCAACCGAACTACGAATTCCGATTTACTCACCTGTTATCAGGAGAGACCTCAGTGCTGCATCTTTGAGCCCAGTACTGATCCTGAAAAGTAATTTTAACCGTACTTACCAGTAACTTGAATTTCCTTCCATAGGATATCATTGCCTGCTTTTTGCTGAAAAAGTTTGTGTCGATTTTTGAAACATACAAATATTCCTCTAAAATCAGCAGAACTACGAATTCCAATTTACTCACCTGTTATCAGGAGAGACCTCAGTGCTGCATCTTTCAGCCCAGTACAGATCCTGAAAAGTAATTCTAACCGTACTTACCAGTAACTTGGATTTCGTTCCATAGGATAACATTGACTGGTTTCACTTGGAAATTCTTCTAAGTGTTGAGTTTTGGAACTTTATAATATTCCTCTAAAATCAGCTGAACTACGAATTTCCGATTTACTCACCTGTTATCAGGAGAGAACCCAGTGCTGCATCTTTTAGCCCAGCACTGACCCTGAAAAGTAATTCTAGCCGTACTTACCAGTAACTTGAATTTCCTTCCATAGGCTAACATTGACTGGTTTCACTTGGAAATTCTTCTAAGTGTGGAGTTTTGGAACTTTATAATATTCCTCTAAAATCAGCTGAACTACGAATTCCAATTTACTCACCTGTTATCAGGAGAGACCTCAGTGCTGCATCTTTCAGCCCAGTACAGATCCTGAAAAGTAATTCTAACTGTACTTACCAGTAACTTGAATTTCCTTCCATAGGCTAACATTGACTGGTTTCACTTGGAAATTCTTGTGTGTGGAGTTTTGGAACTTTATAATATTCCTCTAAAATCAGCCAAACTACGAATTCCGATTTACTCACCTGTTATCAGGAGAGAACCCAGTGCTGCATCTTTTAGCCCAGCACTGACCCTGATAAGTAATTCTAACCGTACTTACCAGTAACTTGTATTTCCTTCCATTGGAATCCATTGTCTGGTTTTCCGCAGAAAAGTTTCAAAGTGCCGTTTTTCACAAACTACAAATATTCCTTAAAAATCGCCTGTATGACTTAAACGCATTCTTTCAACTGTTTACAGGAGATGCACCAGTGCTGGATCCAGGATCCACCACTGAGTAAGAAAAAGTAACGATAACACTACTTACCTGCTAAGTGAATTTCCTCCCATAGGATAACATTGGTGATTCTATGTGAAAAAGTTTCGGTCAACTTTTAAAATACAATAATATTCCTTAAAAATCACTACTGTAACCAAAACGCTTTTACTCAACTGATTACAGGAGATGGCCCAGGACTGAATCTAGGATCCAGTCCTGTGGTTAGAAAAGTAATCCATAAAGTAACTAATTGCATTTAACTAGAAATTCACATTGAGCTCAATGTTGCATTGTGTTGAAATTGTGTTGCCCATTGCAACAACTGTAACTACTGTACTTAAAAGTCTATTGCCTATTTGCAAAGTATTTAAACTAAAGTAATTCATTCTGAGAAAGTATATTTTGTAATGTAATGTATAATGTAATTACAATGTAATTTAAAAAATAAAATATCTAAAAATAAATAATTTAAAAAAATGTAGTAAATCAGTATAAAAAAAATAAATATAACAATTAATACATTTAAAAATTGTCATTTACAAAACCTTTGAAATTCACTGAATAAAACCATAGGTTTCAGACATGTTATAGTTAGGAATTAGCATTTAAAAAACCTGTGAAATTCACTGAAAAAACCATAGGTTTCAGGCACGTTATAGTTAGAAATTAGCATTTAAAAAACCTTTGAAATTCACTGAAAAAACCATAGGTTTCAGACACGTTATAGTTAGAAATTAGCATTTAAAAAACCTTACAAATTCACTGAAAAAACCATAGGTTTTAGGGACAGTTATAGTTTTTTTTTTTTAAACTTTATTTATGATTTTATGAGAGATGCTGTGAATCAAGTAAATATAGGTACACCACTTCAGCACAGGCATGAATTTGTACAACCTATAACATAATACATAGATGTAGGTAGTCTCGGCCCCCATGCAGCACATAAAACATTAGCATTTTGCTTTCCTTGGCATATTACAACATGACAGTCTAGCTTTCTAATATTTCATTCAGAGCCATAACATAACATTCTACAGGGCCTGTTGTCAGTGCATTGAGCGTAGCATACGGCCAGCGCATCACCCATGTAGGTCAACATATTTACTCTACAGATTCAGTATGATCCTCTCCTACTGAGACAGTCGTGACCTCTTCGTTAGGGCTCCCCCTAATTCGCAGCCACTCCACAAATGGGACCCAGATGTCTTTAGGACGTGACGCTGTAGGCATTAGATCCCAGTAGCTCGCCAACTGCTCTTGACAGTACACCGCATCTTGTATCCAAGTTTTTACTAGCGGTTTAACCGGTGATCCCCAGTGTATGGCCAGGCGGCGTCGAGCAAGGACCAACAGCATTGCAATTAAGCGACGGCTTTCTAATTTATATTGTTCCACATATCCCAGTAGTAGGATCAGTGGAGAGCAGCCCAATGTCTGGCCAGTGATGGCTTCAATTATTGCCGATACCTCCTCCCAATACCGAGAGACGACAGGGCATTCCCAGGCCACGTGCAAGAAGGCGGCGCCCTCTCGCCTACATTTCCAGCAGGATGACGTGGCGCGTAGTCCTATTTTAAAAAGATGTAGTGGGGTGTGGTAGTATCGATGTAGAAATTTAAAATGTATTAATCTCAGCCTATAATTGGGAGATAAGTGTTTCATTTGCAAACAGCAGAAGGACCATATTTCGTCCGTGAGTTGGTCGGGAAGATCCTCGCGCCACTGTTGAAACGCCCCAGGATCTGACCATGGCATGTATGATTGTGTACTAGTGTAAAGTCTGGTGACCAATTTTCTCGGTGACGGAGAAGCAAGTAGGTTAGCCAGAGGGTGTAGCGTGGGTGGGGGAATTGGAAAGGAAATATGTAGTTTCTTGCAGGTAGCTTTAAGTTGATGGAGCAGGAACCTCTCCAGTAATGGTGTAGGGCCCCCCAGTTGTATGACAGGTTCTGGCAAAAACGACTCCGCCGGATATAAGTCCCCCATTGTTTTAATTCCCATGGTATGAGCTCTATCTATGGCACCTTTGTCTTGTAAAAAAGGGAAGTTGGGATGATGAGCTACTGGCACCAAGGGAGCATACAGCAAAGGTACTTGGGCGTGGCGTCTCAGGCCCTCCCAGGCCCACCTGTCCGTCTCCACAGTGTTTATTTCTTTTGGGGTTCTACGATAGGGGTAGTACACCGCTGTGTGCAAAGGAATCCCATCCGCTATGTCTCGCTCCGTCGCCACATGTGGCTGAAATGGGGTTGGATAAATCCAGTAATGTAAAAATTGAGCCTGCGCACTCAGGGCATACAACTCAAAGTCAGGGGCTCCCAAGCCGCCTCTAGATAGCGGACGCGTGAGGATGTCCCAACTCACCCGTGGCTGACCGCCCGCCCAAACCATGGATATTGCTGCAGAGCGCAACTGCTTAAAAAAGGCCTGTGTTAACGGGATAGGAATATTCACAAAGAGATACAAGAATTTAGGGAGGACGATCATCTTAAGTATTGCTATTCGGCCTGCTAGCGACAGAGGGAGGGCGGACCAGAATTTAATTCGATCCAAAAACCAGTCTAACTGTTTCCCAAAGTTGAGACTCCAGATGAGCTGAAGGTCTCTGCTAAGCCAGACCCCCAAATATTTAACTGCTTCCTCTTCCCACTTTAGCGGGAAGTCCAAATTTTTATTGATAGGAGCTTCGGTTAAAGACAGTACAGAGGATTTTCTCCAATTTATAGTAATGCCAGAAAGGCCACCAAATCGAAGTAGCTCACGCAGCAATGGGTTCAAATTATCGTCTGGGCGCCTAATATACAGGGTGATATCATCCGCATACATAGAAGTGATGAGATTACGGTCTGTAAAAACTAGTCCCCTCGCCGAATGGTATTGCCTGATTTTTGCCGCCAATGGCTCCATTGCTATTGCAAATAATAAGGGGGAGAGCGGGCAGCCCTGTCGGGTGCCGCGAGAGACCCCAAACGCCTCCGAGATGAGGCCATTAGCAAGTAGGCGAGCTGTAGGCCTTGTGTACAGTAATTGAACAAGTTTAATAAAGTGGAGACTCAGTCCCAGTCTGGGAAGTACAGTAAACAAGTATGTCCACTCCAGGGAGTCAAATGCTTTAGACCGCATCTAGAAAGACTGCCGCCGATGGGAGCCTGGGGTCAATTTGATGGATGACCGAAAAGAATGTTCGGAGATTCTGGGCTGTCGATCGTCCTGGTATAAAGCCTGACTGATCAGGTCTAGCAATAAGGGACATCAGTGGTTGAAGCCTGTTGGCTATGAGTTTGGCTAAAATTTTAGTGTCCACATTTATCAGGGATAGGGGCCTATATGAGTCACAGTTTGTTGGTGGCTTGTCTGGCTTTAAAAGGGTTATAATCACCACCTCTCTCATTGATGGGGGGAGGATCCCGGTCTCCAAGGATTCCTGATAGACATCGAGGAGCCGGGGAGCAAGAGTTTCGACATAGGTCTTATAAAAAAGCATGGTCAATCCGTCCAAACCAGGCGCCTTACCCGATGGGAGGCCTCTGATCACCTGTGTTATGTCCTCTAAAGTAAATGGGAGATCTAAGTATTCTCTGTGTTCAGGACTCAGCCATACAAGCTGCAGAGCGTCTAAGTATTCCGTTAGGTCAGAGGGGGCAGAGTGCTGTTTTGTGGCATAGAGATTTGTATAGTATGACGTCAGGTGGGCATGTGTGTCCACTTGGCCTCTGATAGGCGGGGCATCCTCTACAGTCAGTTCAGTGATAAATGTAGGTGTAGTTGCTTGCCGCAACAAGTTAGCTAGGGTTCTTCCCGGTCTGTCTCCCTCTCCATAACTCCTGGCTCTAGCCTCCTTACCTAAAAACTGGGCTTCTCTCTCTGCTTCCCTTTCAAATTCTGAAATGGCTTGCCTTATGGAGGCTAAGATAGTTGCGTCATTTGTAGCGTAAAAGGTAGTTTCTAGGTCCTTTATGGTGTTCTCAATTTTTCGCAGGGTAGTACGTATTGAATGCAAGACCCCTGCTCTCTTTGATATGCATGTGCCCCTTATTACTACTTTGAAGGCCTCCCAGAGTGTGGCTGCAGAGTCTACCGAGCCCTCATTTATGGCAAAATAACGATCTATTTCCGTGGCTATTTCTGCACGAAATGCCTCATCCAGGAGGGCATGAGGGGGGAGTCTCCAGCTAAATGCCCTGGGACGTGTGTCAGGGATGTGCCATTGCATCAAGACTGGGGCGTGATCAGAGAGTGTGCGCGGAAGGTGGCGCGCCCCCACCATCCACGACAACACATCAGCTGAAAGCAGCCAATAATCGAGGCGGGACCAGGCCTGGTGGTAAGGTGTAATACAAGTGCCCTCTCTTAGTTGCGGGTTAACCGCTCGCCAGGCATCCCGTAGTTTGTGCTCCTGTATTATGGAGTTAATAGCTGGGTTGATTGGGGGTGTGGATTGCGTGCCGCACCCTCTCTGTCCAGGATGTTGTCCAACACGACGTTGAAGTCACCCCCCATATAACTGTGTCACAGCCCATAAGTGTTATTTTTGCCCAGATATCTAAAAAAACTGCGGGTCGTCAGTATTGGGGCCGTATATGGCTGCAAGTGTAACATGTGTCGAATGTAGATAGCCAGACACCAGTACATAACGTCCCTCCCTATCCACCAGTGTTCCAAGTGTGGTCCAGCCCAGCCCCCGTCTGATCAGTATGGAGACCCTCTCGCGTAATTCGAGAAGGCCGCAGAATGGATTTCACCCCAGTATTTATTTTTGAGCTTGGGATCATCAGTGCCGTGTAGGTGCGTCTCCTGCAGAAAACATATATCAACATGGTGTCTACGCAGATATGCATGTACCAGCCTAGCTTTCTTGAAATCGTTTAGCCCACGTATGTTCCACGTCAAGCAATTAGCTTCTGACATGAGAGGGGTAGTGAGTCTGCGTGTGCACTATATGTGACCAAAACCTCATCTCCGCCGTGCTCAGCGCTAAAACTAGTGTACCAGAAATGTCATCTCTCTTTAAGGGAACCCCTAACCCTCCTCCCCCTCCCACTACAACCCCCCAATCAGGTTGAGAATATAGATCCACCCCCCCTGTCAAACAACCCTTAAACAAACGTTTGAAATACCAACACATAGGAGATCTCCCTGTGGGGACAGGCAGCAACGGTAAGCACCCGCCAGTAGGCAGGGTGGTCGGGCTGCGGAAAATGTCAACAGCAATGACCCAAATCCGCCCGCCCCGGGCACCCAGCGGGGGGACATCAACATTTCAAAGCGATCAGTACAGTATATTCGGTTGACCCTTCATTTTCTCCGGTACTTGCGCATGGCAGCGGTGCTCGCCTCCAGCGCAGTCGGCCCCCATTTCAAAGAGTGTTCTGAGACCCACATTATGGAGTGGCAAATGTGGAGCCATCAACAGGTTAGTCATTTTCATCAAGTGTCGGCGCTGGGTGCTTGTTTTCGGTGAGCCCTGCTGTGGTTTCCGAGGACAGACGTTCTTCGCATATTTTAAAGCCGATTTGGCATCTGTAAAAAAATGCGCCTGGCCGTCGTGGGTGATTTTGAGCTTAGCTGGATACAGCATTGAATATGGAATGGCGGAGGTCTGTAACATTCGTTTTGTTTGAAGGAATTCTCTCCTCGCCGCCTGCACAGTTGGAGTGTAATCAGGAAAGAAGGATAAAGTGTTGCCCTGGTGTAGAACTGGGCTTCTTACTCTTGCCTCTCTGAGTATTGCATCTCGGTCTGCGTAGTTTAGTAATCTCGCAATAATGGGACGTGGTGGCAGACCAGGCGCAGGCCTGGGGCCCAACGAACGGTGAGCGCGTTCTACAGTCATAAGTGGTGACAAGGCAGGGCCGAACAGCTCCTGGAGGAGAGTAGTGATATAGGGCTCCATTTTTGTTATAGCTGTCGATTCCGGAAGGCCAATCAATCGGATATTGTTTCGTCGAGAACGTGCTTCTAAGTCTTCATTTTTTGCTCTGATCACCTCCAACACCTTTTCCATATTCAGTATCTGTGTTCTGGCCTCAGTTTGAGAGTCTTGAGTGTCAGATAGTCTGTTCTCCAAAAGGTCCAAGCGCGTCTCGTGAACGTCGACTTTTTTCTTGACAGTGTCTAGGTTGGCCGTCAATGAGTCTATTTTCCCGTCGATGGTTTTCAGACTAGAGCGAACGTCCTGGAGGATTGATCGCAGATCTTCTTCGTGATGTTCAGACTCCTCCTGCGGCCCTTGAGCTCCCCCCTGCTCAGCCGGGGTGTCCATGTTACGGGTTTGGCGTTTCTCAAAGGGGATTTTTGTTTGTTTTGGGTCTGTCTTACCCATCCTGCCCTGGAACAGATTTCAGGGGGGCCGCTTGTGTATTAAAGGCTCTGTATTGACGTAGACGTGCCCTAACCTTCAGAGGTTGTCCAGCCAGCCCCACCCCAGCCACCAGTAATCTCCAGGGCCTTTGTAGTCAAAGAGGCAGTGTCCTAGGTCGTTCGAGTATACCCCTCCGGCACTATGCGTGGCACACCCTGACAGGGACCGCACGTAGAGGACAAATCCTGCAGGTCCTAGATCTTCCAGCCGTATAGCAGATTGCAGTCCGCCGATTAGTCATGCTCGACTCCCCCACGACAACGCAGGCACCAAGGCGGCACAACGTCAGCAGGTGTTCCCCCGGGCCGCCCCCGCGTCTCACATGTAGCACCCCAGTTTACATTGCTTTTGGGGTCCGGGGCTCCGAAGCACGGCCGGCTCACCCCGTTCCACAACCCCCGTCCCCGCAGTTGTCGCAGCAGGAGCTCCCTTCGGAGGACACGCTTGAGCTCAGGCCCGCTGTGTCACGCCGGAAAGCCTAGAGTGCAGCGCTGGCTATACGCCTCAGGACCTCTCAATGCGGCGGTTCTTATGGCATCCACTGAATGGGCCGCAGGGAAACGACCACGGACCACTTGTATCGGGGCCGGAATCAAGGGCGGCCCATCAGCGGCCTCCACGCGGCACGCCGCTGAGACCAAGTCAGACCCCAGGTAGGGAGCAGTGTCCAGTCTCGTGTGTTGTGGCAGAATGAAGGGCTTAAGCGCCCCGGGGCCTCCGGCACTGTGCAGGCGCAGCCACCACCAGGATCCGAGGGCAGGTCCAGCAGGCCCGCGCCCGGGCGGCGAGAACCCCGCTAGGCCGCACAACAACGGATCCCGTCACGCCTGCAGTCGCAGGTAAATGGAACCCGCCGGCAGCCCACCGCGCTCCCTCAGCCTCCCAGACGCCGGCCCCCCAGTGCACCACCAGGTCGCTGGAAGCAGGCAGGTTTCCCAGTCCCCTCCGTCTCCCCCCTGGCCCGCGGCACCCGGTCGTGACTCCCCCCCGGTGGAGTATGGCAGGGAGCCGACCAAGCGCCAACGCACCAGAAGGGGTCCCTTAGCGGGGCCGGAGCACCGCTCCTACCTCTCCTGCAGGCCTGCTAATCTTCTCCTTAGCGTCCCTCCTTCGATCACTCGGCAGGGCCTCCCCGTCGACGGCGGAGATCAGGCCTCGGGCCCCCGCAGCACGGCTGACGTCAGGCTCGTTGTCACTCCACCACGGGCAGCTCCCGGTCACACCACCCGGACCTCCAGCAGAGCTCTTCGGGACAGGCGTTGCAATATTTCAGGCACCAGTTGCCACCAGGGCCAAAGGCGCCACTTGACAGCCAGGTCCGCCGCTCGGATCTATGAGCTACGCACCATCCATCGCAGCGCGGGCAGCCATTTTCTCCGCAGCTCCGGTCTCGGCGGCCCAGGATCAGTTCAGCAGGATCCCGATCAGTGTGGCGTGTCAAACTTCCCCCAGGGCCACCCGGGGTGTCGTGTTGTTTCTTTCCGCTGTATTCTCCGGAATCAGCCGATCCGGGCCATGGTATTTATCGAATGTTCAAGCCCGACCTGCAGAGCCCCTTCAACAGGCGGCCATCTTGCAGTCCGTCGTGGCCACGCCCCCAGGGACAGTTATAGTTAGTTGGACATTGCACTCGTACAAAACCCGTGAAATTCCCCGTTATAGTTAGTTCAGCTAACTATAACTCGCGCCCCGCAATGCACTGCTGATGACGTCACATATTACATCACTCATGACATGGTCAGTGACATCACTGATGACATCACTGATGACATCTCAAATGACATCACTGATGACATCACTGATGACATCATCCACGTGATAATCTGATGCACCTCCTCACACCCTAATATAACCTTTGATACACCCAGTCTAAATTACAGACTGCCATTCGCAGAACCATAGACACTCCAACACCAATAACTACATACCCACTCCTTGATTCTTAGGTCTACACACACATCCACTCACTCACCTGTACAGTCACTCATACTTACGGTCACTCAGTACAGGACTATCATATGCACTCATACTCCTATATAGACACTCAAACACCGCCACTCATCCATAGAGGTACTCACACACGTAGTCAGTCATGCAAATAATTAAACCTACTGCCATTTACTCACCTATACAGTCATACACACACCAGCTCACTTACTCATACAAATACTAGCACATTCTTATGCTCTTATACAATCACTGATACAAGCACACACTCATCCATACAGTCACTCTCACAATCACACACTCTCGCTTATAGCTATTTATATACTCCAACACACATATATACTGCCTTTCACATATGTAGTTACTCACACATGTACCACTGGGACATACATTCACTCACTAATACACTCTTACCCACCCATACAGTCTATCACAGATGCACTCTTGAAACCATCCACCCAGTGAATCACCCACTCACACATCTATGCACAGAGTCGCACCCACCCCACCCACACAAACACTCAGGCACCCATACAGATACTCAGACAACCAATCAATATCTCATATAGACACTCATGTAGCTATTCACAAACCCATGCAGCCACTTACACAGCAACAGACAGACGGATACAGACATTCACCCAGTTTAGTCACTAACCCATGCATTCAGTAAGATACGTTTAATCACTCACTTATAGAGTTAGTCACGCACCTACTAAATCATCTATACAGACACTTATACACCCACTCATTCTTCAATACGCCTTTCCCTATATATATTAAAAATATTTAAACTTTACAGAAACACACAGTCACTGGATGATGTCATCAGTGATGTCATTTGAGATGTCATCAGTGATGTCACTGACCATGTCATGAGTGATGTAATATGTGACGTCATCAGCAGTGCATTGCGGGGCGCGAGTTATAGTTAGCTGAACTAACTATAACGGGGAATTTCACGGGTTTTGTACGAGTGCAATGTCCAACTAACTATAACTGTCCCTAAAACCTATGGTTTTTTCAGTGAATATATATATATATGCATATACACACACATGCACATGCACACACACACATATATATGCATATACACACACATACATATATACATACACACACATATATATATTTATTTATTTTTTCACTAAAAAAATAAAGGTTAAAGTTACGTTATAGTTCGGAGTAATAAAAATATGACTTTTCGATTAAAAAAACCTTAGAAATTCACTGAAAAAACAAAGGTTATAGTAACATTATAGTTAGCTGAATTTCTCAGTGACAACATTAACATTTTGAACAAAAAAACACCGAAATTCAGCAGTTATAGTTAGCAGCACTAACTATAACTTGCGCCCCGTCATGCACTACTTATGACCTTACGTATATCATCCAAGCTTCGTTTTTCCATATATTGCTGAATAAATTACTATGACTTTACACTTACTATAGTTGACTTTCTCAATCAACCACAGATGTATTGGAAACCCTCCTTCAGTACGGTGTCCAATCTGTATATAACTGTTCAGAGAAAGCCAAAATAGTGAATGCCAATTTCAAAACAAATGCCATACTATGGACAGCTTTTATCTGTTTCAAACTCTTGACACACACTGAACCTACATGAACGACTTGATCTTCTCTACAAACCGGCGTGCTCAATGGAGGAAAATGTTTTCTTTGCTACTTAATACCACCACCTCCAAGAAAATCTCACACAGCCATAAACTCACTATAACACCTTCACCTTTGTACAAGGCGGACGCCACCATCTCCATCTACAACAACGGCACTGTCCTCATCCAATCCTCTGATCACAACCTGGAATTCTTCATTGATCTCTTCTCTGTCATCAAGCAAAATCTAGACTCTGCCATTGCCCCACCTAACCTAACCCCAACTCCACACTGACCCCCCCCTGTGACAGGACGCCTGCGATGGACAACGGCTGGTGCCCCGGGGGTTCCACTGAGGCGTTCCAGTCTACGGTGGAAGGGCGGAGTTTGACCCGACACGTTGACCCAGAAGTGGACCTGGAGGACAAGAGGAAGACAGAGCGGAGCGAAGCAGACAAAGGAGCAGGAGGAAAGCGGATTGAACAAGAGGGAGTGGCAGAGATGGAATCAGAAGGAGACGACCGGACCAAGGACGAGGCAGGAGAGACAGAGAGCACCTCAGAGGCAGTCGCTAAGGACGAGGCAGCCGTGACTCTGTAGAAGGGTCACGGCTACAGGCAAGTGATACGCATGACCGGGCGTGGGCTGGGAGCGTGGGTTTGTACATACGCCAGCTTCACAGGACTGTAAAAGGCTGATAATAGGGGCAGGAAGGGGAGGGAGAGGTATCCCTCTGGGTGTCCCTAGGCCACGGCACGAAAACCCAAGTATAGGACACGAGTGAATACGGGGAGGGAAACAGAGGTCCAGGGCATCTAGTTTACCCAGGACGGGGTCACCAGAAGAAAAGGGTCCCCACACCTCACACATAGTGTGAAGGAACACTGTGTGCATACCCTAGCCACCACCTTTCCTAACGCGGGGAGAACGTAGGAGGGTCAGCCAGTACAGAGCCTGTTTTAAGGGAACTGATTGCCTCTCCTTTTCTTTTTCCGAGGGTAAGACCAAGATCATTGGAGGGGATACGTGAAGGTCCCACGCGGACGAGAAAGGTAGCAGAGGCAGCCGTACGTGCAGAAAGATTCGGCTTGGGACAAGACATTGGATCTCCCCACCGTATTAAGGACTAAAACATTAATAAAGTCTTGTTTATACTCATCATCGGCCTCTTGGTGGTACTTGACACGCAACAAGTGGTGTCAGAAGTGGGATTTACCAGGACTCACCCACACAAGTCCGGATACCGTCATGACTCAGACAATCAGTTTAGACAATATGTTAAAGCAACTGGCCGAAGGGCAGCGACACCTCCAGCTGGTGGTGGAGGGACAGACAACCGAGGTGCAAAAGGACCGCAAACACTTGCAGGAGGCCCTCCAAGCTCAAGCCGGTCTCATAGCCCAGAACCAGGTCGTCCAGGACTCCGCCCTCCAATGGTTGACAGACACCATTGTGAGCAGTAAGGTACATCCCAACATACCTAGCTCGGTGCTACAAAAATACCAGCCGGGGGATGACCCTGATTTTTTCTTCACACACTTTGAGCGGGTCGCCAGCACCGCCCAGTGGCCAGTCGAGCGATGGGGGCAATACATTGCACCCCTGTTATCGGGCGAGTTGCAGACCGCCTACTAGGCGGCCAACCCGGCAGGAACCATGGCGTATGGAGCAATAAAGAAAGCCATGTTGGAAAGGTTGGGCTACGACCAAGAGCACTACCGCGTTAAGTTCAGGTTGGAAAGGTGGCTACCCCAAGACAACCCTCGTGCTCTGTTCTATGGGATCCAGGATCTGGGTTCCCGCTGGTTGCAACCCCACACCTCGACCGTGGATGAGATGATGAACAAAGTGCTCTTAGAACAATACCTGGAGAGCCTCCCGAGCGCAACCAGAGCATGGGTGAAACAACACCCAAAACGTCATGGTCTCTAGCGCTATGTAAAAGTAAATGTAAATGCCCAGTATTTGTAAAGCGCACAGCTACCTCCGGAGAGGTGGCCCGGCGCGGGGGGCCGTCGGAAAGATTAAGCGAGCTATTGCCCAGAGTCACATGGTGCTAGGCTGATCTGCGCCAGCACCGGGGATCGAACCGTGAGCCCCAGGATCCGGAGTCAGTCACCCTGGCCGCTGCGCCACACCTCTTCCCTATTGAACTGGCTTGCGCTCACCAGAGAACCCCGGAGGTACGGACTTACACCCCACGAATGCCAACCCCAGTGGCATTGAAATGAAGGTTTACAGCTCCTGGCCCCTCGGTACCCCCGCAACGGACCCTGATAGATCCGAGGTTACCTCCACGGTCTACGGTACGGGAAGGAGGCCAAGGACCCCAATGCTATCAGTGTGTCGAGTAGGGACACATCGCGCGCAACTGTCCTCAGAGAAGCGCTCCATCTGAGCCCATGGACGTGGGATATACAAGAGGCCGTGTACTCTGGGCTGGAGATCGGAAGGAGGCCTACCATCTACTTCTTCCAGTGAATGGAGTCGTAACCAGAGTCCTCATTGACTCGGGATGCCGTCATTCTGTGCTCACCCAAAAGCGCATACTAGACCATCAGTGGCAGGAAGGAGAAAGAGTAGCAATAACCTGCGTTCATGGGGATCAGAAGACCTATCCGGTAGCAGTGGTCCAGATAGGGGAAAAGGAGGAGGAACAACCTATCTGGGTCGGAGGTATACCCCAGTTGGTGGAGGAGATGATTATCGGCACTAACTACGTAGACTTCCCATCACTGCTAAGCAGGGCTATCATAGCTAAGGAAGATTGTGTATGGCTAAAAGGGGCTCCCTTCATCTCGGAAGACATAAAAGGGGGTAGGTACAAGGATAAAATGTCCCGCAGTAGAAAAAGAGTGCACAACCAGGCAATGGTGTTGAACGGGCTGACCAACAACCCTTCTGCTTCCTTGGTTGCAGGTGGAGAGCAGGGGAGAGCACAGGAGACCCAGCACAGTTTCAAGGCAGCACAGAAGGAGGACCCCACCCTAGGGAACGCCTGGGCCCAAACAGTGACCGAGGAAGAAGACCAGGTAGGCCCTTGTTTTATTGTTAAAAAGGGTGTGTTATACAGAAGAATCAAGAAACCCACTGAGACAGTGGTGCAACTTCTGGTTCCTCTGCACTTCCGTAAGCAGGTCCTCCACCTAGCACATAACCAGGCGGGTGGGGTTCATTATAGGTGGGAAAAGACAGAGGCGTACCTCCTACATCGATTTTATTGGCCGGGGGTCTTCTCCGACATCAGGGGTTTTTGTGCAGCCTGTCCTCTATGTCAACGCTTTAACCCTTCCCACGTCCCAAGGGCACCCTTGTGTCCCCTTCCCATCATTGATGTACTCTTCTCCAGAGTGGGTATGGACCTGGTGGGGCCTTTGTTGACCTCTGCAAGGGGGTACCAGTATATCTTGGTACTGGTCGACTACGCAACGAGATACCCCGAAGCCATACCCCTCACTAGCATGACTACTTGTAGTGTGGCCCAAGCCATGCTAGGCTTCTTCAGTCAGGTGGGATTCCCTCGGGAGCTGTTAACAGACCATGGCACCCCTTTCATGTCTAAACTTATGGCTCAGATATGCAAATTGTTGGGGGTGAGGCAAATACATACATCGGTATACCATCCCCAGACGGACGGCCTGGTGGAGCGCTATAACCACACCGTTAAGAATATACTACGGAAGACGGTGTCTTCAACAGGGAGGGATTGTGACAAACAGCTACCCCTCACCCTGTTTGCAATCAGGACCCATACGCAGTCCTCTACTAGCTATAGCCCATTTGAGTTAGTGTTTGGGAGGAAGCCCCGGACCTTGTTAGACATGGCAGCCGAACGGGGGGAGGAAGAAGAAGACGAGGAGAAGGGGCTACTCGACTATGCGGCCCATCTCAAGGACAGACTAACCACCCTCCGGGAGGAGGTCCGTCAGAACCTAGAAAATGCCCAGGAGAGACAAAAGAAGGGTTATGATCACCGAACGGTGTTAAGAAACTTTCAGGTTGGCGATAAGGTACTCCTCCTCCTCCCCTCCTCTGACAACAAACTATTGGCCAAGTGGCAGGGCCCCTATGTAATGCTGGCACAGGTCACTCCAGTCACCTATAGGGTATCCGTCCCCCACACGGGAAGAGCAGGCCAGATATACCATGTCAACCTGCTAAAGAAGTGGGTAGACAGACCGGACAGAGCGGGGGAACCCTCCACCAACCTGCTGATAGCCAACAACCAGCCCCTGGCTATCCCTTTTCCTCAGAAGGATGAGGGCACGTTCCCACTCAAAGTCCCCATGGGTTCTCAGTTACTACCCAAACAGAGGAGAACTCTACTCCAGGTTGTAGATAACAATTAAGACGTCTTCTCACCCAAACCAGGCAGAACCCCCCTTGTTTAGCATGAGATCAGAACCGAGGGAGCTAGACCCATCAGACTACGACCATACAGAATACCGGAAGCAAGGCGGAAAGTGGTCGAAAGGGAAGTCGAGGACATGCTACGGGACGATATCATAGAACTGTCCCACAGTCCGTTGTGCTCCCCAATTGTCTTAGTGCCTAAACCCAACAGCTCCCTCCAATTCTGTGTGGACTTCAGACAATTGAACGCTGTTTCCCATTTTGATTCATACCCCATGCCGAGGGTAGATGAAATGATAGACAAATTGGGCACAGCCCGGTATCTGACCACTCTCGATCTGACGAAAGGCTTCTGGCAGATATCCCTATCCCCATCAGCCCGAGAGAAGACCGATTTTTCCATCCCCTCGGACTTGTACCACTTTAAGGTATTACCCTTTGGCCTTCACGGAGCACCTGTTACCTTCCAACGACTAATGGACGTGGTGTTGAGGGCCCACCACTTCTATGCAGCCGCCTATTTAGACGACATTGTGGTCTTCAGCCAGACCTGGGAGCAGCATGTCTCCCACTTAAAAGCTGTCTTGAACAGCCTTCATCAAGCGGGACTCACGGCAAACCCTGACAAATGCATGTTAGCCACTAATGCCATACGGTATCTCGGATACCACATCCAAGGGAGACAGATACGTCCCCAGGTGGATAAGGTCGGGCCATCAGAACCCTGGAACCTCCCTCCACAAAGAAAGGTATGCAAGCTTTCCTGGGTCTGGTTGGCTATTACCGGCGGTTCATATCCCGGTTTTCGGAGGTGGCCTCTCCCCTCACGGACATGTTGACGAAGGCGTATCCGAATACCATCAAGGAGTGGACACCCTGTCAGCTACGGAGTTTCGATACACTAAAGGAACAGTTGTGTCACGACCCAGTCCTTGTCTGTCTGGACTTTTCCAAACCCTTCACACTACAGACTGATGCCTCCGACAGGGGACTGGGTGTGGTTTTGTCCCAACCCGTGGGATCGGGAGATCTACACCCTGTGGTTTACCTGAGCCGTAAGCTGTTGCCAATGGAGTCACGCTACTCCACAGTGGAGAAGGAGTGTTTGGCGATTAAATGGGCGGTCCAGTCGCTCCAGTACTATCTATTGGGTCGCCCCTTTCGTCTCTTCACCGACCATGCCCCTCTGGTGTGACTGGCTCGGAACAAGGACTCTAATGCCTGCATCCTGCGCTGGTTTTTGGCACTTCAACCTTTCTCTTTTCAGGTGTCCCATCGGCCTGGGTCCCAGCAGATCAACATGGACTACCTTTCTCGTTCTGCTGCTGTCTCATGGCCCGATCGGCCATGCCTGGTGGGGATGCTGTGTGACAAGACGCCCTCGATGGACAACGGCTGGTGCCCCGGGGGTTCCACTGAGGCGTTCCAGTCTACTGTGGAAGGGCAGAGTTTGACCCGACACGTTGACCCAGAAGTGGACCTGGAGAACAAGAGGAAGACAGAGCGGAGCGGAGCGGAGCGAAGCGGACGAAGGAGCAGGAGGAAAGCGGATCAAACAAGAGGGAGTGGCGGAGACAGAATCAGAAGGAGACGACCGGACGAAGGACGAGGCAGGGGAGACGGAGAGCACCTCGGAGGAAGGCGCTAAGGACGAGGCAGCCGTGTCTCTGTAAAGGGTCACGACTACAGGCAAGTGATCCGCATGACCGGGCACGGGCTGAGAGTGTGGGTTTGTACACACGCCAGCTTCATGGGACTGTAAAAGGCTGGTAATAGGGGGAGGAAGGGGAGGCAGAGGTATCCCTCTGGGTGTCCCTAGGCTACGGCACGAAAACCCAAGTATAGGACACGAGTGAAAACGGGAAAGGAAACAGAGGTCCAGGGTGGCTAGTTTACCCAGGACGGGGTCACCGTAAGAAAAGGGTCCCCACACCTCACTCATAGTGTGAAGGAACACTGTGTGCATACCCTAGCCACCACCTTTCCTAACGCGGGGAGAACGTAGGAGGGTCAGCCAGTACAGAGCCTGTTTTAAGGGAACTGATTGCCTCTCCTTTTCTTTTTCCGACGGGAAGACCGAGGTCGTCGGAGGGGATACCTGAAGGTCCCACGTGGACCAGAAAGGCAGCGGAGGCAGCCATACAAGCAGGAAGGTCCTGCTTGGGACAAGACATTGGATCTCCCCACCGTATTAAGGACTTAAACTTTAATAAAGTCTTGTTTATACTCATCATCGGCCTCCTGGTGGTACTTGACATGCGACACCCCCCTTCTTGTGACACCCTCATCTCTCCCACATCCCCCCTTATCTGCCCACCTCTCTCCCATCACGGACATCCACTCACACACGTGTATAATCGCAGGTCACCATTCCCCCTAACTTTATTGATACTGCCAACACTGGCCCACGACAACAACTACCCACCATCACCTTTTCACAACCCCCTAAAGCTCCCTGTACCAACACTCTCATAAACTCGGACAATACATACACCACTTTAAATCTAACAGACAATTATCAATACTCCATCTGGAAACCATAGCTATGTTTACTCCCCCAAATTCCCGATCCTGAGCTGATCCTCATCACAATAAATCCACCAGTCAGGAGCCCATTAGGAACAGTTACACTCACTACAAGTTTGACACCATGAAATCTGAACTTCAGCTGATTAGGTGTGACATCCGTAAACTTGTTTGTATCACCCCAACATGGACCACTACTGGTCCCTACGTTCATACCGCTCTCAGAATCACATCATTCTAACTCCAAAATCCCATTCTGATACCAGCCCTACTTATACCTGGGTCCCTCAACCCAACTGGCATTGCAAACTGAATCATGACCACTCTTCCCGACCAAATAGGCTAGTCAGACAGCTATTGAATAATGATATCCTATCTCTCCTTGCCACTTATATCCATACTCCTACTGACCTTGTAATACCTGCTGAAACAATTCAGACTATTATCACTCACCCTCTCAGGGAATACTATCCTAGCTCTAGACACATCAATAAAGAAAACCTAAAACAAGTATCCATATCTCATACTCCAACCAATACTACCAAATCATCCCTTGAATGCTTGCTACTCAACTGTCGTTCAGCGGTGAAACACATGACTGACTTAGCTGATCTTATAATTAACTTTGACCATGACATCCTTATACTCACCGAAACCTGGCTGAATGAATCCTCATCACCTATCATCGCCATACTAGTCCCCCCCTAGCCATGACATCATCAGACTAGACTGCTTAGGTCTCACCGGGGGTTGCCTAGCCTGTATATACAGATCCACGCTTTCTATGAAATTAACACATTCTCTCTCACTGCCCTCCTGTGAATACCTTAAGATCAACATCACCACCAATGACAACCCATCATTCTCCCTTCACACGTTCTACCACCCTCTGGGCGACAACCACACATTTATTGAGCACATCATGGAAATGATCTCATCCAACAATGACGAACGCAATAACCAGTTTTTTGTTGGTGACTTCAACATCCACTGGAACAACTCTAGCGACCCTCTTGTGAACAGTTTTAAATCCTTTCTTTTTGACCTTATACAAGCCTGCAACAGCCCGACACACATCAAGGGGGCCACCTTAGGTTTAATAATTGCAAAAGAGAACACTATTGAAATTGAATCTAACCTTCCTTGTGACTGGACTGACCACCACTGCATTACCTTCCGCATAACTGTAATGGCATCTTTCTCCGGGGGCCAACCGAGGAAAGGCAAACACTGGGTCAGAGACACCTGAAACATCAACTCACTCACGACGTCCAATATTACTAACTACAACGTGCTACCTCCCCCCATTATGTCTGACGCTAAGGATCTCACTGATAACTACATCAAGTCCATGTCTAAAATCATGGATAATATTGCCCCCAAACAACTTAAAAGAGCCCCAGCAAAAAGATCCAACCCCTGGTTCAACTGTAATCTTAATGAGGAACGGCATGGGGGGCGTGGCTAATCACCGTGCATGGCGGCTGCATGATCGCTGGGCTCCCGGCCGGGGATCCCTATCGGCGCCGATTTTAGAAGCGAGACGGCACCCTAAACCTCCAAAAGTGTTGTGGGGAGCTTTAAAACCATAGCGGAGGTGGCGCCGGTGCTGGAATCCTGCTGGACCGCTGAGAACCACTAGAATGAAGAAGGTGCGCAGTCACTAACTTCAAGGGAAGATGGCGGCCTCCGTCCCCTCCCGGCAGTAACGCGCCATCCGAGAGGCTGCTGAGAGATCCGCCAAAGCGCCCAGAGGACACCAGCGGCAATTCACCGTCAGCGAGGGATTAGCCGCTTCACAGCCTTGGTGAGCCACGGACGCTGCGGCGCCTCAAGCCGGATTCTTCAGTGAGCAGGGAGGCGGAGGGCCAGGGCGCCCCGGAGCACCTGCATGAGGTGAGCAGTGGAGAGCCCAGTGCTTGGGCCGGGCCGTCTGGACTTGTCTGGGCCACAAATTGCTGCTGAGGGGAACGGGGACCGGCCCAATAACTGCACCCGGTGGCAATACTCAACGCGAGGGGCACCCCAGGGCCTTTCTAGTTACAATAAACCTGAGGAGATTTGCATTGTCTCCAGTCCTTATATCGAAGAGCACGGAGCGGCCATGAGCCACGTTCAAACAACTGCGTAGACTGTTGAGTGTGGTGCGTTGAGCCCTGAGGCAATCCCAGTGGGTCCCTCATAGGCGGAGATCATGGCTAAGTATACTTTGGTGGTGCAAACAGCTCATCATAAGGCTGCAAGACTTGCCGGCTTAGGGAGTAGCGGACACTAGCCAAAACTCCTTCTTGGGTCTTGGGACGCTGTAGCTCACCTTCCTGAGCACGAGCACAGTGATGATCATTTCTGGGCAAGGACTTAAGCTTGGACCGGCCAGGGGGTGAGCATAACTGTGTGCAACAAAACACATTGTGTCTGCTTTTACTTGAAGTGAGCTGCTTTTAACAGGGGAAGGGTGGTGCGGCTTATGTGGATTCTAACACTGGCTACCCGGCAGTAGTCCGTCTGGAATTGCGATTCTACACTCAGCTGGAACCCTGCCGGCAATCTACTGGCAAGCGCACGGCGCGCAGATAACAGCAGGGAGATGCCAGGTAAATACAGGCAATACAATCCCAGAACGTGGTTATGATAACTGAAACTTCCACTTGCCTTGGCTTATCATCACTCTTGCGGGCGGAGACCAACAGCAGCGTGTCCGACACTTCCAACGGATCCCTACGCTGGGGCAGATATATCTAAAAAGCTTGGCTTGAGGATCCTGTGCAGATCACCATTCTTAGAGAAATCACTTACATTCACGACAGTGCAGCGGCACGAGCACTACCTGTTCCCATATCCTACCCCTCCTTTTTTTTTACTCTATAACGAACATCATTTATGGCAAGATGGGACACACGAAGGGCAAAAATCAGGACACTGAAGAGTCCTGTCCAGCCTCGACCGCTTCCTCTGTTGAAATAGTACCACCCACAGCAGAAGGTATTCAACCGGACAAGTTGGGTTTAATTTTGCAGGAGATTGGTCAGTCTCGGGTGCTGATGGAACAACAGCTGGGAGCCCTGACGGCGGATATAGCCCTTATCCGCGATGACCACAAGAAACTCGCCGAAAAAGTTTCTGCCAACAAATTGGCAGTAAAGGACCTACTTCCGAAGCAAAAAGGAACACTCTACTGAGCTGGAACGGATGCAACACCAGATTGAGACTCTACAGGAGAGGGTGGAGGATGCAGAAGGGACGTCACATCGTAATAACGTGCGAATTATAGGCCTACCGGAAAATGTTGAGGGTCAAAATGCTACGCTCTACATAGAAGCCTGGCTCCAATCCCTTATGCCTCCGGGAAGTTTGTCCACCACCTTCTGTATCGAAAAAGCGCACAGGGTCCCTGCACAACGTCGAGTACTGGGCATTCCACCTCGCCCTGTCGTAGCTCGAGTGCTTAACTACAGAGACAGTGATCGGATACTACAAACTGCTAGGGAGAAAGCACCCATTATAAAATACAACCCACGCATTCCTTATTTCCTGACTACACTCTCCAAGTACAAAAGCAAAGAGCTCAGTATCAAGGGGTTAAGCGACGCCTGCAGACAATTAATGTAAAGTATGCACTCCTATATCCGGCAAAACTTAAAATAATGCACGACCAAAAAAGCCATTTCTTCGATACTCCTACAGAAGCATGGGAGTGGATTGAACACACTTTCCTAGAACTCCCTATTGATACAGCTCACCGGCAATCGCAGGAATCCCAATTCAAAAGGCGACAATTTCAGCGTCGGCTAACTAAACCTAGGAGATATGAAGCGGACACAACCCCAACACCAGCACAAGCCCTGGAAGATCAGAGGAGGGCTATTATTTCTGCCGCCACTTTCAGAGACACAAGGACGATCACAGACTACGAATCATCCACAGGAGATGCGGCTCAGTCGGAACCGGAGCGCAGCCCACCACTGTTTTCTTCATTATCCTCGCATGCGGAGAATACACTCCTTAACTGAAAGTCTCACAGTAAGACTCTTCGGAACTGAACTGGTCGTATTACCAAGGCGGATTTCCTGTATTGTACCTTGTAAGTGATTATGGGGCATATGCATGAAGCGTTTTTCCCGTTCGCAAACGGGCCGATTCTCAGAATCGGCCAGTTTGCGAACGGGAAAAAGCCTTTTGGGATGTATCATCCCAAAAGGCCATAGCAAAATAAGGAATCGCAAAATTAGCGATTCCCTATTTTGCGAATGCATTTAAGGAATCGCAAATTGCGATTCCTTAAATGCAATTCTGGAAGCACCCAAGTTGTGCGATTTTGCCTTAAGAAATCGCAAATTACCACCAACTTCAAGTTGGTGGTAATTTGCGATTTTCTAGGAAAATTCACTTTTTTGCATTTTTCAAAGTGCCATGTGGCGCACATACATGCCCTTAGGGCATGTATGTGTGCCACATGTGCACACATGCATATTTCAGGGGTACAACAGGGTGTCCTTTTGGCACCCTTGCACACTTGAAATTGCATTCGCAATTTGCGAGTTCCTATTGGGTACTCGCAAATTGCGAATGTCTTCCCATTCATTCCTATGGGCCTCTAGGCCCATAGGAATGAATGGGAAGGTATTCCTTAATTGCGAATTACAATTTGCGATTCGCAATTAAGAAATATGTAGGAATCGCAATTATTATTGCGAAGCCTACATACATTGCATTTTGCGAGTCCTTAATAGCGATTCACTAAAATTCGCTATTAAGGACTCGCAAAACACTTTTTTGATACATATGCCCCTATAACTCTACTAGGAGGGAAGTTGTAGTTTTTCCTGCCTGAGGAGGTAAGATGGTCCGTTGGACTTTTTATGTGCCTAATATGTGATAGAACCCTACATTTGCCCCCCAGACATAGATGGGTGCCAGTGCTCCTTTGATTGGTTGAGGCTGTAACACTGACGTATGACGGGTTGGTGGGAGTCCCGGGGCCGGGAGGTGGCGGTACCCCTCCTCTATTTAGCTTAAGCAAGGCAATCATTACGAAGCATTGTTAGCTCCCGAAGCATTTTTTTTAGCCATGACCCCTATTGCAATAGCAAAAGTTCCATTTTCTGTATTTAATTGTGTTGTTTTTATAGTTTGGTTGAACCAAGTTCCACAGTTGGACCGTGTATTGGGGTGTTTGAATGGGGTGCTGATGAGCCAGATTTCACAGCAGCTGACCCTTTATTGGTTTATGCTGACATATACTGATGGCTAGACCAAATACGTTACAACTGTATACTTGTATCACATGGAATATCAGAAGGATGGGTTCACCACATAAGCGACTTAGGGCCACATGCATCAAAGGAAAAACCGGTTGCAAACGGGCAGATTCTCAGAATCTACCCATTTGCGACCGGTATTTTTGCATTTGGGATGCATCATCCCAAATGCAAAAATCGCAATTTAAGTAATCGCTAAATTTGCGATTACTTAAACTGCGATTGCATTTAAGGAATCGCAAATTGCGATTCCGTAAATGCAATGCATTAAACAAAATAATTTAGCGATTTTGCTAATAAGAATCGCAAATTACCACCAATCTAAAGTTGATGGTAATTTTCGATTTCTTTGAAAAATGCACTAAAGTGCATTTTTCAAAGTCACATGTTACACACACACATGCCCTTGGGGCATGTGTGTGCTGCAACATGTGGTTAAATTGTAATTTCAGGGGTGCAACAGGGTATCCTTTTGGAACCCTTGAAATTGACATGCTAATTTGCGAGTACCTATTGGGTACTCGCAAATTGCACATATATTCCCATTCATTCCTATGGGCCTCTGGGCCCATAGGAATGAATGGGAATCAATTTCTTAATTGCGACTCGCAATTTGCGAGTCGCAATTGAGGAATGTTTAGGAATCGCTATTTTTTTAGCGATTCCTATGCATAGGCTTTTGCGATTCCATAATTGCGATTCCTTAATAATCGCAATTAAGGAATCGCAAAAGCCTACCTTGATGCATGTGCCCCATAGAGTGCACTCTCAATTGATCAGACGAAAAGCACAGATAGTGTTCTTACAGGAGACACATTTAACTACACAAGAAGCCTCTAAGTTACAACATAAATGGAGGGGACAATTATATAATAGGACTTACTCTGCTTTCGCCCGGGGGGCGGCTATCTGGCTCAGAGCTGGGGTCCCATTTGTAGAGCAGGCAAAGAGGATAGATAAGGAGGACAGATTCGTCTTAGTCCGTGGCACACTAGATGGGAGCCCAATAGTACTGGGAAGCCTATATGCACCCAACTCGGATCAGGAGGCATTCTATGCCCGAGTTAATGCGGTATTAGCTGACTGGTCGGATGTTGGATGGATACTTGGAGGCGATCTAAATGCAGTCGCAGATGTATTGGACAGATCCCACCCTCCCCTAGTAGGGGCACAATCTATACGCCATTCGAAAACCTTACTTACTTGGGCACACGGATGGAACCTGACAGATATATGGGGGGACCACAATAAGGGTTTAAGGGAATATTCATTCTACTCGGCCGTACACAATCTCCATACACAAATTGATTACATTCTCTGCAGCCCATCACTTATAACACAGACCACCCGAGCCGCATATGTGGGCAAAACCATATCAGATCATAGCGCATTGGAGATTACCCTCTCCTGGGGTCACATTCCGACACCGGTGCCCACATGGCGCCTTAACCCTGGCCATTTAGAAGATGGGGTATTTCATGCAACACTTGCAGCCACCATAACCCACTATTTTACGGAAAATGTTGACACATCGTCCTCGACAGGTATGGAATGGGAGGCATTTAAAGTGGTGATCAGAGGTACAGCCATTAGCACATCCACTGGAGCCCGACACCAGGTTCACCGCGACTTGCATGACATCGAAGATAAATTGCATGCACTTGAAACTAGGGTAGCCCGAGACCCCCTGGCTGAACCTGATCTCCAGGAGGCATGTATTAAATATGCCGAATTATTGGATCAATTGCGTATAATCGACCACAGTTCATATTTGCATAAAACCCACGCAGAATCAGACAGGCCAGGTACTTTATTGGCAAGTATACTGAGACTGCCGCCCCCCCACCCCAATAACGGAAATCTGGTCCTCTGAACACACTAAAGTTGTTACACAAACTGATATTATTGCAGCCTTTTATGATTATTACAAAACGTTGTATACCGCTCCCCCACAGGTCGACCACTCAGAATTGTCTGCATTTTTTAACTCAGTAGAGCTACCGCAGGTATCAGACGAAAACAAGAAAATGTTAGTTGACCCCCTGACAATGGTGGAAATTAGAGCAGCAATTAAGGATCTTCCTAGGAATAAAATCCCGGGTCTGGATGGTCTTCCCGCGGAATTCTACTCAACCTATGCACAACAATTGACCCCACAACTTCACAAACTATACAATGAAGCTCTCGAGAAAGGTACACTACCCCTCTCTACAACACAAGCATTAATAACTTCACTCCCTAAACCCGGGAGAGATCACTCTCAGGTATCATCATATCGCCCGCTCTCACTGTTGAATACCGAATTTAAGATCTTAAGTAAAATCCTGGTTAACCGCTTACAACCTCTAGTACCAAAGTTGGTACATACTGATCAATGTGGCTTTGTCCCTGGGCGCAGCACATCTTTGAATATACGTAGATTGTGTAACATAATGTTTGCCTGCACCGAGGAGACCACCGAAGCAGGATGCATCACTCTAGATCTCACCCAAGCATTTGATACATTGGGCTGGGATTACATGATGGCCACACTAGTGAAATTTGGGATCCCACATGACTATATTTGTTGGATCTAACTCCTATATCAACTTCCCACAGCAAGGGTGCGTACAGGATCACATATTTCAGAACCCTATCAAATACAGCGGGGCACAAGACAGGGATGCCCCCTCTCTCCTATACTGTTCACCCTGGCCCTGGAACCCTTAGCTCACAAACTCCGAGCGTCCTCTAGGGAGTGGGGGATAAACATTAACAACACGCACCATGCCGTATCTCTTTATGCAGATGATATTATCTTATACATTAGGAATCTGCGGACTAATTTAACTCCCGTAGTGCGGCTGTTTACGCAATTCAAACGCATTGCTGGATTAGCCATTAACTACGGAAAATCTTATGCCTTCCCCTTCGGTTCCAATATAATTGACCAATCTATACCATTCGGACACCGCAAGATAACTATAGCTCATAACACTTTTAAATATCTAGGGATTCAGGTGTATAGAACCAAAACTGATCTTATAGATGGCAATCTACACAAGGCGATCCGTTCACTGAGGGCACAGATTGCGTTCTGGAATTCACTCCCTCTGTCGATAGTGGGACGTTTGGCTATATATCTAAAATGGTTATGCTCCCGCATCTATTGTATTATTTTGTAAATCTTCCAGTGGTAATCCCGAAAGCCGTATTTACAAACCTAAATACATTATTGATCTCATTAATCTGGGGGACAGGCCGTAGGCGCCTGAGTTTAGCAAAGTTACAACTTCCGTCACATGCCGGGGGAATGGGAGCCCCAGATTTTTATGCATACTGCTTGGCCTCACAATTGCAATGGTTATCATATTGGATAGCAGGTCGCAACTTGCAGGAAATAGTATTTTCGGACCGAATGCTAGCACAAGGTACTCTACACAGAATTTTTTCCCCGAGTGGAACATTACCACACACAGCAGGTACACTTCTCAGAACCGCATTTACATATTGGAAACAGGCATTAAAATACACAAATGCTCTCCCTGCATATGCTCCAAATGTGCCATTGCTAGGTATCCCAACTAATTTAGGCACACTCACCACCCGTAAATTGAACCCATGGTTGCAAGCAGGGGTGACAACAATATGAGACCTATTTAGCGATAAAATGCTACTCACACATACTGATTTTGTAAATGAGCGGGGTGTCGCAGATACTTTATTCATGACCCATGCTAGTCTGTCGCTATACGTTAAAAAACACTGGGCACCTAACGGAGCAGAACCGGACACTCATGAACTTGTCCATTTAATGTACCTCATGGGGACAGGCAGCCACCTAATGCACTGGTTCTACTAGGGCATACGTACACACCGTCCCACCCCCCTTGCTGCAACTCGCACCTAATGGGAACAGGATCTTGACAGGCCACTGTCTGACAAGGAATGGGCAACAATACTGGAATATCCAAAACGTACCTCTCGCAACTCCCGTTTCAAGTTTATTCAATATATGATCACGCAGAGAGCGTATCTAACTCCGCATAAATTACATGCCATCTTTCCTGTAATACTGCCACACTGCCCTAGATGTCCTGAACAAGACGCAAATTTATTGCATATGATTTGGGACTGCCCCGCTTTGAAAAATTATTGGGAGGGAATACTTAAAGTCTTAAAAGAGGTGGTAGGAGAATTCGGATGGTCTAAGGTCAAGGCAAGTATACTGGGTCTATATAAGAGACGTAAAGAACTGAAAGTGCAAGCCAGATTTGCGTATTTAGCTTTACTCCTTGCTAAATGAGGTATTACTCAAAGATGGAAATCCCCAAGACCCCCTACATCACTTAGTTGGAAAGAGGAAGTAGAGAGGTGGGGACTGGCAGAGAGTGTGGCGATCCATAGAGAGGAGAAAAGAGGCCTTAGAAAGGAACCAATCGCACTGTACTGGGACCAATTACTGGAATCTTTCAAAACATCTGACACGCTTACGTCATGGTCTATATATATGAGAGAATCTATCCCATCTTTAAATACGATCCAAAGTACAGACATCACTTGATAGCCTAGGTCGACCAGTCGCTGGGTTCAGGGATTCCACTACCCTCGACTGCCCAAAGTATATATGTCTTCCTACTATCTAGATTGTATCTATGTCATATAGGTGAGCCTAAAGTTAGGTCCTGGACTTATCCTCTTTTCTTATTGGATTTGACACAAGTTTGTGAAGGCTCGCCAGCAGGGGAGGGGGTGGGAGTTAATAAAAAGTATTTTATTATGTAGATAATTATTTAGGACATTGTACAATTTTTACATAATAATAGCGTGAAGAGATGTTATGGTAAGATGATAAACGCTGTACCGGGTACTAGAAGTCATGGGACCAGCACGGTCGAATGAGGGCATGATATGTTGTATCCGAGAACGTGGCTGCTAACTTGTACATATATATGCACATGCTAAGCTGTAATTGTTATCTTGAGCATTTATTCCTTTTGTACTGATCCCAGAGAAAATCAATAAAGTTTGTTAAAAAAAAAATGAGGAACGGCATGGCTCAGACTTGCTGAAAGAAAATGGTGACATACCCCATCTCTTTCTAACCTCAAACATCTATGACAAACACGGAATGCCTACAATAGGCACATTAGCAACATTCTTTCAAAATCAACTTGATACTGCAACAAATCGACCAAAAAGACTGTTAAAAATTGTCAAGAACCAAACAAGCCTGAAAATCAATGCTCCATCCTCAGACTACAAATCCCCTCCTAACTGCAAACCTTTGCCTCCTTCTTTGAGGAGAAAACAAGGCTAATCTCCACTGATATTCAGATTGCCTTAAAGCTCCTACCACCCAAACCCCTCCTACACCCCATCCCATCTGACCTGGATGTATACACATGACACCCTCCTTACACATCCAAAAACAATGCCACCTGGTCATGTTTCAAAACCTTTGATGAAAGTGACGTCTCTAAACTTCTGTCCTCTTTGAAATATTCCAACCACTTTAACAATCCCCTTCCTTCCAAACTCCTCAATGAGTCCATTTACCTTCTACTATCCTCATGAACTAGGATTATCAATGCCTCGATCACCCAAGGCTCCATACCAGATTGCTGAAAAAGTGGCCAGGTTACCCCAATCTTAAAAAAACCCAACTCCGATTTGTCTGACTCCAACAACATTCACCCGATCTCTAACATCCCTACTCTGGACAAACTCCTGAAAAAATGTGTGCACCTACAGCTTCGCAGTCACATAGAACATTTCCAACTCCTCAACCAATGTCAATCCAGTTTCAGATCAGACCATAGCACCAAAACTGTCTTGATCATTGACAATGTTCTACTTTCACTTGACCAGAATTAATTTTGCTTTTTAATCTCAACCTGTCAGCTTCGTTCAGCACTGTCAATCACGACACGCTTTTAAACCTTCAAGAACACAGGATGGGTCTCTCTGGTACCTTGCTAAAATGGTTCTCATCATTCCTTCACAATAGATCTCAGCCTGTCTTAATCAATCATGTTCTCTCTGATCTGTCTCCAATGGCGCTCGGCGTACCCCAAGGCTATATTCTCTCCCTGACATTGTTTAACCTTTACATTGAGCCCCTAACTGAAATCCTCAAACTCTCTCACACCTTTTGCCACATGTATACGGATGACACTCAACTCTACATGAAAATTACATCTCTGGATGACCTCAGCACCCTAAACAACACCTTGACTATAACGCAACATTGGCTGACCCATAACCATCTCAAACTCAATGCCTCAAAACGGAATTCCCACTGATCTCATCGTGTAGTATCACCCCTCGTATCAAAAACTGGCACCTACATCTTAGTGCCCTGAACTGTACCCCTCACATCATTGATTCAGCAAAATCCCTTGGAATAACCTTGGACAATACCCTCTCCATGCAAAATCATATCAGTACCACAACCAGAGGAGCTAATCATCATTCACATGCACTAAGGAAACTAAAACCTTTCCTTCCCACAGCAGATCTCAAAATAGCAGTTGAAGCTCATGTGATATCGAATTAGACTATGGTAGCACTACCCTTGTGGGACTTCCAAAAATCTGTCTTGCTGCCCTGAAAGCCACCTTGAACACTGCAGCAAAGCTCATCACTGGCTTTAAAAAAATGGGATCATATCACCCCTGACCTCCACTCTATGAAATGGCTACCCTATGAGGCTAGGATCCATCTCAAGATTGCCTGTATGTCCGGCAAAGCACTTCACAATAACACCCCCACCTACCTGACCCAAAAACTGACTGCATCTGGCGGAACCATATCCTCTAGAAGCACAAGCTTTTCATTACTTAATCCCCAAAAATTTGATAAAAAGAAAACCTGCAATTTTCTGGAATGGCCCCCAAAATTTTGAACTTTCTCCCTCTGGTGACTAGACGCAACCCATCCACAACCTCCTTCAGGAAGGAAGTCAAACTTCTACTGCCCAAGAGGTTCCTCTCTCATTGAGGACACACCTCCTTCTCTTGCATGTTGATCCTCAACCTGCCTAACGCCCCTTACTAGCACGTCTTTGCCCATACCACTGAGATCTGCACTGTCTCTTCCGCTTCCCAAACCTCTACACACTGACCGGATGCCCTATCCGATTTTGCCTATATCAGGTTTTTTTGGTTTATTTTTGCTTTGCAACTATCCTCTTCTTGTCATATACCATTGTACATGAATGCATCCTTACCACCTTTTGCTATTCCTGTAAAGTGCTTTGTCACCCGCTTAGGTCTTGTTCACGCTATATAAAACTCAAAAATAAAATAAGAAATGAAGTTGATATACGTAGAGAACTGAGTACTGTAAATAGTGTTTACTCTATGGAGAGAGTTATCTCTATACCACACTGTTTGCAATCAGAGTTTTGAAAAGAATCTACTAAGAACAATGTACATTCTATGAAATAATTGTCCCCCAAAAATTATTTGCAAAAAAATAACCTAGATCTGAAAGTGCTAAAGATCATACTACCTGCAGCCTTCATACTGTGGTGAAAACTTTACAGATAGCCCATCTTCTCAAGTAAAACAAGCCCATGTATATAGGTTAGTACCTGGTGCACACAGTCTTCTAAGTTATGTAGAAATTGTCATGCTGACATGATTCTGTCTAATAACTCAAGGCTGCTCCGAAAAATTAATATCAACTGCAATCTTTCTCCTGTTGGAAACTTTTTCTGCAGGACCAAAATGTTGTGTGGAGCATAACGAATATAAGTCAGATCCCAATCGCGCACAGAGTTACTCATAAATGCAAACATTTATAACCTGTTCAATACCTCTACACAGCTATGGTACATTAGGAGTGCATGCATTTTGTGAACACTTACACCCATTAGCTGCATCCAAGCTGTGCAAAAATACGTAGAATTATTATGGCACTTACTTGTCACTATCTAAACTGTAAAACAAACTAGCACACTCATTGGATGATGTCAACAGTGATGTCAAGTGATCTTGGATTGGTAGAAGAATGTTTTTAGGGGAGAAAAGTAGTAGTTCAGTTTTGTTGGGGTTGAACTTTAAGTGGTTGGTGTTAAGCCAACATTGTATCTTCATTAGTGTGGTGTTCAGATGTAGGAAGTCACTGGATGATTTAATTTTGTAGTTGAGTTGGGTGTCATCGGCTTATAGGTGATATTTGACCCCTGCTTGGTTCAGGATAACAGTAAGGGGTTCCATGAAGAGATTGAAAAGGGATGGGGAGAGAATTGACCCTTGGGGTACACTATGTGAAACTAGTGTAGGTTTCGAGAGACAGTTGTTGATTTTTATTTGTTGTGAGTGATGTTGCAGGTAAGATGTGAACCAATCTTAGGACTGTGCCATTGATACCAGTGTAGTTCCACTCTGCCATGCATCCGTTTATCTGCTCTGCCATCCATCCACCCAACCCCTCTGCCATCCATCCATCCATACACTCTGCCATTCATTCATCAATCCATCAACTCTGCCATCCATCCATCTATCTGTAAATCCACTCTGCCATCCATCCATCTATCCACTCTGTCATCCATCAACCCACCCATCCACCATCCATCCAACGAACCATCCACTCTGCCATCCATCTACTCAGCCATCCATCCAACCAACCAACCATCCATCCATCCACTCAGCCATTTATCTGTCCACACTGCCAGTCAATCCACTCTGCCATCCATCCATCCACTCTGTTATCCATCAATCCACCCATCCACTCATCCACTCTACCATCCATCCAACCAACCATCCACTCTGCCATCCATCTACTCAGACATCCATCCAACCAACCAACCATCCATCCATCCATCCATCCACTAAGCCATTTATCCATCCACACTACCATTCATCCATCCACCCCCTTTTCCATCTATCCACTCTGCCTTCCAGCAACCCATCCACTCTACTATCCATCTACTCTGCCATTCATCAATCCACCCATTCTGTCATCCATCCATTAATACACTCTGCCATCCACTCATTTATCCATCCTTCCTGCCATCCCTCCATCATTAACTCTTCTATCCACTCTACTCTCCATCCATCAATCCATCCGCTTTTCCATCCAAACGCCCCTTCATCCAGCTTGTCAAGCATCAATCCACTCTGCCATCCATCTATCCATTCACTCTACCATTCATCCATCCACTCTGCCATCCAGCCATTCATCCACTCTGACATCCATTCACTCATCTTTTCACCCACTCATCCATCCCTTTACTCTGCCATTCTTTCACCTGTCCATCCACCTATCATTCCCTAATCCTTTCATCCACTCATTCATCCACATATTATTCATCCACCAACTCATTCATCCTTACTTTCTTCTTTTCACCCTTCCTTACAATATTCCTTCTTTCTTTACCTCTTCTATTTACCCAGTGCTATTGTCCCTTGCTCCTGCTGCTCTTCTTTGGGCGCTTTATTCCATTGTTACTGATGAGCTTTTCTCTGCCGAGTTGCAGACAAAGAGGCCCTAAAGAACCCCGCCCTCCTGGAGCTGCTAAAGCAGGGATTTGTGACGGACGTAAATGGTCATGTTTGCAAGAAAGCGATCGAAAATGGCATGAAGGTGCAAACAGCAGACATGGCATGAGAATAATCAATTTTCTAATAAGCAAGAAAGCAAACAATTTCGCAGATTAGGCTACCTCATTTGTTTTGTGTTAACTAGCTAGATCAAGTAGAGACCTTCTTCAAGCGGTTATAATTATAGAACTGAAACTTGATTGATAGGGAGGAGCTATCTCATGGTTTTTTACAGTGCTAAAAAACCTTAATGGAGGTTTCGTAAAAACAGAATTGCTGAAAACGTTCATTTGTGATTGTTGCTTTCATATCAACTGCATTTTACAGTGTAAGAAAGAGGAATGCAGGCTAGGAAAACACAGGAAAGAAGGAACACGACTATTGTGTGTTTTAAGCTGCCATTCAGAGCAATTACCTGCAAGAAATGGACAGAGATATGCTAATCAACCTATTGTGAACACCCTTGAAAAATAATTGACACACAGCTCTTGACAAGAAGGGAAATTGTAACCCAGTCACCCGGTCATTCGTGTCACTCAAACACCTGTGTCTCTTCACCCAATCAACAAGCTGAGACCACATGACTCCTAGTAGAAAGAAGATGTGATGCAGTTTTATGAACAAATTCAGAAAATTCACAAAAGAGAATACACAAACATTCTGTGTAAGCATAGTGAATATAAAGAACTTCACCACAGAAGAAGGAAAACAGGTGCTACGGATTTGCTAGCTTTAGATTCCCGCATTCAGTCAGTAGAAAAGACAATATTAGTTTATGGAAACATTTTGTATCACTTAAGAAAATCGATCAACTTATCCATAAATATTTATTGCTTTTAGTCATAGAATCTTGCAAAGTAGGGAAAAAGGAATTCGACCGTAGTTGGGGTGTAGTGAAATATAGTGAGGGAGGAAAGGGGGATTGTGTTACAGAAGCAATGGTCGTGCGGTGGATACTGAGTGACCCTCCGAGAGTGGCAACGGGATGCTCCTGGCAAAACGGGACTGATTGCGGACCATTCATAAATCCGTTTAGGCATTCATGAAGTTTTCTATGCCCTTGTCTCAAAGCCTGTCATCGCCATACCCCTCTGCTTTTAAGGACTCTCAACTACTTGGAGCCTCAGTGTATCTGTCTATTGCTACTTGCCCTCTATGCAGGGTCGGACTGGCCTATATGGCAATCAGGCAGTGCCCAATGGGTCAGTGTGGGGCAGATTCTTTGGCTGTTTGTGTGCCTGTTTTATGGTCTGCTGGGCCGGTTTTTAGTGCTGATTTTCCTGGCATTAAAACAAACATTGCCTGCAGCAAGCTCAAATCCATGCAGGCTTCCATATCTTGCAAAACACATAGACAGTGTGTCTTTACAAGTTCAAAATTGCCCCAATTTACAAACATGGGGTACTTTTTTATCTACTTAATTCACTAATGGTGGCCCCTTTTATTTTTTGCGACCGATCCTATTTTTTGCCCCAGTCCGATGCTGCCTCTGTGCAATCATGCCTCTTGGGATGGGTGGGATAGATGGGTCGCGGGAGATGTTGAGGGCCCGCTGCCGCAGAGTTTTTTTCCTAGCTTGTTTATTTAACTGTTGGGGCCCTTTTCATTTGGAAGCTGTCTTATTCTGTAAAGGAGGGCATTTTCCTCTATCTCTTTTAATCTGTTTTAAATATTATCCCTCTTTGGCTGACATTTTTGTTGATATATTCCAAAGAAGGCATACTGTAATTTTTGCAGTTCCTGATCCCTGAATTCCTGCAGATTTTTCATAAGATCACCTTCCAACGGATCGGGTCACAGAAGAAGAAAATATGGTGAAGGTTCTCTTCCAGTCCGCAGTTACATCAGCATAGGTTTGATTGTGCCAGCTTTCTGCGACTTCTGCAATCTGGGCTGTCTAGCTCTTCATTGTTTGCGAGATAAGTTAGATTGGGTTGTACTTTCTTAGAAAAGGTGAAGAGGCCGCCCACAGTGAGATAGTTCCCTGTTTTTTTCTTCCTAGACACATTTATCATTATGGCCATGTATTTGTTTCAGGAGCTTTTTGGTCTAAATTGTACTTTGTCTGTGGTTTGTGCATATTAAGAGCTCTTCCTCCTTGGTCTCCTCTGCACAATGCCCAAGACGCTTCAGTTAAAGGTGGTGAAACTCTTTCACCAACACATGATCAAAATAACCCTCAACATAGTACTCCATACTCAAAATCAGCACTACCTTCTGGTCTTTCATTGCTGATGTTTTGAGAGCAGTGCGAACGGTGATGGTGTTGTGATTCCTGTTCACACTCCAGTGTTTGTCACAGTGCTTAATTTGTATATTAATTTTCGGGTTTAATTTTCATCATCAGACTTTACCCGGAGCAAGGGAGAAGGCAAAAAATGGAGAGAAAAAAAGAGGAAGAGAAAATGTGAAAACATTGACTAAGGCAGAATATAAGATGTAAAAGAAAACCTGCAAGAGTGAAATAAGGAGACAGTAAGTGTATATTTGGTGGATAAAAGTGACATGAGGTTAAACCACCTTATGATGCTTTGTTGCCGCTATACAGCCTTGGAATTTGGGAAACCTTAATATTTGGGAAATGGCTCCTAAAAAAACTTTGGAACCCTAAAGTTAGTTTTAAAGATTTTTGCTGTTGTTTTTGTTTTACAAATTAAGCATGTAGCTACCCCACAATCCAAGTACACTGGGGTGTAGGGACTCTCCTTTCACTATGTTGCTGTCTGTGGGTGCCCTGACCTTTACACTATACTGATCACTTGCAAATCAGCCAACTACCTGTGGCATAGCTGTTATGACTGAAAAAACTTTCAAGTATGTATGAAATAATCCCGAGACAACTGTTATAGTGTTGTTGAAGGAAAAGTTATTTATTTCACCTCATCCACCGGTAGCTCTCCACGCACAACTGACATTGCTATTTAAACCTAAGCCTTCTCCCTCTCCAACAGCATAATGGAGAAAGAGTTCTAATATAGAATCTAACTATCTCACACTTCTCCCTTCTTATTAACAGTATATACCCCACTACTAATCCCACACATTTCCCCAAAACACAAATAACTGTAGTAAAAAAACTAAACAGCATCTCTCACATACAATGTTACAGAACAGATAGCATGCTTAGAACAGTTTTAATAAATCTAACATTACAGCTTTTTTTTCTAACTTCTTATATAGTCCTTTAAGTACTGAGGCAATTTGTATATCGTTTCACTCTTTCTGTTTTCTCCACATTGTTCAAACCATCTTTGTTCATCTGATCCCTTCTCAGCAGGCTGACATCCAGTATTCTCACAACCTGGTTTATGACGGGCTTCCACTACCCGATTCAAGTTCCAAATTCTAATATCATCAGTCTTAATGGCATTCTTAAATCTCTTAACTGCTTGCTTCTCCTTTGTAAATGTTTACCTTCTTTGATACCCAACTGGTGCTTTAATTCTTACCCAATCACCAACCTTAAATTTTATGTTTTTGACACATTTGTGTATATCAAAATATTTTTTCCTGTCATGTTGACGTTTGGGTTCTCTCTCTCTCTCTCTCTCTCTCTCCATTCACCAATTCTATTGAATTTTAGACCTTTGTCTAAGGACATCCAACCCGGACATAGTTTTGTATTAGTAGTCCTCCTCCTTAAACAGCTCAAACAGTGTTTTACCTGTAGTGACATGATGTGACAATCTGTAAGCTGTAATTCTTTCTTGCAGATGTAAACTGTTTACCCATGTCAATTGTATATGCTCTTTCAAGGTTTTATTTAAGCTCTCAAGTGCTCCATTTTTTTCAGGATGATCAAGAGAGCTCTTTGTTATGATATATGCCATAATCTTTCAGGTAACTCTTCATTGTTTGTGAACAGATTTGTGGACCATCGTCGGATAAAATAAAATGAGGATAACTCTCCATCTTAAATATTTCCTCTAAGAATGTAATCACTTTATGTGAGGAGATATCACGCACACAGCTAACTTCAATCCATTGTGAATATAAATCAAGGAGCACTATTAAATAAGGCATGTGATATTTACCATGGAGAGGACCCACAATATCTACTGCCACTTCCTCCCATGGATATTTGGTTGTTCTCTACATACCATTGGCACATGTCTAGTTTTAAGTAAATGTAAAGGTCCAGTATTTGTAAAGCGCAAACAATTACCCGAGGGCGTTAAGGGCCGTCGGGAAGATTAAGCGAGCTATTGCCCAGAGTCACATGGTGCTGGGCTGATCTGCAGCTGGTGCCGGTGATCGAACTGTGAGCCCCTGGGTTCCGGAGTCAGCCGCCCTGGCCGCTGCGCCACACCTCTTCCCAGCACTTTGTCACTCATTTTACACTGTACACTGTCCATCACCGCACGTTCCACCATTAAATCTATTCCTGGCCACCAGAAATCTTGACATAGGTACTCTTTTATTTTAGCTATGCCCATGTGGCCTTGATGTGCTAAATAAATCAATTCACCCCTCAATCCTTCCGGTGGAACCAATCTGATGCCTCTTGCTAAAATATCATCTATTACCGCAAATTCTTCTTTAACCATAGACCATGGTCTCTCCAGTTTGTTCATATTGCCTGCCTAAGTTGATTCTATGGCATTCAAAAGTGCAGAATCCTTAACATTTTCAGCCTTCCACTCATCTTCTACTATTGCCCCTAGAGTAACCTCACAGAAATGTACTTCTTGTTCAGGGAAATGATTCAAATTATCCTGCGAATCCTCTGAATCCACCATGTCCACTAAGCGTGATAAGAAATCAGCTGTGAAATGTTGTGCCCCTGGAAGGTACTCAACTGTGAAGTCATAATCTTGGAGAGCAATAACCCACCTCCTTATCCTAGAAGATATAGAATCCAAGTCTTTCTTTTGAAAATTTTCTTTAAGGGTGTATGATCTGATCTTACCCTAAAAGAGGTTCCCATTTCAACTTTCTGAATTTGGCTAGAGTCCAAAAGAAGTCAAGAGCTTCTTTTTCAATCACAGAGTAATTTAACTCTGCACTCTTCAAACATCTTGAAGCACACGCAACCAGCTGTTCTATACCTTCTCTCCTCTGAACAACAATTGCACCTATCCCTTTGCTATAGGCATCTGTGATTATACCGGTGTCCTCACCTGGAATAAATGCCTGCAAATTGGGTACATTAGCAAGATCTTCTTTCACTTGAATGAACTCATTTTTGCATTCCTAATCCCAATAAGTCTCAAAGATCAACTGTTTTATACGCAAGCCCTTTGATGAACTTACTATAGTATTCCTCCATTTCAAGGAAGGATACCAGTTCTTCCTTGGAACAGGGTTCTTTCATCCCCACAAAAGTGTTAACAAGTTCCTTTTTCAGTCTTATTTCTTTTCCCGAGATGTATTATCCTAAATAATGAACTTCCCTTACACAAAACCTGCACTTGCCTTTTCTCAAAGTGAGCCCTGCTTTTAACAACCTCTCCAGCTTTTCACCAACTTTATCATCATGTTCCTCTTTCGTTTGTCCGAAGATCAACACATCGTCTTGATAACAACATACTCCTTGTTTTCCTTTCAGAACTGTAGACATCACTCTTTTGGAATACTAAGGGTGCTGACATTAAACCAAATGGCATCCTATGAAACCTATATGAACTCATGGGAGTAGTGAATGCAGTCAAGTTTTGTGAAGTTTTATCTAATGTAACTTGATGGTAAGCTGATGCTAAATTAAGTGTTGTAAAATAATTAGCACCAGCCAACTTTGTGACCATTTTGTTAATATTTAGAAGTGGAAACCTATCCACTATCACCTCCTTGTTTATGTGCTCTGAGATAACTCATTATTAGATTTTTTCCCCACCACTATGAGAGCTATTGGCTGGTTGGCTTCCATTGGCTCAATCACCCCCAACTCAACCAGACGTGTAATCTCTCACTGTACTCCTTCTTGTACACTAAGTGGTATTTTCCTAACCTTGGCAACAACAAGCTTTACACCAATTTTCAACTTAATTTGGTGTTTGTAATACATCAGACATCCCAATATATCACAAAATAATTTTGCAAATTTCACTTCATAACTAATCTTGTCTTTATCTACTGTCTTTATCTACCTCCTGCACCCAAACCTGTGGAACTGCATTGGGATTATGTGTTATCTCCAAAGCCTCTGATGTGGCCAACCAAGAAACTCATCTTCTTTGTTTGATACATATACTTTTGCATCCACAAACCTCCCTTTGTATTCCATACATGCAACAAAATAGCAATACATTCAATTTCCCCTTCCCTCTAAAGTGTTTTTCAAAAATTTCTTTAGATACCATGGTGAGCTTTGAGCATGAATCAAATTTCATCATAATATCGCAATTTTCAATTTTGACCCATTCATAGGGATGAATATTTTTGCATTAATTTACTTGAAAGACAATTTCTTTTACTTCATGTTTTTGTTCCCTTTTGTTCTTTACCTTGCAACACTTTGAAAAATGACCTTTTCCCACAAGTACTGCACAAAACATGAATTGCAGGACATGTAGCAGCATTAGCCTTGTGCCCAAACCGCCCACACCTGAAACATGTTCTCTGAAAATCAGGTCCCACTTTTGACTCATTCGCATTACTCTTATTCGCATTAGCATTTGTTTTATGTTTGACCTGACACACAACTTCTCCATCTTGTTTGTACTCACACTTTGCTTGTTCTTCTTGCTTAATTCTCCCACACACTTAACCATGTGTTCAACATGCTTAGCAATTACAATCACTTCCTGCAGCGGTGATTCGTTCTTTAACCAAAGTTCCTCCCTTATCTTATCATTGTAACATTTCAAAACAAATTGGTCTCTCATTCTCTCTTCTGTTAGACCCCCAAATTTGCAACTTGCAGCTAACTTTCTTAGACCTGTCAAAAATCTTGCACCAACTCATTTTTCCCTTGTTCTCTCATCCCAAAATAGTACCTCTCCAAAATTGTGCTGACCTTAGGCAAATAATGAGGATCGAGTTTGAGAATACAAATTTCATATTCATTTAAAGATCTCTGATCAGCCGTACTCAATTCTGGCCGATTTTCTAAAATTTCCTGTCCTTCTCCCCCTAAACTATGTAGTAGAAAAGAATATTTACGCTCCACACTTAAATTAGTGCCACATACCCTTACATACTTGGAAAAAATCTTCTTCATCTTTTGCCAATTAATCAGTGGTTCCCCAGGAATGGAAAGGAAAAACCCTGCAAAGTCACCAGACGGTTTTCTCTTTATGATGTTGAGTCAGGCACACCAATGTTTTAATAATGCATGCCTACTTATATGTGGTTATAAGGTGTGCCCATCACCATACAATTAAAACAAACACTGTAGTCAGACAGAGTAAAAGGTGTGCCTGTCACCATACCATACAACACCTCCGCTAGGTAAAGTCAATGGTGTGTCTGTCACCGTTCTATTCATTCAGGAACCTCAATTTGCATGTCTCTCACCTTAGTCCTTCTGGTGAGTTCTAGTTGATGGTGTGCTTGCCACCGTTTATCAGACAAGCTGGTTGATGGTATGCTTGTCACCGTTTATTTAGACAAGCACCTTTATTCTTCTGCTGAGATCTGATTGATGAGGTGCCTGTCACCGTATCTCAGACAAGCACATCAAACTGCACATTACACATTTCAGTGCCTCAGCTCAAACAGTGCCAACTCTCGAGACATTGTGGCTGAATAGCATGTCACTGTCATTTTTCAATGATGACTAGCCCAACCACCTAAAATTGCCTCCAAACGTGACCACATACACACTGTTGCTTGTTTCTACTGGAAGTTGGGCTTGGTTTGAAATCAAATAGCGCCGAGCCCAATCTTCAGAAATGGCCCCCAAATGTGACAACTCTATACAATGTGACCTGTTTCCCCCACAGATTTTGTTTGTTTCAACACACTTTGAAGAATCTCTATGGGAATTTGGGCTCAAACTCCTTCCCTTATGACTTCAATGAAACGCAGTGTGCGTTTCAGCTCTTCTTGGGTTTTCTATGGTAGATTGGGTACAGTCTCTTCCGTAATGACGTGAAAGAAACACAGAGTGTGTTTCAGCTCCTGTCAGATTTTCTGGGCTTGTCACAAACCCTCTCATCTTCCAAAATGGCAAATTAGGATCTCCTAACCACAGAATGTACATTGTGCTACTAGTGAGTATGCTCTTTCCAATTTCCACTATGGTCACATTGGCAGGCTAACGACTTTGTTCCACACCAATGTTGAGGTGGAGGGGCCATGCAGCAAGTCAGGTCCCGCACTCATTGCCAAATGTCAAGTTGGTATGAAATAATCCTGAGAAAACAGTAATAGTGTCATTGAAGGAAGAGCTCTTTATTTCACCTCATCCACCAGTAGCTTTCTACGCATAAATGACATTGCTATTCAAACCTAAGCATTTTCTCTCTCCAACATCATAATGGAGAGAGAATTCTAACCTAGAACCTAACTGCCTCACAAAACACTGTTACCTACAAAGACACACCATTATTGTTTAAATTGGGAATAAGTGGGCTTTGCTGTGCTTTCCAGCAAAGAGCTTAATGCCTTTAGGCCAATCATGTATGTCACACGGATTGGTCTCTTGGCCTATTTAACTTCAAAAAACAAACTATCCAATTTACACCTGCCAATTTGTGTGCTCCCTTTCACTGGCCCACAAGGCTAGCTGCCTTCCTCCCATTGTGCTTCAACCCCTCCTACCAGAAACCATACGATGAAGGACAGAAGGTTCCAGTCTCTCAACACGGATAACCCTGTATTCCATGATCACCTCAGAAATGGACTACTGTATTGAGCTTCCAAGTGCAAGTGACCCTCTGATGCCCCTGCTATCTAGTAGCCCCTGGATAATGTGGTGTACGAAGGCCCCCCTTCTTTGTCCTGCTGACAAAGTACTTCCCAACCTTAACACTCTCCATATGATCAGCTAAGCCACTGCCGGGTTTGTTACTGCAACATGAATCACTGGAGCCCATGACATGCTGAGATTGAAGAGATGCATGCCTACCTCTATCCAGCACAGTCCATTCCATGTGCAGGGTGCAACTGATTATTCAGCTCATGCCCAATCACATCAGAGCCCATGTGCCTACAAAATGTAGCCATATTTGTGTTTGATTTCTCAATCACTCCATGGCACAGAGACCTCTGTAGGTTAGCAACAGGATACGTTCTGAGCATGACTTCTGTTGCACATTAATGTGGCAAAAGGTTTGGTTTATTTAATCATCACGGGTCATAGCCCATCTCCTCTTGTTTGTGAGGCTGTTTGAGAAGATGTCCTATAAATGTTCCTGAATTACCCTGCATTCCACGAAGTGGATTCGAATCATCTGTAGATGCCCTCTCCTTCTTAGGCATCTGTATAAACTGCATAAACATTACAGAGAGCCCAACTCATTTGCCATATTGGGAAATTTCACCCTTTGTTCTGTCCAGGTATTATAAGAAGAAGAAACGTCCCATTTTGATGCCATGACACCCATCTGAGGTACTGATGAAAAAGACTTTTAGGCAAGAGACGTATCTCAGTCAGTTAATTCACAACACCACACATAAAATATAGTGACTTGTAGCTCTTAGAAATCTATCTACCACCTTCTAAAATGTAATTCGCAGACAATTATGGCCGAATCTCGGGGCACACAAACCCTTTCAAGGAAACAGCACAGTGCAGTATTTTCCAGCAGAATCCCAAAGATATACAGAAGTCAAGTCAAACAAGCTTTATTCGATTTCATATATGAATAATAAAAGCATTAAAGACATTATTAAACAATTGCCAAAAACATCAATATCACAATTAGTACAATTCTTATAAAATTACAATATCATTCGGTTGAAACAGTTATCCCGTAAAATATTCTTGAAATTAAATAATTAAAAAAATACTGTCTATAAAAGTTTAAGATACAAACTCTCCATTTTAACCATACCTCTTGGTAATTGTGACTACTCCTTTAATAAAATTGAGGACACAATAACAGATATCGGGAGAATCAAGGGAAAGAAGAAACCTAAAACCTTTTATATATGAGACGGGGCAGTGAGCCATCAATAAAAGTAACAGGAATCTATCTCTCTCTCTGTTTTATACAGGGCACAGAGCAAAGTAAAGTGCAGAGAGCTTTGTTTTGTCGTGTTATTACATGGGCACAATGGAAGATTGTTTACCCAGCTGCATTGCTGTGGGAAGGCAACCAGAAAATGAATTAAGGACAAGCGAAACCTAGCCATCTAAAATCTGTATTGTGGAATTATAAAAGAGATAAGGTAAGGTTGAGGTTCAGTACTAAGTCACCCACAGTCATATCTTAAAGAACTCTGCAAATAAAGCAACTGTAAATGCTTTGCGCTCGCTTTATTGCAATAAGCGGTTTTAATAATAAGTTTTGCTTTCTGGGGCAAATTAGAAGGATTAAGATAAAAATCAGCTAAGTCCAATTCCTGAAATGTACATTTAGATTAACTGAACCAAGGAATGGAATCAATATTGGATAAAAGAAGACAGTCTAATATAATGGACCTTGTAAATTCTAATTCAGGAGTAAGCTAGATCTTTGCCCACAACAATAAAGGAGCCAAATGAAGCCTGCCTTCAATGTGTCCGAAGCCCAATTTGTGCTGACAGAAGGACATAGATGAGCCTTTGGGTACCGATAGAAGCCTTCATATATAAGTAAAAAGAACAATTGATGGACAGAATGCAGAACAATGTCATACATTCACCCCAGTACAGAGATCAGGGCCTAAATCCATCGTTTTTTTGCTCACCATGCCATTCCAGTTTGAACCCAGCCATATGCAAATCAATCTTGACCCTGTGCCCAATGGGAACAGTCCAGCCCGTACTGCCAGGCCAGGTCCTCCCTGGACTGTAACCAAGCATCCTAGGACCGGTTTCGGGGTTTCACCCCTCATTAGCCAGGATAGCTTGACTCCAGTGGCATGGAGAGCACGTGTGTCTTTTGCTTCATATATAAGTATTCTCTCCCACCTGGAGCTTGGTGCAGTTACTGTAGTCCCAAACTCCTGCCCCATAAGAAGCAATCATAAGGCATTTTGCTTTATATAAGGTAATCATCTCTTTGACAGGTTTCTGACCCAGATGGGCAGTGAAACAGAAAAGAGCCTCCATAGTTCTAGTGGTCTGCATTGTTCTTAATGCCACTAGAGGATCCCAGGAAAGCTGAGAATTAAAAACAATTCCAAAATAGGAGAAGCTTGAAAATTTCTCAACCACTGTGCCCTGTATCTTAAATATTTTGGACTTAGTTCTCTTAGGCCCACTCACCACATTATATGATTTTTTATGATTCACCTTTAAATCCAAAGATTCCCTAAAAACTACAAAGGCATCGAGGGATTTCTGTAAGCTCTTTGCTGTCCTAGCTATTAGGACAGCATCGTCTACATATAGTAATGTAGGGATAAAATCCCTCCCAACTTTGGGATAGTCAGGTTTTCCCTTCAACAAGTGGAACACTAAATCATTTGTATGAAAAACAAATAAAAAAGGGGCCAAGATACAGCCTTGACAAACTCCGTTTGTTGATGGTATAGAGTTCGTTTTTTCACCATTTGGCCAGTACCTAATCCTCACTGTGAATGTAGTCTACGTAATAAAATGACAAGTGCTTCTTCCACTCCCATATTGCCCATCATGACCCACAGCTTGTCCTGGTTGAAAGTATCAGAAGCACTTGATAGATCCATAAAGGCAAGATGTAAGGAGCTCTTCATGGACCTAGTTTACTTACGTACAATCGGGGACAAGTTAAGGCATTGCTCTGTGGTGCCCAATCCTCACCAAAAACCGTACGGAACCCTTGACAATACATGGTTGACGGCTGCCCATTCTTCTAATCGAGCCAGGAGGACTCTTCCTAAAACCTTTATGGTAGAGTCAATCAGTGAGATCGGTCTGTAACAGGCTGGGTCATTTTTGTCCCCCTTTTTAAAAACTGGAACCACTATCGCCTAACTCCAAGAACCAAGCAGAGGACCGACAATAGCAGCTCTAATAACATTTGTTAATAGTGGGGCCCAGAGGCTGATATTGTCCTTAAACAAATCTAGGGGCACCCCATCTGGACCTGTCGCTTTAAGGCGAACACCCTGCGTAATAGCATTTTCCACCTCTTTTACTAAAGTACCCTCACTAAAAAGGGACATTTGATCAATATTTATGGCTCCTTTAGATTCATGAATACCTAGAACTTGTATATCATTTAAAGGGTTAAAAATGTGTGAAAAATAAGCCTTCCAGGCTTCCCCTAATATCACAGATTCCATTTTTTGAGAGGCAGTTTCTGAGAAAACCAGGCGGTTTAACACCTCCTAAAACTTTCTCATGTCCTTGAGGGACCCTGCTGCAACTAGATCCATCCATGGCTCTGTCCTCAACTCCTGTTTTCTCTGGCTAATAGTAGCCTAATAGTTCTTCCTAAGAGACTTAACTAACGTTTTATCTTGGGGAGTAGTTTGTAAAGCACCTCTAAGTTCTCTATGGGCTTTTGAGCAAGTGCTATCTAACTATCGAATTACTGGCTTCTCCTTAATACGATGACTTTTCACCATGAGGGCAGATGAGATAGCACAGCTTAAAGCCTGAAAATCTTATACAATTACAGCTGGAGAATTTTCTTGGGTTTGGCAGCTGTTGATGAGTTAAGATTCTCAGAGACATTTTTTTCCTCAATGATTAATGGACTAACACGACCCCATCTTAATCTAATGCCCTGATTGGGGTTATATCTAATGTGAGCTTCCAAAGTTTGTTTGTAATCTAAACTTAATTTGAAAAATGCAGTTAAAGGATTGTGGTCACTGGAGCAGTGGGGTAGAACTTTATATTCCTCCACTAAACTAGCAAAACTGCTAGATATTAACATAAAATCAATGACACTATTATGACCCCTCCCCCCACACAAAAGTCAGACACTATATCTGAGGAGCAACAACACATTCATTTACAAAAGACAAATCATATGTCGATATTATGCCATTTAGCGTCTCCTCATAAGGGGAATGGCCAAAATGTGACATTGGATAACCTTCCTTATTTTCCAACCCACATACCCTTGAACCGCTATGTTTGCACATTGTGCAATTAAAATACCCAGACCACGTAATACATAGTGGGTTTCTTTTAGAAGTTACTCTACAAATCTCATCCTGCAAATTATCAACCACTGCTGAGCTAAGATGATCAAAAATGTTATGACAGAAGTTTATGATCAACAAATCTGCCATACCTAAATTAGAGAAAACAAAAATGTTATACCCTGCAGAGGAGCATATTAATTTCACTTTCACTTTTGCATGTTTGACAGATACAAGAAGTGACAGCCCTCCTGCCGCTCTCCCAGAACTAGAAGTTCTACTCATATAGCCTTCTGCAGGACAGGTAGATTTTGCAAAGGAAGGCCTCAAATTACTATGAACAGAAGACTCTACTTATTAATGAAAATAAAGTGCCAATGTATTAATCACTGTCTGTTCACTAGACTAAATGGCTGGAACATTATCAACTGAAACCTTTCTTCCCCAAGACATCATAAAATAATTCTGACTGCCTGCTGTTGATCCATGCTTCTCTCCAAATAAGTATGTAATTGAACCCTTACAAAAATGCCTTCAGCGTTATGAAGTCCTACATGACCTCTGCACCCAGATTTCTCTCTATGCCTGCTTTTTACAAAGCCAAGTGTCATGCAAAGATGTTGCTTGCTGTATTATTTTGCCTTGGAGTTCAAGCTTAAAAATAAAACTTGATTTCCCCCCAAATTTGCCTTCTTAAGCTCTGACTTTGCTTTCATCGCTCCCTTGAATGCTTTAATCTTTTTACCTGGGAACGTACATGCTCCCAGCAGTGAGTTTATCTCAATCCATAGGAAAGTCATTGTTGTCAAGGGACCCACTATTTTGATTCAGCGAGGAGCTCACAGGACAGGAATACACAATCTATTTGTTGATTCAAAGGCAGATATGAACTTGATCACTGAAACATGGTTAGATGAAGCCTTGAGACCTGCATAGTTCATGATCATTTTTATTACTAAGGCTCTTATTAAAATCATCAGAATTTCTGAGTGCCTTCAAGCATGGAATGCAAATGCCGGACCTGATAATTCCAAGCCCAGAGACATTGGACTATGTTACTTGCTGCAGGGAAAAGGGCTGCAGGAAGGAGAACACACCACCAATCACCTGAACCCTGCAGCAGCACGTGGGCAGCCTACAGTGCCCCCCCCCCACGATAGGTTCAAGAGTCTGACCTCTCCCTCCCTTTACACACCTCCTATTATTGGCCCTTCCTCTGACACTTTCTACATGCTCTGAGTAAGTGGAAATTGGCAGTGCTTTTCCTACCAGAATTGGGAACACTGCATGGAAAAGGATCAGATATACCGGACCTATGCAGTTATTCCCCATTCTGGGGAGAAAAGTTGCATTTACCAGAATTCGGTGCAGGAACACTGGACATAATTGGAATTGCTGGTTTCCCAGTATCCTCACACCAAATTCAATTGTTATGATGGCCTAAATATTGAAACAAATCACAAGAATGCTTTCTACAAATATGGGCTGACAGGAACTATCTGTATATCATCACCTCTCTTCCATTTTGAGATCAACTAAGAAATAGGTTACAGGGGAAGTATGTCAATGATACATAGTCTTTGGCAGTCCATGCTCCCAAAGCCTGTTCTCACAGGGTTTTATGCCACTATATTGAGGCCCAAAAAATCAACCTACAAAAATAATGCATGCAATATATCACCTACCACTGCACTGCAAGGTAAGTATTTTAAACTATTCTTAACTCCATATTCACTTACACTATATGTACCTTTTGTTTTAGTGTAGTGGTTCCACTATTTTCATCATGCAATATATTGCATGCAATAGATACTGTGACCCTTTACCTCTCATGATTTGTTTGAAACTTTATTGATAAAAAAGTGAAGTTCAACAGGGTTCATTTTAGTGGTTATTGGTTAATGCCCCTCTAAGAGGTCTGAATTATTGAAGTGCAAGTTGTTCTACGTAACCTGCCATTCATGGGTCTTCATTCTAGGGGTATAGTGCTTAAACTCCTTAGTTTGTGCTTTATGACAAAGAAGATGCTATGGTAAGTAATCTCTGGAATGTCTTGCAGAATCTAGGCTTTTGTCATTTGTCGTTTTTACCTACAAACCACAAACGCCATATTTTATATTGGCTACTACTATATAAATCTGTGTAAGGAATATAAGGCCCTGACTCAACTTAAGTTGAAGAAAAGTTTGACAGAAAGACTTTTCAAATTTCCACCCGAAATTGACCAGTGCCCTCCAATCAAGAGATATAATACTCTGCCTTCATTGCTCATGGATATCAATGTTCCTGCAAAAAACATAAAATGAACTCTGTAAAAAAATGTAAAGAGAAGTTTGTCCCGGAACCGAAGCTTTTAAGATCAAGGGTCTGCAAATTACAATTAGCATGTCATAAACATGTGTTTGATAACAGCATAGAAGGTTTCAGAGTAAACCTAAGGAGGATTACTCAAATTGGAGCAACTGAGTAGAAGCAGCAAGGTCAGGAGCTAACAGGACCTTTTGGAAAGTCATAACCCATGGGAGTAAATCTGATTGATTGGGTGGAACATTTCTCTAAGCTGTACTCAAATACTACTGATGATTACTACCCACTTTCCATAACCCCTTCTAACTGTGAAAGCAATTCTCTAACAGAGATTATATCATCAGAACCTTATTTCACCTTTGAGGAGACAAAGTCAGCCATTGAAGCTGTTAAATTGTTTAAGGCCCAAGGGCCTAACAAAATTCCAGGAAAACTACTGCGCCACGATTTAAGGATTTGTGTCCCATATGTCAACCGACTGTGCAACTCCATAGCCTCAGGTGCTCCTATTCCCAACACCTGGAACGGTGCAGAAATAATTCTGCTCTACAAGAAAGGGGACCGCCTCAATATAGGAAATTATGGACCAATTAGCCTCCCTGGACACCCTACAGAAGGTCTACGCAAGGCAGATTTTAAAGAAACTTACAGAATGGATAGAGGCCACGGGGATTTTATCACCTTACCAGGCAGCATTTAGACCAAGAGTAAGCACTAAAGATCACGTTTTGAGGCTTATTCTTATCATCTGGAAATACGCAAGTTGAGAGATGACCACTTATATATAGACTTTGTAGACCTTGCAACAGCCTTTGACTTAGTCCCAATGACATTACTGTGGGCTTTGCTTAAGCAGATGGGAGCTCCTAGTGACCTGCTTCTTCAACTAATAAGATGACATCAGGAGAATTATACCCAAGTTCACTGGGATCCACAGGGACAACTTACCTACCAAATCAGCATACGTAGAGGGGTGAGATAGGGGCGTGTGTTCGCCCCTACACTCTTCTCCCTCAATGTAAACGACGTTGTCAGGGACCTACTTGAAGGTAATAACAATGCGCCAAAGCTAGAAGGGGTTTGTGTCCTCTTCTAGCTTTGGAGCATGACACTCTTTTAATTTCACAAACTCCTAGTGGCCTGCAACAATTACTGAATAATTTTGCAAAAATAAGGGCCTGGAGATTAATGCTACCAAGACTCAATTTATGGTGATCAGGCCTCATAAGTCATTCAGAGAGGCCTTATGCCTGGAACAGACGAAACTAGAACATATATTAAGATTTGAGTATCTGGGTATCATGTTGGATAGTAAAATATTGTGGACTCCCCATATTCAAAAGTGAAGGGTAGTGCTCCAGCACTGGGCCATGGTTATTTATAATAGGCATCAAGTTACATTATCAAGAACAACACTCCCTGCTATCGATTTGTACCAGTTAAAAGCTCAGTCAGCGGCTTTATATGGTGATGAAATTTGGGGCTTTGCTAACACTGAATCTCTTACCCAGAGTGAGAATAATTTTGAATGCTCGCTCCTTCATCTCCCAAAAGGTACTCCCCTTGTTCCCATGTTCTTTGATGTAGCACTCAAAAGAGTGGAACACATAGCAGTGCTAAGGCCTATTCTTTACTGGGAGAGGATTTGGACCGGAGAGGAGCTTATACTATATAGGAAGGCTGTGATTGAACTCTTGGATTTAGACAAGAACATCACCTTTTCATGGTTCAGGCACACCCACTTATGGTACCCAAAGTTGGGTCTTAAGACTTATTGGTCAGATCCGGGCTCTTTTACTTCATCCTCGAAAAAGCAACTGAAATCCTCTTTCTGGGAGTTCACTATCGCTAGTCTCCACCGAAGTTCTACCTTGGGGAGTCTGTCAGCCCAGTTTTTGATCTATAAGGACAGACCCAATTGGTCAAGTCTTTGTACATAAAGTTCTGCTATGATACGCTTGAAATAGGGTCATTTACGCCACAATGGAAATCGGGCAGGGTTATTGTCGATGATGGCATCTGTCCTATGTGCCAGATGCATACTAAAGAAAACATTACACGCCTTCTGTTCTTTTGTCCTGCTTATGCAAAGCCAAGAAGCAGATGGATAAGTCCATTATGTATTCGTTTAGTATTCAGGCGCTACCCCAAAACATTAAGGGTACTGAAAGGCAATTCCACTACCCACATTGTGATTACTATGAGCAATTATCTATATGCCTCATAAGAAAGCAAAAAGGTTTAAAATGTTAATGTGTAACTGAATCTACAAGTTGTCACTATGTTGAATGTGAGAGTATCAAGCGAGTACAAGCTGTAGACCTTTACAAGTGCGATAGTCATATGATACAAGTATAATGAAGCGCCCTTTTTAAATGGTAGACAATTGTGTTTCTTGCATCCCCTCTTGTTTATTTAGTGCACCTACTGTTAGGAGACTCACATGATTTTATAGAGTATAATTGAATAGTATTAAATGCACTAGCACTTTAAATAAGCATATTATCGACTACAATGCTGCTATAGCTTTTTTGCTTTCTTTTATTGATTGTGAGATAATAATATGAATTAACGTTCTATGTAGTGCAATACCACATTATTATGTCTACTGCTTTTATCTTGTTTTTACCATCTAGTTTTTATTGTGTCATTTGCAGAAAATTTATTTATTTGTATGTTTTTAATGAATGCTATCTTTCTAAATAAACAAGTTAAACTTGGAAACCTAAGGATTATGGATAAGCCATTCGACTATACAGATTATTTTTCAAAAGGAAATTCATAAAGCTAACAATTATGCTAAAGCGTAATTGAGGAACTTAAAACAAATAGCTGACCCATTGCTCAGGCCAAACCTAGAAAGTGTGTCAAATGATTGGTCTGTAATGATACAAAAACATTTTGATCTCATAATTGGGATTATCATAATACTACTGGAACATCGGCAGAAGTCTATCTAAGAAAGAAAACTTCTCCTAGGAGCAAGTTGATATCTATGCAAGCACAAAACTGCACATCCTCCTTTTGGGAGATCATGGCTGCAATGGTAATTTCCATTAAAAACTGTTTTAACTTCACCTCTTGCCTCCGGGATCCCTGTTTGTATAACCTTCTTAAAGAGTGTTGTAAAGTCTTGGTACTTCTCTGATGTGTCCTACTGGACACAGTCTAGTGTTTTACCAGCCACTCCCACGAGGGCGGGTCTTTCCACCCATCCAACACAGGTGTCACCGGTCAGGTGACCCTGCCAATAAAAGAGCCAGAGCGCACGTGCTCGTGGCCAGTTCCAAGTACTATACCTAAGTGTCCGTGTCACTTATTTACAAAGTGTGTGGGCCTAGAGCCTATGACTTTAGATTCTCATTGTACAGTTTATTACCCACCCCTTCTTAAAGTGAGTCATCCTGAAACATTGAAAGCAGGCTAGTGCTATCTCCTTATCAGAGAATGTTAAAGGTTCCTGGACAGCTAGATCAGTGCACCTCTTTCATCCACACATCTAGCCCCTAGGGTCTGTGCTAAGGGTTCTAAGCATTTCATGCCTCCCCTCTCTGCTGCCTTCTAGAGCCTGCCGCCCTTAATCGTGGACTGAACAAACACTTCTAACTCCTTATGGACAATTTCAATTGTTATAAATTTCAAAGCATGTTACCATACTCTGAATGAGTCACACAATGGGCCATCCTCTACCCGTCCTCCACCCACACCCCTTAGGAGAATCCTCCTTCTTATCTTTGGTGCCTAAGGCTTTCTTGTGAAGTCAGCTCCAGCTCCGCTCAGGCATTTTCCAGAAACAATGCAAAAAGACCATAAAGAAAGGACCCAGTCTAATTGCAGTCTTAAAATGTTCATTAACAAAACAAAAATGTAAATATATCTTATTTGTGAATCTCAGAATAGGCCAACAAGGAGCTGCCACTGCAATTATATTTAAGTAAATGTTGCTAAGCAAAGGCAAATTAAACATATGGTAATTTACAAACAAGTTTTCAATGGGAATCACGTGACTTTGGAAAAACAATGGGATTGATTTAAAGTTTTGTGTATAGGGTACTCCGCCAAACCTATGGTACAACAGCTCTACCTAAGAGCTGGGCAGGCCATTGTGTTTCTTATGAAGCCATTACCTCCTCGTCGGTCTTCCTAGATGCAGACCTTATGCATGAGATACTTCTCCTTTCTGGCAGAAAGAAAACAACAGGAAGACCAGGACTCGGAGTAATGAAGATTACCGGTAGGTAACCAGGGCATTTCTTTGGCTGCTTTATGGGATTGGGGCTATAAGTGGAAGTAGGTCAGACTCTCTGCGGTATTTAGAGAGAATGCCCTGATGTATTTCTTTTCTCTCTGGGATTGCCAGTAAAAGCCTGGTAGTGCTAAAGAGAAAAAAAAGAGAAACTGGCCCTATTATGCTGGGAATAATGTCCCAGGGTGTCAAGGTCATTAGTGTTTTGTTTTACAGAAACAAACTCAAACTTTTGGAGTTTGTCTTTGAAAAACAAAAGTTTATTCGGCAGCCACGTGAAACATGGCGGATGTTCTGCAAACATGCAGTGCCTTCAGAGGAGCCGCCATGGGGGAGGCTTCTCTGAAGGCATAGGGATCCTCGCCAGAGTAGCAGAGATCTCTAAATACAGCGAGCTGTAGTTTGCCAAGGCAGCAGAAGTTTTTACCTTCGCTCCCTTGGTAGACAGTGGACCACCAGCCAAACTTTAAATCAGGGCCAACGTAAGAATACAAGTGCTGGAGACTTCAATCATCAGAAAGTAGGAAGACACCCTTCAGTTATAACAAGAATGTAAACTTTTGTTGACTGAGCAAGCTAATCACTACTTGTTGTCTCCAGAGCGAAGATGTGTAAGAGAGGCTTTAAGCATGATAGACGGGAACTTCATTTAAGAACAGTTAGCATGAGCAAGGAAACATTATAGATGTGCTTAGGCAATGAACCGTCAAGAGCTATCGTCCCATCCCCAACATTAATTTATTGTTAAAGATCTTTGAAAAAGCTGCAACAATTCTTGTACAAGTTTACTTTGAAGCACAATAATATGCTCTGAGAGAGGCAGTCAGGATGTCACACTGTTAGAGGAAAGGAAAGATCCCTTTGAGATGTCTAAACTTTAATTCTTAATATTCTGGATAACAGAGAACCTATTCTTTTGATTCTTTAGCTACATCAGGTTCCTTCAACACTCTCACCCACTCAAATATTCCTGAAACATGGTAGTGGGAGCATCAGAGCAAGCTGGAATGTGTTCCAGATCATTTCCAAGTGACAAATCGGGGAATGTCTGGGACACATAACTTAAAGCACCCACAGCTCAAGTATAATATGTGGTCTAACACAGGTTGTGCCTGTCATACTACTCTTTTTTTTAAAAACTGTCTTTATTGGCTTTTTACATGTTCAACAGTGAGTCACTCAATTTAGTAGTTATACATAATTGTCATGTTGTTTCACACATACATCGTTTGTCCTATTAATGCTGCAGGCAACATCTCATTGCTTGCTAAATACACATATTCACTTACATGCACTGCTAACTACTGCTCAATATAGGGGTTCTAGCCCGCTCTATATCAGTATTTCCTGTGCATATCCTGTGCTCTAATGGGTCAATAAAGCGTCACAATTCTTTAAATCAACAATGAATCAACAAACAACCCCGGTTTTGGACTTAAGTGCTCTAGTGTGTCCTGTAGGACATGGAGTGTGCAGCGGCCCTCTTTGTGCATCTAACTGGAACCACTGTTGTGGCTCGGGGGCCGTCACACCCAGCCGCCTCGGTGCAGGCCATCTGACAATAAGACAGAAGGGCCCTCCCTCTTAAGCGTCAGCCCGCTGCCGCCTACTGTCATTCCACCTCCATAAAACCCATCACCACCCATCACCACTAGTCAGGAAGGGGCTTCTTGTGGAGCCTTCTATGTTCTTTCTCCCTAAGAGTCGCTCCCTCTTCCTGCGACCAACATATGACGTCTGCCTTCCACCTGCTATGTGGTGGGCCTATCGGGCATTTCCAATGGCGTGCAACATCTCTGCGGGCTACTAGCAGCACTATGTCCAGGAATCTAGTCCCTGCCGTTCTCCAGGAGATCCCACTGTACATCCCCAAAAGACAGATTTCTGCCTTGTGTAGCTGGGTACAGCCCAATACATGCTCTAGTGTCTCAGTGACTAGCATCCAGAACCTACCTATAATTGGGCATTCCCACACAATGTGCAAAACGTCTACATCTGTGACTGTGCATCTAGGGCATCCCAGATCAGAAGTGTTTACAATCACATTTACTTTGTGCGTTGTGAGGTAGCTGCAGTGAGGGTAATTAAATTGTGTGAATTTGAATCTGGTGTTGCGTGTATACATGTATGTGTACTCGAGTCCTCTCCCATTCCTTTCCCATAATTTGTCCATCAAGCTAGATCTCCCACTTAGTCCGGAGGTTCGACAGAGTCTCCATCATCATCTTGTATAAGCAGGAGATTAAGTGGCTCTCAAGTCCAAAAGTCATCACTGTCTGCAATAGGAAATGCGGGGGTGGAGGCTCCAGGGTCCACATAGTGCTTGTATAACTGCTCCATAGACTAAGAATTGGCCTTCCCTGAGGCTGCTCACCAATTATAAGCTCTTCTAGTATGTTCAATGAACCCTCAGTGTAACAATCACCCAGTGTTGTTATGTCTGCCTCTGACCAAGCTGCCATTGGCTGGGCTGTCAGAAAGCCACATTTCGGTGTCGGCAGCCCTACTAATGTGGTCTCTAGAGCATACTGTGGAACAGATCCTACTCGATTAATCGCCCCCTTCCAGCAACGAAGGGCAATGCAAAGGAGCCTCCGTTTATGAGTCAATGTAACTGCTGCCCCCCCAACATCATCGCTGGGATTGACCCCGCTGTGTGTGCGGCACCAAATTCTCCCAGCTCCGATCGGCCTTGTCCTGCCACCCATCTGGCCAGCCACTGTAATTTGGCCGCATAGTAATAGAGTTAAAAATCAGGAACTCCCAGCCCCCTTTTTCTTGTCGGCCACTTCAAGATGTGCAATGCCACTCAATCTCGTTGCCCATCCAAGACTAATTCCAGTAGCATGGCATTCAGGGTTCAGAACCAAACCTTCGGGATCCATACTGGCAGGCTTGCAAAAAAGTAGAGGACCCTCGGTAACATGATCATTTTAGTTAGGGCTACCCTTGCCATTATAGGGAGCTGGAGCGTCCACCAAAATGTAATGATGCCCCTCAGTCCCCTGATCGCGCCACCTAGATTCCTCTCCACCATATCTGAGTCCCTGTGGTATATTCTAATCCCCAGGTACCGAAAGGTTCTGGGCACCCATTGTACTCCGCTCCATTGCACATATTTTGGGGTGTCAACAAGGTGTAGTGACTCTGGGAATGCACAAGTTTTTGCCAGTTAGTGCGCAACCCGGAGACGTTCCAAAGTCTTCTAGTAAAACAACACACCGTGGGAATCCTGTCTGAGCCTCTCGCAGATAGAGGAGCATGTCATCTGCATACAGTGAAACCACATGTTCACCATCATGGAGCGGGATCTCCCTGTCATGCCCTCAGTATGCAATATGTACTCAAAAAGCTCGACTACCAGATAAAGAGTAGGGGTGGAAGTGGCAACCCTGCCTTGTGCCTCTATGGATCGCAAACGGGTCTGAAATGTAGCACTCTGTGCGCAACCGTGATCGAGCACCTGCGTAGAGCAATGCCGCCCACCTAACTCCTCCCTCCCCCTGCACCATCTTTGACATGACAGCCTGCAGGTAGTCCCACCTCAGCATATCAAATGATTTCTTGATATCTAGTGACAGTACCACTGCCCCTGCGTGGAGGGCCCGAGGCGTTTCAGACAGGACAAGGTATAGGCGATGTATGTTGAATGAAGTATTACGCTTGGGGGTAAAACCCATTTTGTTCCTCATGCACAAGGTTCGGAAGGTAGGGCAATAAGCGGTTGGCCAGGACCTTACTGAGAATTTTGTTTTTTAAGTTGAACATTTATAAAGTCTGATAGGCTGCCACGTTCGTAGCCTCCCCAGAGGGCTTCGGCACCGACACCACCAGGGCTTCCCTGGTTGCCGCCGGCAGGAATCCACCGTCTAGTGCATTCGTATACATCTTAGCCAGTTTTGGAGGGAGGCAAGTCTCAAAGGTTTGATAAAACTCATCTGGGAGACCATCCATGCCTGGGGTCTTACCAGATGCCAGCTCTTTAATGGCTGCCCAAATCTGAGGCTCTGTAACCCAGGCTGCAAGTGATTCCAGGCTCTCCACTTCCAACTGTGGCAGTGTCGCCCTTGCCTGGAACCATCCAGCACCTTCCTCCGCACTCCGGTATAGCTTATGGTAGTGGTCTGTGAAGGTTGCTAGTATCTCTTGTTTCATAAGCAGTGTGTCTCCGTCTCGGCGCTTAACCTGGGTGACGGGGACTCCCCTGCTGTCCGTTTGGATGGGGAACAGCCTTTACCACAAAGTTTTTTCAGCAAAATGGAATTGCAATGTATTTTTTTAAGTCGCAATTACTTTTACCACGCAAGTCTTTACAAAGCATACATGTTTCTATTGGTGAGTATGTGTTAAATAGTTTATATATTTTTAAGGTTAATTAAAATAGGGTAATATATATACAATTTAAAATAGTAGCAAACCTGTAATCAACATAAATGTCATTTGTTTAAAATATATATACTTTGTTAACAATAACGTACTAAGAATTAATGCATCATTTTTTAACAGACTGTTACTGGATTTGTCTATAACAGTAAGAATGGTAAAAATATGCGTGGTAGTGGATTGCTTTGTGAAGGTATTTCAAATGTGAGTGATTGTAAATGCGTGGTAGTGGTATGCGTTGTAAAATCTGCTTTGTAAAAATGTGCCTGGTGAAGTAGCATGTGGTAATTTCATACAATCGCACAGACCAGCCATGACAGCAGTCTGACCGCCCCTCCTCCCTCCGAATGAGCCACGGTTAGGTAATCACACCGCTTCAGAGAGCGGAGCTGTACCAATACAATTCAAAGAAATAATCTGCTCAGGTATTTTCCAATCGTCTTGGAAAATAACCTCGATTCTCCTACTCCTGAAAAAACCCAATCTCAATCCAGCCGCTCCCGGCAGCTACAGACCTATCTCCAGACCACCCTTCCCGGCAAATGTGCTGGAGAAAATACTTAATTCACAACTCACAGCTTTCATCTCCTCCATGGACCTTCTAGATCCCTCTCAATACGGGTTCCGGGAGGGGCATAGCACTGAGACAGCTCTGGTCATGGCTGCTGAAGAATTAAGAGCAATTCTGGACGCTGGTGGTAAGGCCGCCCTGATTCTGCTAGATCTATCGGCGGCCTTTGACACAGTGAACCATGAAATACTAGCCAACAGGTTATCAGAGTTGGGATTCAGAGGCACCGCCCTTAAGTTGCTGACATCATTTCTCTCTGATAGGACGCAATCTGTAGATTCCGGAGCTTTCTCGTCCGAAAAATTCACACTTCCCTGTGGGGTGCCACAGGGCTCATCCCTAAGCCCTACGCTGTTCAATCTCTATGTTTCCCCTCTGGCTACAATCATCAGGTAGTTCGGCGTCTCAGTGGTCTCATATGTCGATGACACCCAGTTAGTGGTGTCAGTTTCAAGTAATGTTGAAGAGACAGCAGACCGATTCAATAGCTGCATGACTCAGGTCAACCAGTGGATGAGTTCCAACTGCCTAAAATTGAACGGCGGAAAGACGGAGGTTCTTCTAATAGGTACAGATACCTCCTTTTGGTCACTTAGATGGTGGTCATCCAGTCTGGGAGATCTTCCAGTTCCAGTGCAGAAGGCGAAAAACTTAGGGTTCATTTTTGATGACAATCTGACCTTCAAAAACCAGAGCAGTACCCTCACTTATACTATCTTTTTCATCTTGAAGATAATCAGGAAAGTTCGCCCTTTTATTCTGCCTGACACCCTAAAAACACTTGTAACAGCATTAGCCCTGTCCAGATTGGACTATAGTAATGCTTTGAACATGGGTATCCAAACGCAGTACCTACAAAAGCTACAGCGTCTCCAAAATGCGGCAGCTAGACTGCTGTTGGATATCCCCAGATCCCAGCCAGGCTCCCACTGTCTGAGAACCCTGCACTGACTCCCAGTGGACAAGAGGATCAAATTTAAATCCCAATGCCTAGCATTCAAGACATTGCATGGTGCCGGTCCTCATTTTCTGAAGAAACATCTGAACTGGCACGTGCCCTTCAGAAATCTAAGATCTACACATAGCAAACTTCTACAAACTCCCATGTTCAAGAAAGCTCAATGGGGTGGAAGAAGCTTCTTGTTAGGGATGGTTAAAACATGGAACTCGCTCCCGGCCAGCATAAAGAACAGCCCAACACTGTTATCTTTTAGGAAATCACTAAAAACCTGGCTTTATGCCAACTAACATTGTCATCTACAGTTTCATCGGCAACCTTACTGGATTTTCTGGTATCTAGCCTAGACGCCTCAGGGCATTTGTGAGCTACATAAATGTACAAATCAAATCAAATCAAATACTGCTGCATGTTTCTCCTGCTCTTCCCTCAATGCCAGCTGAATCTGCATTTGGTCAGGTAGCTCAAGCTCCAACTGGCAAATGCTGTCCTGAAGAGCGGTCAGTTCTGCTCTGAGTGTCTTCTCCACTCCCACTGACTGACTGAGGCAATAGCTGTGGGTCACCACCTTGAAAGCATCCCATTCAACGCTGGTATGGGAAGCAGTGTGGGTGTAGGACTGAAAGTACTCCGCTATCATCTCACCCAGTGGCTCTCGGAATGTAGGCTTGTGCAAATGACTTTTAGGGAGGCGTCAGGTAGGAATGGGTTCCCTAAGTCTGTTCCACTGTATTTTGACTGACAGTGGATTATGGTCTGATACAGTATAGCCCAGATACTGTCCCCAGTGCTTAATTTGAGCCAGTGGTTTCCAGTGCTCGGCACCAGCACTTAATTGTCAACACTGGCACTTATGACAGTCTGCCACATGGTGCCACTATTTGTCTAATTTATAGATGAGCACAACAACTGCTGTTTATTTCTTCAAAAAATGACTAATACTGTCGCTCAAGCCATTCTTATAGATTGAATGGTAAGAACTGTCACAATTCTGGGAGTGTGAGGTTTAGTAGTTGTGTTGTGCTGTCTTAGACAGTGTTAGTGGAGGCAATGGATGGTGCAAGCAGCAATGGCCTCCTGACCTGGGCCCTGGCATTTATTTATTTTTTCAAATTAAGCACTGCGCCAGTGGTCTGCGCTGTCAGATCCCGGGTACACAACACTCTAGCAAGGTGCACATGCAGACTGTGCACTGGGGAACAAAAGGAGTATTCTCTTATTCTCTACCATCCTCATTCCCCACTCTCCACACACCCAGCAAGCCATAGTTAGTTGCCCAGTCTCTAAAGCCTTGTGCCAGTTGCACCACCGGGGAGTCTCGGAGGGGAGGGGCAGACCTATCCAGGGTGATATCTACGGTTGTATAACATACCCACACATACTATTACCACGCATGCCTTTACATCGCTGCCGCGTCATTACCACACATGCATTTTGTATGATAATTTTTAGAACGAATATGCCTTTACCACGCATGCCTTTACCACGATATCGTCATAAAGGCATGCTTGGTAAGGGCCTATAGGTGCTCAATTGACATGCATGGTAAAGGCATCACCTTTGTAATGGCATGCATGCCGTTGTGATGCACTGGCATGAACGTTCCAGATTTTTTTGTTGTTTCTCCCCACGTGATCCGTTCATAGTGCTAAATAGACACTGTGAACGGACTTGCATTTTCTGACAAGACAGAGAGGCCAGAACTGGAGAAAACTGTCCCCTGCCGCAGCCCCTGCCCGTTCTTGAACCTTAAGTCCGCCAGTCCAAGGGAGAGCCTGATGGGTCCTGAGAGGCAGGGGTGAGTTGAACACTGCGTGGTATGCCTGTACCTAACCCTGACCCCTAAAACCGACCCCTGCCTCGGCCCCCTGCCTGGTCCTGAACCCAAAGTCTGTCCATTTTCTTGGCCATAAGTCCTAAAGCCACCACCCCTGCCACAGTCCCCCGCCTGGCCCTGTGTTCCTAATCCTTCCCCTAGCCCCCTGCCCGGCCCTGAACCCAAAGTCTGTCCCTTTTCTTGGCCCTAAGCCCTAAAGCCGCCACCCCTGCTGCAGTCCCCCACCCAGCCCTGTGTTCCGTAACCCTTCCCCTGGCCCCCCAGCCCTAAAACCGCCCCCACCTCAGCCCCTTGCCCAGCCCTAATCCCTAAGTCCATCCCTTTCCTTTGCCCTGATCCCTAAAGCCGCCACCCCTACCGCAGTCCCCAGCCCCGCCCTGTGTTCCGTAACCCTTCCCCTGGCTCCTCCAGCCCTAAAACCACCTCCCGCCAGCCCTGAACCCTAAGTATATCCCTTTTCTTGGCCCTGATCCCTAAAACCGCCACACCTGTCTCAGTCCCCCGCCTGGCCCTTAGTTCCTAACCTCTGACCATTACGGTCCTGAACCCTAAGTCTGTCCCTTTGCTTGGCCCTGATCCCTAAAGCCACCACCCCTGCCACAGTCCCCTGCCCCGCCCTGAATTCCTAACCCATGACCATTATCATCCATTACAACGAACATGCCTTTACCACGGCATATTCGTGGTAAAAGCTTCGTGGTAACGGACATGCCTGGTAAAGTCATGTTCGTTGTAAAATATGGATGGTAATGGTCATGCCTGATTAAGACTACTTAATAATAGCTGTTTCCCATATCTCCTGTTATAGTCTCTCCCTATTAGTAATGGCGTGTTACAAGACTTGGGAGAGGGTGTCTAAGAAGTGTGGCTGTCCAACATTAGGGGCATAAACACTCCCCACAATTATTTGACACCCATTGAGACGACCTGTCTGGATTACTTATCTTCCATCCTGGTCTATGTGTGTCGTCGCCACCCCAAAGGGGACCCCAGGATGCACCCACACAATAGGCTCCCTAGAGAACGCAGAGTAACCCGTCATGTAAATCTGTCCCCACCATTTTCGTTGAAGTTTGGTCACCTCACCTCTCATTAGGTGCATTTCCTAAAGGAGTGTCACATCTGCCCCTCTGCAGCGCAGAAATGACAGCACCTTATATCTCTTAGTTAGTGACCCCCAACCCTCTAACATTCCAAGGTAAGAAGGAGTAAGTTGTCACTTTATCCATCCCGGAAAGCAATTGAATCAATCTTGCAGCCCCCTGCCATGTTCATGCCCTCACAACACACCAGGTTGCCACTCATCTGACCTCCAAATCACAGGCCCACCACTTACACCAGTAAAAGAAAACCAGTGTGCATTTCGAAACCAGTTAAAAACACTGTAACCAATACCAACTCTCCCACCCCAGGTCAGAGTGGCAATGGCTCTCTGTCCAAAGCAGTAAATATCAAACAGAAGTTCATAGCTAACCCCTCACTCCTCAGTGAGGAGAGAGGGGTATTTATGAGCGGCAGCTGCCACCAGAGCTGCAGAAGAGGCCTCTTCCGCCTCCAATCCTGCATAGTCCCATCTCCAGAGGATTCCGCTCAGCAGCGCTCATGGAGCTGCCAGGTGCTACAATATGATAGCATAGTGTTTGCTACGGTTCAGGTTCATTGTGATAGCCATGGGGGTCCTACGAAGAGACCCTCCACGACATCATCCGAGTCTGCGATGTCTGAGTATGTGGCAGTGTGGCATGTCTCTGAGCTCAGTCTTTCTAGGGCCCCAAAGGAGCCCACCATGTCAATTGCTGCAGCTCCTCCTGGTCTGCCTGGACCTTGGTAGGACACGCTTCTCGGGTGTTGTGTTCCTTTTTCTCCGCTGTTGCTACACTCTCCATGGTCCTGTTTTGTGCTGCTCAAGCAAATCCTTTGCCTCGGTTGCCCTTCTGAAAAACATGGTTCGGTCGTCCACAATGACTTTGAGGGGGGGCCAGGAAGAGGAGTGCATAATGTATACCAGCCTCCTGGAGCTTCTTTTTGATTGCTAGGAAGGAGGACGTTTGTTGCTGAGCCGACAGTGTGTAGTCAGGGAAATTGTCTATGGAGGTGTCTTCAAGGCTGAAGTGTTTAGTCTCCCAGGCTTGTTGGAGAATGGAATCCTGTATTTTATAGTGCTGAAGGATGGACACCACAGGGTGGTGGAGGTGCCCCAGGGGGCAGCAGCCTCCCAGGGACCCTATGCGCCCTTTCCAAGGCAATGGTGACAGTCCTAGAAAAGCTACCATATCCAGGCACGGCTGGCATGGCTCACGGGGGGTGGGGCAGGCTGGGCGGGTCGCGTGTGGGGGGTAAAGGGTCGCGCGTATTCTTTTTTTTTTAAATGTAAAAATAAAATAAACTCACAGTTGCGCCGGGTCCCACGTCTTTACTGCTGCTCTTCTCCGGACAGAAGCACAGTAAGGCCCCACTAACCAATCACAACGCTGCATGCAGCGTTGTGATTGGTAGGCACCCAGGCTCCCCTGACCAATCACTACGCTGCAATGCAGCGTTGTGATTGGTTGTGAGCATCCTGGTTGGATGCTCAATCAGGGATTGGGAGCCTGGGCTTGTTCTCCATGCAGGCTGTAATGCAGCCTGCAAGGAGAAAGGGAAAGTGCGCATGACTAGTTTGGGCGGCCCGAGAGAACTGACCAAACAGTCATTGCGCACTTAGGAGTGGTCATACCACTCTTTCCCTGCCCTGCTCCGAGAGCAGAGCAGCCCCGCCAATGCCCCCGCCCGCAAAGCAGCAGAACACCTCACGAAGCATAAAAATGACAGTACCTTGAAGTTATTGTCATTTTATGCTTCTTTGCAACGCTTAAAAGGAGTGGGGGGTGACGCTCCTCCGCCATAGCAGAGGAGCCACCACTGATCATATCTGTCCCTTCCAGCTTTGCAGGGAGACCCACCATCCTAATGGTGTAGCGCCCATTGCACTCCTCAATATCCTCGGCCCATCTGTCCAGGATCTCCACCCTCCTGGTCAGGTTGGATAATCTGCCCAGCAACCCTTGCATGTTTGGGCACATCTCCTCTATGGCCAGCTCATCTCTCTTCACTTCGTCTGCAAATGTAAGATGATCATCGAGGAGAATGCCCAGGTCCACTGAGATTTTATCAATCTTAGTCTCCAGGATCTCTCAGGAGGCATTCGCCTAGATGAGGTCTAGTTTGTCTTAGTCGAGGGTCAAGGAGGCACATTGGGCAGCTCCCTCTTTGTTGTAATACTCGAATCAGCCTGCAGGGTTCTATGTGGCTCACCTTTCTCACCCCCAAAGGTGTCCCTAGTCTCCTTTGTATGGCCCATGCTGCTCCAGAGAAGCAATCACAGGGGCAGCCGATGTGGAAGAACCGTCCCCATCCTCGGCTCACCATCCTGTCATCTTTATACCACTGGGCCGTTGTCAATGGGTGGTAAGGGGGACACACGCCAGCCCTTACCCACCAGGCAGTGCACCATCACTCCCTCTCCTCTTCTGCACTGCCCCATGGGGAAGTACGCCGTCTGTGATCCCAGTGGCAGTCCCACCCTCACAGCACCCGCAGCACCCCAGGTCACCAGGGCCTCTCCATGCGGTCCAGCCCCTGGCAGGCCACTACACATCTGACTCCAGCCACCGCACCAGACGGCTTCAGGTACCAGGCAGAACTTCTTTCATCCTCCCCACCAGGCCAGGTCCGTCACGGCCACCCAGCAGCCAGCTGTGAGAGCAGTGGCCCGCTCTCGAGAGCAGGAGATCTCTGCACCCCCTCGCTCCCGGCTCTCCCTGTTAGTAGGTGGCAGGGGCATCTTCAATGTGGTGGTCGTCACCCCTGCCAGCCAGCCACCATCTTGTGATATGCCTCTTTCACTCAGGAACCCCTGCTTCCCCAGGCCCTCGCTACACTACACCAGCCGCCAGCTCTCTCTCCCTGCGTCGCACACCTCTCCTGGCTCTCCTTCCAGGGCAGGGCTGGGGCCTCTTCAGCGCGGCCGACTCTGCACCCAGCAGGCGGCTGCTATCTTACGGAGCGCACTCCTGGAGCGGGGCTTCACTCTCCTGACAACTTCAACGCTGTTTTGCCTATTGCTAACACTCTCCCCAGCGTCACCCACTTCTCCTACCTCAGATGTTGTGTTTCTGGTGGATTCCACCAGCTGCTGACACTGCCATTTGCCAGGGATCAGAGGCAGTTTTGGGAGCTCTGCTAGCGTGCGGCTATCTTGGTGTGCGGTCATCCACACCCCATGTCATACTGCTCTTTACCATATCTATCAATCCTTCCCATTGACTGTTGCAATCTAAGGACATTTCCTTGCATAACTACGAAGATGATAAGCAGAGCATCTGATACCGATCTTAGAGTAGTGGAAAAGATGAGTCAGGTAATTCAAGTCTTGATTCTTAGGAACTACTTTGTTTAAAAAAAGCTAAGAACAGAAACATCCTAAAGCATATCAAATCCCTGAAGAATCTACAACACCCTTACAGAGACATGGCCAAAATTTAGTCAAGCCATCAGAGAGGTGGGATAGTAGAATAAAGAACTTTTCCATCCTCCCTTCCATACCTATTGCACCTGAAAGTTTCCAGTCTGTCTACATTCTTTGACAAGCTGTGGAGATGATTCAACCTCTCCACATCCCTTGTAAATGCAAGCTCCCGTCTAGTCATTCTTTACAGTTGAAATATCCAAAGCATCACGTCAGGGGGGTATTTATTTGCGGATACACGTTGGTAATAGGAATACTCTTTTACTTCACATTATCCTAAAAAGAGCCTGATGAAGGTCCCATACACTGATTTCACCACCCTACATTCTCTTCTCCAAATGTTTGCTCCTGAATTACTTGTCCCATTAGGTATCTTTCCCCTTCCATCACTCTAAGGTACCCTCCCTCTTTAGCACTCCTTAGTTGCATGTACGTGTTATAAAAATCTTCAAATAAGGAAAAATAATTGCAAAGTTTGTTTGTAAAGTTGGGATCACATATTCAGCTACTTCATCCCAGAATTTTTTGAGCAGAGTACAAATAAAAAGACCTGCGTCAATGTTCTGTCTCAGTTCCCTGACTACTCAGACAGGCTTTTCCTGGCAATCCTGAACAGAAAAAAGTACATCAGAATGTCTGCTCTAAATAGACAGGGTGAAAGTAAAAGAAAATGCAGTGCTTACCTGTGAGTGGTTGCCTGGTATGTGTAGGATGGCAGTGAAGTGAACGAGATGCATGGAAGAACATGGTGTAAAGAGAGTGCTGAAGAGGAAAGATGAGGTGTGATATGTCAAATGGAGGATTTGAGAAAGATGTGGGGAGAAAAGGGCATAAAAGTCTAACAGAGAGGTTGCAGATGAAAGTGCATGAAGGGAAAAACTGGAGTGATTGGCACATTCCGAAGACCACAATCCTTTCCACAGACCTCTATAATTTTCAAATCACAGTCTCATATTTTTGGAATTGAAATTTTCAATTCTAATTCTTCTTAACAAAATCATTGTTGTTACTCATTTATTTGATATTTCTAACAAGCATTGGCAAAGCCAATAGGTTTGACTTGTTATAAGTGTGGAAAGGTCAGACAGGCACCAAAATACTGGTCTGGTGGTACACTTTGGGGAGCACAGTATTTTAGCTTATATGTTTTAAGCCACACACATAAACATACAAGCCATGCCTCTTGGGGAGGAGTCCTAGTTATGCTTCTTAGGCCATGCCCCTTAAAGAGATCCTCCATATTTTTCCCACTTAATGTCCAGAGTAGGAGATGATATCATATTGGCCTGCTGGACTCTAAAACACCCATTTGTCAAGCTGTACACAGTTGCTATGAGATTCTCCAAGGAGAAACTTTTAATGTTTGTCACTTCAATACAAGTTGACCAGTAACCATGCCGATAACTCACACCCCTCACCTCTGGAGATACAGATACCGGGGTACTGGGCACTCGGGTGGAATTACTGGGGATTCAAGTGGACAGTGGTGGCTGGTGACATTTGAAAGTGGTGGGCATAAACGTTGGGCATGACTTTTATTTAGCGAGCAAGGTGAACAAGTTCAATGGACAAACGTGGGGTCCAGGGTGAGTCCCTCTCCCAAGAAATAAATGAAAATAAATTGGCAAATGAATGTAGCAATAAAGCAAGGCTTATAAAGCAGTGGGAACATAAAGTCTTGAAATATTATACACATTAAAAACTGCCCAATATCTTCCTGCCTTAATATGTTCAACAGTTACTGTAATGTGTAAATTGTACAGCATGACAACTTTAGCCCTTTATAATGTATGCTTGCCCAGTGTCATGCACTGCATGCAGCATTAACTTTGGAAAAATATGCTTTAACCAGACTTCGAGAAGCACCCACAGCTGCTGGCTGCAACCAGTCATATAGAAATATGTGCAGACAGGTATTTAAGTGGGATGAAAAGAGTGGGGGCTCTCGATAAAGGAACATGTCAGATCAATTTCTGTGATTCCCATAGTGTGCCACCTGCCCGTTATTTTGGTTTCTTTCTGAGATGTAATTGTATCCATATAAATGACACAACTGACATACACCTAAAGCCTGTCAGTATGATTGGCTTTGTCAATGGGTGTTAGCTGTTTAAGATAAATGAGTAACAACAATGATTTATTATAAATAATTAACATTGGAAATGTTTAAATTCTGAAATAGTGAGTCTGTGAATTAAATAGCATTGAGGACTGTGGAAGGAGTTTTGGCCTTCAGTTATGAGTGCTTTATGTTAGATATGTATTTTATTTTTCTCTGTCTATCTTGTCCATCTGCACATCTTCAACCACCTCTCTTTCCTCTTCAGCATCCTCTTTTCACTCTTCCCCGAATGCACTTCCTCGCATCTCTGTCACTTCACCGCCGTCAAAAATGCACTACACTCCCTCAAATTTAAGCATTTTAATTTCTCGTACTTTTGCCTTGCAAATATTTTGACATTTGTGTACCCCTTTAACACACATATCCACAGAATTTCAGTTGCAGATGGAACACCTAAACATTGTTCTGTGTGCTCTGCAGAGAGGCCAACCCACTGACAGGCACTTTGTTTGGCTTCAGCCTTAGCGCCTGCGCACTCAATCAAAGCCTCTCATAAACACCTGCCATGGCTCAAGCCTCAAAGTGTGCACAGAAAAAAACACAGATAAACAACAACATTAAAAAATAGCTAACTCTTGGGGAATGCAAGATTAAGTAAAGCATGTGAAATAATAGAGGAACTAAATCACTGAAATGCATTCCCTTAACGTTTTTAACATTCACTGTTTGCAAGTCAATCCAAGTTTTCGGCATCAGTGTTAATTTAGGGGTATGAAGACGCAGCCAGTTTTAATATCATACATCAGAGAACTGTCCACTGTGAGCACATATTCCACAGTAAGCACATAGCTCTCGCTTTGGGCTTGACTCGGATATTTGGATCAACTTTGCAAGGGAACAAGAACCCTGCTCGTTATTTGGATCCATTTTGCAGGGAACCAAATACCGCAGCTCCACTTCTAAAGGAGCGAGTGATCTGCAGCGAGGGCCCGGGGTGTCACAGTGGGGGAGGTTAGCTTGATGAGGGGTCTCAGCACAATATAAATAACACAACATTAGCTTGCAAACACTTACCATTACCAAGAACAAGGCACCAGATCAGAAGTGCTTGCATCCACTCTCGCGTATGACGAAAGGGTGGGATCTATGCCTTTGAATGACGGACCTCTGAAATCACACAGGGATGAAGTCTCCGATGCCCCAAGCCATGACGCTGATTGCATCACTGGCCTACAGAGTGCATACAACCATAGGCCACAATGGAAATGAAGAGCTTTACAACAGAAAGCTCTGCGTCGTGCGTCACAGTTCAGAAAGTTAATTTACTGCCTGGCTTCCATCTCCTGCTTCAGAGCGAGGCGGAGCAGGCAGGTTGAAACAGACAGCCCAGACTTAAATACATCAATTTAGACATACGAACACGATTGTATCCCTAAATAAATCAATCTATTTAATATGTTTTTATGTAAATGTGTAGGAATTTCAGAGGGGCGCAGCCCCTGAGCCCTAATGGAGAAACCCCCCTGCAAGTGGACTCTGATGGTGCCCTTAGAAATGAGAAATTGTAAATTCTCTGTTATTTCATAATGTTTCCCCAGAGATTTTCTGGAGTCCCATGGGGAAATATTTCATGGCCGGCCGTTTTTCAGTAAATCAAGCAATCGTGATGCAAGATGCTAACTCCCATATCAGCGCATTCCAAGAGGCTGAGAATATTGTAACGTTGTCCATACTGGTGACAGGAATGTGCTCCTACTGCAAAGCAAATGGGCTTTGCACAGTGTATCTCTTTGGTGCAAACTCAAGAACAAGCTGCACTCGAGTGCATGGATCTTTCATCCTGTAATAAGGTTTAACATTATTAATTCAACAGTACATCAATGATAATGAAGCACATTAGGCTCCACAAAGGTGACAGAGAGTAGTAGATTTGCAAGCCATGAAGTTTTTTTAGCAGATTATCAAAGTTACAAAATCAGATCATTCAAATTAGTCATAAATCAATAACCACCTTCTAAAAGCTTTGTTCTGTATAATACAAAGTGAGTCAAATTAACTAATAGAAAGGCAAGCTACTTAAAGTTGTCATATGTAAATCGAATAAGATTCAGTTTCCCCTGAATGGAAATTCCCTGTTGTTAAGCAAATAATTCATATGAGGTTGGGGAAAGTTAAGCAGCAGATGTCAGCAAGTAAAGCCTCTAAAGGCAGAATCAAATAAAGATTCAGTATGGCAAAGAAGATGGATTTGCTCAGGAGTCTAACTTTTTGAGCTGGAGCAGAATAGGACATATAATCTCAAAAGAGTAAAAGGGGCCTCTGAATCTAACTAGATCAGCAATGCACAATTAAAACATACCATTCTCAACAAAATGCAGCACTCCCTACAGTTACCAGTTGCTGGAAAGTGGGTACTAATTAGAATTGACTGTTCTCCAATGAGGATCAGCCATCGCACAATAGATGTTTACAGCTGCACAGCCTTCAGGAGATATTTCGCAAAGGATCAAATATCGCGGTCAGCCTGTTCCAGGCACAGGTGTGAAAATTCCCTACTCAGCTTTCCGAGAAATTCACAATGATAATTCTCACAGAAACTAAAACATTTGCACCAATTTAATTAATTCTAGACACTGGACCTCGGCTCCTGAAACAAGAGAAAGACTGAGAGGGAAAACACATCAGCCAAAGGCACATTTTCAATGTTAGCATGAGTCATTTAAACTGAGGCATACATTAACTATGACCAGCTTAAAGTGAAATCACTTCCAATAGTCAACTTTAACATGGAAATCACACTTTGTAAATGAGTATATGATGTGCATTAGTACATATGTTAGATAAAAAGAAGAGTAGTGACAGAGCACCACCACGCCACAATTCTGCCCATATGTGAATATTGAACATGGAAGAAATCAGTAGCGATGACAACCATGTTCATGCAAGTACATGTATCCTGATGGTGGCCACTGTGGAGTGCACCCCTGGCATTCTGTAACCTGGTTTTATGCATTTCTTGTTCCTTTTCTGCCAATCTGTCAACCTTCATTTATTTGTTTAGCAAATAATTTTTTCCGTTTGATTTCGGTATTAAATGCAGTAACATCACGTTTAAAATGAGTTGTAATAAAAATTAATCAATGACACCAATGTAAATCAGGTGCATATCTTTCAATAGTAACGGAATCTCTTTTGCCCGGTACTACACAGCACTCTACGAAGCTAGATCACAAGCGAGTGAGACTCAAATAATTAATTACCTTGACGAAATCGAGCTTCCTCAACTCTCTCAGGTGGAGAGGGATAGGCTTGAGGAAGACATAACCCTGGAAGAAGTAACAGAGGCCATTGGCCACCAGAAGTCGGGGAAAACCCCGGGCCCGAATGGACTCCCAGGGGAATTTTTTAAACTCCACAGTATCCTCCTGGCCCCACATTTACTTAAGATGTTTAGACATCAAAAGAACATGGGACTCTCTCACTGGACCTTAGAACGGCTACGGTGGTGGTAATACATAAAGCAGGGAAACCCCCCGATGACTGTGGGTCCTATCGACCCATCTCGCTACTTAATATAGAAACAAAGATCCTGGCCACTATCCTCGCGATGCGTCTCTTACCAGTTATCACCCCTTTGATACACAGAGACCAGTCTGGATTTATGCCAAAGCGGGCCACACGCTACAACCTGCGGCGCGTGGCTAATTGGATGGATGCAGTTCGAGGCCGGGAGGGGGCCCATCTGCTCCTTTCCCTTGACACCGGGAAGGCGTTTGATACCATCCACTGGCCCTTTATGAAATGTACTCTGGAGAAATTTGGATTTGGTCCAGGGTTTAGGGAATGGTTGACGCTTCTATACAATGCGCACGAAGCTAAGGTTCGGGTTAATGGGGCTACCTCGACGAACTGGCCGATTCAAAGGGGCACTAGACAGGGCTGCCCCCTCTCCCCCTTACTTTTTGACCTCATATTCGAACCATTGGCCTGTGTTGTTAGAGCCTACCCTGGGTTGGGTGGTTTTGTAGACGAATCCCAACTTCTGGATGAAGAACGCATATCTTTATATGCGGACGACATCCTACTGTATGTTACGAACCCGACTGAGACACTCCCTAAAATCCTGCAAATTTTTGAAGAATATGGGCGTCACGCAGGGTATAAGATCAATTAGAGTAAATCCACCCTGTACCCGGTGGGAGGGGTGGTGGAACCCCAGACTTACCCGAGTTGTCTACAATGGTCGACAGAGGGGTTTACCTACCTTGGCCTCTACATCACCACAGATGCAGATGTTAGCTTAGAACGTAACATCAGACGGGTCCTTTTAAACTTTCAGGAAGATGTCAGAAGATGGAGGAAGCTCCCACTGATGATCATGGGGAGGGCCGCTATATATAAAATGATTACACTCCCCCAGTTGTTTTACATGTTGCAAAACACTTACTGTAAGATACCAGAAACCGTGTTTAGAAGTATAGACAGTGAACTACGCCTGCTTTTATGGGATGGGGCCCATCCACGAATCACACTCCAAACGCTACAGAGAAACCCATATAATGGGAGTTTGGCCCTACCAGATATTAGGGCATACTACAGAACGTCCCATCTCATTGTAATCAATGAATGGATACACGCTCCTGGTGATCATCCGACGTATAAACTGGAATGGCTGAAATTTAGAGAGCGCACACACTTACATTATATATATGGGGGCAAGGGAAGTAGCCGGTTGCTGCAAGCTACCCAAAGAGCAATGGAGGCGTGGAAAAGAGCTGAGCAGCTAATGAAATGGGACGGAAAACCCACTAGAGAGACCCCCCTATGGGAGGGAACTAGACTAGCTGAAATTGGAAAACTGAGAGGCTTCAGGCAGTGGGATTTAATAGGCATTTCCAAAATAGGGGATATCTTAGAGAAAGGCACATTAGCCTCATTTACCACACTACAAGCCACATATCAGCTCCACGACACTGAAGCCTATGCATATCTCCGACTGAAACATGCTTGGTTGGCGGAGGGATTGGACAGGGAGACGCTGCCGGAATATGCCCCGCTGGAAGGTCGACTTCTGCAAGAGGAGATTCCAGTCAAAGCCATTTCGTTTACATATAGAACACTAATCAACAATATGCCTGATAAACTGGGTCCACTGCGAGCTAGATGGGAGCTTACCACTGGCCAAATGGATGACATTGATTGGGAGGTCGCTCTTATGCATCCACGCGAAGTGGCAATTAAACTAAGGTTGTGTCTCATACAATATAAAATTTTACATCGGACCTACTTTGATAGAGTAAGGCTACATCAAATAGGGAGAACAGCAACCCCGGACTGTCTTAGATGCCGCACAGCGTGCGGAACATTTATACACACCCTCTGGGAATGTAACAGGATTCAAGCGTACTGGGGGAAGATTGTGAGAGAGCTTAACAATATACTGGAAGTCCAACTTGAGTTGGAACCTAAGTTTCTCCTCATGGGAATCCCCACAGATGTGGATCTCCCACGACACAAACTCACATTGGCCAATTTAAGGCTGGTGGTAGCTAAGCGGGATATAGCTAGATACTGGGGTGCCCAACAACTGCCTACACTTCATGAATGGAGAACAAGTCTTGATCTGTATATGGTCACGGAACAAGTGACTTACAAGGCATGGTACTGCCCTCGGAAATTCCGGAAGATATGGGCTCCTTGGATAAAATATTATGGTTTGGAGGTAGGGGAGGAAGAGGAAAAAACGGGAGTGATATCGGGAAGATCGGGGGAAGAGCCTTGAATATTGTAATGTTTGACCCTACTGTTGATGTCTGTGAATAATATAATTGTAACCCTCTCTGCTCGTATGCAGCCGGAGTTTGAGCCCATTTACATGCTCACCTTCAGAAGACATGTTGCTATATTATTTGCCCTTCGAAATTGCTATAGACTGACATTTAAGCTGTATCATGTATTCATGATTTGTTTGTTGTTAAGTTCAACCTATAAAACAAAAATAAAAACATTTTTTTTTTTTAAATAGTAACGGAACCTCAACAGTGAGAATCGCAAAGAAGAAATAAATGGACTAAGAGTAATCAATGTGTATTTTAGAGCAAAAACAAAGTACACGCATAAAGTCTGAGTCGTTAATCACGCATGTAATCGTAGCCAATTATGGTAAACTGTCCCGCTGAATACCTTCTGCTTTCCCACTTTAATTGTTACGACCTCTAGTGATTATAGTGATGACTCGCTTGCAAATTCCTTGGTCACTCAGTTGTTTCACAGTTGAAGCTATAGATTTTATTCCATCAGTTTATTTGCATCGTATTGATTTTATATCTATCTTGCATGACAAATCTTAACAATACAGCTATTATTTTATTTTTCAGTCCTGAGTCTGAGCCAGTGTGACGAGGGATGAGGAGTGGTGGGCACCATAAGTGCACATGACGGTTTGGATGGCCGTCTTAGGATGGCCAAACCAGGGGCGTAACACAGGCCCCCGCAGCCCCTGCGGTGCGGGGGGCACCCAAGCTCCAGGGGGCCCCCTCAGCACAGTACTTCGGCCAGAGAGCTCCTAATTGAGCTCGGAGGGGGCCCTTCCGCGTACCTTGCAGGGGAGCCCCCTCATGTTTTGTTACGCCACTGGGCCAAAACGTCCTGCGCACTTAGCATTTCACCACCCGGCTGTTTTGCACAGCCGGGTGGAGAACAGTCCCAGGCACTGTCTAAGCTCCCAGCCAAGCTGCTCAGGCCAATCACGACGCTGCTGTCATGCTGGTAATACTATTACCAGCATGACAGCAGCGTCGTGATTGGCTTAGGGGAGTCTGGGAGCCTGTGTGCTGACAGGAGTCGAAAGAGGACTGAGGAGAGGCGGTGGCCGGCAGGGAAGTCACATTTTCTTTTTTCTTTTACATTTGCCCTCCCCTGACCCTCCCGCTGCCCCACCACTTCTGTACCACAGCAGCCACCACTGTATCAGGATATATTGTTTAACTGCATTATTTCTCTACTTTTTGGTTTTTGGGCAGAAAAAAAAATGATATGAGATTTACTCCCGATCTTCACTCTGCCTTCATACATCAGTCTCCTTAATCACTGGATTATTCATTTTTGAGGTCACTAAAACTGTTGCCACTGATTTGTGCTGGTTTAGAATGTGCTTATTGTAATTGCCCAATAGCAATGTAGAAATGTGGGCATCTAAGTTGTCATTATGAGTAGCTCAGGAAACAGTCATTATTTCCCGACCACCGGAGTAACACACTGGGGGCACTAGCAACTCTAGACTGGGAAAATATGGGACATTACAAGAAGGTCCCTGATGGTCAGCTAGGAGATGAGGAATTACTGGGAGATTCACTAATTTCTTGTCTGATCTCCCCAGTAATCATTCATTTGACCTACACTTTCACCTCTGTGAAGATAAACATCTCATACTTCCAATGTTGCCAGGGAATGCTGTCCCGGCCCTATTGAATTAAGTGTCAGCTCATAATAAGAGCCATTCTTGTTTCTCTTCATGTCCTGTGTGAGTACATGAAAATCCTCCAAACATACCTTGGCATTCATTTTGCAGACTTGAACTAGACACCATGAGTCCACAAACACTGTTTGTTTTATATAGTTTCATTTAACTGTGACATTAACATTCTTTGCCTTAGGACTTCTTCCTCAATACTCCTTTTCAGAATCCATAGGTGTTAGTGAAAGCCTTTCCTTGTTTTCTTCTGAAGTAGGTTTCTTGCTTTCTCATATTATTCACACTCTCTGAAAAGTGATAAAGACTTGCACATCTGGTTCATGGATTTGGTCAACTGTGTTGAATGGGGACCCAGGGGAACTTGGCGCGAGCCGGTGTCCCCCTGTTTTTTCGCGCGGTGGGACAGTCCACGCGGCGCGATAGGTGTAGATAGGGTAAGGGGCGGGATTAGCAGGTAGGTATTTATAGGCGGGTTTTGGCGGGAGGTTTACTGTGAGGGGAGGTTAGCGGCGTTTTGTCCTTGACACCCTGTCGTCGTTTATTTACTACAAGGTTTAATTAATTACCTTCAATGGCGGAGGGCGCTGCTGTCAGCGAGGCGCTCCGCATCCTGTGCGCGGCAGGCCGGGAGGACCTGCTGAGGCCCGGCGTGTCAGCTGCTGTGACGGCTGGCGTGAGGCGCCCGAGGCGGACCGCGGCGCTTGGAGTGGCGGAGGCTGTGGCAGCATGTTTGCCGTCGCACGGCCGTGCTCCTTTGGTGCCCCTCAACACCGGAGCTGTGCGAAGAAGTCATCAGAGCCGCGGCCGTTCTTCACGGCGGAGCGGCAGTGGCAGGCTGCGGGCGTCGCACTGCTCGTCAGCGCAGGAGAGAGAGGCAGGTCAGTTGGGTGCAGTCTCCACCCCTCTTGTGGGCCGGGCGAAGAGGCGGGCTTTACATGGGAGTGGGACCGCCCCCAGGAGCCTTTCTTTCCCGGGTGTACAGGGAAGCCTTGTTAGGGGGCGGGGCCAGTGTGTTAAGGCTGCAGTTTCCTTCTCTGTACCGGCAAGCCCCTCTCCTGCAAAAAGGGCTCATTTGGGGCCAATTTCATTTTGGAGCAGCGTTTTTTCTGGAAAAGTAAATTCACAGTTGAATATAGCGCCTCCTGTTTCATCTGACAGGCGCCCTTCTTCTCTAGTGGATTATTCCAGTGACATTGGGGAGGAAAACATGGGGGTTTCAACAATTTCTTCAGTTTTACATGTTAATAAAATGCAGTCGGCTACGAGTTTGCAGGTGGGTGGGGAGGTTTTTGAGGGGGCCATGTCGAGTTTTGTTCAGTCACCAGTGCCCAGAGGCCCCCCGGTTGATAAATCACAGGCTTGCATTAAGAATTCACTTGATGAGGGGCAGCTGGACCAATCAGAATCGGTAGTTATTGAAGATGTCCCTGAATTTTTCGAGGCACCTGAATTTTTTCCACACAGTGATCTTGACGTCTTGACTCCTGAACATGTTCATTTTTCTTCTGGTTCTGAGTCGCTTTTTCCAGTTTCTCGCCCACCACCCTATAGTCACCCCCAGTTTAATTTTGATTCCTCATTTGGACCGCAGAGTGGTCAATGGGTGTGGGTAGGACATGCGGACACCCCAACGCAGGTATTAGGCAGATCTGAGCAGGGGGTTGGGGCTAGCAAATCTTCAGCGTCTTCTAGCAAGAGCGGCTGGAAGGTCTCACCATCAACAGCTTCTCGGCCAACGACTGGTGTTTCCAGTTCTGTGAATGCGGAGCATTTTGTGGCTTTGGGTACATTATCAGGTACACAGGGCGGATCAGGTGCGGATTTGTGGGTTATGGCCGGGCATGCAGAGCGGATGCCTGTGACCAATTGGAAGTTTTATGATGGGGGGGGTGGGGGACGGGGAAATGCCTGGTAAAAGCAACACGGATTTGGAAATCTTTGATGACCAATTGGAATATGGTGATGTTTATGACAATATAAATGAAGGGGAATTGTTGGAAGGAAGTGATGTTCATATAAGTGGTTTGAATCAAGAACAGGTTTTTTCAAAGGGAGGGTCGGGGGCAACCACTGTTGTTAGTATGTTGCAGAAGTCAAGAGCGGACAGCGCAACGGATCGAGAACAGCGACACGGTCATCGTCAGCGTGATGATCATCACGAATTCCAGAAACGTGCGGCTCAGCTAACGACAGGTAAGCCTCATTGGTGGGCTGCTTGGTCTCAACCTTCAACTGGAAAGTGCAATACACGTTCTGTGGGGGTGGGTGATGCTTCGGTGACTGAGGTAGTTGGGTTGGTTAGGGGGGAAGGTGTAGGGCAGGTGACAGATCAGTCATCATCAAACAACGTTGCCGGGATCAGTGAGGTTATAAGTCAAGTCACACAGTCTTCTCGTGTAGATAATTCCAGTCCTAGTCAGGCGGTGGGAGTTGAGGTTAGTGTTCATTGGAAGCTTCCTTATATGGGTTTAGCTATGCCATTGGGGACACATCTTTCTGATAAGCCCAAAAACAAGATTTGGCAACACGAGTTTGTTGATGTGTTTAAACTGCTCCATAGGGACATTCAGGCCAAGGAAGGGTCCAAGGAAGAGGAATGGGAGCTTGCTAGGCGTCCCAGGTTCCCCAAAAACATTGAAAACTGGACTGCAGCATTTTTGATCTACGCCAGTGTGTATTGTGAAAAGCACAATGATAGGGCAATTGCTCTTTTCAAATACATGGACATCATTCGTAAGGCCCAATTGCACTTCGGTGGCTTTGCGTGGCTCAGCTACGATGAGGAGTTCAGGGCTAGAGTCAGTATTTTCCATGATAAACCTTGGGGCGATGTTGATCAAGAACTTTGGCTTCAATGGATGTCCTCTACCCAACCGCCTGCATCAACACATACGGCAAGTGGTTTGCCTATTACTTATCGCCCCTTTCAGCCTTGCCCCGCCCAAATTGGGGCGGGTTGGTTTGGTAGAGGACAGCTTCCAATATCTGGAGCCTGTTGGAACTTTAACCGGGGTATCTGCACCAGGCAATTTTGTAGGTTCAAGCATGAATGTTCACAATGTGGGGGAAAACATGCTATTACACAATGTTTCAGTAACCAGCGCTTTGGAGAGCAAGGGCGGTTCCCAAGGGGGAGGGGATCAGTTTTCCAAACTATGCCAAAGGGCGCATACTCCAATTAAGTTGTCAAGCATGGCATCGTGGCTTGGGGAATACCCGGACTCTGCAGTTGCTTCTAAACTCTATTGGGGGATTAGGGATGGTTTCAAGATTGGGTATCAAGGGCCAAGATATAATCGTTGGGCTGATAACCTGAAATCTGCAAAGGAATTGCCACAGATTGTGCAAGAGAAATTGGATGTGGAGTTAACAGCTGACAGGATAGCGGGTCCTTTTAGGCAGTGCCTCATGCAACATTTGATTGTATCCCCTTTGGGTTTAGTACCTAAGAAAGTGGCTGGGGAATTTCGTCTAATTCATCATTTATCATGGCCGGAGGGGCAATCTATTAATGACTTCATTTCCCCCGATGACTCTAATGTTTCCTATGCCTCAGTAGATGATGCATTAAGATTGGTGAGGTTGGCCGGGCCGGGTGCGGAGTTAGCGAAGAGTGACATTCAGTCAGCTTTCCGTTTATTACCCATACATCCATCAGATTTTGAGCTTCTAGGCATGTTCTTCAATGGAGCATTTTATGTAGACAGAGTTCTCCCTATGGGCTGCTCAGTGTCTTGTGCTCTTTTTGAAATGTTTAGTTCCTTCTTACAATGGTATTTTTCAAAACGAAGTGGTCACAAATCTGTATGTCACTATTTGGATGACTTTATGTTCATTGGAGAGGCACATTCAGACCAGTGTCACAGAGCTTTAGGCATCTTTCAGGACATGGCTGAGGAGTTCGGTGTTCCACTGGCTCCTGAAAAAACTGAGGGTCCTTGCACCAGGCTCACTTTTTTGGGTATAGAAATTGACACTCAAGTCATGATGGCTCGCTTGCCGTCTGAAAAAGTGAAGGAAATTAATTCATTTTTATTGGAGGTTCTTGGAAAAGACAAACTTGAGCTCAGGCAGGTTCAGCGTTTACTCGGCTACCTAAACTTTGCTTGTCGGGTGGTCAGGGCAGACAGGACTTTCTGCAGACATTTGGGGATGGCGATGTCAGGAGCATTCCTTCCCCATCACAGGATTAGAATTACTGGGGGGGGCGTGGTTTCGGCGCCGCACAAGATGGCTGCCTGAGCTGGGAGCTCCCCGCGCCGGAACGAATAATGAGCCGCGGGTGCGTTATTTCGCATTCCTCATGAGCGGACTCCAACGTTTTGTGAACCGGAAGATGCGGTGAGCCTGGTGAGGGGTTTCTGAATACGGAGCGCATCGCGCTTCTCGTCACTTTCGCCATCATTACGATCCCCTCAGCGAGCCCGCCTTCTGGATTGCTGTGATATCACCCTCTAGCGGTGCACACCCTCGCTATACAGCCTTTCATGGAAATGACGGCGGAACACCTCCAGAACATGGTGAGCCGTTTTTCGTTTTGATGCGTGGCATTTTTCATCAACTTTTTCGCCGAAATTCAGGGTGCCTCAGAACGGCCGCCATTTTGTTTCCATTTTTGCTCCCTGAGGCCTTCTACTTTCTCCTCATAGCAGATACTGAGCATGCATTCCTCAACTGGCGGCTGAGCTTCATTGTTCCTTTTGATACTGAAGATGTTTCTCAGGTCTTACCTTTTCACAATATTAACATTATGCTAACAATTTTTCTTATGCTGACATATTTCCTATGGTGATTTCTTCATGCAACCTACGTGTCAACTCTAATATCTAAGCCACTCCTCTCCTTATCTCATACCTTTGGACTATTTTTACGGAGGTTTTGCTTCTTGACATCAGTCATTCGTCCGCTTAAAACTGCAGAATTCTCTTTGTGGTCTTGAGGATATTTTTCTCATCTCATCATCTTTTGAAGGAACATTACTCCCACAGCTACCACTCAACATTGTTTTACTGGATTAATATTTGTGTATGGGTAGAATACGCAAACCTCAATTTATCTTTGTCTCTAAAACTTCTTCCATTGCGACATCTGCGCCTCCTGTGTCATCTAGTTCTTCTTCACTCGCTACAGACATGGCTGGAGTGACTTCTGCTACGTAATCAGTCATCACAATCAATCCCACATAAATCTTCTCCGCCTACGACTACACCTAAAAGATTGAAGCAAGACTCTCCACCTCCAGAAAAGACATCATCTCCTCCCATCTCCTTGGAGTTGTTATTAGAGGAAATACGTGCCTTACGTCCGTTTGTGGAGGAGACGAATAATAAAATGCAATTTTTGGAAGAAAAATGGTCTTCAATGGAGGGTAGGGTCTCTACAATGGAGCAACAACTTTCGACTGTTCAAGCTGATTCTCAAAGACTTTCCTCCCTGGAGAAAGAGGTTCGCAAACTCCAACAGCATACAGAAGATTTGGAAAATCGCAATAGGAGGAACAACTTACGAATTTATGGTCTTCCTGAAGCTTTGGAAGGGGATGATCCTGTCGCTTTTTCACTTCCTTCTTGCCAAGATTACTGGACATGCCTACTTCCTCCACTCTTAGTATTCAAAGAGCCCACAGACTTGGTCCTCGTCCTTCATTGTCTTCAACTTCGGTTAGGCCCCGAGGAGTCATTATCCTCTTCCTGAAATTTACTGATTTGCTATCAGTCCTTTCTGCAGCCAGAGCAAAGCGGCAACTTTCTTGGCTTGGCCAGAGAGTTTTTCTGTCTCAAGATGTCTCCAATGCTACAGAAGGCAGACGCAAAGAATTCCTTAGTCTTCGACCTCCACTCCGCTCATTGGTAGCTCGCTATGGCCTCTTCCATCCTTGCATTTTTAAGGTGATTTTCCAAAATCATACCCAGTCTTTTGAGGATCCTGCGGAACTCAGGAAGTTCATACACTCTCACTCTTCAACTGGCATGGCTATTGCTGGTCCTTCTAATGGTTGACATGTTATATTCATTTATGTATTTTGCCTAGAGTTTCCATGCTATTAATGTACGATTTGAATATGTTTAAGAAAAGTTTTGCCTATGCTTTCTCTCAGCCACGATATAGTTCTCGTTAACATCTTTTACGGTTAATTCCTCTTTATTCCCCTTTTTCTGTCTTCGATTATATGCTGTCCCTGTAATCCGTATCTGTTTGTGTCCTCCTATTTTGTCAAAGATATATCTTCTAATGTTTCCTATTTTTCTTCTTTATTCGGTCCGCCTGCGTACTTTTGTTTGTTCTGGTGTGGTCCGGAGTTCCTGGTTTGGATGGTTCGTCTTCCACGCGTCACCACTCCCCCAGTCTTATTTTGTTCTTGTCCCCCTCAGGTACGTTTCCACAGTCGTCCTTTTGGATATGTACTGTCTCTTCTTGTATTCTTCCTTCTCCTCGTCCTTTTTCCCCTTCCTTTCTTACCTCTTTTTTCTTCTTGCCCATTGGTACCTCTTTTTATGTTTCTATCATTGCATATTTTGCTTGTTTAAATATTTAATGTTTTTACATTCAGAGTTATCTCCTGGAACGTAAAAGGTTTTATCAACCCTATTAAAAGACAGAGAATCCTTTCCCACCTTGCCTCTTATAACCCTGATCTGTTTTTTTACAAGAGACCCATCTTACAGAAATTGAGGCATTAAAATTAAAAAGGAGCTGGGTGGGTACGGTTTTATTCTCCCCATCTGTTAATAAAAAAAATGGTGTCATAATTTTGTGTCATAAGAAATTGAACTGTAAAGTCCTATCACAAGAAATGGACACAGATGGTAGATGGATACTAGCTAAATTGTTAATTAATACTGTTCCTTTAACTGTTTTTAATGTTTATGGGCCTACACAATGTGACTGTTCTTTTTGGCCTCTGATTACGCAAAAGTGTATCCAATTTCAAGATGATTTTTTTATACTGGGAGGCGATTGCAATCAAGTTGTAGATCCATTTCTCGACCGTCAATCCAAGGTTCGCTTTGTCCCACACAAAACCCATAGACACTTTCTTGATACTATCTCTCAGACATATCTCATTGACTCTTGGAGACTTTCTCACCCTGATACTTTGGACTTCTCCTTTTTCTCTCCTCCTCATGCTTCTCTCTCTCGCCTAGATTATATCTTTCTTTCTCAATCCTTATCTCAAAATTTACTGTCTTCCTCTATTGAACCTATAGTCATTTCGGATCATGCCCCTATTGTAACAGATCTTGATTTACTCCCTCCGCATCCCAGGTCCTCTCGATGGCGTTTTAATAACTCTCTTCTTTTAGACCCTCTCTTCTCTTCCTCCTTTCGTTCCTTTGCTAACGAATTCTTTGATCTTAACTGTGATCCCAATCTCTCCCCCCATATCATTTGGGACTCTTTTAAGGCCACTGCAAGAGGTTTTATCATAGACTTCGTCTCAAAAAAAGAAGAAGCGTTTTTTGCAACAACGAAAAGCTACTTTGGCACATATTAAGCTTCTAGAACATGAATTTTACACTTCTTCGAAAGATTCCATCTCACCAGAATTGATACAAGCCAAACTCGCTTTTAACAAATCCACCACTGACAATGCGTCCTCTGTACTTCTTCGTAGTAGTGCCCGTTTCTATGGAGGCCGTAATAAAACAGGGAAACTTTTAGCAAATTACCTCAAAACGCGCAAAGAACGTACCCTCATAGACTCTATTTATTCCTCTAATAATTTCCTTTTGCATAAAGATCAAGAAATACTTAATGAATTTAAACTTTTTATCAAAATCTTTATATTCCAGAGTCCCCTCCCTCCTCCTCTCTTATTAAGGCCTACCTTGATAAAATTCCTGCCCCTTCTAACCCCCATCTTAATCTTTTTGATCTTGAAACTGACCTATCCCTTAATGAACTTTCTACTGCTTTAAATGCTCTCACTAAAGGGAAAACTCCTGGCCCAGATGGATTTTCTGTTGAATTTTATTTACATTTTTCCGAGTTATTACTTCCAAAACTCTTAACACTTTTTCATTCTTTTTATTTAACTGGTAAGACAGAAGGTTCCTTTCAGGAAGCTACAATCTGCCTCATTCCTAAAGAAGGTCGAGATCCAAAATTTTGTAAGAATTATCGTCCGATCTCCCTGGTTAATGTTGACTACAAGTTATTTGCCAAATCGCTCGCTTTACGTTTAGATCCCCTCATGCCTCACCTTATAGGTAAGGAGCAGTGCGGTTTTGTCAAGGGGAGACTTACCTCGGATAATTCCCGTCTTTTCCTCAATGTTTTAAATAAAGTTCCCTCCCTCTCCACTTCCCTGGCGGCTATCTCTGTTGACGCAGAGAAGGCCTTTGATAGAGTAGATTGGTCCTTTTTATTTGCCTCATTGCAATGGCACGGTTTTGGTCCTAAACTGATTTCACTTATCTCTTTACTTTACTCTGCTCCCAAAGCTTCGGTATTAGTCAATGGTCGAATCTCATCTTATTTTCCTCTTCAACGTGGCGTTCGTCAAGGTTGCCCTTTATCCCCTCTTCTTTTTGTCCTCGCTCTTGAACCCTTTTTATCTTCTATTCGTAATAATGATTCTATCTCCGGTTTTTCTTATGGTGACCATCAATTGAAACTTTCTGCTTATGCAGACGATATTCTTTTATTCATTTCTGCTCCAGAGACCTCTATTCCCCCTTTATTACTTGAATTTGATTCTTTTTCCCAGGTCTCTGGCTATAAAATTAATTCAGATAAGACCGAGATTCTCCCCTTACAAAATTCTGTCTTCCCCATTCCTTTTCTTCCACAGGATTTGCCTGGAATAGTTCAAAAATTAAATATCTAGGCATATGGTTTTCTAATTCCATTATTTCTTCAATTAAATTAAACATGTCTGCAGTTTTATCCCGAGTTGAGAACTTACTCTCTTCCTGGAACCCTCTATTTCTCTCTTGGTGGGGTCGATTAGATTCTATTAAAATGATGATTACTCCAATTTTAACTTATACTCTCTCCATGCTCCCCATTCATATCCCCGCTCTTTATTTTAAACGGATCGACTCATGCCTCTCTGAATTTCTCTGGAAAAATAAAAAAGCCAGAATCGCTTTGTCTTCTCTTCGTAAGACCAGATCCAATGGTGGGGTGAATTTTCCGGATTTTCGTCTCTATCACAAATCCTTTTCCCTTCGTCAGGCTTCGAGATGGATCACATCTGATTCTTCCCCCTTCACCCCACTTTGGCTCTCTATTGAACACATTTTACTATTACCCTTTTCTTTCAAGGAAATTATAACTTTTTCTACCAAAAACTCCCTTACCTCCCTTCCCTTATTTAAACACACCTGTTCCCTTTTGAAACCCCTGGTCCAACCCACTCCTATCTCTCGCGAATCCTTCTTAGAATCCTCTATTTGGTACAACTCTCTTATTATCTTTAACAACAGACCCGTTTTTTGGAAAGCGTGGAGACTCAAAGGAATTATCTGGGTTAAGCATCTTTTCAATGGACTTTCACCATGTTCTTTCCCTCAATTTCAGGCTTTATTCCATTGTCCCCGTTCCTTTTTACAGAAGTTTACCACTCTTATGGCAATCATTCTTGAAGTTTACTACTCCCTTCCCTCTTTAACCTCAACTAGCGTCCAAAATCCTCTTCTTAAAATACTCCTCTCTCTACCCAAAGCCTCCCTTGTATACAAATTTTTCTTAGCCCCCAATCCATACAGAACAAAATCTAAGTTGGAACTTTCTTGGGAATCTGATCTGGGTTGTGAATGGAATATCGCCTTCTGGGATAAACTTTGGACCAGATCTCTCAAAATCTCTCGTTCTGCCTCTCTTACCCAATCTATGTTCTTTCTTTATCACAGACTTTATCTTACCCCTGCCTCTATAGCCCGTTTCTCCTCTTCTACTGATTCTAACTGTTGGACTTGTGGTTCCTCTAATGCTAATCTCATTCATCTTCTCTTTCTCTGTCCTTCGGTTTGTGACTTTTGGGGGAAGGTTTGGTCATATATCTCCCGACTATTTAAGATCTTCATTCCTCACTCTATACCCCTCCTCTTTGTTGGCAGTCTCTCTGATTCCCTAGATCTCCCCTCATATAGTCACGGTCTTTTTGATCTCATGCTTGCTCTAGCCTTCCAACATATCTTTTTAATTGGAAAACCCTCACAAAATTATCCATACAACACTGGTGGAATAGCCTTTGTTCCTTTCATAGGCTTGATGTTGCCTTCGCCTCCTCATGTAAACCAATGGTCAATAGAGAATTCTTCTGGTTACCCCTTACCACCTACTTAGATCAGATTGTTTTAAAAAGAACTCGCCTTTAGCCTCTGAAAACTTTAAACCTCCTTGAATGATATTATCTCTGTTCTCTACTTCTTATCCTTCTTGACTTGATAAATGATTCTAATTAATTAATAACTCATTATTTCTATTCTATATATAATATGCATTGTGATATATGATTTCCTTTTATTCCAGAGTGTTAGCAGTTCCTTCTTCCCCCCTTCTCCTCCTCCTCCCTTCCTTCCTCCCTTTCCCTACCTTATATAAAAATTCCCAAAATGGCTTCTATTCTTCACTTTAATGTACTAGCCAAAGATTTTTGTAATATTTCTCCTTTTATATGCTATCTTTGTAATGCTGGTATGTTATATTTTTTCTTCTGTTTTTATTGGATGTTAAATAAAGCTTTTCAAACTTAAAAAAGAATTACTAAAGCCATCAAGGAGGATCTGGTCATTTGGTTGAAATTTCTGGAAGATTTTAATTGAGTCTCCCTCTTTTTTGTGGAAGACAATACCATCTGGCAGATCCAGCTTTTTTCAGACGCATCTGGGGCCCATGGTTTCGGTCTGTTCTGGGAGGGGCGCTGGTGTGCTGAGAAATGGCCGTCTCATTGGATGCGGCATGGTCGCAGTATTGCCTTCCTGGAATTATTCCCTCTTATTGTTGCTTTGTTAGTTTGGGGTGAAGAATTTCGGAATAGGTGTGTGCTTTTTCACGTTGATAATATGGCAGTGGTCAATCTTGTCAATAATCAAAAAGCAAAAGACTCACGGGTGTTACGCCTTTTGCGTGTTTTCATGCTGCAGAGCCTCAAATTGAATATTGTTTTCAGAGCCAGACACATCCCGGGCATTAACAATTCTATAGCAGACGCGCTGTCTCGCTTTAATTGGCAGAAATTCCGCAGTCTGGCGCCTGGGGCAGACCTCTCCAAAACTCCGATTCCGCAGAGCACCTGGGTGCTGGGGGACTGAGGATCATCGAATTGGTGGAAAAATCTGTAGCTCCTGCCACCAGACGAAGCTATCAACAGGCCTGGAGTGAATTTTTAAGTTATGCAGAATCTCATAACTTTGATGGGCATTCAGTTGGTAACAGAAGTTTCATTTTACAGTTTGTGTTGCACTTGATTAACAAGGGCCTGTCACACACGACCATCTCTGGGAAATTGGCTGGGATTTCCTTTTATGGGCAGTTATGGTGGGGTCAGGACTTGGTGGGTGATGTTTTGTTAAGACGCATGTTAAAAGGTTTTAGTAGAGAGCGCTCTTATTCTTTGCCGTTACGTGAGCCAGTTACTTTTGCTCTTTTACAACAGTTGTTGTTGCAACTGCCAGTTTGCTGTTATGATTTTTGAGAGGTTTCACGTTTTCGGCTTTGCATGATCTGGTTGTTCTTTGCTGCTTTCAGGGTCTCCGAATTATTGGGACTAAGAGACCAGTTGGGCATTCAGAGCAGTGAAGTTCAAGTACAGGGGGACAAACTGAGGTTTTGGTTGAAGAGGTCTAAAACCGATCAACTGGGCAAAGGCACATGGGTCCAACTAAGCAGCAGTGGAGTGCCGGATTGCTGCCCTTTGGGGGAGTGGGAGTCATTTGTAAATTCCGATGGTTTTTTGCCTGGGGCTATATTCTCTCATAAGAATGGGTCTAAAATCTCCAGTGCTCATTTATCGGTGGTTTTACGGAAAACTTTGATTAAACTGGGAAAAAACCCATTACTGTTTGGGACGAACTCTTTTCGTATAGGGGCAGCTACTGAAGCAGCCAGGTTGGGTTTGGGTTGGGAGGACATCAAGAGGATTGGGAGATGGAAATCTGCTTGTTGCACTCGCTATGTCAGGAACTAATAATATAATAATTTTATTGCACCATTGCTGTTTGCTAATTTTGTTTTCTCCATCTAGGTTCCGTAAAAGGCACATTGTCAACAAAAATGCGTACATGGATAATAGGTCACTCCTTCATTAAATGGGCAGCCATCTTTGCAGACAACAGATTTACGGCAGAGCACTTGGACTTCCCAGCAAAGGTCACAAAGTTTTCTCGAAAGGGAAAGGTGGCATGAGGTGGGAGGGTTTGTTTCCCTTGTTAACAGAGCTATCGGCTGCAAGAGGATTTCCTGACATGTTAATCATCCACCTAGGCGAAAATGACTTAGTGCCGTTGTCGGGTTTATCTCTCATTAAACGGATGAAATTGGACTTGGCAGTAATAAAGAACAATTGGGAGGGTACGTCTTTGGTATGGACTCGGAGGGGGCCCTTCCGCGTACCTTGCAGGGGAGCCCCCTCATGTTTTGTTATGCCACTGGGCCAAAACGTCCTGCGCACTTAGCATTTCACCACCCGGCTGTTTTGCACAGCCGGGTGGAGAACAGTCCCAGGCACTGTCTAAGCTCCCAGCCAAGCTGCTCAGGCCAATCACGACGCTGCTGTCATGCTGGTAATACTATTACCAGCATGACAGCAGCGTCGTGATTGGCTTAGGGGAGTCTGGGAGCCTGTGTGCTGACAGGAGTCGGAAGAGGACTGAGGAGAGGCGGTGGCCGGCAGGGAAGTCACATTTTCTTTTTTCTTTTACATTTGCCCTCCCCTGACCCTCCCACTGCCCCACCACTTCTGTACCACAGCAGCCACCACTGTAACAGGATATATTGTTTAACTGCATTATTTCTCTACTTTTTGGTTTTTGGGCAGAAAAAAAAATGATATGAGATTTACTCCCGATCTTCACTCTGCCTTCATACATCAGTCTCCTTAATCACTGGATTATTCATTTTTGAGGTCACTAAAACTGTTGCCACTGATTTGTGCTGGTTTAGAATGTGCTTATTGTAATTGCCCAATAGCAATGTAGAAATGTGGGCATCTAAGTTGTCATTATGAGTAGCTCAGGAAACAGTCATTATTTCCCGACCACCGGAGTAACACACTGGGGGCACTAGCAACTCTAGACTGGGAAAATATGGGACATTACAAGAAGGTCCCTGATGGTCAGCTAGGAGATGAGGAATTACTGGGAGATTCACTAATTTCTTGTCTGATCTCCCCAGTAATCATTCATTTGACCTACACTTTCACCTCTGTGAAGATAAACATCTCATACTTCCAATGTTGCCAGGTAATGCTGTCCCGGCCCTATTGAATTAAGTGTCAGCTCATAATAAGAGCCATTCTTGTTTCTCTTCATGTCCTGTGTGAAAGAGTCCATGAAAATCCTCCAAACATACCTTGGCATTCATTTTGCAGACTTGAACTAGACACCATGAGTCCACAAACACTGTTTGTTTTATATAGTTTCATTTAACTGTGACATTAACATTCTTTGCCTTAGGACTTCTTCCTCAATACTCCTTTTCAGAACCCATAGGTGTTAGTGAAAGCCTTTCCTTGTTTTCTTCTGAAGTAGGTTTCTTGCTTTCTCATATTATTCACACTCTCTGAAAAGTGATAAAGACTTGCACATCTGGTTCATGGATTTGGTCAACTGTGTTGAATGGGGACCCAGGGGGAACTTGGCGCGAGCCGGTGTCCCCCTGTTTTTTTTTCGCGCGGTGGGACAGTCCACGCGGCGCGATAGGTGTAGATAGGGTAAGGGGCGGGATTAGCAGGTAGGTATTTATAGGCGGGTTTTGGCGGGAGGTTTACTGTGAGGGGAGGTTAGCGGCGTTTTGTCCTTGACACCCTGTCGTCGTTTATTTACTACAAGGTTTAATTAATTACCTTCAATGGCGGAGGGCGCTGCTGTCAGCGAGGCGCTCCGCATCCTGTGCGCGGCAGGACCTGCTGAGGCCCAGCGTGTCAGCTCCTGTGACGGCTGGCGTGAGGCGCCCGAGGCGGACCGCGGCGCTTGGAGTGGCGGAGGCTGTGGCAGCATGTTTGCCGTCGCACGGCCGTGCTCCTTTGGTGCCCCTCAACACCGGAGCTGTGCGAAGAAGTCATCAGAGCCGCGGCCGTTCTTCACGGCGGAGCGGCAGTGGCAGGCTGCGGGCGTCGCACTGCTCGTCAGCGCAGGAGAGAGAGGCAGGTCAGTTGGGTGCAGTCTCCACCCCTCTTGTGGGCCGGGCGAAGAGGCGGGCTTTACATGGGAGTGGGGCCGCCCCCAGGAGCCTTTCTTTCCCGGGTGTACAGGGAAGCCTTGTTAGGGGGCGGGGCCAGTGTGTTAAGGCTGCAGTTTCCTTCTCTGTACCGGCAAGCCCCTCTCCTGCAAAAAGGGCTCATTTGGGGCCAATTTCATTTTGGAGCAGCGTTTTTTCTGGAAAAGTAAATTCACAGTTGAATATAGCGCCTCCTGTTTCATCTGACAGGCGCCCTTCTTCACTAGTGGATTATTCCAGTGACATTGGGGAGGAAAACATGGGGGTTTCAACAATTTCTTCAGTTTTACATGTTAATAAAATGCAGTCGGCTACGAGTTTGCAGGTGGGTGGGGAGGTTTTTGAGGGGGCCATGTCGAGTTTTGTTCAGTCACCAGTGCCCAGAGGCCCCCCGGTTGATAAATCACAGGCTTGCATTAAGGATTCACTTGATGAGGGGCAGCTGGACCAATCAGAATCGGTAGTTATTGAAGATGTCCCTGAATTTTTCGAGGCACCTGAATTTTTTCCACAAAGTGATCTTGACGTCTTGACTCCTGAACATGTTCATTTTTCTTCTGGTTCTGAGTCGCTTTTTCCAGTTTCTCACCCACCACCCTATAGTCACCCCCAGTTTAATTTTGATTCCTCATTTGGACCGCAGAGTGGTCAATGGGTGTGGGTAGGACATGCGGACACCCCAACGCAGGTATTAGGCAGATCTGAGCAGGGGGTTGGGGCTAGCAAATCTTCAGCGTCTTCTAGCAAGAGCGGCTGGAAGGTCTCACCATCAACAGCTTCTCGGCCAACGACTGGTGTTTCCAGTTCTGTGAATGCGGAGCATTTTGTGGCTTTGGGTACATTATCAGGTACACAGGGCGGATCAGGTGCTGGATTTGTGGGTTATGGCCGGGCATGCAGAGCGGATGCCTGTGACCAATTGGAAGTTTTATGATGGGGGGTGGGGGACGGGGAAATGCCTGGTAAAAGCAACACGGATTTGGAAATCTTTGATGACCAATTGGAATATGGTGATGTTTATGACAATATAAATGAAGGGAATTGTTGGAAGGAAGTGATGTTCATATAAGTGGTTTGAATCAAGAACAGGTTTTTCAAAGGGAGGGTCGGGGGCAACCACTGTTTTTAGTATGTTGCAGAAGTCAAGAGCGGACAGCGCAACGGATCGAGAACAGCGACACGGTCATCGTCAGCGTGATGATCATCACGAATTCCAGAAACGTGCGGCTCAGCTAATGACAGGTAAGCCTCATTGGTGGGCTGCTTGGTCTCAACCTTCAACTGGAAAGTGCAATACACGTTCTGTGGGGGTGGGTGATGCTTCGGTGACTGAGGTAGTTGGGTTGGTTAGGGGGGAAGGTGTAGGGCAGGTGACAGATCAGTCATCATCAAACAACGTTGCCGGGGTCAGTGAGGTTATAAGTCAAGTCACACAGTCTTCTGGTGTAGATAATTCCAGTCCTAGTCAGGCGGTGGGAGTTGAGGTTAGTGTTCATTGGAAGCTTCCTTATATGGGTTTAGCTATGCCATTGGGGACACATCTTTCTGATAAGACCAAAAACAAGATTTGGCAACACGAGTTTGTTGATGTGTTTAAACTGCTCCATAGGGACATTCAGGCCAAGGAAGGGTCCAAGGAAGAGGAATGGGAGCTTGCTAGGCGTCCCAGGGTCCCCAAAAACATTGAAAACTGGACTGCAGCATTTTTGATCTACGCCAGTGTGTATTGTGAAAAGCACAATGATAGGGCAATTGCTCTTTTCAAATACATGGACATCATTCGTAAGGCCCAATTGCACTTCGGTGGCTTTGCGTGGCTCAGCTACGATGAGGAGTTCAGGGCTAGAGTCAGTATTTTCCATGATAAACCTTGGGGCGATGTTGATCAAGAACTTTGGCTTCAATGGATGTCCTCTACCCAACCGCCTGCATCAACACATACGGCAAGTGGTTTGCCTATTACTTATCGCCCCTTTCAGCCTTGCCCCGCCCAAATTGGGGCGGGTTGGTTTGGTAGAGGACAGCTTCCAATATCTGGAGCCTGTTGGAACTTTAACCGGGAGTATCTGCACCAGGCAATTTTGTAGGTTCAAGCATGAATGTTCACAATGTGGGGAAAACATGCTATTACACAATGTTTCAGTAACCAGCGCTTTGGAGAGCAAGGGCGGTTCCCAAGGGGAGGGGATCAGTTTTCCAAACTATGCCAAAGGGCGCATACTCCAATTAAGTTGTCAAGCATGGCATCGTGGCTTGGGAATACCCGGACTCTGCAGTTGCTTCTAAACTCTATTGGGGGATTAGGGATGGTTTCAAGATTGGGTATCAAGGGCCAAGATATAATCGTTGGGCTGATAACCTGAAATCTGCAAAGGAATTGCCACAGATTGTGCAAGAGAAATTGGATGTGGAGTTAACAGCTGACAGGATAGCGGGTCCTTTTAGGCAGTGCCTCATGCAACATTTGATTGTATCCCCTTTGGGTTTAGTACCTAAGAAAGTGGCTGGGGAATTTCGTCTAATTCATCATTTATCATGGCCGGAGGGGCAATCTATTAATGACTTCATTTCCCCGATGACTCTAATGTTTCCTATGCCTCGGTAGATGATGCATTAAGATTGGTGAGGTTGGCCGGGCCGGGTGCGGAGTTAGCGAAGAGTGACATTCAGTCAGCTTTCCGTTTATTACCCATACATCCATCAGATTTTGTGCTTCTAGGCATGTTCTTCAATGGAGCATTTTATGTAGACAGAGTTCTCCCTATGGGCTGCTCAGTGTCTTGTGCTCTTTTTGAAATGTTTAGTTCCTTCTTACAATGGTATTTTTCAAAACGAAGTGGTCACAAATCTGTATGTCACTATTTGGATGACTTTATGTTCATTGGAGAGGCACATTCAGACCAGTGTCACAGAGCTTTAGGCATCTTTCAGGACATGGCTGAGGAGTTCGGTGTTCCACTGGCTCCTGAAAAAACTGAGGGTCCTTGCACCAGGCTCACTTTTTGGGTATAGAAATTGACACTCAAGTCATGATGGCTCGCTTGCCGTCTGAAAAAGTGAAGGAAATTAATTCATTTTTATTGGAGTGTTAGAAATGGGATCTCTAGTTGGCAAGGGTTTGCACCTTCGTCCAAGTAGGGACCCTTCTTCCTAGTCAGGGTAAGGGTGTTACACTCGTGAAGTAACCCCTGCTCACCCTCGTGGTAGCTTGGCACGAGCAGTCGGGCTTAATTCAGAGGCAGTGTGTAAAGCATTTGCACATAACCAACAGTAATACCGTGTAAGCACTACAAACGGACACCACACCAGTTTAGAAAAATAACCAATATTTTATATACTCAAGACAAGACCAATTACGACGAAAATCCACAATACTGTACTTTAAAAACGATTACTTGATAAGGTAACTTCTTCTTTGCAGGAATAGTCCAAAAACAAAGTTCGTGCGAGTCGGTAGCTCCGTCTGAGCCTACCGCGATGCTGAAAACCACAGAGTCTAACAGTTCCAGCCGACCGCGTCGATACGGGCCAGCAGAGTCGTGAACAGACTCGCTTACAGTACCTTTCTCGTTGTGGCTGGTACGGAGTGTACGAGCCGGTCGGTGTTCGTCGCGGTTGCGGTGCAAGACGGAGCGATGCAAGGTGCGGTGTCCCTCGATGCGGTGCAGGCAGCGGCTCGATGAGCGTCGTGCAGACGGGGTCGGTGAGTCCAAGGCGTGCGATGCAGGGTGAGACGATGCTCGATGCGGTGCTGACAGGTTGCGATGCAGGCGACCAAGCCGGAGTGCGGGAGCTGGCGTCGGACAGCGGTGCGAGTCGGAGCGGTGCGTCGCAGACGTGCGAGCGGTGCCCCAAATGCGGTGCGGTCACGACTCTTGAGCCAGTTGCAGCGACCGCGTCGGTCGGGTCCGGCTGGTTCAGTGAAGCGATGCGATGCGAACTGCGGTGCCCACAGGTCACGGTGCAAGCAGCGGCTCGATGTTGGCGGCGTCGGACGTCGCCCACGGTGAGACCAGGGTTGCGATGCGAAGCGGGCGATGCGGTCTGCGGTGCAAACAGGTCACCGGCCAGGGATGGATTCGGTTGACGGAGTCGGTTGCAGTTCCCTTCCTCTGTGGCAACTGAAACAGCGTTCCAGAAGCGGTACCCAGAGGCTTGTGAAGTCTTTGCAGTCCCTGAGACTTCTTAACAGGAGGCCAGCTCGGTTCCAGGCCCTTGGAGATACTCAGCACAAGTTTGTAGAAAGTTCAGTCCAGTCCTTTCACTGCCCAAGACAGAAGCAGCAACTGCAGGCCAACCCAACAAAGCAACAACACAGCAAAGGGGCAGTACTCCTCCTGGCAGCTCTTCCAGCTCTTCGTCTTGGCAGGTTCCTTGATTCCAGCGAGATCTAAATTCATGGGGTCAGGGCCCCAATATTTATATCCCAAATTCCTTTGTTCTCTGAAGGCAGAGAGGCCCTTGCCTAGTCCAAACCAGTTCTGGAGCACTTTGTTGACAAGTCTCCGTCCCTTCTTTCAGTGAGTAGGCCAGGGACATCAGACGCACCACAGGAGGTGGAGCCAGCATTGTGGAGGGAAGGCACTGTCCTATTCAGGGCCCAGGTGCGACCCCTCCCACCCATCTACATGTAGATCTTGCTATTCAGCCCTGCGCTGACTCACCCTGTCTCCTGGCATCCCCCAGCCCCTGTCACTCACACTCCAGACAAGGAATACACAACCTCGCAGAGGCAGGCTTGGATGGTTAGACAAGAAAATACCCACTTTCTAAAAGTGGTATTTTCAAACACAGAATGTTAAAACCAACTTCACTAAAAGCTGCATTTTATCATTCTGAGTCCAGGCATACTAAACTCGAATTTCTACCATGTTCCCGGGGTCAGTTAGGATTATAAGCTGTAATAATCAAAACTGCCCGTTCTGGCCTAGGGGGAACAGGTAGCCTTGCAATAGTGAAAAAGGAACTAGGCTGTAATTCACTATCAGGACATGCCACACACACCAGGGCATGTCCTACCTTTCACATACAACGCACCCTGCCCACAGGGGTACCTTGGGCCTACCTTAGGGGTGACTAACATGTAGAAAAGGGAAGGTTTAGGGACTTGCAAGTGTGTGCACTTGCCAAGTCGACATGGCAGCCCCAGGCTGCGCACAGGCTCTGCGATGGCAGGCCCGAGTTACACTTTACGGGCTGTTTGCGTGGGTGGCACAATCCAGTGCTGCAGCCCACCAACAGCATTTGGTCTATAGGCCCTGGCACTCGCAGTGCACTTTACAAGGGACTGATACATAAACCAAATAGGCCAATCATGGAAACACCAATCCATAACACATTTTATACAGGAGCACTTGCACTTTCCCACTGGACAGCAGTGAGGAAAGTGCGCAGAATCATTACACCAGCAAAAACAGAGTCAAAACCGGGAGGTCAGAAAGCAAAAAGTCAGGGGAAACACGGCAAAAGATGCCAAGTCTAACATGGAGGTTCTTGGAAAAGACAAACTTGAGCTCAGGCAGGTTCAGCGTTTACTCGGCTACCTAAACTTTGCTTGTCGGGTGGTCAGGGCAGGCAGGACTTTCTGCAGACATTTGGGGATGGCGATGTCAGGAGCATTCCTTCCCCATCACAGGATTAGAATTACTAAAGCCATCAAGGAGGATCTGGTCATTTGGTTGAAATTTCTGGAAGATTTTAATTGAGTCTCCCTCTTTTTTGTGGAAGACAATACCATCTGGCAGATCCAGCTTTTTTCAGACGCATCTGGGGCCCATGGTTTCGGTCTGTTCTGGGAGGGGCGCTGGTGTGCTGAGAAATGGCCGTCTCATTGGAAACTGCATGGTCGCAGTATTGCCTTCCTGGAATTATTCCCTCTTATTGTTGCTTTGTTAGTTTGGGGTGAAGAATTTCGGAATAGGTGTGTGCTTTTTCACGTTGATAATATGGCAGTGGTCAATCTTGTCAATAATCAAAAAGCAAAAGACTCATGGGTGTTACGCCTTTTGCGTGTTTTCATGCTGCAGAGCCTCAAATTGAATATTGTTTTCAGAGCCAGACACATCCCGGGCATTAACAATTCTATAGCAGATGCGCTGTCTCGCTTTAATTGGCAGAAATTCCGCAGTCTGGCGCCTGGGGCAGACCTCTCCAAAACTCCGATTCCGCAGAGCACCTGGGTGCTGGGGGACTGAGGATCATCGAATTGGTGGAAAAATCTGTAGCTCCTGCCACCAGACGAAGCTATCAACAGGCCTGGAGTGAATTTTTAAGTTATGCAGAATCTCATAACTTTGATGGGCATTCAGTTGGTAACAGAAGTTTCATTTTACAGTTTGTGTTGCACTTGATTAACAAGGGCCTGTCGCACACGACCATCTCTGGGAAATTGGCTGGGATTTCCTTTTATGGGCAGTTATGGTGGGGTCAGGACTTGGTGGGTGATGTTTTGTTAAGACGCATGTTAAAAGGTTTTAGTAGAGAGCGCTCTTATTCTTCGCCGTTACGTGAGCCAGTTACTTTTGCTCTTTTACAACAGTTGTTGTTGCAACTGCCAGTTTGCTGTTATGATTTTTGGGAGGTTTCACGTTTTCGGCTTTGCATGATCTGGTTGTTCTTTGCTGCTTTCAGGGTCTCTGAATTATTGGGACTAAGAGACCAGTTGGGCATTCAGAGCAGTGAAGTTCAAGTACAGGGGGACAAACTGAGGTTTTGGTTGAAGAGGTCTAAAACCGATCAACTGGGCAAAGGCACATGGGTCCAACTAAGCAGCAGTGGAGTGCCGCATTGCTGCCCTTTGGGGGAGTGGGAGTCATTTGTAAATTCCGATGGTTTTTTGCCTGGGGCTATATTCTCTCATAAGAATGGGTCTAAAATCTCCAGTGCTCATTCATTGGTGGTTTTACGGAAAACTTTGATTAAACTGGGAAAAAACCCATTACTGTTTGGGACGAACTCTTTTCGTATAGGGGCAGCTACTGAAGCGGCCAGGTTGGGTTTGGGTTGGGAGGACATCAAGAGGATTGGGAGATGGAAATCTGCTTGTTGCACTCGCTATGTCAGGAACTAATAATATAATAATTTTATTGCACCATTGCTGTTTGCTAATTTTGTTTTCTCCATCTAGGTTCCGTAAAAGGCACATTGTCAACAAAAAAGGGTACATGGATAATAGGTCACTCCTTCATTAAATGGGCAGCCATCTTTGCAGAACAACAGATTTACGGCAGAGCACTTGGACTTCCCAGCAAAGGTCACAAAGTTTTCTGGAAAGGGAAAGGTGGCATGAGGTGGGAGGGTTTGTTTCCCTTGTTAACAGAGCTATCGGCTGCAAGAGGATTTCCTGACATGTTAATCATCCACCTAGGCGAAAATGACTTAGTGCCGTTGTCGGGTTTATCTCTCATTAAACGGATGAAATTGGACTTGGCAGTAATAAAGAACAATTGGGAGGGTACGTCTTTGGTATGGACTGAATTTGTTTACAGGCAATATTGGAGGGCGGCTCGTAATCACGCTGCAATTGAAAAGGCTCGCAGGAAGCTCAATCGGGCAATGAAGGTTATTTGTCAGGTTTTGGGTATTAAGGTTTTGTCCCACGATAATATCACAGGTACGGAAGACCATCTTTTCCGGGAGGATGGGGTTCACTTATCTCAGATGGGTCAAGCGTATTATCTTTTGGAAATGAGAGATCTGTTGGCAAATTTTTGGAACGAAAACCTTTGGTGTAATAAAAGTGTATTATGATTTTCTGCGGCAACACACCTTGGGGGTGGGGCCAGGAAAACTCTTTGGTTTTCCTGGGTGGCGTTTTTGGGGGGGTTTGGATAGTCTCGAGCGGGCTTATCCATCCCTCTGGGAGTGGGGGAGGGGGAGGAAAAGGTCAATAAAACAAATGAGGGGAAGGAATGATGGGTTTGTACATTACATGGGGGTATTTCTAAAGTCTTGTTTGAAATAGTTGGTTTTATTAGGATAAGATGTTTTTGGGGGATTTTGAATTGCTAATGGGGATTTCTTTATATGGCAATGTTTGTTTTTAGGTATGCTGTTTACCTGTCTTAATAAAGTGACCTTTTCTGCTAAGATAATAACAGTGAGTGGATTGTTCTTATTGCGCGATTTAACATTTAAGAGACAGTTGACAAATAGTGTCCCCTCCGGCCTCCGAGTCAATACAAATCTTTTTGAGGTGAGAAATCAGTGATGACAATGTGTCAGGAATGTCAATGTGGGCGTCAGCCATGATTAAGATACTGTAGTCAGCGACCGTGGCATGAAATGTTGAACCTGACATATGACGCACTTACCCAGTTATGAAATGCACCTTGGTTGACCAATGATATCATTTCCATACACACGTTACTCATTATTTTGAATTAATACACTTGTAAAGTGTGTTTTTTTTACACCAGACATGGACAGTTTTAGTGCTGCATGTGTCAGTCAGTGTTTCAAAAGAGCACCAAGCTGTTAATTTTTACCAAACGGTGAGAGAATTAAATTTATTGTCGATCCATGTGTGAAAGAGGAAAGGAAAACGAGTCAACGGGTCTTCGTGAAACATATTCGGCTGCAATAAGATGTCTGCTGTCACATCACATTTCTCAGCTCGTGCATCAATCACCCCCGGGCGGTGTCTCGCTCCAGTGCCCGCTGTCCTCTTTTAAACAATGGCATTCCCGAGCGCATATGGCAACTGAGATGATTATACCACAAACCCTTGCTCAGAACAACGTTGCTCTTTAGGGATGGGACTATTTGTTAGCCTGCATGCAGGCACGAATGTCATGTCACACAGATGAATTCTAAATCAGTGTCATGCCAAGCAGGTACAGTCGGGGAGTTAAAATGCCCACTCCTCCCTCCCACCTTTCTAGGTAGTGAACTCCAGAGTTAGGAGAGTTAAAAAACTAGAAAGTACAATTTGCATCACTTGTCCAGGGAAAATGTATTTTCTACAGTTACTCATTCCCACCTATATAGGCAGAATTAATGCATGAGTTCAAGTAGGCGAAAATCAATAAAGAGCCTCAGGTGCGCCTTGAGTGTGTCTGGTAGAGGGCAGCACATTAAGTGGTCGGAGTCTGAAGTGCTCTCTGGTGTGCCACGGATGCATTTTCAGAATACATGATTCAGGTTATCTTATTAAGTTTTTAACGGTGGGGCTCTGCTGATAAAGATCTAAAACTGCCAGTGCCCAGCGGGAGGGAGCTGTCTCAAGAATCTTCCCAATGACCTATAAGTTACACATGCATCTTTGCAGGAAGTGCTCTAACCCACTAAGAATGTAGATGCAGAGAAAGCGTTTGACGTGTCTCTTGGGAGTGTCTCTAGTTAATTTTAGATAAGATGGGACTTGGCAAAAAATATATAGGTAGAATACAGGCATTGTATGAACACTCCATGGCGCCTGTGGTTGAAATAGTGAAATATTTCCTATATCCCAAGGCACAAGACAGGGCTGGCCAGTTTTGGTTCCTTTTACTTGCCCTTTACTTGTAACATTATCTAGAGCAATACAAAAGAAACTCTGATAATGAACTAGCTAGTTATACTCAAGGGATTCATATGAAGGAGTCCGCGGATGGTGTTGCAACTTATTATACTAAATCCTAGAAAGCAGTAAAAACTGTTGAGAAAGAAGCAAATATAGAAGGAAAGATTTCCGGATCTTGGCTGGCAGTCTCCTAAACAGAATTTTGGGCACTTGTACTTATTTGTGTTTTTTTAATTTAAGCACTGACTAAGACCCTACAAACATCAATTCAGTTTTGGTAGAATTAAACCATTGCCTGCTCTCCTGCATTCAACAGGGAATCACCGTAGCCAGGCTGGACACTGCTTCTGAGTTGGCTTCTGAGTTGGATTTGAAATCAATGAGAAAAAAGCTGGGCGTCATCAGCATAAATATGAAACCCAAAGCTTCCCTCTAGAGCATTGTTTATTGTCTTCATGTACACATTAAAGAGCACGAGGGCAGGTATGGAGCCTTACAGTCCTGCACCATGTATTCAATCACTGAGTCCTTAACCACCTGCAAGCGTCTGGCATTTGGATACCATGGTCCATGGTGTAAAACAGGTTTCAGAAATCAAGTGGCACTAAAAGTGCTGCTGTTCTGCCTTTGTATACCCCTGTGAAATACTTCCGCCCACTTACTGCTCATTACTGGTTGAGACGCTGTTTCCAGTAACTCTAACTTTGGATACATACCCAGACATACTCGTAGGAATGGTTTTCCATCCATGCCAGCAAGCATACCTTCCACGGGCATTTTCAAATGTTTTCTAATAGTTGTCTAGACTTTTTTTCTACTTGTATACCTTTACAGATTCCTAGGTACAGGTTTACAGGTTCCGAGATTTGGCTTTCAACTCAACTTTAATAGGTAACTCAGCATATGTCTCTCATTTATTGCTAATTTCCACCCACCCTATTGCATGCGCTTGGAGTTCCTGTTAATATACTCTTCAATATCTGAGGCCTCCCTCTTTGCATGCGGTTAAAGACAGCATGTCTCTATCTTCTCACCACCTCTTATTCTTCGCCAGTATCACAAATTAAATAGTAAATACTTTGGGGCAGATTTACAAGCCCCTTGCGCTGCCAGTGCGTCACTTTTTGTGACGCACCGGCAGCGCATTTTTCTTTCACATATTTACAAGGACAGGAAAAGCCACCCTGCGTGGCTTTACTTGTCCTTGTAAATACGGCCCCTTTACACGCAGCACTTTGCGTGAAAGGGGCGTTCCATGGGAGTTGCTGTGGGTGTTCCCACGCAACACCCATGGAACCAGACACATTTCCAGATTTATAAGAAATTGTAAATCTGGAAATGCATCTGAATGCTACGCCTCCCCAGGGGAGGCGTAGGGAGGCGCAACAAGGAGAAATGTATTTATTTCTCGTTGGTTTTTTTCCTCTTTCTATGCGTGCTGAATTCTGCAGCACACATAGAACTAGGAAATTACCTCTAATGATTGTTTATGTAGAGGAAGGTGTCCCTTCCTGTACATAAAGGATTCCTTCCTGAACATAAACAATCTTTAAATCAATGACGTTTTACAAGTTCTATGTTTGCTAATTCAGCACACATCGAAGTTGTAAAACGCCATTTCTGATTGTTTATGTGCTGGAAGGGAACCCTTCCTGCACATAAACAATCATCCCCGTGATGCAGGCATCCCTGCACCATGGTGCAAGGGTGCCTGTGTCGGCGCATGGCAGCAGTTTGTGCGCCAGCGCAGGGGGGAGCACAGAGATTCGACATATTGTTGTAAATATGTCGCATCCCTGTGCTTCAAAACTAACGCAGTGCGGCGCAGCAAAATGACTTGCTGCACAACGCTGCGTTAGTTTTTTGTAAATCTGCCCCTTTATTGCTACTTGTCATATGATCACATTCAATTGAATTCACAGTGAACAGTCCTTTTTCTCCTTTCCCGAATGATTTGGTATCATATACTGCTGCTGATCTCATGCTCCCTTTGTTAATTGAATTACTCCTGATTTTCTTGTATATTTTTGTCTCTCAAACACTTGATAGTATTCTTATTTTGAAAAAAAACCGATTTTATCATTTGTTATATTACAACGTTGATTAAGTCTTTTTGGGTGAAACGTTTTGACTATTTTCCGTGGCTGCCTTCCATCACTACTAGATGTTAACAGCATGCAAAAATAATAAAAACAACACTGTACCATATAAAATGGTTATGGGCGTTTAACCCTATTACTATTGTATCCGCACTTTTAATGTGGGCTCCGACATTTTTGTACTCTGATGTTGAGAGACGGTTGTCACTGCACTCTTCTACTACACCCATTGCTAGCAGGGAGTTTTGTTGTGAGAAGAGGAGTAGCTATTAGATAATTTCAATTGTACTATTTTTACTTGCAACACACTACTAACGTGTTGTGCCTGTTGGGGAATGTGCAACACATGTTTTTACGGCCTCTGTTGTTTCATTGATGGAGTTCGGAGTCTCTATCCTCCACACTACCTCCTTGAGATGCCTTGAATTCCCCGTTCCCTGAGAGTCATTTGTGGAAGGGGTGCACTTCAATCAATCAATCAGTAGATTTGCAGAGCGCTACTTCTCACCCATGAGGCTATCCAGTTGCTGGCAGGGTCCAGTTGATTAGCCGAATGACCAGGTCTTCAGGGACTTTCGAAACTTTGAAAGAGATGGAGAGGTCCGTTGATGAAAGGGTAGCTCATTCCTTGTCTTTGCTGATAGAAAGGTGATGGAATGACCTCCGCATTGGCTACATTGGATGCAGGAGTTAGAGAAAGGGACTCTAAACGGAGGTGTCTGATGGGCTGATGGAAGTTCAGGTGTTGGTTTAATTAGGCGGGTCCGCAGATGTGTAGGGCCTTTTATGCATGGGTCAGGAGCTTGAACTGGCATCTTTTCTGTACATGCAGCCAGTGGGTTCCCTGAGGAAGGGGTTGATGTGGATTCATCTAGATCCAGGATGGGTTTGGCTGCAGTGTTCTGTGTGGTCTATAGTCGTAAAGATGAGCTGCGATTCCTGCGTAGAGAGCGTTGCCGTAGACCAGTCGGCTGGAGATAGGTGCCTTATGATGATTGGTCTTGAGCATTGAGATAGCCATTTGAATATCTTACAAGGCATGCAAAGGATGCAAAAGTAGGAAGAGGAGATGGAAGAGGAGACGGAGTTGGCCTGAGTTGTCATGGTTAGCTTTCTGTCCAGAATGATGCCTAGGTTCCTAGCATGGTCAGTGGGGGTAGGAGTAGGTCCGAGTTCTGAGGGCCAACAGGACATGTCCCATGAGGAGTTTTGTTTCTGAAAATCAGAACCTCTATCTTGTCCGTGTTGAGCTTCAGGTAGTTGTCCTTCATCCAGTCGGTGACATCTGTCATGCAGTTGTGGAAGCTAGTGTTGGTGGTGTCTTCTGCGAGGGAGAGGATGAGTTGTGTGTCATCTGCGCAGGATATGATGTTGAGTTTGTAGGTCATGGTGATGTTGGCTAGAGGTATCATATAAGTGTTGAAGAGGGCGGGGCTGAGCGAGGATCCTTGGGTTACTCCACAGATGATTTCCTTTGGTTCGGAGGTGAAGGGGCGAAGGCAGACTTTTTGGGTACTTCTAGTGAGGAAAGAGGTGATCGGTCTGAAAGCGGCTCCTTGGATGCCTGTGTTCTGCAGCTTTGTGATGAGTGTGTGGTGGGAGACTGTATTGAAGGCTGCAGGGAGGTCTAGGAGGATCAGAGCTGCAGTCTCAAGGCCTTGGATGTGGTCGGTAGCCACAATGAGGGCTTTCTCGGTGATGTGGTTGCTGTAGATTCCAGATTGGGAGGAGTCAAGTAGGAGGTTTCATTCCAGATGTGGGATAGTTGTTGGTTGATGGCTTTTTCAAATACTTTGGCCAGGAGCAGGTAGATAGGTCGGTAGTTGTTGAGTTCGCTGGGGTCTGCCAGTGGTTCCTTTAGTAGGGCATTGACTTCTGCATGCTTCCAGTCCTCGGGGAAGGTGGCTGTGGCAGTTGAGGTGTTGAACAAGGTGGTGAGTACGTGGTTGATTCTGGCTTCATCTAGGTTGAAGAGGTGGTAAGGGCATGGGTCAGTTGGGGCCCCTGAGTGGACTGAGTTCATGATGGAGGTGGCGTCCCGTGGGCGAGCTGGCTCCATTTGGTTAGTCGGATGTCTGTGGTGGTAGTGGGGTCGTTGTGTTGCTTGAAGAAGCCGGTGGCATTGAGCTGGGGTTTGAAGTTTCTGTAGATGTTGTCAATCTTGTCATGGAAGAAGTTTGCAAGGTTTTTGACAAGTTCCTGTGAGGGGGTAATGTTGTTTGTTGCAGCTGAGGGATTGGAGAATTCTTTGACGATGTTGAAGAGTTCTTTGCTGTTATTAGAGCTTGATTCAATGCATGAGACTAAGGCCTTTTTCTTCGATTCCCTCAACTGTCTGTGGTAGAGGTTGAGGGCTGTCTTGAAGGTGGTCTTGTTGGTTGGGTCCTTGTTGGAGTGCCATCTCCTTTCCAGTTGTTTCCAGTGTTGTTTAGAGGTTCTGAGGTCTTCAATGTACCAGCTGGCCTGCTTGGTGTACCTTCTGTGGGTGTTGTTGCCGATGGGAATGACACTGTTGGCGCAGTTGGTGATCCAAGTTGAAGTTGCGGACGTTCTGGTCAAGGTTGTTGGAGGAGATGGGGTGGGTGGTGTTGAGGGCATTGATCCATGTGTCTGTTGATACTGCTCCAGCTACTGTGGGGGGCATTTGACAGACTGGGTGCGGAGGTGATGTTGAAGTGACAATGGAGTAGTCGGTCCAGGTGAGATCCGTGGTGTGGCTGAATTTGATGCAGTCGCTAGAGGTGAAGATGGGGTCTAGTGTGTGGCCTGTGGTGTGCATGGGGTCATGGATGAGTTGGGTGAAGCCGATGTTGTTCATGCTGTCGAGGAGATTGGTAATGTCAATATCATTGTGGTTGTCGAGATCGAAGTTGAGGTCACCGAGGAAAATGTAGTTGTTGGAGTCTATGGCAAAGGGGGGCGATGAAGTCAGCGATGACGTTGCAGAAGGCTGGATGTTGTTCTGGGGGGCAGTAGGCGAGGGTGTCCCTGATGGTCGTTTTGCTGTCTATTTGGAGGCGGAAGTTGAGGTGTTCCATGACTGGAGTGATGTTTTAATTTGTGGTAGGGCATTAGATGGATTCCTTGTGTATGATGGCACTCCCTCCACTTCGTCCAGTTTGCAGAGCCATTGTAGGACACCAGAAGAAAACGACCCTAATGACCACAGTTCAAGCTTAGTAGCTTCTACCTGCCACGTGGCATATAAAATATGCTTTCCCATGAAGCTCAGGAGAACAAGAATTTTGTATTCTTTTTGCAAAAGACTTCAATACTTGCTTTAATATAATTGCTCCGAAGTAAGCAGGAAAATGTAACCTATCTGTAATTATGCTAACTTGTTGTTGCTGATGTTTTCTAGGGTGCTCAATAGATATCAGGAATCCTACATCTAACACATTTTCAACCTTACTCACCACAATCCTTACTAGTACAAACCTTCAGCAATTTCACTTCTCAAATCATGTCTACAGTATTTAACAGCATGAAGCTTCACCATGAAACACCTTAGGTGCTACCTAAAAAGAAAGCACATTTCTGGGTCTGGGTTGACAACACAGCCATCTGCAGATATTCTGCTTCCAATTTACAGAGAGTGGTCTTTGGGTCAGCCCACTTCAAGCATTGGTTTGCTTGGGATTTTGTCACATCTTGGATCACCCTAGAGGAGTATACTTGTCTCAATCCATGCTTTTCATTGTTTGGTGTATTAGTTCACCTCCTATATGTTGGATTCTTCAGGGTTTCCACGTTTCTGCAGTTATAAGGTTTCCCTAGACCTGGTTTGCCCTGTAATGCGGCTTTTGCCTCACTGTTTATTAATTACTGGACACAAAGTTATTTGGACCACTAAATCTGGGGGCCTTTGGTTCTGTTGTCGTAGGAGGCATTGTGGTTTCAAACATACTTGTCAGCAGAAAGATCGGGACAAAGGTTGCCCAATAATGGTCAGGGATTAAACTGTGGCATTGGGTCGTTGCCATCAAGATCTCTTAGCCATTCTGAGAGGTTTCAAAGATCTTAGCAGCAATCACGCGACATTTGCAAGATTGACGAGACTCAGTGGCCATCTTGGGCAGAGTCCCAGTACTTAAAGGAGCGCCACCTAGTCTTCACCAGTAGTCAGTGTGGTTTCATGCAAGGTGACAGGTGTGCTGGAGAGCTCTGATGTTTGTTTATCCCAGGAGGTTATTGAAGACTCCGAGGAGGAGAGGTCTTCTTTTCACCAATATGAGGAACTTTGGATGATAATCTAAAAGGTTTTTGAAGTGTGTTTCTAATGGTTCCAAATGTATCTTTATAAACAAGAGTCATCATTGTAAAAGTGGAGCTACGTTAAAGCTCACAAAGTGCATTGATATACTGTGGAGTAAGTGTAAACTAGAACTTAGGAATCCATTTGTAATCATAGGTCAAAGAGAAACTTTGGAAAAGAGCTATGCAAGGTTTGTAGTAAGACTTCAGACAAATCCTGATTTGTGGAACAAGCGAAGTTGAAAGGGAAAGAAAGAGGTTTGTGGTAAGGCCTCGTGCATTTACACAGAGAAAGTAGGGCATAGTCCAAATTTTGAGAAGACATCCCATGGCACTGCAGATAAGAGATTTAAAAAGGGTTAGGAGTTTGAATACAGTGTGTATATCATTTTTGGGGAAAAGACTGAATTGTAACTGTTGTGTATCTTTTTTTAATACAGAGTGTAACTAATGTGATGTCATTACAGGGTTTCCACTCTGCCTACATTCCTTCTATCCAACTTTTACATCCCGAAGTGTAACTTCAACAGGATCTCCATTCTACTTGTCTAAACCATGTGAGGTTCAGTTTCTTCAGACATTGTGAAAGTCTATCTGATATCCAAGTGTAAACCAGTAACCAGATCTCCCTCTCAACAGAATCCACTTCCGGCATCCTTTTCCTAACCCTCTCCCTCAATCTTAGCAGTGGTTCACCATTTGAGACAATCTTGTAGTTGCCAAATCAAGGTGAGGGTGGTGTGTGGTTGTTTTCTGCTCCCACATTAGTATCTTGTCCTTGATAATATGAAATGTTCCCATTAAAATTAGGAGTGGACATAACTTGTGTAATTTGCTGTAGTGTAATTCTGCGAAATGACAGCAAAATTATGAAAGATTATGTGGAGTTATGCAAGGAACGTAACCCAGAATTTTGTGCTATTTACTTAGCATGAAAAGCACCACACCCTCCAAAACGGACAAGCGGATGTATTTTGCACTAAGAAAATAGCGCTAAATGCAACAGAAGATGAACAGGAGCAGCCAGCATCCACACATGCTTGCTAAGTTAATTGTTTCTGTGCTCCTGCAGTAGGATTTGTGTGCCAAATCACTCATAATTACGCAAATGGGTGTAATTGTGCAATTTTCTGTAATATCAAGTGAAAGAAAGAGGAATTCAAAATTACAAAAATTACTCAGGTTACTTTTTTGGCATAATCGATATTTCACCTAGGCCTAATTAAAGTTATGCTTTGCTTCTTTTAATGAGGATTATTTGGTCAATGCAGAAGCCATCTTGGCAAGAAAGCTTCACTCTCTTCAACATTCTGCACTTAACCAAGTATGTAAATGCTCTATATTTTGCCTAACTTTTTTTTGCTGTAGAAAAGAAATGCTACATAAAAATTAAATAAATGGTTTTCTTTAACCTTTTAAGTGCGAGTGTTGAACAATGGTTGACATTCGCACTCCCTCCCCAGTGTGTCTGATGGCCATTGGCCGTCGCAGGCGAGGGTTTGAAAGGACACTCTTGTGTTTGCACCAAAGGGATTATTTTTTTTCTATTTTCTATCCTGGCTACTCGGGAAGAGCGTCCAAAGCAGCCTGAGATTGTTTTTTTTATTTTTTGGTAATGACAATCACATAATTACCACAAGGTGAAAGTAAAACAATCCAATCAGCTTGTTTTACTTTCACTGCATGAGTGCTCGGGGGCATATCTCACCTCCTGAGCACTGATTGTGCTGGGGATGTTTCACTGGAAAGGGGAGAATCTCCCCTTTCCAGTGGTATCTTTACCCAGAGGATCCCTTCTTGGATATCGCCACAGACCGAACCCTTAAGCAGGGATCCACCCACTAGGCACCAAGGATTTTCAATAGGGAACAACCCCCTGGATGCAGAAAGCCCACTAGACGCCAGAGAATTTCAAATAGAAAAGCACAGGGGTGGGGGCTGCACACCAAAGGCATGTACATGTCCCCACCCCTAAAAAGGGTTCAACATTCTTTCTTCTCCCACCTGGGGGAAGGATTGGAGATTTGCCCCAGTCTGCCTCCCCCAGGAGGCAGAAAGTCCACTAGAGAGCAGAGATTTCAAAATGGCACCAAAAGAAACTAAAGGAATGGTATTGTGTGAAGTGTGTTTTCCCCAATATATCCACAATATATTGTCAAGTGGTGCAGAATAGAAATAATTGAACATCAAAGTATTTGATTAATAAACATTTTTTATTTTCCTTTATCAGTCTTACAGGTATCTTCTGTGCTGCTTCAAACAAATATCTAAGATACAATTTTTCTTCTCTTATATATATAATACAATAATTTTCTTCTCTGGTACACATAATATAATTTCATCCCTTGGTATGTAACTTGGTTGTGTAGCCTTGTAGTCCCGAAGCAGTTTGATAATTGTAGAATATACTTGAAGAGATACTGAACATTAGTTAATCCTGATATAGCCAACAAGTGTTTCACCGCCTTTGGCACGCAAGCCTGGGGTTTTTTCAAGGCTGTAATTTCAGGAAATTCACAGTATAACTAATTACGGTTTTACGTTTATGTTATGGTCAAGAGTAGCATGCTTGAAGTGAGTGCACTACACACTGGTGATTATTATACTGCACACATGGTAGATTTCTGAAGAGGTGTGAAAAAGCAATATAAAGTTAATTTCTGTGCTAGTTCTCAAAATCCAATATTTATCTGCTTAAATTATTAGTGATAGAGAATATTGGCATGCACTGGCATATTTCGATATTTGATGATTCTAAAGTTTCCTTCAAATTTGAATGGTGTTGACAAATGCAATGATACCATAATCACAAATAAAAAATGCTAATGTACAGCTAATTGTTTCTGGACATAGTGAAAGTTCTTACTACATCGGTTTGTTGTTGCACATGAATCCATCAAAAAGTGTATCAAATAGTGTAATTGGCAAATCCAATACACTCATGTTAGACCTGCCAGCCTTAGGGTGCTCTTCTCCAATACTTTTTGCCTTACTTATCCATATTTTTCTGACCTCATTTTTGTTTGCCTTAGGACTCTGTGCACTTTACCACTGCTAACCAGTGCTAAAGTGTGTGTGCCCACTCCTTAAAATATGGTACCACTGGCTTATGCACAATTGGCATATTTAATTTACTTGTAAGTCCCTAACAAAGGGGTTCTTCATGTACCTAGGGCCTGTAAATTAAATGATACTGGTGGACCTGCCGCACTGATTGAGCCACCCACTTAAGTAGCCCTCTAAATATGTCTCAGGTGTCCCCTTGCAGCCTGTGTATGCAGTTTTAAACTGTCATTTCAATCTGGCACAATAAGCTCTTTGCCAGGTCAAATCTTCCTTTTTAATACACATAAGTCATCCCTAGGGTAAGCTATAAACAGCCCACAAGGCAGGGTGCAATTTTTTTTAGAAAGGAGGACATGCACTTTTAAGTTTTGCATGTCCTGGGAGTGAAAAACTCTTAAATTAATTTTTCACTACTGCAAGGCCTGCCTCTCCCATAGGATAACATTGGAGTTACCTTATTACATTTAATTGACTGTAACGTCCAAATGGGAACAGATAAACATTTCATGTTTGGTGTCTTTGGAATTGTAATGAAAAATCCTCTGTAATGGCAAAGTCGGATTTTCAATTGTAATTTTTAAAATACCACTTTTAGAAAGTTGACATTTTCTTCCCTTAGCCATTTAGTGCTTTCAGCCTGACTCTGGGTCACATGGCTGGGTGTAGTTGGCAGTCGGTCTTGTGTATTCTTCCTAGTCAGCCACACACAATAGAGAGCTTAGGTGTGCCTGGATGGTCCATCACAGGCAGGATGGGAGGACCGAGTAAGGCACAGCCCCACTCACACCTGAATAGGCTGTGTCCTGCCTTCACACAAAGGATTGCAGACCCCCTGTATTAAGTCTGGAGCCAGGGCATGGGACGCAGATAACCTGTGCACATCAAAGGAAACCTCTAGAAGATTCTCCCACTTCAAAGGAAGCACCAGGTATAAATATTGGGCCTCAGCAACTCTTCAGTACACTTCTAGACCACTGGAAGACTCTACCAGGAGGAAGGGCTGCTGTGCTGCTGCAAGGGCAGCAACTCTGCTGGACTATTGTCCTGAAGGACCACCTGCCCTGCTGTGCTGAACTGCTGCCCTTGTGCCTGGGTGAGAAGGACTGGGCCTGCTACTTGTACCCAGGACCACCAGAGTGACTCCAAGGGCGAAGTCTGTTGTACCAAACACCTGGACTCTGCAACTGTGAGTCCTACCCCGCCAGGTGGTGCCACCACAGTCCTAGACCCTTGAAAGGGAGCCTGAAGGTACTCTGCCAGTCCATCTGTGAATCCAGCAGAACCAAAGCATCTCCCCTGCTGCGCGTTGCAATCTCGAGTAGAACCGACGCATCGCCTCTGCTGCAAGGACTTTTCCCGGTACCAGGACTTCACATCACAGACTCGCAGCTCCTCAGAACTGACACATCTCCTCTGCTGTGCAATACATCCTCGACACCGGACTTTTGTTTGCCAGGCCACGTTGACGGGATCCTTGACAACGATGCATTACAGTGCATAGCAGCCTACAGCTCCTCAGAACTGACGCATCTCCTCTGCTGCGTGACTCACCCTCGATGCCGGACATCACATCGCAAGCTCTTGTTAACGGGATTCTTGATGATGATGCAGGACCTAGCATTGCAGCCTTGCAGCTCCTCGGAACCTGCGCATAACCACGGCTGTGCAACGCGTCCTGGACCCGAGACCTCGCAATTCTCCGCAACCAGGATTTAAGGTACTCTTGTTCAGCGGGTCTGACTGGGTCCCAGCAGCTGGCCTATGCTCCATTACGGTTGGCCTGAAGTTGTGACTTTGTCCCAATCCGGCATAACCAGATGTCCACAGTTGAAGATTTGTGCTTTTTGGCAATCGCCTGACTTTTACATACACCAGATCACAAAATCTCAAGGAATTATTAAAGTTAAACATAAAACAAGAGGGTATGCGCAAATGTCATAATTGCAAACATTGCAACAACGTAATAGTTAGCAATAAAATCACTCATCCATTAACGGGTGAAACAGTGACACTTAATCATTCAGTGGATTGCAACAACACCAATGTGATTTATTGTACTAAATGACCCTGTGGCCTTTTATACATAGGCAAAACATAAAGGAAAGTTAAAATATGAATCACAGAGCACAAAAGCACTATACCAACAGAGAATAAAAATTCCAACCTGGCATTCCATTGGCATGAACATCGCCATAATATTGCACAATTGCGGTTTTTAGTTTTGGAAACAGTAACAACCAAAGCAGGAGAAGTTCCTAACAAAACTCTATTACAAAGAGAGACTTTTTGGATTAAACAATTTAAAACAATGACATCACAGGGCCTCAACGATAAACTTGATTTGAGTTGTTTTCTATAGTTCTAGTTCGGCTGTAGATTTATATCAGAAGTTAAATTTAGCTTCCCCCAGTTTTTCCAAAAACAAAAGTAAGGTGATACAATATGGTACTCAGATCACTATAAGATAGTATCTCATTACATAAAACACAGATGAAAGAACACATATATGTTGATACACGATTGTGGGATTTATTGCAACATTAGCCTGCTATTGTCTGTAGATTTTAATTGTACATCAACTATAAAAACATAATGGTTGTTTAGACTGTTTACCGTAAGAAAATGATTGTTTGATGTACATGTTTATTCATGAAGAAACGACATTTCAAGACTAGAAGAATGTAATCACATAAGAGGTCATTATGGTTGATGGTCACATTGAGGACCAGATTACATTGAGGGTAGTGAGTGTAAGTTAGTGAATCATGTGAACATAAAACACTAAGGGGCCAATTCCGATTCCGGCCGGAAAACGTACCGACCGACTCGGAGCCGGAATTAATTCCGACCGACACGTACCGGTGCAGCCCGACCCGCCAAGTACGATGAGAAGCGAGCAAAACCCGACCAACTCGTACGGAACACAAGCCGAAGGACCGAGCCGCGCGGAAAACAGCAATCCGGCCGGAAAAACACGCGATTCGAACCAACCGACTCGCACCCGGAACAATATCGAACGAGACATACACGTGGACTCCCACCCGCCAAGTACGATGCAAGGCGTGGAAAACACGACCGAGTCGCACGGAGGACAAGCCGTACGACCGACACGCATACAAAACTGCGAGCCGAAGCAAGCCAAAACACCGTGACCGACGCGTACGCAGCATAGAAAACAGCACAAACACAGCGTGAACGAAACGGACGAGCCCTTACGAGACAACTGCAGGGTCCAACTCGGTCACAAGAACGTCTCCTACATGCACGAAAAGTACAAAGGGAAAATACACAAAAAAAGGCCAAACAAGCAATTACAAAGCCAATAAATACTGGGGGGGCAGGGAACTAAGACACACCCACAACTCCACCCATATAAAGGACACGAATCCCTACCATGATCCTTTGCAAATTCAAATTACCTGCCAGCACTCAACAGACAGCAACCACACACCCACAGCTCATCCATCACACAAGCCACACACCATCAGCACCACAACAAATAGAAACCTCACATACACCTAGCAAAACACACACTCACACACCTTCACCTGCACACCAACACACACATCACTCACCATCACCACCCATCACCATGCCCCCAAAGAAGAATCACAAGTTCCTAGATAGTGAATTGGAAGTCCTGGTAGATGAGATCCTCAGGGTAGAGCCACAGCTCTTTGGTACACTGGTCCAACAGACACCCATGTCACAGAAAACAAAGATGTGGGAGAGGATCGTCGACAGGGTGAACGCACAATCACCATGTTTGCGCACAAAGACAGACATCCAGAACAGGTGGTATGACGTGCGCAGGAGGGTGAAGGAGCTGCTGAAGAAGGACTACATCTTGAGCCAATACACCGGCAGTGGCCCTCCTGCCAAGCCAGTATACCTCAGGCCCTGGGAGGAGAAGGTGCGGGCCATCCTACCACCAGTGAGCGTCTATGGACTAGAAAACATCCCAGAGCCTGGTGAGTACACAACAAATGTACACAATATTCTGCGACTACACACACACATCACTGTCAAGGTGAGAGTCAAACCATGCACTCTTAGCAAATACACAGCAACCAGAACAGAATCATCCCAAAATGTGTATGTCACTCAGAGAAACACAACACATGCCATCACAAAGTGACATTTAACTGTGTCATCACATGTACAAACACAACTACAACTACAGCTAGGCAGTGGCACAAATATAACTGACAAACACATCCAGACAAGTAGCCACCACTACAACACCAGCACACAGTGAAGCCCACTGAAAGAAAGGAAATATGTGTATGCTGGGCAAGTCAGTGTAGCCAATAGCATGATGGGAGTTGTAGGCACAGATATTGCTCACCCCCACAACTGTCCCATCAACACCACCCTGAACCATACGCACATCACAGGGAGTGGAAAACAACTTACAAGATGGCTGACACTGGCTACTGCTGTGGGGAGCACAAGGCCCTGCTGGCAACTGTGCACCAACCAACAGCAGGACACCACTGCCAGCCATCTTGCCATTGCTCTCACACTCACACACACTGAAGTCCACCCAAAAGCAAGTAAGTATGGGCATGCTGGGAAGTGGGGTGGACGCAATAGCATGATGGGAGTGGTAGTCACAGATATTGGTCACCCCCACAACTGTCCCATCAACACCACCCTGAACCATGCGCACATCACAGGGAGTGGAAAACAACTGACAAGATGGCTGACAGTGGCTACTGCTGTGGGGAGCACAAGGCCCTGCTGGCAACTGTGCAACAACCAACAGCAGGACACCACTGACTGACATCCTGAAAGAGAACTTGCACTCCCTGCAATGGAAGCACGGTCCATGGTGGGATATCTGGCTGGGTGGGAAGGAGGACTCACAGCACTGACCATAGTCACAAGCACCTCCCCTCACACCCCCCCTCAACACATACTCCACAGAAGCCACCTGGCGGAATGCAATGCCTCACATCCTAACTCAAGGTCCCACAAAGAACCACCACCCTGGGTCATGCTGTGTGAAGCACAGGGACAATCCTGGGACATTTAGCCAAACAACTGCCCGGACAACACTCCCAGCCATCCTGTCAGCACAGGCAGCCCACCCCACAGGGAAGCAGAGTCAAAAGGAAGGAAGTATGGGCATGCTGGGAAGTGGGGTGGAGGCAATAGCATGATGGGAGTGGTAGTCACAGCTCAACATCCCCCACCCACATGGCCCAGCAAGCTCACACTCAAGCATGCACACCCCACAGAGAGTGGAAAGCCCCATCAAAGATGTCTGACACTAGTGCTCTGTTGTGGGGAGCACAAGGCCCTGCTGGCAACTGTGCAACAACCAACAGCAGGACACCACTGCCAGCCATCTTGCCATTGCTCTCACACTCACACACACTGAAGTCCACCCAAAAGCAAGTAAGTATGGGCATGCTGGGAAGTGGGGTGGAGGCAATAGCATGATGGGAGTGGTAGTCACAGATATTGGTCACCCCCACAACTGTCCAATCAACACCACCCTGAACCATGCGCACATCACAGGGAGTGGAAAACAACTGACAATATGGCTGACACTGGCTACTGCTGTGGGGAGCACAAGGCCCTGCTGGCAACTGTGCAACAACCAACAGCAGGACACCACTGCCAGCCATCTTGCCATTGCTCTCACACTCACACACACTGAAGTCCACCCAAAAGCAAGTAAGTATGGGCATGCTGGGAAGTGGGGTGGAGGCAATAGCATGATGGGAGTGGTAGTCACAGATATTGGTCACCCCCACAACTGTCCCATCAACACCACCCTGAACCATGCGCACATCACAGGGAGTGGAAAACAACTGACAAGATGGCTGACACTGGCTACTGCTGTGGGGAGCACAAGGCCCTGCTGGCAACTGTGCAACAACCAACAGCAGGACACCACTGACTGACATCCTGAAAGACAACTTGCACGCCCTGCAATGGAAGCACGGTCCATGGTGGGATATCTGGCTGGGTGGGAAGGAGGACTCACAGCACTGACCATAGTCACAAGCACCTCCCCTCACACCCCCTCAACACATACTCCACAGAAGCCACCTGGCGGAATGCAATGCCTCACATCCTAACTCAAGGTCCCACAAAGAACCACCACCCTGGGTAATGCTGTGTGAAGCACAGGGACACTCCTGGGACATTTAGCCAAACAACTGCCAGGACAACACTCCCAGCCATCCTGTCAGCACAGGCAGCCCACCCCACAGGGAAGCAGAGTCAAAAGGAAGGAAGTATGGGCATGCTGGGAAGTGGGGTGGAGGCAATAGCATGATGGGAGTGGTAGGCACAGATATTGGTCACCCCCACAACTGTCCCATCAACACCACCCTGAACCATGCGCACATCACAGGGAGTGGAAAACAACTGACAAGATGGCTGACACTGGGCACTGCTGTGGGGAGCACAAGGCCCTGCTGGCAACTGTGCAACAACCAACAGCAGGACACCACTGCCAGCCATCTTGCCATTGCTCTCACACTCACACACACTGAAGTCCACCCAAAAGCAAGTAAGTATGGGCATGCTGGGAAGTGGGGTGGAGGCAATAGCATGATGGGAGTGGTAGTCACAGATATTGGTCTCCCCCACAACTGTCCCATCAACACCACCCTGAACCATGCGCACATCACAGGGAGTGGAAAACAACTGACAAGATGGCTGACACTGGCTACTGCTGTGGGGAGCACAAGGCCCTGCTGGCAACTGTGCACCAACCAACAGCAGGACACCACTGACTGACATCCTGAAAGACAACTTGCACTCCCTGCAATGGAAGCACGGTCCATGGTGGGATATCTGGCTGGGTGGGAAGGAGGAGCGGATGACAACCAAATACAACCAATGCAGACCATGTACACACCCCAACATTCACATAGAAATGCCCAAATAATGCAGGACAATGTGCTACACCAATATCAACCCCTGACTGTGACAACTTAGGACAATGCATTGTACAGGCCAGCATCCAGAGGCACAGTCACAACTGTCAGGTGTGTCAACCATTGATGCCTGCAGAAACATAACATACATTGTGGGTGTCTCCCAAAAACAGGTGATGATGGGGACACAGCAGCAGATGCTGAGGAGTCCTCGTCCCAGGCTCAAGAGGATACGGAGCTCACTGGTGTGGAACAGCCTCTGCCCTCCTCGGATGAAGAAGACTTACCTGGCACCTCCGGAGCAAGTCATCATGCAGCACCAGCAGGACCACCAGCTGCACCCCCTGCACCCACCCCTCCAACGACTGTCAACACACATACCACCCCTGCCGACATGGACAGACCAAGGAGCAGCACCACCACCAGCACAGGGACCCTGGACCAACGTGGGGCCATGGACACCACCACCACCAACAACCCACAAGGTGGCCCAGGGTCACCTGTGCCTGCCACCTCAGGTACTGCACGTGTCGCCAGGGGTGGTGGGAGGGGTGGGAGACATAGGTCGCTGCTCACAGAGGGGTCTGGACTGCATGATGACCCACAACTGGCACGCATAGCCGATGCGTACCAGTCCAGCACCGGAGAGTTCAGCCAGGTAGTGGGGCTCCTCAGGGACATTAAACAGCAGCAGGCTGCCCATCATGCCCGCTTGGACTCACACATGTCCCGCGTGGAGTCCAAGTGGGACACACTGCAAGAGATGACGGCGGTGCATAGGGACATATTACAATGCCTCCGCCAGATGAGCAGCAACCAGTCAACACCTCCCTGTGTGCCCACAACATCTGGTGCTGAAACAACTGCAACTGCCACAGGGAGGCAGGATGACTCTGGCGGAGAGTCCCCTGCACCGCAGCAGCCTGCACTTGAGGATCCCCCCCCAAAGAAGAGGGGCCGTCCGAGGAGGGGCAAGTGAGAGGCCGATGGCCATGTGCAACCCCCAGGAAGCCAAAACCTGTTCTGGAGAATAACCTTTGTGCGCAAACTGTTCACCCTGTTGACTGCAACACAACTCTCCCACATGACATGGGGAGCTCAAGTTGGACCAATGTCTCTGATTACTGTGGACTTTACTCTGGACATTTCTGCTACCAGGACTTCCAAATTATCTAGGAACTTTGGATCACAATCACAATGTACAGCACCCAACAACCTGTGCACTATACTCACACATGTATGTCAATAAACTCACTTATACACCATACTTGCCTCTGTTGTGATTCCTATGTTGTCTCAGAAGTTGCGATGATGATCGGGGAAATGACACTGTGCATGCTAACTGCTACAGCAAGTACAACACCGGCATGTGAGTCATGGCGACTTCACACATATGGGGGAGGCACACCACCAGGGCTACACAACACATACACACCATGGACATCTGACTCATCGCCTACACTGGTGTTGCCAGGAAATACGTTGCATTGCACAGACCCAACACCTATTCACAGTCTGTGTTAACTAGCCCACTGGTGCAGTAAGCAAATGTCAGTCAGATGTGTGACCACAGACAACGCACATCACAAAGTGAAGCACAGGTTTATTACACATTTGCAACATGTTGTAACCACCACAGATGCAAGGTAATCCCACCTGGCAGCGGGCACATAGTCAACAAGTGTAGAAGGAAGGAAGTCCATGGGTGTGGTGCACATCACCTGTAGGGACACAACAGCTACCACCCGGGAAGTCGAATCACGGTGTTGGGGATCACAGTTGACCAAACGACTCTGAAAGTACCCTGTGAAGGACAGAAATGACACACAGTCAAAAGTACTGAAGAACAGGACAGAACTGCAATACTCATGCACAATACATGTTACAAGATACCCACCCAGAACCAAGTTAGCATGTCAACACTGTTGGGGAGTACAGACTACCTGCAAGGACACATCGCTACACGCATACAGACATGTAGCCCATGGACACACTCAAACAGCACCAGAGCACCACCAACACATATCATGCAAACTCACATCATTGACATGCCATCTCTGGATACTCACATTCAGCTGAAGAAGTTGGTGATGAGCTGTGTGCGGACATCACCCTCAACATCATCATCATCATCATCACTGGCATCGTGGTCCAGGCCAGGATCCTCCACAGGTGGCGGACGTTGGTCATCGTCATCCAGGATGAGAGGCAACTCCTTCCGCACTGCCAGGTTGTGGAGCATGCAGCAGACGATGATAATCTTGCACACCTTTGCTGGGGCATATGGGAGGGACCCTCCTGTCTTGTCGAGGCAGCGGAAGCGGCTCTTCAGGAGACCAAATGTCCGCTCAATCACTCTCCTGGTCCGACCATGTGCCTCATTGTAGCGCATCTGGGCTGGTGTCACAGGGTTCCTGAGGGGCGTCAGCAACCACGGCATGTTGGGGTATCCGGAGTCACCTACATACAGACAATTGCACATTAGCAGAGTTGGAAAAGAGGGTGGAACACTACATAGCAGAACACACACAATGGTACAAAGTCAGTACACACCTACAAGCCAGGCACGCTGGTTCCGCATCTGTGCCATCATCCTCGGGATGCGACTACTCCTCATCACGTAGGCATCGTGTGCAGAACCAGGGAAACGGGCACACACGTGTGTGATGCTCATATCTGCAAGACAGACCACCAGTGCATTGACCGAGTGGTAGTGTTTGCGGTTACGGTAGGCCTGCTCTTGGGCCTGTGGTGGTACCAACGCCACATGTGTCCCATCAATGGAGCCAATGACATGCGGCATCCTCCCCAGGGCATAGAAGTCACTCTTCACGCCAGTGAGTCGTTGGAGTCTAGGGAAATAGATGTACTGGTTCAGGTATATCAACATAGCCTCCAAAACATCCCGGAGCACACGGCTGAACATGGTCTGTGACATCCCACCAGCAGTCGCCAGAGTGTGTTGAAAGGTACCAGTGGCAAAGAAGTGTAGGGCTGCCATCACCTTCACCTTGGGGGTCAGCGCTGTAGGGTACGGACGGCCAGGTTGCAAATGTGGTGCCAAGCGCACTGCCAAATCCTCAATCAGCTGCCTGGTGAAGCGGTACCGTCGGATGCTGTCACGTTCCACCATCGTTGCCAGGTCAGGGAATGGTCTATGGACAGCTGGTGCCCTGCAGTGCATAGGTGAAGAAAGCAAGATTGTCAGTCACCCCACATATGTGGCATTGAACACACTCAACATCACATGATACATCATAATGAGGCACAAGTACATGATGTGTGCAGTTCCGTACGGATATGTATGGCACATACATGGCCAATATCTAACATCACAGTCCAACAAGTGGCATCAATAAGTCCCAGGTCATGCCATTGGATACCATGAGGCCGTGTCCCAGTACCCATCTCCTGCTGCCAAATAACAAACACACGCCACAGTGACATGTGAGGACTGATGTGCCCCAGGCATCACAGCTCAACGACAGGTAGATTCCCAGGGACCCTGTATTGCCACATGGACACTGGCATGACATGGTGTATCATGTATACACCACAGCAAAACAACCATGAGCCCCACAGGTAGTGGTCCGTGTTGCCTCGGCAGGACAGACATGGACGTCTGTGACACACACACGCACAACATCAAAGTCCATGCACAAACAACGTGGATGTGGAGACTGCCTCCCATTGTGCACATGAAATCAGAGACATTGTAATCACAACATGCACACAGACTGTGGAGGACCATCAACATTGTGCCAATGGGTCACCCTGGGTTGAACATAACGTCCCACATGGGACTCAGGGGGTATGTGACATGACATACACATACACCACCGTGAACTGTGACCATGCCACATGCTCAGATATGAACAGTTGCACATCACAGTGGTCATGTACACGAAACACCAAGGATTCTGTCCCCATAAACACGTGCACAGCCTGGGGGTGGCTGCCCCCAAGTGACACCCACAGAACAACATGTTCACCCCCATACACGGAATAGGTAATGCAGCCTTACATGCCCTAGGATACAGTTTGGACAGGCTGTGGTGTTGTAGGTGTGCCCCTCACTGCCTGGGAAGTATATGTGGCTGGCATATGTTCACCTGTGACAGGCATGGTGACATATGCCAGTGACTTGTACAGGGATGCGTTGGACAGCAAGGGACCGATCAGTGCGCACACATTGGCCATTGCATTCAATGTGCGTTGGTACGCGTTGTATTGGCAATACGCGTTGGACAGCAATGGACTGATCAGTGCGCACACATTGGCCATTGCATTCAATGTGCGCTGGTACACGTTGTATTGGCAATACGCCTTGGACAGCAATGGACCGATCAGTGCGCACACATTGGCCATTGCATTCAATGTGCGCTGGTACGCGTTGTATTGGCAATACGCCTTGGACAGCAATGGACCGATCAGTGCGCACACATTGGCCATTGCATTCAATGTGCGCTGGTACGCGTTGTATTGGCAATACGCCTTGGACAGCAATGGACCGATCAGTGCGCACACATTGGCCATTGCATTCAATGTGCGCTGGTACGCGTTATATTGGCAATACGCCTTGGACAGCAATGGACCGATCAGTGCGCACACATTGGCCATTGCATTCAATGTGCGCTGGTACGCGTTGTATTGGCAATACGCCTTGGACAGCAATGGACCGATCAGTGCGCACACATTGGCCATTGCATTCAATGTGTGCGGGTACGCGTTGTGTCCTATGTACGCGTTGAACAGCAATGGTCCGATCGGTGTGCCCGGCCGGCCCATTGCATTCAATGTGTGCGGGTACGCGTTGTATCCTATGTACGCGTTGAACAGCAATGGTCCGATCGGTGTGCCCGGCCGGCCCATTGCATTCAATGTGTGCGGGTACGCGTTGTATCCCATGTACGCGTTGAACAGCAATGGTCCGATCGGTGTGCCCGGCCGGCCCATTGCATTCAATGTGTGCGGGTACGCGTTGTATCCCATGTACGCGTTGAACAGCAATGGTCCGATCGGTGTGCCCGGCCGGCCCATTGCATTCAATGTGTGCGGGTACGCGTTGTATCCCATGTACGCGTTGAACAGCAATGGTCCGATCGGTGTTCCCGGCCGGCCCATTGCATTCAATGTGTGCGGGTACGCGTTGTATCCTATGTACGCGTTGAACAGCAATGGTCCGATCGGTGTGCCCGGCCGGCCCATTGCATTCAATGTGTGCGGGTACGCGTTGTATCCCATGTACGCGTTGAACAGCAATGGTCCGATCGGTGTGCCCGGCCGGCCCATTGCATTCAATGTGTGCGGGTACGCGTTGTATCCCATGTACGCGTTGAACAGCAATGGTCCGATCGGTGTTCCCGGCCGGCCCATTGCATTCAATGTGTGCGGGTACGCGTTGTATCCTATGTACGCGTTGAACAGCAATGGTCCGATCGGTGTGCCCGGCCGGCCCATTGCATTCAATGTGTGCGGGTACGCGTTGTATCCTATGTACGCGTTGAACAGCAATGGTCCGATCGGTGTTCCCGGCCGGCCCATTGCATTCAATGTGTGCGGGTACGCGTTGTATCCTATGTACGCGTTGAACAGCAATGGTCCGATCGGTGTTCCCGGCCGGCCCATTGCATTCAATGTGTGCGGGTACGCGTTGTATCCTATGTACGCGTCCAACAGCAATGGTCCGATCGGTGCGCACCCATTGGCTATGGCCTGGCCTGGAAACGGACGCGTTTTCAAAATTTGAACGAGTCTGATGCTGTAAATTCAGTTGGTCACCCACAACAATGTTGCAATTTCATGGGTGTCACGAAGTTGAACATTTGAAGGATGCTGGGGGCGTGTGTAAGTGGTGCAATTCCATGGATTGGCCAGATTCAGATGATGCAAACGACTTGGACCTATCACTTTGGACACATGGGACAGTATCTGCCTCTGCAGCACACATATAATGCTGGCTGTTCCCCTGAGAGCTCACTTGCCTGCACTACATGCTCCAGGACGACATCTGCCACTACACTGCTGCTGTATCTGCACCCTCTGGACCCTGCAATGGCACGTACTGTGGAGAGAGCCCCAGCCTTCAGCACTGAGGAGAACCAGGCCCTGCTGGATGGCCTCCTTCCACAGTACAGCAAGCTGTATGGGAAAGCAGGGGAGCAGGTGAGTGTTCTGTCCACTGCCTTTCTAAATGTGCATGTTGTCTGACTAGCAAGGCTAACAGTCTGCACGCCACTGGCTAGCAGGCTCACTGAGTAGTTGTCACCCCCCATAGTGTGTAGTTACATGCACTGGACAGGTATAGTGCAGTGACAGTGCATTTAAACAAGGTTTTACTTCCCAGGCAATGATACCATGTAGTAACTGCTGGCATACTGTCCATAGCCATCGTTGCACTGCCTGTGTACATCATGTGCCCCTGTGATTGAGACATGTATATCCAACTGTGTAATGCACGGATATGTTGCATGTGTAGTAATGGCATTCTCACTTTGTTATCCTCACAGGTTGATGCCCACCAGAAGCAGAAGATATGGCTGACCATCGTCCGGGCAGTGAGATCCGTGGGGGTCTACAAGCGCCGGATCCGCAACTGCCAGAAGAGGTGGCAGGACCTTCGGGGCTGGACCCGGAGGATCGCACGGGTCCAGCTGAAGCTGTCGCCTCCTCGCAGGAGGGGCGGACACCGGACCCTGACCCCCCACATGCTGAGGATCCTGGCGGTGGTCTTCCCTGATCTGGATGGGCAGCTGAAGGCCAGAGAGCAGCAAGGAGGGGGTGAGTCCATGTCTGCATTGTGAACTATGTCTGCCATGCTATGTGCCCTCCTCTGGCCTGGTTAAACTTCCACAGTACATCAGTCTTGTGGTCCAGGACCCATGTCCCTCTATTGTGCACTGCCCACTCCTCATCTGATACCCAGGTGTGGCCCTTACAGTCAGGGTATTGTGTCACTTGGGTACTGTGTCCTTGCAGTTTGCTTGACTCAAGGTGGGGGACAGCATCTGTTTCCCTGACTCTGTGGTGGGCATCATGGGTGGGTCCATTGCTTACACATTGCCTGTGTTCTGACATGTGTTCTGCGTGTCATTTTGATATGTGGCCCAATTGCTGAGCTGATCCACCACATGTGCCTGGGGTATCTGGCACACACCCATGCTGCGGGTGGGAACAATGTTTGTGCCCCAGGAGTGTGTATATAACGTGTGTCACACATACTTAGCCAGCTGCCTACTGTCCAGGGCTCATCCCTCATTCATGTGGGACAGGACAGTCATGCCTACTCCAGGCCATACAATACACTCTGTACTCCCACTGCCGTGTATCAGCTGACACGTTTTGCTCAGTGATTTGTCCCCTCAGGTGTCTGCCTCTGTGTCAGTGTGCTGTGGCTTCGTTGTCAGGTCTGCTGGGGTGTTCCTCGGTTGGGGCTCTGCATGCCACCGGAGATGTGACCATAGGAGATGATACATGTGTGACACATAGGTGTTTGATCACCTGACCGTGCAGACTGGGGTATGCGAATATGAGGTTCAGGCAGCTGTTTCCCATTCACAGCAGATTGTGATGTGCTCAGGTGCAGAGGGTAGTGTTACAGGTCTCCCATATGTCCAATGGGTATGACCTGGACAGATGAGGGTACAGATGATGTGGTGTGTGGGGGATGTACATGTGCACTTGTTCAGCTCCAGGACTTGCATTCCCCATGATCTACTATTGTGACACAGTGCAGAGTGTTGTTGTCTGGCTGCCCTGCCCATGTGACTGGAGACAGTGATGTATGACTTAGCAGGCATGGCTGTGCCATGGCATGTGACTTCCTATTAGTGATCCTGCAGGGGAGTGACATGTGCTACATGCACACCATTGTGGCAATGGCTATCAGGACATGGGTGCATCATGGTGTCTGTCGCTGGTATGCATCACATGCATTTCCTATTTGACTCTGGGCATCCCTTTCATCCGGACACCTGCACTGACTCAGTGGCAAGAGTTGTGATGTGTGCATGTCCACATGCTTCACCGGGTTCTCTGCACTGTCCAAATACTGTGTAGGTGGTGCATGTGTCCACACTGGGGTATTGCCATCCAACAGACACCAGACAGATGGGTGCAAGGCCAGGTGGGATGTGAGTGCCATGGTTGACCATCAGACTGACAATTGACTTCTCCTGTTCTGTTTGTGCAGTTTTAGCAATGTTCAACTAAGGATGCCAGGGCTTGCTCTGTAATGTGCTGTACTTACTGTGGTGTGTGCGTTCGGTGCAGGTGACTGATGTCTGTCTGTTTCCCTATTGATTGCAGATACATCCACGGCCACAGGAGGGGACAGCTCCACGGACCAGGAGGAGCCGCAGAGCCAGACTGGGTCAGCAGCCGAGGAGTGGTCGGAGGGACCCAGTGGCACGGAGGGCGAGGGGAGCCACACCGAGGAGTCCTCAGCACCATCCACCTCAGCTGAGGACCAGAGCAACTCGGACGATGACTCCCTTATGGAGGCGGGTGTCAGCAGCCACCACACCCCAGCTAGTGTTGCTGTCCCCGCCACCACCACCACCACCACCGCCCTCCCGTCGGCTCCCATTCCCGAGGTCCGTGGAGGCTCCCATGTTCGGGAGCGTGTCTCCTTCGGGCCAGGCACCGCACCCCCTGCCCCTGTGTCCCCTGCTGCCCTGAGTGAGGAGTCTGTGTACCTCCTCCGCCAGCTCCATGTAGGACAGACAGCGATGCTGAGTGTCCTCCATGCACACACCAGTCTGTTGACTCAGCTGGTGTCATTCATGGAGGGCATCTCATCGGGCATGTCTGACCTACAGAGGGGCAATAGGTCCATGGACTCCTCCCTGACGGCAGCAGTGTCCCTCCTCCGACAGTCCCTCACCCCTCCTGCCTCTGCCCCATCCACACTCCCCAGCACCTTACCCGTCCCAAGCACACACACACTGGCACAGGCACACACCAGCACAGACACATGCAGCACACGGACACACACGCCACAAACAAGACGCACACGCACGCACCGTCAGGGGACTGCAACCACACTCACAGGGGATGGGGCACAGGCACAAACACATGCATCCACAAGCACTGCGCAGTCCTCAGTTGCCTCTCCCTCCAAAGACCCCTCCCTTGCCTCACCTGCAACCCCAAAGACACAGCGGCTCTTCCTCTGTGACCTTGGCCTCTTCCCCTCCGACCCAGCTGATCCAGCATTCAGGGGGAAGAGGAAGCCCACCCACACGGAGCGGAGTGCCCCTGGCCCCCGGACACCATCCCCCAGGCGCAGACCGACTGAGGCCCCCACCCGCAAGTCCCCCCGGTCCCGGAAGAGCAAGACCCCGCCGCCGCCCTGCAGCTCAGGCACCAAGTCTCCTTCCTCCATCCCTCAGGCCCCCACTCCACAGGTGCCCCCACCACACCCTGCCCCAGGTTCCCCCACCCACAGATACACCATCCCCAGAAGGGTCAGGCCTTCTCCCCCTGCCACTTGCTCTTCCGGCCCCACACCCCCGCTGCGCTTGTCTGTACCACTGATGTGGTGAGGGTGTCCTCCCCTCTGTCCTGCCCACCTTACCTGATCCCCATTCTCCTCCCCTGGAGGTGGGCACTGCAGTGGAGTCCACTATCACCCTGTCTGACTTGGGCGCTGCAGTGGCGGACCTGTCCACTCCATCTGCAGGGTCCACTGCAGTTGTGCCGGCACCCACAACATCTGAGTCATGCCCCCCAGTTGTGCCGGCACACACCATGTCAGACACCTCCACTGCAGTTGTCAGTGGCTCTCCAGCACCCACCACCCCTTCCCTGCCTCCTCCTGGTGAGCCCTGATCCTGTCCCTGCGGTGCCTGGCCTGCCCCCCGTATGCCCCTCCTAGGGGATTGTCCCCGGTTGTGATCAGTGCAGGCATGCGTAGGGTGACATCTGCCACTGTCACCCTGTATAGACTTCCTTGATGGACTGGCCATTGGCCTTTGTTGATACCTTGCAGTTCTTCCAAGTTTTGAACCCACATGCTGAATAAAGCAACTTTCTGTTCTCTAGTGGTTTTGCTTCTGATGTACATGATGTTGATGATGCTAACCGTGCCCTTGCTGCAGTGATGGTGATTTTTGGACTCATGAAAATGAAGTGTTACTGTGCAGGAACCCATGTGTTCCAGGGGGACAGTGTCCTATCCTGTGGTGAATCCATGTCGTCCTTAGCAGCATCTGAGGGTGTCATGTATTCAATATTTGGCAATGGGATTTCCTACTTACATTAGCAATGTCACATCTGTGGGTTCCACCCATGCACATCTGTTGTGTTTGCCATTGTTCAATTAGTCTAGTTCCCTGACCGTGTGGCCATCTCCACTGGACATGCAGGTTTGGGCATCAATGGGGAAGGACTCTTCTGTGTTGTCAGTGCAACTTGCTATACATGTGTGTTGGATCTGTGCTGTTGATTTCGTTGACATTCCCATGACCAGGCTGATGTGACGGGAGCCTTCATTTGGTGCTAATTGTTGACTGTGTGACCAAGTGTTCTGCTGACATGATGGAGCCCTACTGATGCGACATATGGCACAGCTTTCCTCACACAGGAGTGGAGTCCCCTCATGGCAGTGTGTACTCCTGTGACATCTCGTGCGCCCAAGGTGTGTGTTGTATGAGCATGTGTGTGTGTTCACTTCCATGTTGCTGTGCATGCTGGGATCCCTAGTGATGTTCCTGTTTGTGATGCTTGCTGAGTTGAGCTATGTTCCCCCAAAGTCTTCTCCCTGGGTTCTCTGTGATGTGGGTGCATGGCACATTACTGGTCATCAGGGTGTCACCCATAGGTGTGTTTGCTGTCAGGGCTGAGTTTGTGGGCAGACGCTGATGTGTCACAGTCCGGATTCCCCTTTGCACTTGTTGTTTACACCTGTCATGTGATTTCTGGTTTGTGTTAGCTTTCATTGGTTGTGACACGTTGTGTGTGTGACTGCTGGCACTCCTCAGGGCTGCAATGTTGGTAGTTGTCTATGTGTGTTCTTTGTGGGTGACCTTGGCTTCTTCATAGGTGTGTGACTGTGGCTGGGATCCCATTGGTTGGTGTGGTATTGCCGTCATGTCCATGTACAGCGTAGTGTGCAGTGTGTCAGACATTCAGGAGTCTGGTAGAGTGGCCATGTGTGATGTGTTTCTGCACCTTGGTTCCCACCACCCCCCCTGGGATTGTCATGGGTGCATGTGCAATGTCACCAGGGCATGTGAGCTTCACTGCTGCACATTGTTGGAGGTCGAGGTGTGTGGTGTTGAGTGTGTGCAGATGAGAGTTGTTGCCCGGCTAGACCGCTGCCTCCATGTTGGCCTTGGTTGACAGGCCGTGCTGGTTGATTTGTGCTTGTGTAGGTGTGATGGTAGTTTGTTGCTCAGGACACATGACTGTGGTTCACAGTGTGAACGACATCTAGCTTTGTCATCACAGTGGGATTGTAATGCAGCCCAGGGTCACCACATTGTGGGGGCCCTGGGTGTGGTGCTGTGGTGTCTGTGTGTCTTGCTGTGTCAGTTGCTGTTCCTACATGCTTGTGTGACATGTGTGATTTGTGCTCTCTCTCATCTGACAATGCCTGATTGCCCACATAGGGGATTTGGATCCATGAGTTACCTTTGTGTGGCACTGTATGCACATCTGTGTAATTGGTATTCAGGCCTCCTCATGTGTTGTGTGGTTGCCTGGGGACACTGGTACCCCCCTCACCTGTTGTGTTTGATGTGCAGTGTGGGTCTGCCTGTTTGTGTATGTGCATCGGCACCACTGCATTGGCATATCTTAGGTGTGCCATTGGCTGTATGTTGTTTGGTGTGTTTGCCCTGCTGTCCCTGGGACTCCTAGGTCATCAGTCAGCACAATGATCATTGTGTGTGTGTCCCATTGCTGCCATGGTATGGTATCTGTTCACCTCCCTTCTACAGTCTCCACTGGGTATCTGAATTTGTGTGCCCATTGGTGCAAATATGTGGGTCTGCATTCTGATGGTCACTTCTGTCATTGAGTCATTGATGAATGTTGACAGTGTCAGCCCCCATGGGTGATGTTTGTCTGCACATGGCCAAAGGTATGTCTTGTTTGCACTGCACTGTTTGCCTCCCCCATTCTATGTTGCTATGGGACACAAGCACTACTTTGCCACTGATGTGTTTGTTGTTCTGTGACCAGGAATCATCCATGCAGTTTGGCAGTTGCAGCTTATTCTTTGTCAACACATACATTTTGGTCACTGTGCTGATGGGGGTTTGGACCCCATTGCCACAATGTTCAACATGTGCTTCAGCTATGGACCCCACACTTACCTTTTGGTCACTGTGATGATGGGGTGTTAGACCCCATTGCCACAATGTTCAATATGTGCTTCAGCTATGGACCCCACACTCACATTTTGGTCACTGTGATGATGGGGGTCTGGACCCCACTGCCACAATGTTCAATATGTGCTTCAGCTGTGGACCCCACACTCACATTTTGGTCACTGTGATGATGGGGGTTTGGACCCCATTGCCACAATGTTCAATATGTGCTTCAGCTATGGACCCCACACTCACATTTTGGTCACTGTGATGATGGGGGTTTGGACCCCATTGCCACAATGGTCATGGCCTGCTTGCATTGTGGGTGCCACACACATTTATGTGTGGCACTTGTGATAGGGGGTCACATTGTATGTCCACAGTCCTGTTCAGTCTTGTAGGCATTTGACACAGTCTACACACGCTTGTCATGGTGTTGGGGGGGATGTCTTTGTGTTGCATTCTTTCTGCTGGTGTGTGCTTCTTGTGGCATGTATTTGCCATCCTGTGAGTGGGGGTGGTAGTAGTAGGCATCCAGCCCCCCATGGGTAGAGGTGGTAGTAGTGGTAGGTACCTGGCACCCCCATGGGTAGAGGTGGTAGTAGTGGTAGGCACCTGGCACCCCCTGGGTAGAGGTGGCAGTAGTGGTAGGCACCTGGCACCCCCATGGGTAGTGACAGGCATCCAGCCCCCCATGGGTAGAGGTGGTAGTAGTGGTAGGCACCTGGCACCCCCTGGGTAGCGGTGGTAGTAGTGGTAGGCACCTGGCACCTCCTGGGTAGAGGTGGTAGTAGTGGTAGGCACCTGGCACCCCCTGGGTAGAGGTGGTAGTAGTGGTAGGCACCTGGCATCCCCATGGGTAGAGGTGGTAGTGGTGACAGGCATCCAGCCCCCCATGGGTAGAGGTGGGAGTAGTGGTAGGCACCTGGCACCCCCTGGGTAGAGGTGGTAGTAGTGGTAGGCACCTGGCACCCCCATGGGTAGAGGTGGTAGTGGTGACAGGCATCCAGACCCCCATGGGTAGAGGTGGTAGTAGTGGTAGGCACCTGGCACCCCCATGGGTAGAGGTGGTAGTAGTGACAGGCATCCAGCCCCCATGGGTAGAGGTGGTAGTAGTGGTAGGCACCTGGCACCCCCTGGGTAGAGGTGGTAGTAGTGTTAGGCACCTGGCACCCCCTGGGTAAAGGTGGTAGTAGTGGTAGGCACCTGGCACCCCCATGGGTAGAGGTGGTAGTGGTGACAGGCATCCAGCCCCCCATGGGTAGAGGTGGTAGTAGTGGTAGGCACCTGGCACCCCCATGTGTAGAGGTGGTAGTAGTGGTAGGCACCTGGCACCCCCTGGGTAGAGGTGGTAGTAGTGGTAGGCACCTGGCACCCCCTGGGTAGGGTGGTAGTAGTGGTAGGCACCTGGCACCCCCTGGGTAGAGGTGGTAGTAGTGGTAGGCACCTGGCACCCCCTGGGTAGAGGTGGTAGTAGTGGTAGGCACCTGGCACCCCCATGGGTAGAGGTGGTAGTGGTGACAGGCATCCAGCCCCCCATGGGTAGAGGTGGTAGTAGTGGTAGGCACCTGGTACCCCCTGGGTAGAGGTGGTAGTAGTGGTAGGCACCTGGCACCCCCTGGGTAGAGGTGGTAGTAGTGGTAGGCACCTGGCACCCCCATGGGTAGAGGTGGTAGTAGTGGTAGGCACCTGGCACCCCCTGGGTAGAGGTGGTAGTAGTGGTAGGCACCTGGCACCCCCTGGGTAGAGGTGGTAGTAGTGGTAGGCACCTGGCACCCCCTGGGTAGAGGTGGCAGTAGTGGTAGGCACCTGGCACCCCCTGGGTAGAGGTGGTAGTAGTGTTAGGCACCTGGCACCCCCATGGGTAGAGGTGGCAGTAGTGGTAGGCACCTGGCACCCCCTGGGTAGAGGTGGCAGTAGTGGTAGGCACCTGGCACCCCCATGGGTAGAGGTGGTAGTAGTGGTAGGCATCTGGCACCCCCTGGGTAGAGGTGGCAGTGGTGGTAGGCACCTGGCACCCCCTGGGTAGAGGTGGCAGTAGTGGTAGGCACCTGGCACCCCCATGGGTAGAGGTGGTAGTGGTGGTAGGCACCTGGCACCCCCTGGGTGGAGGTGGCAGTAGTGGTAGGCACCTGGCACCCCCTGGGTAGAGGTGGCAGTAGTGGTAGGCACCTGGCACCCCCCTGGGTAGAGGTGGTAGTAGTGGTAGGCACCTGGCACCCCCTGGGTAGAGGTGGCAGTAGTGGTAGGCACCTGGCACCCCCATGGGTAGAGGTGGTAGTGGTGGTAGGCACCTGGCACCCCCTGGGTAGAGGTGGCAGTAGTGGTAGGCACCTGGCACCCCCATGGGTAGAGGTGGTAGTAGTGACAGGCATCCAGCCCCCCATGGGTAGAGGTGGTAGTAGTGGTAGGCACCTGGCACCCCCATGGGTAGAGGTGGTAGTAGTGGTAGGCAGCTGGCACCCCTGGGTAGAGGTGGCAGTAGTGGTAGGCACCTGGCACCCCCTGGGTAAGGGTGGTAGTAGTGACAGGCATCCGGGCCCCTATGTGTATATGTGGCATTGGTGATGGGCATCCCGCCCCTATGGTGCTGCTGTTTCTGGAGTAAGTAATTTCTGCATCCCTGTGTGTGTGTGTGATATGTCGGGTACGTGTAGTTTGTGTTTGTGGTTGGTGTCTGACCTACCTTCTGCGCCGTACGCGTCCGTGCCTGTTCCGGTAGTAGATGTAGAATATTGGTAGGATCGGAACGATGGGATTCATTGTTGGTTCGTCTCGTTCGTCTTTGTCGTTGCTTCGCCTCGTCCTCTTCGCTTGCGTGTTCATCTCGTAGCCGTGGATCATGTTGTGGCGTGAATCGGAGCTTATGTGCGCCTCTCCCGGATGCTTTGACGTGCCGTGCGTAGCGACGGGTTCGGCGCATACGGGAAGCGCATCGTACTTGTCCGGCCGGACGGGGCTGCTTTTTGGCTTCCGGGCGACTCGTATCTGCGTTTACGGATCCGGCTCGGTCGGGGATCAGGACCTGGATTGGGTGAGTACGACTGGGTCGGAATCAGTGCTGTTGTGCGCATCGTACTTGTTCGTTCGGATTCATGTGCGGATCGGTCGGGAAACAGGCATTCACATGGCTTTTTTCCCGACCGAATGGCGTTGGGTGCGTCTCCGACCGAGATCGGAATCGACCCCTTTGTCAAGTTGCGTAAAAGTGGTATCATCACCAAAGTAAATGATAGAAGTACTTTTAAGATGGCTGCCGCTGATCGTAGATAGAGGGAGATAATGTGCCGGGAGTCCGTTGCTGATGTTTAGTTAAATAGTGGAAACACCGGCATGGTTTGAAAAGGACTCGTGTACGCGTTGGATATATGGGGTCGGTGAAGCGGAGTCTTTAGGTAAAGGGGGTCACCAACATACGTGTCACATTACTAACATAGATTTAATGCTACTTTCGATTAAATAGCAATTCGTTTCACATACAGGGTGAAAAACAGCAAGAAACGTCAGAATATGAGGCACCAACTAAGCTAAGGTAAATCGTTGCGACGAGACCAGAACACTCGTGAATGTTGCCGGTGAAATCAGGTGTTTGATTGGGTTATTTTATTCATAGAGCGAGGCTTTGTTGTAACAATAACAGGCTGGTATATCCGACGTGAATATGGGCTTGAGTAAGAACAAACAGAAGACCGTTTGCGACACAGGTTACGACGTGAGTAATGGATCACAATGATTTGGATGGAAATAGTATTCAACTAAGGAGTCACTGAAAGGGTGATTTTAATGTCTTGAGATATACTGGTCAACCGGCCCATCGGGTTCTCCCAGTTGGTGAAATTTAGAAGACTAATGGTATGGGCTCAGAACACATAGCAAGAGCGGTTTGTTAAGAGGTTATGGCATGTGGAGGAGTTTTCCTCATTGGACATTCAAATTTAACTTTTGATTAAGCATTTTTGTTAAACATTGTGCGAGATTTAGATTATTAATTTGTTTTCTAGTGGCCCCTGACGAAGGGACGTTGGGTCCCGATATGCATAGGGCAGGCAACGAAAGTCGTCAAAAGAATTTACACTTGAATCTTTGGATATTGTTCATTATGCAAACAAATGACGTTATGTTGATAAGCATGGTGCTGAAAAATGCGTTAAATGTCAAGTATACTATATGTATTATGAATGCAATGCAATGTTTTAATATTGTAAAAACGATTATGATGATGTAATAATCATAATACAAACATAGTTCAAAGTACAGGAGTACGGGTTATTTTATGACAACATAATTGGTTGATACAACTTATTATTAGTCTTGCATGTTAAATACAATAAAGGCAGTGCACACAGGCAGGTTCAGGTTCAATAGTTCCTGAACTCTTTTCTACTTGAGGATACTTTATCCCATATATCATGCCATATGAGACATAGGGGTGGGTGGAACTAGTGGAGTTTCACTCCGCGGAATTGCGTGGAGTTGCATAACAATGCTGCAAGATACCATGGCATTTCACCAATGGGAAGAAAATATGTAGCTCGTGGTGCAATTTAGCTCTGGTAATGAGAGCAGTGTTGAAAAATAAGAGCAAATGACACCATGCATTGTGCAAGAGTGTGCGGCCATTTGAGCTGATTTTGCTGCCACTCGAGTAGAATATCTACTCGAGCTACAGCAAATCTACTCACCACGTGGCCATTGGCAGAATATGGCTGGAACTCCACGTTAAAGAGTAAAGCGAAGTAACCAGAATTCCGCAAAGTCCACAGGCGGAATGAAACATTCCACCCACCCCTAGTGCAATAGTACCCGAGACCCTGGTCCAACAGTACTGACAGCAGTGCACACCATAGATACTGTCCAGTAACCACTGAAACAATTCCTCATATGTGCTGAATGAGAGCCTCATATTTGCACATCCTAATAAACACAATGGGACGTAAGGGAAATAAAAGTACAGGTCATTTTGGTCAACAACTCAAGGTGCCCCTTTAAAAGAAAGTATGCCAAGCAGTTACAGTAATTATCTGTAATAAATGGGGCAGTTAATAGAAGTTGTACAGATTTGTGTATGGTGCTTAATATTATCATGTTAATACATTTTCTATATAAAACGCTTGACACTTCACTTCCAGATTTTAAGTGCTGTAAATAACAGCCATTTATTACCTAATTTATTGGGACTTTATTTATCGACTTTGGAAGTATGGAATGGTGATATAGTTCCACGTGCAATCTGCAGGTTACACAAAATATTAGCATTGAGCGTTTAACCCGCTGAACCATCTTTCCAGCTGATATTTAGCGTCTTACCCAAAGAGAGGTAAGGGAGAGGATGCCTGGAGCTGTGGGTATATGGAGAGTGTGTGAGGTGGGATATAGTGCTGGGGACGTGAGGGAGACGCCCAATTCTTTGGATGCTCCGGATAAAGAAATCCGAGGCAGCTGTTTCTCACATGGAGAAGGAAACCAGGGACTGCAAGAAGGACTGTGTCAGCAAATACTTAGAAAACTGATATATAAAAGCAGAAATAGAGAGCGAAGAAGGAGGCCTGTGGAGACGAAATATGCGTGCTTCTCTAGAGACGTGGGGAAACATGAAAGACTGAAAAAAGATTTGCATTCTTACCATAACTGCTTTACTTCATCATCTTCATGAATAGATTTCAAAAGGTTCAGTCAGCAATTTATCAACTATTTCTGCAAACTTCAGATTCCACACAAACACATTCCAGAATAAAGACAGATCAATTTAATCGCACTGGCATTTTAATGCCACTTACTACAAACATTCTTCTTTTCCAAAGACTTAAATACCAACCACAGCAAATATTCCATTGCGAGAACATAATCAGATATTTTCTTAGAATTTCCGCATCAATTATGCCGTGATTTGTATTAAAATATTACAAGTTAATCTCCCGCGAGTACGTTCCAAAGGGTTTGTTTGTTAACCATTTACACGGTACAAGAAAATCAAGCTTAACAATTTTTCAAATGAAACTGGTAGGAGGCTGTGGTTTTTGCAGCTGCACCTGAGCACACCTATCAACCGCCCTGTCTGTGAAAAGGAAAATATATGGTTTCTATTTGTTACCAGGCAATCGGTTGGCACTTTGTGCTCCCAGCAATATGGACTGAAAGGACTAGAGCGGCTTCTCTCTCACCTGCACGAGAGTGCCAGATAGAACGCAGGAACTTTACATTAATTGTTATGCGTGATTCAGTGGGTCCCTATAGGATCCACTGAGGAGCGACAGAGAAGTAGAGTAGCATGTGACATGGGCCGGAGGGACAGAGGCCAACCCACCGGTGTGCACTGTATACAACCAGCCATGGTAGAGGGTCTTGTGACAAGAACGCTGAGGAAGGAAGAACCTAAAGGTAGGCCCAGGAGAAATACAGCCATAATAAATGTTGTTTAGGGACTATGCAGAAGTAACAGAAAGGTGACCGAAAAGAACCTACTGGTTACAGGCAGCAGGGTACAAGCTCTATAGGGTCCATTCAACAGTGAGAGACGAGTGGCCCATGTGTATGGATTGGATACTGAAAGCCAGAGTAGATTCCCTACAAGATCTCTCCTCGAGTGGCAGAAGATCGAGCAACCAACGACATGCACTAGGTGAAGGCAGACAGCATAAATGCCCTGTAGGTCCCACCCTAGAGTGACAAGGGGCAGAGCACGGGATGCACTGGATTAAGGGGCTCATCATAAAATCTAGTTCTTAGATGCGTATAGTGGTCCCCTGAAGTGACAGTGGAGCAGCCCATTGCATGCACTGGAGCCCATCGTGGATGACCTAGAGTCATTTCAGAAGTGACCGAGGGTGAAATGCAGCCATAGTTAATGCTCTGTAGGTTCTGCCTAAAGCAGTCCTTGCTAAAATGTAGATTCTCTTCGTATAGAAAAGGTATACAGGTACTGTTGTTTTCAGGATGACAAGCCCTCCCCCACACAATGGGTGGCATGCTTCGTCAATGGGCCCCTCCTGGCACTGTTCATTATGATCCAGGTGTGAGCTACTACCCTGCTGTAGGGAAGCTTCTGAAGTACGAATAAAAGGTAGTGGGGCAGTGGGGGTTAATTTGACGCATGCAGAGAGATCAGTTAACAACCACCACGTATTATTCCTATCATTGGGGACCCAATAAAATTTGCACTCTCCACCAATAGGTAGTTTTAGACCACATCAATTCCCCTCTGTAACCCATCCCCTTAACCAAATACGCACATGTGCTCTTCACACAATCCCTACTGTATGTTGTCATCAGTATAATAAAACAATGGATTTCAGTGACCTTTTGAAGACTCAGGCTGTACAATATGTGGGGACCTGGATACCACATGAATGAGTACCTCTCCCGCCAAGCCATAACAAACACTGTTCCGCATCAGTGATGTCATCAGTGATGTCACTGATCATGTCATGAGTGATGTAATATGTGAGGTCATAAGCAGTGCATTGCAGGGGCGTAAGTTATAGATAGCTCAGGTAACCATAACTGCAGAATTTCACAGGTTTTGTACAAGTTAAATCTGACTCTAACTATAATGTCCCCCTAACCTTTGTTTTTTTCTGTGAATTTGTGGAGTCGAAACGCGTTATGCTTTACAATTTAGCCTGAATTAAAGGAAATGTCACTAATGATTGGCTGGAGGGCTTGTGTCACGTAACCGAAAGGTGCAGTTTGTGTTTGCATTTGGAATATATTTTGATCACAAGTCCTTGCATGAGTATTTAAAACACTGCATGTCCTTCTTCACTGTTGATACATTAGCCATTTAAATGTTGAACAAGTGGCCACCCCTGTAGGCCACCCCTGTATTAGAATATGATTAAGACCCATGTGTGGAGTCGAAACGCATTATGCTTTACAATTTTGCCAGAATTAAAGGAACTGTCACTAATGATTGGCTGTAGGGCTTGTGTCACGTACCCGAAAGGTGCAGTTCGTGTTTGCATTTGGAATATTTTAGGAGTGACGTTCCTAAACAGGCCCCGGCCCGAGAGGCTGGGCATCCCCTTCATCAACTGTTGTTTGAATATATATATATATATATATATATATATATATATATACACACACACAAATATATATATATGTATGTGAATATATAAATATACTAAAACTACAAGGTGACTATCGCTATATATTTCCACAATGTGATTCCAGTTTCCGGCGCGCACAGCAGCGGATGCAAGCGTACGGGCTGAATCCAAGCCCTAATTTAATTTTTCAAAACAAGGGACGCTGCACTCTGAAATCCACAATTCAAGATTAAAAGTGCAGCGTCCCTTGTTTTGAAAAAAATAAAACAATTATATATATATATATATATATATATATATATATATATATTATCTACTGGCGGTCGCCAGTAGATAGTTATAGTTACAACCTATTATCCATAGGAAATCCGCGACATTCTATTTGAAATAACTCTCTTGCCGGTTGACGTATCTTCGCAAAATTTTCAAACTTTGTGGCCCGCTCCGGTCCGCTCCTACCCTGAAAGTCTCGGGGGATTCGTCAAGCGGGGGCCGAGAAAAAGGGGGTCCCAAAACGCGTTTTCCCCATGCATTTTTCCATAGGAAACTTTAGACACGGCTACAGCCCGAACTGCTGAACGGAATTACACCAAATTTGGCAAAGAGGTAGTTCTTGGTTCAGAAAGAACCCTTTTGTTAAATGGTGTAAATCCGTTCAGTAGTTGCTGAGAAAATGAAAAGTAAAAAAGATAGTGATATCTAGGGCCGCGGATCCTCCCGAGCACGAGCTTTATGTTAATTGGCTGTCAACACTCCAAACCAGGAAGTGTTGGCAGCCATTTTGTCCCTCGGTAGAACCGAGGGACAGAAACAAGTGCGCAAAGCGCACAAAGGGGGCAGGGTAGAAACACCCTGACCCCCTAGGTCTGCTCAGGGGTCCCACAAGGACCCCTGGGCAAAAAAAATTTTTAAAACAAAAAAAAATCGGCAGGATGCGCTCAGGGAGCGCGAACCCTGCCGAAAAAAATCGAAGCGCGGTCTCCCGCGCTTTGATATGCACTGGCCCCGGGTGGGCCAAGTCCCGGGGGCATGCTGGGGGGTTAATTTTATGTGTGGGGGCCTCTAAGGGCCCCCAAGCCCCGGGGACCACCACCCCCGGGGCCTTATGTGTAATGGTGCGGGAGGGCTCTGAGCCCTCCGCAGCCCCGGGACCACCACCTCCCCGGGGCTTCTTTTTTAAATTAAAAACCTGTGTGGGAGGCTCCAGCCCTCACACACGCCCGGGGACCACCACCTCCCCGGGGCACTAAGAAAAATTAAAATGGGGGTCCGTTTTGGACCCCCAAGCCCCGGGGACCACCACCTCCCCGGGGCTTTCAAAATGTAAGGAGGGGGGCCGCGCAGCCCCCCTCCTGGAGCCCTTGATGGCCCTGGGGACCGCCACTCCCCAGGGCCGGCTCCTGCAGTGTCCCGGGGTGCCTACCCCCGGGACACTGCTGACTTGTAATGACAGGACGGGAGCCTCGCGGCTCCCGTCCTGTCATTGCAAACTTGCTTTGGATATTGGAAGAGAGAGCAGGGAAACCTGCTCTCTCTTCCAATATCCAAAGCTGATTGCTTTCCACATGGGGAGCAGCATGTTAGCTGCTCCCCATGTGTAGCACATGCCGGCTCCCGTAGGACACGGGGAGCCGGCGGGACTGTGGGGGTTTGGGGACCCCCACAGTCCCCAACGAGAGGCCAGGCCCCGGGGGATGGGGTCCCCGGGGCCATAAGTGGCCACGGAGGGGGGCCACGCAGCCCCCTCCCCAAAGTAAAAAATTTAAAAAAGTGCAAGGCCGGCCCCGGGGATGCAGGTCCCGGGGCCAATACAGGCCCAGGGAAGGGGGCCACGCGGCTCCCTTCCCGTTTTTTTTTATTTTAATAAAAAAAGGGGGTAAGGCCCTGGGGGATGGGGTCCCCAGGGCCTAAAAATAGGAAAAGGAAGGGGGCCACACAGCCCCCTTCAGGAAAAAAAAAAAAACGATCGGGCCCGTAGGCCCCCACCCCCTTCCTTCACCACTCTGCAAACGCGCCCCTGGCGCGTTTGCAGAGAGGGGAACGAATCCCCTTGAATACTGGGGGTCCCTGGGGCCAACTAGCCCACCAGGAACCTCCAGTATGCGCCAGGGGCTGCCTTGCAGAGAGGTGTACAGAGGCCACGCCCCTTTTACACCTCTCTGCAACGCAGCTCTTTGGCGCTTTTGGAGGTATATGGTGGGCTAGATGCACCCCAGGGACCCTCAGGATTGAAGGGGAGTTAATCCCCGACTTAAAACGCGCCACGGGCGCGTTTAGCACAGTGGTGAAGGGAGGGGGCGGGGCTCAGGTGACATGTGTGCAAACAGGCCCCGTGGCGCGTTTTAAGATGGGGAATTAAATCCTCTTCAATCCTGAGGGTCTCTGGGGGCCAACTAGCCCAACAGGTACGTCCAGAAAGCGCCACAGAGCTGCGTTGCAGAGAGGTGTAAAAGGGGTGTGGCCTCTGTACATGTCTCTGCAACGCAGCCCCTGGCGCATACTGGAGGTTCCTGGTGGGCTAGTTGGCCCGTAGGGACCCTCATGATTCAAGGGGACTTAATCCCCCAACTTAAAACGCGCCACAGGGCGCGTTTGCACAGATGTCACCTCTGGCCCCGCCCCCTCCCTTCACCATTGTGCAAATATTCCTCTAAAATCAGCCGAAATACGAATTCTGATTTACTCACCAGTTATCAGGAGAGACCTCAGTGCTGCATCTTTCAGCCCAGTACTGGTCCTGAAAAGTAATTTTAACCGTACTTACCGGTAACTTGAATTTCCTTCATAGGCTAACATTGACTGGTTTCACTTGGAAATTCTTCTAAGTGTGGAGTTTTGGAACTTTAAAATATTCCTCTAAAATCAGCCGAAATACGAATTCCGATTTACTCACCTGTTATCAGGAGAGACCTCAGTGCTGCATCTTTCAGCCCAGTACTGATCCTCAAAAGTAATTTTAACCGTACTTACCAGTAACTTGAATTTCCTTCCATAGGATATCATTGCCTGCTTTTTGCTGAAAAAGTTTCTAAGTGTTGATTTTTGAAACATACAAATATTCCTCTAAAATCAGCCAAAATCCGAATTCTGATTTACTCACCTGTTATCAGGAGAGACCTCAGTGCTGCATCTTTCAGCCCAGTACTGATCCTCAAAAGTAATTTTAACCGTACTTACCAGTAACTTGAATTTCCTTCCATAGGATATCATTGCCTGCTTTTTGCTGAAAAAGTTTCTAAGTGTTGATTTTTGAAACATACAAATATTCCTCTAAAATCAGCCGAAATCCGAATTCTGATTTACTCACCTGTTATCAGGAGAGACCTCAGTGCTGCATCTTTCAGCCTAGTACTGGTCCTGAAAAGTAATTTTAACCGTACTTACCAGTAACTTGAATTTCCTTCATAGGCTAACATTGACTGGTTTCACTTGGAAATTCTTCTAAGTGTGGAGTTTTGGAACTTTAAAATATTCCTCTAAAATCAGCCGAAATACGAATTCCGATTTACTCACCTGTTATCAGGAGAGACCTCAGTGCTGCATCTTTCAGCCCAGTACTGATCCTCAAAAGTAATTTTAACCGTACTTACCGGTAACTTGAATTTCCTTCATAGGCTAACATTGACTGGTTTCACTTGGAAATTCTTCTAAGTGTGGAGTTTTGGAACTTTAAAATATTCCTCTAAAATCAGCCGAAATACGAATTCCGATTTACTCACCTGTTATCAGGAGAGACCTCAGTGCTGCATCTTTCAGCCCAGTACTGATCCTCAAAAGTAATTTTAACCGTACTTACCAGTAACTTGAATTTCCTTCCATAGGATATCATTGCCTGCTTTTTGCTGAAAAAGTTTCTAAGTGTTGATTTTTGAAACATACAAATATTCCTCTAAAATCAGCCAAAATCTGAATTCTGATTTACTCACCTGTTATCAGGAGAGACCTCAGTGCTGCATCTTTCAGCCCAGTACTGATCCTCAAAAGTAATTTTAACCGTACTTACCAGTAACTTGAATTTCCTTCCATAGGATATCATTGCCTGCTTTTTGCTGAAAAAGTTTCTAAGTGTTGATTTTTGAAACATACAAATATTCCTCTAAAATCAGCCGAAATCCGAATTCTGATTTACTCACCTGTTATCAGGAGAGACCTCAGTGATGCATCTTTCAGCCCAGTACTGGTCCTGAAAAGTAATTTTAACCGTACTTACCAGTAACTTGAATTTCCTTCCATAGGATATCATTGCCTGCTTTTTGCTGAAAAAGTTTCTAAGTGTTGATTTTTGAAACATACAAATATTCCCCTAAAATCAGCCGAAATCCGAATTCTGATTTACTCACCTGTTATCAGGAGAGACCTCAGTGCTGCATCTTTCAGCCCAGTACTGGTCCTGAAAAGTAATTTTAACCGTACTTACCAGTAACTTGAATTTCCTTCATAGGCTAACATTGACTGGTTTCACTTGGAAATTCTTCTAAGTGTGGAGTTTTGGAACTTTAAAATATTCCTCTAAAATCAGCCGAAATACGAATTCCGATTTACTCACCTGTTATCAGGAGAGACCTCAGTGCTGCATCTTTCAGCCCAGTACTGATCCTCAAAAGTAATTTTAACCGTACTTACCAGTAACTTGAATTTCCTTCCATAGGATATCATTGCCTGCTTTTTGCTGAAAAAGTTTCTAAGTGTTGATTTTTGAAACATACAAATATTCCTCTAAAATCAGCCGAAATCCGAATTCTGATTTACTCACCTGTTATCAGGAGAGACCTCAGTGATGCATCTTTCAGCCCAGTACTGGTCCTGAAAAGTAATTTTAACCGTACTTACCAGTAACTTGAATTTCCTTCCATAGGCTAACATTGACTGGTTTCACTTGGAAATTCTTCTAAGTGTGGAGTTTTGGAACTTTAAAATATTCCTCTAAAATCAGCCGAAATCCGAATTCCGATTTACTCACCTGTTATCAGGAGAGACCTCAGTGCTGCATCTTTCAGCCCAGTACTGGTCCTGAAAAGTAATTTTAACCGTACTTACCAGTAACTTGAATTTCCTTCCATAGGATATCATTGTCTGGTTTTCAGCAGAAAAGTTTCAAAGTGTTGATTTTCACAAACTACAAATATTCCTAAAAAATCGCCTGTATGACTTAAACGCATTCTTTCAACTGTTTACAGGAGATGCACCAGTGCTGGATCCAGGATCCAACACTGAGTAAGAAAAAGTAACGATAACAGTTTTTAACTTCTAAGTGAATTTCCTTCCATAGGATAACATAGGTGATTCTATGAGAAAAAGTTTCTAAGTGTGAACTTTTAAAGTACAATAATATTCCTTAAAAATCACGACTGTAACCAAAACGCTTTTACTCAACTGTTTACAGGAGATGTCCCAGGACTGAATCTAGGATCCAGTAATGTGGTTAGAAAAGTAATCCATAAAGTAACTAATTGCATTTAACTAGAAATTCACATTGAGCTGAATGTTGCATTGTGTTTGAAAATGTGTTGCCCATTGCAACAACTGTAACTACTGTACTTAAAAGTCTATTGCCTATGTGCAAAGTAATTAAACTAAAGTAATTCATTCTGAGAAAGTATTTTTTGTAATGTAATGTATAATGTAATTACAATGTAATTTAAAAAATAAAATATGTAAAAAAAATAGTTTCTAAAAAATTTGGAAATCAGTATGAAAAAAATTTATATAACAATTAATACATTTAAAAATTGTCATTTACAAAACCTTTGAAATTCACTGAAAAAACTGTAGGTTTCAGACATGTTATAGTTACAAATTAGCATTTAAAAAACCTTTGAAATTCACTGAAAAAACCATAGGTTTCAGGGACGTTATAGTTACAAATTAGCATTTAAAAAACCTTTGAAATTCACTGAAAAAACCATATGATTTAGGGACAGTTATAGTTAGTTGGACATTTCACTCGTACAAAACCCGTGAAATTCCCCCGTTATAGTTAGTCCAGCTAACTATAACTCGCGCCCACAATGCACTGCTGATGACGTCACATATTACATCACTCATGACATGGTCAGTGACATCACTGATGACATCACTGATGACATCTCAAATGACATCACTGATGACATCATCCACGTGATAATCTGATGCACCTCCTCACACCCTAATATAACCTTTGATACACCCACTCTAAATTACAGACTGCCATTCGCAAAACCATAGACACTCCAACACCAATAACTACATACCCACTCACTGATTCTTAGGTCTACGCACACATCCACTCACTCACCCGTACAGTCACTCATACTTACGGTCACTCAGTACAGGACTATCATATACACTCATACTCCTATATAGACACTCAAACACCGCCACTCATCCATAGAGGTACTCACACACCTAGTCAGTCATGCAAATAATTAAACACACTACCATTTACTCACCTATACAGTTATACACACACCAGCTCACTTACTCATACAAATAGTAGCACAATCTTACGCTCTTATACAATCACTGATACAAGCACACACTCATCCATACAGCCACTATCACAATCACTCACTCTCGCTTATAGCTATTTATATACTCCAACACACATATATACTGCCTTTCACATATGTAGTTACTCACACATGTACCACTGGGACATACATTCACTCACTAACACACTCTTACACACACTTACCCACCCATACAGTCTATCACAGTTGCACTCTTGAAACCATCCACCCAGTGAATCACCCACTCACACATCTATGCACAGAGTTGCACACACCGCTCCCACACAAACACTCAGGCACCCATACAGATACTCAGACAAGCATTCAATAACTCATATAGACACTCATGTAGCTATTCACAAACACATGCAGCCACTTACACAGCAACAGACAGACGGATACAGACATTCACCCAGTTTAGTCACTAACCCATGCATTCAGTAAGATACGTTAAATCACTCACTTATAGAGTCAGTCACGCACCTACTAAATCATCCATACAGACACTTACACACCCACTCATTCTTCAATACGTCTTTTCCTATATATATTAAAAATATTTAAACTTTACAGAAACACACAGTCACTGGATGATGTCATCAGTGATGTCATCAGTGATGTCATTTGAGATGTCATCAGTGATGTCATCAGTGATGTCACTGACCATGTCATGAGTGATGTAATATGTGACGTCATCAGCAGTGCATTGTGGGAGCGCGAGTTATAGTTAGCTGGACTAACTATAACGGGGAATTTCACAGGTTTTGTACGAGTGCAATGTCCAACTAACTATAACTGTCCCTAAAACCTATGGTTTTTTCAGTGAATTTCAAAGGTTTTTTAAATGCTAATTTGTAACTATAACGTCCCTGAAACCTATGGTTTTTTCAGTGAATTTCAAAGGTTTTTTAAATGCTAATTTGTAACTATAACATGTCTGAAACCTACAGTTTTTTCAGTGAATATATATATATATATATATATTCACTGAAAAAACCATAGGTTTTAGGGAAAGTTATAGTTAGTTGGACATTTCATTCGTACAAAACCATAGAAATTCCCACGTTATAGTTAGTTCAGCTAACTATAACTCGCGCCCCCGCAATGCACTGCTGATGACGTCACATATTACATCACTCATGACATGGTCAGTGACATCACTGATGACATCACTGGTGACATCTCAAATGACATCACTGATGACATCACTGATGACATCATCCATGTGATAATTTGATGCATCTTCTCACACCCTAATATAACCTTTGATACACCCACTCTAAATTACAGACTGCCATTCTCAAAACCATAGACACTCCAACACCAATAACTACATACCCACTCACTGATTCTTAGGTCTACACACACATCCACTCACTCACCCGTACAGTCACTCATACTTACGGTCACTCAGTACAGGACTATCATATGCACTCATACACCTACATAGACACTCACACACCACCACTCATCCATAGAGCTATTCACACACTTAGTCAGTCATGCAAATAATTAATCACACTGCCATTTACTCACCTATACAGTTATACACACACCAGCTCACTTACTCATACAAATACTAGCACATTCTTATACTCTTATACAATCACTGATACAAGTACACATTCATCGATACAGCCACTCTCACAATCACACACTCTCACTTATAGCCATTTATATATTCCAACACACATATATACTGCCTTTCACATATGTAGTTACTCACACATGTACCACTGAGATATACATTCACTCACTAACACACCCATACACACACTCACCCACTCATACAGTCCATCACAGATGCACTCTTGAAACCATGCACCCAGTGAATCACCCACTCACACATCTATGCACAGAGTCACACACACCCCACCCACACAAACACTCAGACACCCATACAGATACTCAGACAACCTATCAATAACCCATATAGACACTCATGTGGCTATTCACCAACCCATGCAGCCGCTTACACACCAACAGAGAGACAGATACAGACATTCACCCAGTTTAGTCACTAACCCAAGCATTCAGTAAGATACGTTTAATTACTCACTTATAGAGTCAGTCACGCACCTACTAAATCATCCATTCAGACACTTATACACCCACTAATTCTTCAATACGCCTTTCCCTATATATATTAAACATATTTAAACTTTACAGAAACACACAGTCACTGGATGATGTCATCAGTGATGTCATCAGTGATGTCATTTGAGATGTCACCAGTGATGTCATCAGTGATGTCACTGACCATGTCATGAGTGATGTAATATGTGACGTCATCAGCAGTGCATTGCGGGGCGCGAGTTATAGTTAGCTGAACTAACTATAACGGGGAATTTCTATGGTTTTGTACGAGTGAAATGTCCAACTAACTATAACTTTCCCTAAAACCTATGGTTTTTTCAGTGAATTTCAAAGGTTTTTTAAATGCTAATTTCTAACTATAACGTGCCTGAAACCTATGGTTTTTTCAGTGAATTTCAAAGGTTTTTTAAATGCTAGTTTCTAACTATGCCTACAGAGGTAGTACATGTGAAGAAAAAAGAAAAAACGCACAGAAAGAAGCAAAGGAAATGCAGAAACAAGCAACAGAAGTCCACAAAGACGAAGAAAAGTGCAGGAAGAAGCAAGACATGTGCAGAAAGAACCAACAGAGGAGCAGAAAGAGACCTTGTTACAAAATCATCCTGTGCCCACAACTTTTTCAGACGGGTACTGGTGGTAACTGGCTCTGACTAACCAGACCTAGAGCCAGTGAAATGCTAAAAGACACTTAGAATACAGTGAAAACACCTACATACACTAGGGAACACTATGCGTTGGGGTACCCCTGTGATTAGCATGACCTCCTCTGTAAGTCCCTAGTACATAATAGGGCAGGGGGATTAAAACTAAGTAACTAACTTGTCACATGAGGCCCTACCCCCTCTCTTCACCACTGTGCAAACATGCCCCGTGGCGTGTTTTAAGTTGGGGATTAAGTTCCCTTCAATCCTGAGGGTCCCTGGAGTCCAACTAGCCCACCAGGTACCTCCAGTAAGCACCACAGAGCTGCGTTGCAGAGAGGTGGTCCGAGGCCATGCCCCTCTTTACACCTCTCTGCAACGCAGCTCATGGGCACTTACCGGAGGTACCTGGTAGGCTAGTTGGACCCCACGGACCCTCAGGATTCAAGGGGACTTAATCGCCCAACCTACAACGCACCAGAGGGCCCGTTTGCACAGTGGTGATGGGAGGGGGTGGGCCTGATGTGACAAGTGTGCAAACGCACCCCGTGGCGCGTTTTAAGTTGAGGAATTAAGTCCCCTTGAATCCTGAGGGTCCCTGAGGTCCAAGTAGCCCACCAGGTACCTCCGATAAGCGCCACAGAGCTGCTTTGCAGAGAGGTGTAAAAAGGGGCATGGCCTGGACCATCTCTCTGCAATGCAGCGCAGTGGCGCTTACTGGAGGTACCTGGTGGCCTAGTTGGCCCCCTGGGGCCCTCAGGATTGAAGGGGAATTAATTCCCCAACTTAAAACACGCCACGGGCGTGTTTGCACACATGTCACCCCAGGCCCCACCCCCTCCCTTCACCACTGTGCAAATGCACCCCGTGGTGCATTTTAAGTTGGGGGATAAAGTCCCCTTGAATCCTGAGGGTCCCTCGGGCCCAACTAGCCCACCACGTACCTCCAGTAAGCACCACAAAGCTACGTTGCAGAGACGTGGTCCGAGGCTACGCCCCTTTTTACACCTCTCTGCAGCGCAGCTCATGGGCGCTTACTGGAAGTACCCGGTGGGCTAGTTGGACTGCAGGGACCCTCAGGATTAAAGGGGACTTAATCCACCAACTTAAAACACGCCACAGGGCGTGTTTGCACACGTCACCTGAGGCTCCGCCCCTCCCTTCACCACTGTGCAAACGCGCCCGTGGCGCATTTTAGGTTAGGGGATAAAGTCCCCTTGAATCCTGAGGTCCCTGAGGCCCAACTAGCCCACCAGGTACCTCCTGTAAGCACCACAGAGCTGCCTTGCAGAGAGGTGGTCGGAGGCCACGCCCCTTTTTACACCTCTCTGCAACGCAGCTCTGTGGCGCTTACTGGAGGTACCTGGTGGGCTAGTTGGACCCCAGGGACCCTCACGATTCAAGGGGACTTAACCCCCCAACTTAAAACGTGCCACAGGGCCTGTTTGCACACATGTCACATCAGGCCTCGCCCCCTCCTTTCACCACTGTGCAAACGCGCCCCGTGGCGTGTTTTAAGTTGGGGGATCAAGTCCCCTTCAATACTGAGGGTCCCTGGGGTCCAACTAGCCCACCAGGTACCTGCAGTAAGCGCTACACAGCTGCATTGCAGAGAGGTGTAAAAAGGGGCGTGGCCTCGGACCACCTCTCTGCAACGCAGCCCTGTGGCGCTTACTGGCGGTACCTGGTGGGCTAGTTGGCCCCCAGGGACCCTCAGGATTGAAGGGGAATTAATTCCCCAACTTAAAACGCGCCACAGGGCGCGTTTGCATAGTGTTGCTGGGAGGGGGCGGTGCCTCCGGCGCGATGCCGGCTTTTTTTTTAATTTTGTTTTTTAGAAGGGGGGCTGTGTGGCCCCCCTTCCTGTCCTATTTTTTGGGCCCTGGGGACCCCATCCCCCAGGGCCTGACCCCTAATTTCTTAATTTTAATTTTAAATGTGGGACCCCCTGAGCAGGCCTAGGGGGTCAGGGTGTTTCTACCCTGCCCCCTTTTCTTGTTTTTCACGTTTGTTTCACTGTCACAAGATGGCTGCCAACACTTCCTGGTTTGGAGTGTTGACAGCCAATTAGAATAAAGCTTGTGGTCGGGAGGGTCCGCAAATCCACCGCGCCTCTAGATATCGATATTTTTATTTTTTGAATTTCTCAGCAACTACTGAACAGATTTACACCATTTTTAAAAAGGTCGCTTTCTGAACCAAGCACTACCTTTTTGGCAAATTTGGTGTAATTCCGTTCAGCAGTTCGGGCTGTAGCCTTGGCTAAAGTTTCATATTGGAAATTGATTTTTTGACTCTTATTCTTTGAATTTCTCAGCAATTACTGAAAGGATTTACACCATTTAAAAAAAAGGTCGCTTTCTGAACCAAGCGCTACCTTTTTGCAAAATTTGGTGTAATTCCGTTCAGCAGTTCGGGCTGTAGACCTGGCTAAAATTTCCTATGGAAATTAGCATGGAGAAAACACTTTTTGGGACCCCCCTTTTTTCTCAGCCCCCCCCTTGACAAATCACCCCCAAACTTTCAGGATAGGAGCTGACCTGGATGAAACATTTTTTGGGAGAATTTCGCGAAGATTCGTTCAAACGGTGCCAAAGTTATTGGCAAAACAAAAACGCATTTCCTATGGAAACTAGGTTCTAACTATAACTACCTACTGGCAACCGCCAGTAGGTATATATATATATATATATAATATATATATATATATATATATATATATATATATATATATATATATATATATATATATATATATATATATATTATCTACTGGCGGTCGCCAGTAGATAGTTATAGTTAGGACCTATTTTCCATATGAAATTCACAACATTCTATTTCCAATAACTTTGGCGCCGGTCGACGAATCTTCGCAAAATTTTCAAAACTTATGGCCCGCTCCGGACCGCTCCTATCCTGAAAGTCTCGGGGTGATTCGTCAAGTGGGGGCCGAGAAAAAAGGGGGGTCCCAAAAGTGTTTTCCCCATGCAATTTTCCATAGGAAACTTTAGACATGGCTACAGCCCGAACTGCTGAACGGAATTACACCAAATTTGGCAAAGAGGTAGTTCGTGGTTCAGAAAGAACCCTTTTTGTTAAATGGTGTAAATCCGTTCAGTAGTTCCTGAGAAAATCAAAAGTAAAATCACATATATATCTGGGCGGAGCCTAACCACACATGTCATTGTGAGATCTGATTGGCTGTCAGCACTTCATCCTGGAATTGCTGGCAGCCATCTTGGGACCAATATACATGATAGTACCCCATTGAAATGATAGTTATAGTCAGGACCTATTTTCCATAGGAAATTCACAACATTCTATTTCCAATAACTTTGGCGCCGGTCGACGAATCTTCGCGAAATTTTCAAAACTTATGGCCCGCTCCGGACCGCTCCTATCCTGAAAGTCTCGGGGTGATTCGTCAAGTGGGGGCCGAGAAAAAAGGGGGGTCCCAAAACGTGTTTTCCCCATGCAATTTTCCATAGGAAACTTTAGACACGGCTACAGCCCGAACTGCTGAACGGAATTACACCAAATTTGGCAAAGAGGTAGTTCTTGGTTCAGAAAGAACCCTTTTGTTAAATGGTGTAAATCCGTTCAGTAGTTCCTGAGAAAATCAAAAGTAAAATCACATATATATCTGGGCGGAGCCTAACCACACATGTCATTGTGAGATCTGATTGGCTGTCAGCACTTCATCCTGGAATTGCTGGCAGCCATCTTGGGACCAATATACATGATAGTACCCCATTGAAATGCATTGTAGTGAATCAAAGATTTTGAGGGTTACCAAAAGGAGAACTATAAAGGGTGATAACAGACTTTAGTTACATTAGAATTCATTTGTTGATGGTACCATACTAATTTCAGGAATTGTGGTGTGTTCTAAGGTGATTTTACCCTGTGAAAAACCTTCTGCTGGGATATCATGAATCATGTTTGAGAGAAAACTATTTTCACATGCTTGTCCCATATAGTTTTGGAAGGTGCTCCAGAAGCTAAAATGAGAGCATATTTTCTGTAAATTCACATTATCTTTCTCAGTCATGTGAGAATGAAGTCTGACATTCTCAGTAAAACATGTACATCCAACAAGGGCAGAGACTGTCAGTTGATTCCTTTGTGTTCTACTGCAGCTTCCCAGAGTGTTCTAAAGAACAACTAGAGTGCTATCAGCCTTACTTATGACAAAATTATGGCACACCTGAAGCCATCTTGATTGGAATAAACTAGTAACTCTTAAAACATTTAATTTAAAAAGGAACAAAATGAGGGGGTTCATTTTGTCATAGAAATTATGGTTAGTGCTGTAGAAAGAAAAATTAGGACATGTTTTAAGTGAGATCTCAACTATCTTCCTGTTATATTTCAACAGGAGCAGCCTGCCAGTTGATTCCTTTGTGTTCTACTGCAGCTTCCCAGAGTGTTCCAAAGAACAACTAGAGCGCTAACAGCCTTACTTATGACAAAAGTATGGCACACCTGAAGCCATCTTGATTGGAATAAACTGGTAACACTTAAAACATTTAATTTAAAAAGGAACAAAATGATGGGGTTCATTTTGTCATAGAAATTATGGTTAGTGCTGTAGAAAGAAAAATTAGGACATGTTTCAAGTGTGATCTCAAATATCTTCCTGTTATACAACTAGAGTGCTAACAGCCTTACTTATGACAAAATTATGGCACACCTGAAGCCATCTTGATTGGAATAAACTGGTAACACTTAAAACATTTAATTTAAAAAGGAACAAAATGAGGGGGTTCATTTTGTCATAGAAATTATGGTTAGTGCTGTAGAAAGAAAAATTAGGACATGTTTTAAGTGAGATCTCAACTATCTTCCTGTTATATTTCAACAGGAGCAGCCTGCCAGTTGATTCCTTTGTGTTCTACTGCAGCTTCCCAGAGTGTTCCAAAGAACAACTAGAGCGCTAACAGCCTTACTTATGACAAAAGTATGGCACACCTGAAGCCATCTTGATTGGAATAAACTGGTAACACTTAAAACATTTAATTTAAAAAGGAACAAAATGATGGGGTTCATTTTGTCATAGAAATTATGGTTAGTGCTGTAGAAAGAAAAATTAGGACATGTTTCAAGTGTGATCTCAAATATCTTCCTGTTATACAACTAGAGTGCTAACAGCCTTACTTATGACAAAATTATGGCACACCTGAAGCCATCTTGATTGGAATAAACTGGTAACACTTAAAACATTTAATTTAAAAAGGAACAAAATGAGGGGGTTCATTTTGTCATAGAAATTATGGTTAGTGCTGTAGAAAGAAAAATTAGGACATGTTTTAAGTGAGATCTCAACTATCTTCCTGTTATATTTCAACAGGAGCAGCCTGCCAGTTGATTCCTTTGTGTTCTACTGCAGCTTCCCAGAGTGTTCCAAAGAACAACTAGAGCGCTAACAGCCTTACTTATGACAAAAGTATGGCACACCTGAAGCCATCTTGATTGGAATAAACTGATAACACTTAAAACATTTAATTTAAAAAGGAACAAAATGATGGGGTTCATTTTGTCATAGAAATTATGGTTAGTGCTGTAGAAAGAAAAATTAGGACATGTTTCAAGTGTGATCTCAAATATCTTCCTGTTATATTTCAACAGGAGCAGCCTGTCAGTTGATGCCTTTGTGTTCTACTGCAGCTTCCCAGAGTGTTCTAAAGAACAACTAGAGAGCTAACAGTCTTACTTATGACAAAATTATGGCACACCTGAAGCCATCTTGATTGGAATAAACTGGTAACACTTAAAACATTTAATTTAAAAAGGAACAAAATGAGGGGGTTCATTTTGCCATAGAAATGAACAACATTCCCAGCACGACCCCCTACACTACACAAGCACCACTGCACTACCCTAAACCCTAAAACACTACCCCCAGCACGACCCCCTTCACTACCTAAACACAACTGCACTACCCTAAACCCTAAAACACTACCCCCAGCACGACCCCCTGCACTACCCAAACACCATTGCACTACCCTAAACCATAAAACACTACCCCCAGCACGACCCCCTACACTACCCAAACACCACTGCCATACCCTAAACCCTAAAACACTACCCCCAGCATGAACCCCTACACTACCCAAACACCACTGCACTACCCTAAACCCTAAAACACTACCCCCAGCACTACACCCTACACTACACAAACACCACTGCACTACCCTAAACCCTAAAACACTACCCCAGCACTAACCCCTATACTACCCAAACACCACTGCACTAACATAAACCCTAAAACACTACCCCCAGCACAACCCCCTACACTACACAAACACCACTGCACTACCCTAAACCCTAAAACACTACACCCAGCACGACTCCCTACACTATCCAAACACCACTGCACTACCCGTCCTAAACCCTAAATTTACCCCAGCACGACCCCCTACACTACCCAAACACCACTGCACTAGCCTAAACCATAAAACACTACCCCCAGCATGACCCCCTACATGCACCACTGCACTACCCTAAACCCTAAAACACTACCACCAGCATGACCCCCTACACTACTCAAACACCACTGCACTACCCTAAACCCTAAAACACTACCCCAGCACGACCCCCTACACCACCCAAACACCACTGCCCTAAACCCCAAAACACTACCCCCAGCATGACCCCCTACACTACCCAAACACCACTGCACTACCCTAAACCCTAAAACACTAGAACTCTGCACGACCCCCTACAGTACACCAACACCACTGCACTACCCTAAAACACTACCCCCTACACTACACAAACACCACTGCACTACCCTAAACCCTAAAACACTACCCCCAGCACGACCCCCTACACTACACAAACACCACTGCACTACCGTAAACCCAAAACACTGCCCCAGCACTACCCCCTATACTACCCAAACACCACTGCACTACCCTAAACCCTAAAACACTACCCCCAGCATGACCCCCTACACTACACAAACACCACTGCACTACCCTAAACCCTAAAACACAACCCCCAGCATGACTCCCTACACTACACAAACACCACTGGACTAACCTAAAAACACTACCCCCAGCATGACTCCCTACACTACCCAAACACCACTGCACTGCACTAAACCCTAAATCTACCCCCAGCATGACCTCCCACACTACACAAACACCACTGCACTACCCTAACCCCTAAAACACTACCGCCAGCACGACCCCCTCCACTACCCAAACACCACTGCACTACCCTAAACCCTAAAACACTAAACCCAGCATGACCCCCTACACTACCCAAACACCACTGCACTACCCTATACCCTAAAACACGACCCCCTACAGTACACAAACACAACTGCACTACCCTAAACCCTAAAACACTACCCACAGCATGACCCCCTACACTACACAAACACCACTGCACTACCCTAAACCCTAAAACACTACCCCTACAGTACACAAACACCACTGCACTACCCTAAACCCTAAAACACTACCCCCAGCATGACCCACTACACAAACACCACTGCACTACCCTAAACCCCCTACACTATACAAACACCACTGCACTACTCTAAACCCTAAAACACTACCCCCAGCACGACCCCTCACAACACAAACACCACTGCACTACCCTAAACCCTAAATCTACCCCCAGCACGACCCCCTACACTACCCAAACACCACTGCCATACCCTAAACCCTAAAACACTACCCCCAGCATGAACCACTACACTACCCAAACACCACTGCACTACCCTAAACCCTAAAACACTACCCCCAGCACTAACCCCTACACTACACAAACACCACTGCACTACCCTAAACCCTAAAACACAACCCAAGCACTACCCCCTACACTACCCAAACACAACTGAACTAGAATAAACCCTAAAACACTACCTCAGCACAACCCCCTACACTACACAAACACCACTGCACTACCCTAAACCACTACCCCCAGCACGACTCCCTACACTACCCAAACACCACTGCACTACCCTAAACCCTAAATCTATCCCCAGCACGACCCCTACACTACCCAAACACCACTGCACTACCCTAAACCATAAAACACTACCCCCAGCATGACCCCCTACACTACACAAACACCACTGCACTACCCTAAACCCTAAAACACTACCACCAGCATGACCCCCTACACTACTCAAACACCACTGCACTACCCTAAAAACACTACCCCAGCACGACCCCTACACTACCCATACACCACTGCACTACCCTAAACCCTAAAACACTACCCCCAGCATGACCCCCTACACTACTGCACTACCCTAAACCCTAAAACACAACCCCCAGCATGACCCCCTACTCTACCCAAACACCACTGCACTACCCTAAATCCTAAAACACTACCCCCAGCACGACCCCTACACCACCCAAACACCACTGCACTACCCTAAACCCTAGAAAAGAAACCCCCACCCCATGCCCAATCCCCCTTACCTCTCACTCCTCGTGGTTCCTCTCTCCTCATGGTTCCTGCTTCACGTCGTCTCTGAGGGGCGGTGCACGTCGTTGTGAGGAAGCGGAACAGCCTCTGTTTCCTTACAACGACGTGGATCATCTACATGTTTTTTAGAACGCATGGTCATTTACCATACATACCTTTACAACAAAATTTGTTGTAAAGGCATGCGTGGTAAATGACCATGCGTTCTAAAAAAATGCGTAGTAACGACTTTGCGATGTACAACGCATGCGTGGTAATGCATGCGTTGTAATGGTATCGCGAAGTAAAAAAGTCGTTGTAACGTCTGCTTACCGATCAAAGCTGGCCCCTGTTCTTCAGTGAGACGTTTATTTGATTAATTAGGAGGAAGGAATGTGGTTTTTGTACCGAAAAGTGCATTCCCGGCTGTTGTATTGTGAAAGTGTCCGCGTGGCCTGGTTTCACTTCCGGTGAGAGAGTGAAAGAGTCTGTTTGGATCTAAAGGAGTTCTGTTGTTGGACGGGGCTGGCGCGAAACGTCATCAGAAAACATAGCTAATGGAAAGCGTCCTCCCTGAAGTGTGGAGCAGTGCCATGAGAGGTCAACGAGTGTGCATCCCACCGCAGTATGACCGTACCTCGTGACCCATGTGCCGCCTCCAGGGTAAGGGAGGCAGAAGCGGCATCGCAGGTCCTCTTGAAGACCGTTGTAGCACTAATTCTACATTTTGGTACTAGGGCATTTTAACTTCGTTGTTCCTGCCAGATACAAAGAGAAGATCCTGTGTTATTCAGTGCCCTCGTTACCTTTTTTGTGGGTTGTGGTTCTTGTCACTTTGCTGCCCCGCCGGTGCACATGACTGGGCACCCCACCTCATGTGCCATCTGCAGGGCCTCTGCCCTCTGATCACTCGTTTCTGGAGTGGCAACATAAACAGTTGCTCCCAAAGGACTAGCCTGAACACTTAGGTGAATATCCCCTGCAACAGCATTCCACGGAAATTCTGTCCTAGCTCACCCACGTCAACGAGGACGTCATAATAGCACTGCTCCGCTCGCGACACCGTATGACGTCATCGGAGCCATAAGAGGACCTCGTCGGCGTGCTGACGTCAGTTCCACCCATTTTTTCCGTGCCACCGAGGCAAACAGGCGGACCGAGACATTTTCACATGTATACATAGTAGAATAAATATATATATATTCACTGAAAAGACCATAGGTTTCAGGCACGTTATAGTTAGAAATTAGCATTTAAAAAACCTTAGAAATTCACTGAAAAACCATAGGTTTCAGGGGCGTTATAGTTAGTTGGACATTTCACTCGTACAAAACCATAGAAATTCCCCCGTTATAGTTAGTTCAGCTAACTATAACTCGCGCGCCCGCAATGCACTGCTGATGACGTCACATATTACATCACTCATGACATGGTCAGTGACATCACTCATGACATCACATGACGCCCCTGAAACCTATGGTTTTTTCAGTGAATTTCTAAGGTTTTTTAAATGCTAATTTCTAACTATAACGTGCCTGAAACCTATGGTTTTTTCAGTGAATATATATATATATATATCAGTCTCTCACTTTGTGTATAAGTGGCTGCATGGGTTGGTGAGTAGCTACATGAGTGTCTATATGGGTTATTAGTTGGTTTTTTGAGTATCAGTATGAGTGTCTGAGTGTCTGTATGGTTCGGTGGGGGTATTACTTAGTGCATAGATGCATGAATGAGTGACTCACTGTATGTGTTGAAGACAGCATGTGTGCAGGACTGTATAGGTGGATGAGTGTGTGTATGGGTGTGTTAGTGAGTGAATGACTGTCTCAATAGTGTCTTTATGAGTAACTACATATGTTTTAAACTAGTATATGTGAGTATTGGTGTATATAAGTGATTATATGTGAGAGTGAGAGATTGGAAGAGTTCCTGTACAAATAAGTAGGTGTTTCTATAAGTGATTGTTTAAGAGAGTAAGTATGTGTACGTTTCTGTAGAAGTAAGTGTGGTAGTGTGTGTATAACTGTATATGCAAGTAAATGGATGTTTGATACTTGTTTGCATGTGTAACTATGTGTGTGAGTAACTCTAAGGATGAGTGGCGGTGTGTAACAGGATGTATAGGAGTGTGAGTACATATGATGAGTGAGTACATGTATGAGTGACTGTATAGGGACTGTTGGTGAATGAGTGGATGTGTGTGTAGATCTTGGAATTACTGAATAGGTGTGTTGTAACTGGTATTGGTATGTCCATTGTTTTGAAAATGTCAGTTTGTATTTTTGAGTGTGTGTATCAAAGGTTATATTAGGGTGAGAGGCGGTCTACCACTCTATCACAAGGATGATGTCATCAGTGATGTCATTTGAGATGTCATGAGTGATGTCATGAGTGATGTCATGAGTGATGTCACTGACCATGTCATGAGTGATGTAATATGTGACGTCATCAGCAGTGCATTGCGGGCGCGCGAGTTATAGTTAGCTGAACTAACTATAACGGGGGAATTTCTATGGTTTTGTACGAGTGAAATGTCCAACTAACTATAACGCCCCTGAAACCTATGGTTTTTTCAGTGAATTTCTAAGGTTTTTTAAATGCTAATTTCTAACTATAACGTGCCTGAAACCTATGGTTTTTTCAGTGAATATATATATATATATAGCAATAGTCACCTTGTAGTTATAGTTAGGGTTACCAGAAATAGGAATGCCTTGGATTTTTCACCATTAATAACTTAGCACCCGTCTGACAAATCGCCATAAAACGTTGCAAACCTATTCTTCATTCTACATAGACAGATGATGCACAGTTTCGTGGTGACTGGTCAAGATAAAAGGGGGAGTCCCAAACGCGTTTTTCAACCAATGCATTTTCCATAGACTTTTGTATCTTGCATAGCGTGAAAACAGCTGAACGGATTTACATGAAATGTGGCAGGATTAGACATGGTGGTGTGCAGATGATACTTTGGGTACTACAGGTACTACAGGTAACTAGGTTAAGCATTTTATTGAAGTTATAAGGCATTTTAACTTAGTGAGAACTGTGACAGCGGTATTTTTACAAACTTTTGCAGTATTTTGCAGTGTTTTATGGAAGTACGACGGTACATAGCGATGACAAGTCATTAGGTTATTGGCGAATGACTGCCTTTACAAAAGTTTTAGGTACAGTTTGCCTGTGGTCGGCATTTCATCCTCTTAGATGTAAGTAAGTATTAGGTTTGATATTTTCACATGCCTGTTACCACATTATTCAAGTGGTAAAAGGTAGGGGTGGGTGGAACGCGCTGAGTACCCAAAAAACTCCATGGGATTGCGTGGAACTCCGGTACGGAGCAGGTGGGCGGAAGTGCTTGTCCGCCCATGCTGGTAGAGCGATGTTTGTTTCTGTGCTGCAAAACCAGTGCCAACGGCACCATGCAGTTCGCATGCCATTTGTTTAACCTGCTTTCCTTTTCCGTGCATGTGTCTGGCCTGATTTTTTAATCTAAATTATATCTTTGCCATCCTCCCCCTATTCCAATCATCCACCCCTCATTTACCTTTATTAGTGTGTGTCTTTGTTTTTGTGTATTTTACGTTTTTGTCTTTTTTCTCTTTTTTTGTACTTTTCTGTACTTTTTGGGTTTTCCCTTTACTTCATTAGTTCTTCCTTTCTTCTTCTTAATTCCTTCCTTTTCTTATTTATTCTTTTTTTTTACCATGCACCACCATGGCAAAGCAGGGCGCAGCAGGCAACGACGGTGCCACTGCAGCTGCTAACCGCCTACCTTGCGGTACCTTATGTGATCCAGTTTGAGCTAGCCAGGTGCTCTGTGCTACCTAATCGTACTCCGCTCTCGCTTGGACTGATTATTTAATAAGCCATGCAGACTCCTCTGTCCTCTCTAGGGATGGGCAGAGAACTCTGCTCTGCTGGTGGAGCTTGCAAAGATTTTTTTACTCCGCGCTCCCCTTGGAACACGGAGTTAGGGAACAAACTCCACCTCCCGCATAGCGTAGCGGAGTTTACCAGCGCCGGCCCACCTCTACAAAAAAAGTGAGTACTGGCGTATGTGACAGTGCTGAGGCTCCAAGCATTAAGAAAGCAAGTGCAACTTCCTTATAAAATAAGACCTAGTGAGCCCAACTCTAAAAAGAACAGTGAATAACTAGATAATATTAATTTGAAATGTGAAAAAACCAGGAGAGGTGGCGCCCCCCATAAACACAAACTCGGCCACAGAGCAACCTACACACACAGAGGGCGGTAAGGAGACTGCAGACCCCTAAGGCGGCTCACTGAGAAGAACCCCAAGGGCGGCAGAGCCTGGAGCAGCGGCCAGGGTAGCCCACACTACCTGCCTTCGGCCTCCGTCACCTGAGACGTTCCTGTGCGCGGGGCACTCGTAAGGTCACCTGAGGAACGGGGAGTGAGGGAGTCCAGCTACGGGTGCAGGGGGAGCATCCCCCAGACTGCATGCCAACCCGTGCCGTGCACACACCCACACACATGCCAGTGACCACACTACTCCTGCATGGGGGAGCAGCCTGAGGCCGGCGTGCTCTGAGCACCTCCTGTCCAGAGAGTGGGGAGAGGCGCAGCCCTCACCGGGCAGGGACAGAGGTGTACCACCTCACTGTCAGCAACCCGTCTACATCCCCTCACTGCCAACTCCCCTGGGGCACTGGCAGATGCCCTGGTGTGTCAGATGCTCAGTTAGTCACTGTTCACTTGCTTGATCGCACATCTCACCGGGTGATGCTTTGATTACCAACACTTAGTTCACGAATTCCACACTAGCTGTCCTCCAAACTCCTCCTCCTGTTCTCTGATCTCCTTGTGGCTGGTCTTCCGACCATTCCAAGACTGTCTACTTCCACCGGAGGCTGCTCGCAGATTCCCTCGACGGTCCCCCCTCCTGCACCCATGGTGGCTCCCTCTTGCTGCTGCTGCAGTGGCGGTCAGCTCCCCCACCTCGGGCTCTGCTGCGGATGCAGAGGGTGGAGGCCCCCCATTGTCTGGCAGGATTCTCAAGATGTTGCAGCTGACGGCAGAGTTGCTGTTGCTTCTGGGACTCCTGTTGCTTACTCTACATATCACGGTACTCAGGGGCATCCCCAGCAGCGGCACCAGCATCAACCATAGTACCAAGGTGAGTCTCGCTCAGCATCGAAGCAGAGTCATAGTCCTATCAGCGGTGCGTGTACAACCCGCGTGCATGTGAAAGGACGGGCTGCATAGGTGTAGGGGACGCTTGCTGCAACCATGCAGGGCAGAGAATAAATTGCGTATTGTATTGCAGCATTTACATAGTGCTCAAACAAGTGCGCAACTTCCTTTGGTATGTGTGTCTGGGGTGGATGCAGCTCCTCGGCGGTGCTGCCAACAAGCCTCTTTTTTTTCCGACTCCCTTCATTGCTTGGGCACTCACCCGGGTCGTACTGCTTGGAATAGCAGGGAGGTGGCCACTAGTGTCTTGCGGCCCGGGAAGTGGAGAGCAAACTGTGGCTGTTTAGTAGGGCTGAGCGGGACTCCGCGGAATTCCAGGGAGTTTTTATGCAACTCAGTGGAATTCCGGGTAGTGCAATTCTGCAAGCTCCGCCCACCCCTAGTCTTGTCACTAAGATAGTGGTAGTTGTAAGTAATATCACTGTGTTAGCGTTCTCTGTGCCTTTTGTTATGCAGCTCGAACACTCACAAGCAGTCTCCCAGTGATGTGTAGTATGTGCATCTATGCATTGAAAAAAGGGAGAATGAGTAGGTCCATCGAAGGGTGTTGAGATTGAGATGAGAAGCAAAGATTACTAATTGCAATACATTAGTAGTGCCAAATATAGTTTAGGTTTTGGAAATTTGGAATAGGCCATAGGCTTAGGAAATTAGGAATAGATCAACTCGATAGAAGTACTATAGGTGATCTGATTTAGAAAAGTACAATGTTACTGCATTTGCCTTTGCCTGTCAAAATCTTAACTGTACCACTAATCTATTTATTTTATCTTCTTATAATTTCCTACATCAGCACTCAAGGGCAAGAAGAGGGCTTTGGCAGTGGGTTAGGGACCTGGGGGGCTAACACCAGTGCTGAGGCTGATGGATCTGCTGGCTCCAGTAAGTCCTCCTGTTAATACTATTATCATTTCCCTAACTTTTACCTCTTTCCATTTAGAAAACCGTTTCCTTTTTAGGTCTCGGCCTGACGTAAGCAGCGCATGCGCTGCTCTCGTCATACGAGGCTTCTTGGAATCGATACGATTCCAGAAGCCGTGTCCCAGCTCCGCCTTCAGTTTTGATTCGTGCGCGTCGTTTTGCGTCACGAATTATGCCAAAGGCAGTGCAATGATTGCACCGAAGGCATGTCAATCGCTGCTTGTTGCCACCCTGACTCCTTTTATCCACGCCCAGCGGGATTGGATCTCTTACTGGCGGTGGGAGACATTGTCTTCTAATTAGCCGCTACGCACTTTTTTGTTATCATTCGCCTTTGGCAAAGGCAGCCGCGTGTTTATTTTTGCATCGCGCTTTCACTTAAAGTGAAAGCGCGATGCAATTATAAACAAGCGGCTGCCTTTGCCAAAGCCGAGAGCTTGTTTCTCAAGTGTATAATTCTGCGTTTTCTTCATTGTGCTTGTCTCTTGTTTGATTTCTCAAGTATATAATTCTGCGTTTTCTTCATTGTGCTTGTCTCTTGTTTGATTTCTCAAGTGTATAATTCTGCGTTTTCTTCATTGTGCTTGTCTCTTGTTTGATTTCTCAAGTGTATAATTCTGCGTTTTCTTCATTGTGCTTGTCTCTTGTTTGAGTATGTTGTTGTTCTCCTGCCAGATATCGGTGAAAGATGTCTCGGTATCCCTCGCCTCGTGGTTGGACCACTGAGCCCCAGCCTGGGCCCTGGCCGGGTTGCTGACACTGGGAGACGGGTGTAAATGAACAGTAGAGGGCAGTGTGACACAGGGCACGACAGTGTAACATATTATCGGTGCACTCTAATCATACCGGAATCTCAGCACGGGCCGGTTGTGTTATTGACATCAAGGTTAATTTCAGTAGTTTCACTTTACTTGCCATTGTCCACAAGAATTCACCTGGTTTATGGGAAATCCGAAGATGCGCCTCTTCGTCAGCCTCCTTACAGATCTTAATTTGTAAAAAGAAAAAAAAACTTGCCGCCGGTGCTACCGATTATCAGGGCTGGCTAGTCTTGGGGCCACCTCGTGGCTCTTTGTCTCTCTCTCCCATCACCTTGGACTTCCTGGTTCTTTGTCAGTATTGTAGGTTATTTGTCGTTCCTGCTTTCTTCATCTGTCACAGTTTTCTCTGTGTCTTTTCTCCCTATTCTGTCTCTATCTCGCTTCTCTTGGGTCAGTCTCTGACGAGGGATAATAATAATGACAGGATGTGGCCTAACGGCTAGAGCGGTCGACGTGGAAGCTGGGAACCGGATCTCGGCAGGGACACTGAACTTCCTGTGTTTCTGGACAAATCACTTAATCTCCCCGCGCCCAACAAAAAAGAATGTGTCCTTGTGTGACGCAACTGGTGCTAGAGTAAAGCGCTCTGATACCTTCGGGTCGAGTTCGCGCTATATAAAACTCCCCAAAAAAAGAAAATGCCTCGTAAAAAGTCAACGCCAGTTCCCACCAAAGGCAACCCCTAGCGCAATTTAAGAACTGATGCCAACTTACAACATTGTCAACACTTGCAGCTGGCTCCAGTGATAGGTCGCTATTGCAGCCAGTTGAAGGTGTTGACAAGGAGCTCGTTTGTCTGCAGATAAAAGGGCCTGGAATAATAAATGTTTGTGATGGATTTTAAAGTCTATTAAAGCATTGAGTTTTATCGTGTTGGACTTGCTAGCGGCAAGAATGACGCTCTGAGGCGCTGGGGGACAGGGAGTTCGAGATTCGCCCAGGTTCACACAGCGGTTGACATTTTGTACTGTTGCTAGTACTCAGTTATTCCACAATTAGTGCGCTAACCAACAGAATCCAGCTACTGTGGCCTCTGGCAAAAGCCAGTACTTTATTTCACAAATACGTGAAAAACTGGTGTAATATTTCCTGGTGAGTAGTTTTTTAGGTCTCGGCCTGGCGTGAGCAGCGCATGCGCTGCTCCACCATGGCGAGTGCCTTTTGGAATCGATACGGATTCCAGGCGTGCATGCGGTGGGACAGAAGATGTGCACGCGGGGATTGGATGCTTTACTGGCGGCGTGATACGCTGGGGACTTTTTTTTTCACCGCCAGTAAAGCCAGTCCCTGCGTGCACATCTTCTGTCCCACCGCGTGCACGCCTGGTATCGGTATTGATTCCAAAAGGCCGTCATCTGTGTGCCTTGCAAGTGTAGTTCATCAGCTTAGGGTGCATGCGTGATTAATGCCCCTGTTATCGTAACAGGGGGCACTCACAAGCAGGTAACTGCACTTTAATCTGCAGATCGCTAGTAAGGGGTTTCTTCATCACTGCACCTTTCTTAGGGAATTAGTGATTGGCAGCGTTCAGTCTAGAGTTCTAACGCACACTTTTTTAATTTGATATCTTCCACGTTTTCCGCCATTCTCGTCGGATGCGTTGTTTATCGCCGTCAGTTTGGCTCATTGGTGGTTGTGTGTTCTCCCTTTAACTCTGCAGAGTCACGATGCATGGGCGAGAGTGCACTCACCGCATTTTGATTTAATTTGCTCTGTGACTTTCCTGGAGTCTGTGCCAGAGAATACAAAGTTTCTCACCAGCTGATTATCAGTCAGTGGCTATGCGTGTTATTCTTGGAATGTGTACCATATCAGCCAGACTGCAAACATTTGGCGTTTGTATAACTTTGTGTGTGCTTCCATGGGTGGCTCTCTGCTCTTCTATTAAAAGATGATTAGTTCAGTTTCCACTAATGGTTGTGTGTTTTAACGGTGGCTAAGGTGCACAAGTTTGCGACTTCTGGGCCAGGATTCATAGTAAAGAATAATGTCTACTTTAGATTGATTTGTATAAATGTCGCATTCTACATGAATATGTACATTTACCAAGCTAGATAATCCAAAAATTGTGAGAAAAGACGATGGGTCTGCGAGTTTTTTGTCAAAGTTGACAATAATATCCCAATCTACAACAAATGTATCTTTAAACACAGATTAGACCACATGCTAACCATTTCTACTCCTGGTCTAAAGAAAGCACTGCTATACAAACAAGCATTGAAAATGCAATAGGTCTCGCCTTTTATTAAGTTAAAGCCATTTGCTTCGCTATACAATACAATTAGCAAAGCAAATGGCTTTAACTTAATCAAAGGCGAGACCTATTGCATTTTCAATGCTTGTTTTGTTTTACTTTGCCTTTCTCTTTTTTTTCAACTCCTCTTCGTTCTATTTAATGTTTGTTTAATTCTTGTTATCCCTGCATTATCCTAGTTTTTCTATATTTCATGTGCCTATAGCTGACTTCCTCCTGTCTGTACTAGTCTGTAGCTTTCTTTTGCTTTGTTAGTAAGCTTCCCCTCTCCTGTTATATATCTTGTGTACTGGTGCTGCAAGACTAAGAGAACAGAGTTTTGGACAGGTACTCTACTGTGAAGATTGCATGCCCAAGTAAGCTTTCTATGCATGTTTGTTGATAAGGCTTTCTTTTTCTAGCTCATGCTCAAACAGTAAAATGAGAGAGTGGCCATGGTCATGGTGGAGCCCCCCATTGTTGTGTTGTATGCATTATCATCAATAACGCTCTCACCCCTGATATAAGACTGACTCCCTACAGTACCCCCTTCAAGAAAAAAGTCAAACTCCTATTAATGAACAGATTACTGGTTCAGATCCTCAACTCTCTCCTCCGCTTTGCTATTTGTTTCTGTTACACTGTATGTACCTTTACCATGCTTAATGTTTTATATGTCATTGTCTCCTCATCTTGTAAAGCGCTCTGATACCCGCATGGGTCTAGTGCGCGCTATATAAAACTTTTCAAATAAATAAATAAAAATTAATCTATACAGTAGTATACCAGCAGTTTTGATGACAGTGCAGCATGGCTGGAAAGTAGTATAAGGGCCGTACGTCCTTCATTGACCAATTATTCCACCCCTTCATTGCGCTTCAATGACTCAGAGTCCTCATAGCTCTGCCCCTCCATTACGAAAAGGTTTTAGTTGGCTAGACTACCTGTCTTTCCTAACATTGTTAACTAACAAAATGCCAAAAGTGATATTTTTGCTAGAATATACTGCTACCTGAACTGTAGGGATGTATTGCGGTTGTACTATTTTGTTAAACAAAATAATAAGGGGAAACGTATCTGGCACCTAAAAATGTGTAATTTTTTTTCTAGACGCACAGACAACCAGTGCCGGGGCCAGGAGCAGCGCCAGCGCGGCATACACTGCGGCGGTTGAAGGAGGAGTCCCAGCGGCTGCTTAGATGAAGAAACAAGGGAACTCTTCTGGAGAGGGGCAAGCTCACCTATTTTGCTTGTTTGGTTTTATTAAAGCTTTGGTTCAAAGTGGGGGATATTTTAATTTTCTGTCGTCTCCCTTAACTCACTGCATTTGTTAAGCGAATCAAAAATATACACCCAACCTATCATCATTCATCACCTCCATGCCCATGGCATTTCGCCACCCACGACCTAACTGCAGCATGGTTCAATTTGGCACTGCTGTGTTGACTGTGCAATGTGCGTCTGCTTCAGTTAATGCAGCATTTACAAAGTTTTCTATGCATTGCAAACTGAAAACAAGGTGTGGTTCCCTCATCTCCCAGTGCCCAATCAGTCACCTCCTAGTACTTCACTCCTTTATTCTTTCCTAAGTTTTATGCCATCCAACCCAAAAAAAATGAAAAATCCATTCTTGGCATGTGTCACATTTTTCTGGCCGAGTGATTCATATATTTCATGGCTTCCATAATGGATTCCTCCTGTTCAAATGTTCCCCTTTCGACATTCGTCAACTGCAGTGACTGAATAAGCCAAAGCTTAGGCACATGATGATGATCAGTGACACCCCACTATTCTATAGCACAACCTCTACCTACCCGGCCTAATCCCTCTAAGTTACCCTGCAATAGAGAATAAGATAGGTTTCCTTTCCTTACTGCCAAGCGACTGTATTTGCTGGAAATAATTTGTGGTGGACGGCGAGGCCAGCTAGTAAAGTGGGACTCAGTACCTGATTTTGAGTTTTGCAGATAGGATTCTCTGTGATGAACGTGCCAAATGCAATCTATATGTCCAGTTCCTTTCCCTGTACTGCAGTGCATCGTTTTTCCCACTGTCTACTTGTGGCAGACAGGATATCCGCACTTTATACTTGACGTGTGTGACGTGCTATCATTATTATTCATCTACCTCTTTGGAGTGAGGTTAGAATAGAAAGCCATTTGGCGAAGAGCAGGGTCATTGGAATTAAGTTAGATAATTGTCCATTGCAGCTGCCCCAGCTGCAGACTGCAGAGAGAAGCAAAGTACCACTTTAGTAAAGTGTAATAGGTATTGAAAATATTTATGAATTTCTCTCTATTTTTTTTTTAAAGTATGGAGTGCCGTGGTACAGCCTTGGGAGTACCGTAGTACCAAAAATAAATTAAAAACATAATAAATATGTTAAAAAATAAAAATACACTATAATACACTGTATTTTACATATATAGTGTACTAAAGTCTATTTTCTATTTTTAAAATATTTAAATATGCACAAAAAAGTTTACCAACTAGCAGTAATACCTACAAATTACCACGCTACTTTAAAATAATGTGCAGCTCTCCCTAGACTGCTATAAAAATATATTTAAAAATATTGAGTAAATTATAAATTCATTTCTCTGTTCTCTATCTATTACCACTTTTATAAGGTGCTATAAGGTAGTGAAAAACAATGAAACCTACTACTTACCTATATCTAAGTTCCTAACTATATGGCTGCCCTTTATCTTTGGTAGAACAGCCATTACCCAATCAGATACTGACTTCTCATCAGCATGGACCGCGGTTTACCATGAACTTAATGTTATATACCATGGAGCAATATATAGCTAAGGGCCAGATGTACAAAAAGTAGGAATTGTGATTTCCAAATTTCGATTCTTACCAAATCTCAATTATAAAAATCACTAAATCGCAAATACAAATTTCAATTCTGTTACAAGTTACTGCATCACAGTTTGTACATTTGAAAAAGCATTTTTCCGGTCGAAAACGGTGAATTGGGCTGTTTGCGACCAGAAAAATGCTTTGTACATCTGGCTCTAAGTTTTTTAAAACTTATAACTTTCACACTACTTGCACTATTCACATATACTACCAACAATTACCATTTAAACCTCATAATGTATATTTCTGACACATTACATCTACATGCGTTCGCACACTTTCACGCTACGTCTGTTTCAGTTAATAATCTCCACTCTATGCCACTCCATTCTGTGCCACTCTACACTATTACACTCTATGTAACTCCACTATATGCCACTAAACTCTATGCTAATCCACTGTACGCCATTCCATTCTATGACACTCCAGTCTACACCACTCCTCTATATGCCACTCCACTGTACGCTACTCCACTGTATGATTTTCCACTGGACAAAACTCCTCTCTATGAGACTACACTTTAAGCTATTGTACTCTATGCCACTCCACTCCACTGTATCTTACTTCACTGTACATCACTACACTGTATGCTTTTGCACTGTACTGCTCTCCACTGTACTCCACTGCACTGCACTATACACCAATCCACTCTATGACAATCCAGCGTATGCTAATACACTGTATAACACTCCATTCTACACACTCCACTCCACTCTACGCCACTCCACGTCACTACACTCTACCCGATTCCACTCTATGACACTCCACTCTACGCCACACTAATCTACTCTACTCCACTATATGCCACTCCACTCTACGTCACTCCACTCACCAACACTCCACTGTACTCTACTCCACTCTACGCCACTTCACTATACGCCACTCTTCTGTACCGCGCTCCACTGTGCAACACTCCACTCTACTCCACTGCTCTGTAAACCGAATCACTGACAAAATATCGAAGGTCAAAAAATCGACCTACAAAAATATCGCAACAAAAATATCGATGTCAAGAATATCGACATCCTATCTACAACATGGTAAGTACAAAAATATCGAAAAAAATATCGATGTCAAAAATATCGTAATCAAAAATATCGTTTTTTTTTTTTTTTAATAATATGTAAAATAAACTAAATAATACTTATAATTTAAATAAACATAGTTAAAATTATTTGGTAATATTTAAAATTAATAAGTAACATATATAATTAAATAAAACATTAATTAAACATATACATATAATATATAATATACTTACTTAATAATAAGTTTGAATAATTATTTTAATAAATTATAAATTATTAAAAATATTATAAATTATAAATACATCTATACACATAAAACAATAACATAAAGATAAATTTAATAATTATGTATAACAAATTAAAAGTTAAATTTACTTTTAATATTTTTAAAATTAATTATATACTATATTAACTAAAATAATGCAAAAATATTAAGTAGCGTAGGGAATAAAATTACTATTACAACTCCCAAAAAACAACAGTACAAAAAATGTTGGATAGCGTAGGGGTAAAAATTACTATTCCCACTCCAGAGAGTGCAACAGTAGGGAAAGTGTTGGATAGCGTAGGGGTAAAAATTACTATTCCCACTCCAGAGAGTGCAACAGTAGGGAAAGTGTTGGATAGCGTAGGGGTAAAAATTACTATTCCCACTCCAGAGAGTGCAACAGTAGGGAAAGTGTTGGATAGCGTAGGGGTAAAAATTACTATTCCCACTCCAGAGAGTGCAACAGTAGGGAAAGTGTTGGATAGCGTAGGGGTAAAAATTACTATTCCCACTCCAGGGAGTGCAACAGTAGGGAAAGTGTTGGATAGCGTAGGGGTAAAAATTACTATTCCCACTCCAGAGAGTGCAACAGTAGGGAAAGTGTTGGATAGCGTAGGGGTAAAAATTACTATTCCCACTCCAGAGAGTGCAACAGTAGGGAAAGTGTTGGATAGCGTAGGGGTAAAAATTACTATTCCCACTCCAGAGAGTGCAACAGTAGGGAAAGTGTTGGATAGCGTAGGGGTAAAAATTACTATTCCCACTCCAGGGAGTGCAACAGTAGGGAAAGTGTTGGATAGCGTAGGGGTAAAAATTACTATTCCCACTCCAGAGAGTGCAACAGTAGGGAAAGTGTTGGATAGCGTAGGGGTAAAAATTACTATTCCCACTCCAGAGAGTGCAACAGTAGGGAAAGTGTTGGATAGCGTAGAAGTGACAAATAACATACTTAGAAATAAACAAATTTTTTAAAATAATTAATGAATTATTAAATAACTCTAAACTATTTACCAATACCAATAATAATTTATTAAAAACATATTTACCAATAGAAAATTTATTAACAATACATTAATAATAAATACCAATAAATAATAATTAATGAATATTAATTAAATTTATCAATAGATAATATTTAATAATATTTAATTACCAATTAATGATAAAACAACAATAAATTAATTATCAATACCCAAAAATAAATTTAATAATTACTTAATTAGATTTCAATTACTTCCAAAAGTATTACCCTATAAACACACAACACACTGCAATGATAAAATACACTTAACATAATGATCAATTAATCAATTAATAAAAATTAATAACTAATTAATAATAATTAATTACCAATTAATAATTGATTACCAATTATCAATTAATTAACACTAATATAATTATCAATACCAATTAATTAAAATAAATTATAAATTAATTGCATTTAAATTACATATTGATTAATTAATCAATTACTAAAAATTAATCACCAATTAATTAAAATTAATTACCAATTATTAATTCATTAACAATTATATAATTATCAATAACAATTAATTAAAATAAATTATAACTTAATTAAATTTAAATTACATGATAATCAATTAATCAAAATTATAACCAATTAATAAAAATTAATTACCAATTATTAATTAATTAACAATAATATATTTATCAATACCAATTAATTAAAATAAATTATAACTTAATTACAATTAAATTACTTCCCACCCTATTCCCCTATAAACCCACAACCCGCTACAAAACTTAAACGCAAAAAATATTTAAAATTAATTTATAATTCCTAAAAATTAATAATTAATTTAGTATAATTAAATTACTTCCCACCCTATTCCCCTATAAACCCACAACCCGCTACAGTACAAAAAAATAAAATTACTTAAAAAATAAATTTATTAACATATAAAAATTGTATACATATATTTTTAAACAATTAGAACACTTAACAAAAACACATATAACACATACATATTAAAAACATAACAAAATACATAACAATAATACAAATATCGATATTAGTAACATCGATATTAGTAACATCGATATATTTGATTTCGATATTACTAACTTCGATATTACTTACATCGATATTAAAAAATTCGATATTACTTACCTTAGGGTCGATATTCTGTCCATCGATATTCTGTCCCTTCGATATTCTTTCCCTTCGATATTTAAACTTCGATATTTTTGTATATCGATATAATTTTTCCGATATTTTGACTGCCCACCCTGTAAACCACTCTACTGTACCCTATTCCACTGTATGCCACTCCACTCTACCACATTCAACTCTACTCCACTCCACTCTGCAACACTAAACTCTACGACAGTGCACTTTATGACACTCTCCTCCTCTGCATTGTGCCACACTCTACTTTAATGGCTGGGTCCAAACTGGGGTGGCGTAGTGGGCAAAAGAACGATGGATTTAACCCAGATCTTTTGACTGGGGGAGAATGTTTGCATTGTCAGCATTCCGTCCATCATTTGTTTGCTGTAACACTTTTCGCCCTAAGTGGGATGGGTATGCCCAGACGTGGGTCCCTTGCTCACTGTGCCACTGGATTCAAGCTAGCCTGGCTGAAGAAGGGTGACATACCCTGAAACCGGTCCCAGGATGCTTGTTTCCCGGTCCAGGGAGGACCTGGCCTGGCAGTTCGGTCTGGACTGTTCCCCTGGGGCACAGGGTCAAGACTGATTTGCATATGGCTGGGTCCAAACTGGGGTGGCGTAGTGGGCAAAAGAACGATGGATTTAACCCAGATCTTTTGACTGGGGGAGAATGTTTGCATTGTCAGCATTCCGTCCATCATTTGTTTGCTGTAACACTTTTCGCCCTAAGTGGGATGTGTATGCCCAGACGTGGGACCCTTGCTCACTGTGCCACTGGATTCAAGCTAGCCTGGCTGAAGAAGGGTGACATACCCTGAAACCGGTCCCAGGATGCTTGTTTCCGGTCCAGGGAGGACCTGGCCTGGCAGTTCGGTCTGGACTGTTCCCATGGGGCACAGGGTCAAGACTGATTTGCATATGGCTGGGTCCAAACTGGGGTGGCGTAGTGGGCAAAAGAATGATGGATTTAACCCAGATCTTTTGACTTGGGGAGAATGTTTGCATTGTCAGCATTCCGTCCATCATTTGTTTGCTGTAACACTTTTCGCCCTAAGTGGGATGGGTATGCCCAGACGTGGGTCCCTTGCTCACTGTGCCACTGGATTCAAGCTAGCCTGGCTGAAGAAGGGTGACATACCCTGAAACCGGTCCCAGGATGCTTGTTTCCGGTCCAGGGAGGACCTGGCCTGGCAGTTCGGTCTGGACTGTTCCCATGGGGCACAGGGTCAAGACTGATTTGCATATGGCTGGGTCCAAACTGGGGTGGCGTAGTGGGCAAAAGAACGATGGATTTAACCCAGATCTTTTCACTGGGGGAGAATATTTGCATTGTCAGCATTCCGTCCATCATTTGTTTGCTGTAACACACTCTACTTTAATGACACTCCACTCAATGACAGTAATCTGTACAATTTCAAAAACAATTTCATTAAAAATGAAAAAACATTGAAATGCAATGAAAAAAACAAATGTTAGGGATATGTTTTAGCTAGGAAAACTTTATTTATCTTTTCCATACAAACCTAACTTAAACTAGACAAACATTAGACATTCTAAAGTTATAGTTATAACTTACATTTCTAATTTACACACCACTTTCAAATTACTATAATTTGCTCACCTATGTATCCAGTGCTGTCACCTCACTCGCTACACTACATTAACTATAATTTGCACCTTCTCCATGCACTGGTCATATCCTTTCATATTGCATCACTTATCCCATGTGAAACCATAGCATTCATAACAACACTTATGACATCTCAAATTACATAGTTTGTGATAACACACTTAATTAGCAATGCATCGGGTAAAGGCAAGCTATATTTACATTAGGGCACAAGTTACAGTGTTGCTTTTCTTGCAAGTGAGCACACGAAGAAAGAGTATTTGAGAGGTAGCGGTTTATTTAAATACTGATTTTCACAGTTTGATATCTTTCTCAAATCTTTGGTATTGTCTTTTCTTTCCCCCTCTAGGACGTCTGGAGGTCTGGTCCGCCGGCCCCCTTGAAATAAGGAAATAAGCCACAGGTAAGTCTTCTGGTTTCAGACTAATTTAATGTTAATTTCGGTGCCCTTTTCCAACTTGGGGACACCTTCTTTTGGGGTGGGATTTGTGGTGGTGAAGTGGCTCTCATAAGTGGGTGTATGCAAATAAAGTGCTCTGAAATCATACAAAGAAAGAATAGGAAATGGTTTGTCCACCAAATTGTGGTCTCGGGGTTACAGCAATGTAGTTGTGCACACGTTAATGGGAAATATGGGCTCCTTACAGTCTCAGGGGCAATTGCCCCTAGGTTAATGTGAACTTGTGAAGGTAATCATGCAGTGCATAAAAGAAAACAAAAACTCAAGAAATATAAATAAACCTGCGTCCACGCTCATCCCTCCGCCTCCCAATCTATCTCAAGCCCCGTTAGAGCTCTGTTCCAGGCCCTCCTGCCACCAGTGCCTAAAGAGGAAGTGATCCCGCACCTGTGCAAGCCACGCTCCTCCTGGAATGTGGCTGGGCGATGTGTCCTGCTGGTGGCCCTCCTAAGTTTAGCAAACCATAAAATGCTTTTCCTATGTAAACATGGTTCTAACTATAACCACCCAGTGGTGACCGATACAGGGTGATATATATATTTATAAAGCAAAAAAGGAGTAGCGAACTCTGTGTAGTTCCCAGGTTTTAGGTAGAGAGCAGCTCTTTTATATTGAGCACTCTACTACACCACCAACACTTTGAATCTGCTCAACTCAATTGTTTGCTTTTCTAGCACAATATTTAAGCATAGCGACTACCCAATCATTCACTTTGTCAGCATGTAGTTTTATGGGGGCAGGCATCAAGTGATCCACATAGATCTTCCTTTGCCTACTTTCATATGCAAATTAGACATGCTCGTGGCAATTGTTTCAGATGCTACAGTGGTTCAGAGATAATGAGTGACATATTGCCTGTGCCCCCACATCACGCTTGCCCAATGTAGGCTTTGTACACAATTAAATTGGTAAATTGTGAGACACAACCCGTCTTAATGCACAAACAACCCATCATCTTTCTTGGTTTCTATTCCAGGTAACTCCTGGTCACCTCCAGTGAACACAAAAGACTTTTGCATTGGACTCCAAGATCACCCACTTCATGTCTGTTCTGGTTTGGAATTGAGAACCTTAAAGGAAATTCTGTTCTCCTGTTTAGCATCCTTGAAATTAGATCACCTTGCTATTGTTTCCATTCTTCTTAGCCTTTTTTTTGGTTCTTTACCCAGGGAGCCCCGAAAACGTTGCTTGGAAGGATTGAGGTCTGCAGCTACAGCCTCTCATCTGCTATGTGTCTTGCCAGTCCTTCACAGTTTTCTTCCTCTATGCTGGATGGTGATTGTCGGTGGAGCGTCAGCCATCTTGGAAGAAGCACAGGTGCTATGCAGATGTGTGAGGTGAAGTATGGAGCTAACGGCAACTTATGATCCAGAGGCCACCGCTGCAAACCCTAAATCCTTTGAACTTTTGAAGGTATCTTAGATCATTGCTTCACTATCCTGTGCTCTGCTTCACGGCGTGAGCTACTCCACATGATATTCCACTATTTTACCACCCTGGACCCCATTACACTTGTGTACCTCCTGGTGCTCCAAGCACTACAAGTGCTTTATATTTCCTCTATCACGACTGTGATAACTCTCCCACCCCACTGGCTTTCTTCTCACATTCGCTTCCATCTAACTATGAAGGCAAGTTATTATAACAGTAATTATAACATTTTTTCAGACTAGGGTGCTCTTCATTCAAACATTGGGAGGAAATGGAATACTATATCAAGTTCTCCATCACCGGGGAAATCCACAAAGTAGCAAAATATTCAGGAACTCTGTCATGAAAATAAGCAGTGGCGGCCGGTTCGGTATGGGGTCATGAGGCGGGAGTTTTAAAAAAAAAAGAAAATTCTCCTACCTGATCGCTGTGTCTCTCCTCTGTCTCTCCCACATTGTCCCTCTGCTCCGGCCGGAAGAAGGAACCACCCAGGCTCCCCTGAGCCAATCACAATGCTGTAGTGTGGCGCTCAGAAGGAGAATGAAAGCCTGGGCATGTTCTACACCCAGGCTGTATTGCAGCCTGGGTGGAGAACATGCAAAGTGCGCATGACGATTTGGCCAGGCCAAGACGGCCGCCCCAACCATCATGCCCACTTTAGGGTGCAGCAACCACCCCTCATGCCTTGCCAAAGGAGCCTAGCCCTGCGCCGCCTGAACCTGGTGGATACTAAAAATAAAATGTTAATAACTTATGTTTTAGTGGCGGAGGAGCAGCCACTGAAAATAAGGGTCAAAATGAGACATAGGGAATTTGCCTAATTGAAGACATATGTAAATGCACATTGATTTCAGACTGCGCAGATGTATGTCCGCTTAGTAACAGAACAGAAAGTTGAAATTAAAGGATGTTAAATCGGTGGAGTTAAATAAAATCTCAATGCATACACGTGTCTCTAGACGAGTTAAAACGTCTCTTTCGTATTGACCCCCTGTGGAAATGAAAGCTTTTCTGGCAGTGTGCACTTCAGTAAACTACCTGAACAGCAAATATCCAAGTACATTGTGCATATACCATGAAAGGAGCAGGGAGAATTATGCTATTGCACCAAATAAATATTTAATTTCTTGCATGGGTTCAAGGATTAGTGGCTTAACAGTAAAGATTGCACCAACGATGGTTTCAGTATTTTCAGTTTCAGCAGTTTGCATCAACACTTAAGGCTCATCTAATTGATTACATATCGATTATATCAATCGCTCCACTACTGGTGCACATTTGTGGCAAGAGTTCAACTGAACAGCTATTAGAACATTAGAATGGAAAGCACTCCTTTGCAGACAATGGAGTGCTCTGGACTTCTAAGGGCCGATAGAAGCCCGCAGAACAACATTCTAATGTTGTTTTCCATTCACAACTGCTGCCATGAACAAAGGCCTCTCTGGGACTGAGGGGCTTTAATTCCCCTCGGGCTCTGAAAGGCCTTTGTTATTACCAGTTAGAACATTCTGCCCTCTGGGGCGGAATGTTCTAATAGCCTTAGAGCCCTCCTAGCGGGCTCTACCGGCCATTAACGGCCCGCTCCCTTGTTAAAGGCCCTCGCCATCGGCTCAGGCCTTTAACGCTGGAGTGGGCCTTTTATGGCCGGTAGAGCCCACTAGGAGGGCTCTAAGACTTTATTACTAAATGTTGTGTTTGCCTTGTTCAGCTGGTGTACATGATGTTTTTGAACTTGTAAAGCAATTCAACCGTCGATGCAAATTAAACTGTACCAGCGCAATGTTTGCAAAATGGAATTGTTGACGCCTGTACAGTCTATGTAGCTGCGCTGCGTCTGGCACTTAAACACGAACAATATCAGCTATTTACGTAATTTGATGGAGCTAATTTAGTATGAGCTAATGCTTCAAAGCATGCACTACTCATGCAACTTAATTTCACTTGGGTACTCTTTTTGGACAGATCTATTGATTACAACCTCTTTTAAAAGGAACATTTTAGACATTTCTTCAAATTTGCATTTAAGGATCTTTATATTGCACCTTGTCATATGAATAGACAGACCAAAATGGGAATTGTTGTAACACACTTTTTTCGGAGTCCATCGGGGAGAAACATTTACTATTTCGGGAGTGCAAGGTAAAACCTTGGACTAGTTCTTGTCTTTTTTATACCACTGCTCTCAAAAGGTGAGAATGGTTTTTTTCTCCTCCAATGAAAGACCGTTATTATGCGGTGTGCCCCACAGATCGATATTAAGTCCTACAGTGTTTAATATATATCTTTACCCTTGTGGCAATCATTAAAAAAAAATGGGCTATCGCGCATGTCACATGCTGGCGATTCTCAAATTGTCTCGGTTGTGGATGAATTTGAAAGTGTCTCAAATTTGCACGATTGTCTGTCTTCAGTGATGAAACGGATGAGTGCCAATGCACTAAAGCTGAATGGTGATAAGACAGAGTTATTGTGTTTTGGCCATTTGTCAATCACCAATGTTCTAAATTGGTGGCCATCTGACTTAGGTGACCGCCACCTACTCCAGTAGTGAAAAACTTAGGGGTGATGATTGATAATAATCTGAACCTGGGCAAGCAAATAATCAGATCATGGTATTCTGCTTTTTATGTCTAAGGATGCTGCTCTGAGTACTTCAATTGCTACCCAAACAGATCCATAAGAAGGCAGTCCAGGCAAGTATTCAATCAGACCTGGTCTACTGAAATCTTTTATATCTGGGACTACCGGTTAAGGCGATACCCGCCCGCGGAGAATCCAGAATTGGGCTGCGAGACAGGTCGTTGGTGTGAAACGTAACACGCATGCCTCTCCTATGCTGAAAACTCTGCACTGGCTGACAGTTGATATGAGAATTCCATTTACAATTGCTTGTATAGCTTATAGGGCTAACTACAAGCTGGGCCTCGAAATTATAACTAAGACATTACCTCCTCGTAAGTCTTCCTCGCCACCAGAGTTACGTAGTGAGCTTTAGCTCCACACCAGAACCCTCCAAAGCAAATTAGCATCCCATGCCTCCCATCCCTCCCCAACATGGCCAACCCTGTCACCCTTGACCCAGTATAAGGGGAGGGTCGACCCACCCCACTTCCTGTAGAACTACCAAGCCCTAAGAACCACATGAAGCCGGTAGCCAAACAGGGAGGGAGGGAGAGTAACTCATGTGGCGAGGAAGACAATACTTGGAGTAATGAAGATTACCGGTAAGTAACCAGGGCATTCCAGACACATTCTCCACGCCAAACACGATGGTGTGAAAATGCTCTCTTGTTTACTGCTCCCCAACTAAGCCATACTCGAAATGTGTTGAGCCTTTTCATTTTTGGCCCCCAAATTGTGGAATGCCCTTCCCCTTCACTTAAGAAAGGAGTGTAATCTTTTAAAATTTCGCAAAGGTTTGAAGACATGGCTGTTTCAGTAAGTCGGATTGCGATTAGCAGCCTCATAGCGCCAGTACACCCTTGTTAGGGTAACAAATGTGCTTTATAAAACCTCATCGTCATCATTTTCTTGGTGGTTCTTCCGCAATGCTGACCCAAGCAGTTGTCCTCTCTCTAGACCTCTGCCCCCCGTGACTTACAGCCTGTCAGGCGTGCCTTGTGTTTGCTTGATTGCCATCTCACTCTGCCAACCACAACACATCCCAAGAGCATCTGAAGGTGTTTTAATTTACTGCAGTTTCATGCACTCAGAATTGGAATGACTGATTTACTTATTCTTGATGAAGCCTTGTTTATTGGAACAAAATTGATTGTGCAATTACTGAATAATTGATGGTGTTTGTTCACTTCAAATGCTTCCCCTCCCAACCGCATAAATCATAATGCCTGGCAGAAAGCTGAAAGCAAAACGGGTTCTGGGGCAATGGCTGCCAGTCTACTGCAGGCGAGCATTGCATGCAAAATTGCTGTCTGAGGGACTCCTTTGAAGGCCGAGCTGCTCTCACGCGGTCCTTCCCTGCTTTAGTGACTTCAAAAATATTTTATTGACTATCCAGAACTTTAATTCACAGGTTTCATTTCATGCATTGAAACAATCTCACTAGCAGTGGGCTCTCCTGCTTAGGACGGGTCAGAACTCTGCGCTGAAATTCCAAGAGATTCTTGGGGCCTCATTTACAAAAACTGTGTAGGGCAGTGCTGCAAGTCTTTTTGCTGCACTGCCCTAAGCCAATTTGAAAGAGCAGGAATGCACCGTATTTATGAGATACGGTGCATTCCTGTCCTTTCAGCCAGCGCAGGCGCACAATTTGGTGCCTAGCGCCAAAGCAGGCACCCTTGCACCATGGTGCAACGGTGTCTGCGTTGTTGGCAGGATTGTTTTTGTACAGGAAGGGGCACCTGCCTGCACTAAAACATCTGCAGCTCACATGGAAAGAGGAAAAAACAAGGAGAAATGAAAACATTTCTCCTTGTTATGCCTGCTTTGGGAGGCGAAAGGTTTTGGTGCTACCCCAGGTTTACGTGATTTTATGAATCAAGGGCAGCATCAAAACCCATGGGTGTTGCATTGGAACACCCACTGCAACACCCAGGGAATGCCTGTTGACGCAGAGTAAGGCAACGCAGTGCTTTGCGCTGCCTTGCCTTACTCCATATCTAAGAGGCCGTGCAAAATCATGGAGTGTGGCTTTGCATCGCCTCATAGATATGATTGAGAAGCCTGCGCCACCAGAGCGCCAAAAAATGTAATTCTCCAGCGGCACAGGCCTCTTGTAAATGAGCCCCTGAATGTTTGCTCTTCCACAGCACTCCATGGTACAATCAGTGCAAACAGCAGCATTACTCAACTTTCCTACGGCAAAGGTTTTTAGTGGATTATTTACAAGCCCATTGTACTGCCAGTGCATCACTTTTTTGATGCACTGGCGGTGCAGAGTGCAGACCCATATCTATGAGGTCATGCAAAGCCATTTTGCGTGGATTTTCATGGCCTCGTAGATATGGAGTAAGGCAAAGCAGCACAAGTTGCTGCATCGCCTTACTCTGTGTCAAAGAGTCATTCAGTGGGCTTTGCAGTGGGTGTTCCCATGCAACACCCATAGATTGTGACGCATTTCCAGATTTACAAGGATTTGTAAACCTGGGAATGCTTCAAAAGCCTATACCTCCCCAGGAGAGGGCTTAAAGAGGAGAAATAACTTTATTTCTCCTTGTTACTTTCCTCTTTCTATGTGTGCTGCATTCTGGAGCACACAGAAGGAGGAAAGCGCCTTCATCAATTGTTTTTGTGCAGGAAGGTGTACAATCAATCCTACAACGCAGACACCCTTGCACCATGGGGCAATGGTGCCTGCATTGGCACAAGGCAGCCAATTGTGCGCCAGTGCAGTGGAAGAGGACAGGAATGCACCGTATTTCATAGATGAGACAGAAACAAGTGAATTTCCACCAATCTACCAGGGAAATACATTCCCGATCCCTCTCCCTGGCAGCCAGCCAATGCATCTGCAGGGCAAACAGCGGAGGCAGCTGCTTTTCCCACTTGGTGGCTAGGACCTGGATCACCATTCTCCTGCACTTCAGAGCCTCACTATCACTCCAACAGTTCAGGAAGGACCTCAAGACCTGGATGTTCAACCAAAAGGTACAGGCAGCAGGTTCCAGCAGCAGAACACCACAGCACCTTGAGACCCTCATTGTTGAAGCAGCCATGCTCTATAACTCTTGACTGATAGATACAGCGCATTTCTGCCCTTTTCTTTTGATGCAGGGCAGCACAGCAAAGTGACTTGCTGCGCTACTAGTAAATAAGCCCCCACCCCAAGTGTCTAAAATCTGAAACTTGCATTGAGCTAAACTCGGTATGCACAGCAAAGAGCCACCCTACTGTTACTTTATGCAAAGGGGGAGTGTCCGCTGTGGACCAGTGGAACCCTTGGATTTGAAGCAAATCCAGATGAACTTAAATAGTTTAGGTTCAAAGTCTTATCCTAAGTCAAAGCATGGCATGTCATTTATGCGTAATCACACATCTTAAATGGCTTATCTTTGTGGAGCTCTTTGTGGATGCTATACTGCAGGATGTTCTTCGAGTGGAAATACCACACTAAACACCACTGGCTCACCTCCACACCAAAAATCAAGACTCAGGGGTCGATTCCGATCTCGGCCGGTAGGGCTCCGAATCGGATTCGGCTTTACCGGATCCGATTCGGAGCCCTGTTTCCCGACCGATCCGTACGCGCATCCGGACGAGCGAGTACGATGCGAAATCGCCGACCGACTCGTCCGGGCATCCCGACCGCTCCGACCGACTCGTTCCCGGCTCGAACCGCACCGACCGACTCGCTCGGACTCGACTCGCACCGCGCAATGGAGACGTTTCTCGGCCGGGTGAGTACGATGCGCGCCGCGAGCAGTCCGACCGAGCCGCACACTCCGGCTCAGAAGAGCTGTCGGAGCCGTACTTCGGGGGTCTATGTCGGACCCCCCTGAACGCGTAGCTGCGCGAATCGCACACAAGGGGGACCCATGGGTCCCCCCTACCTGTGCGTGTACGGGGCGAATCGCTTCGCCGCGTACACGCTGTGGGGGGCGCCCTTGTCCGCATCGCACCCATTGAGTCAATGGGAGCCCGTGTACGCGTCGTACAACAGGCTCCCATTGACTTCAATGGGAGTCCGACCGAATCGAGTCCGATAGCATACGGACGCATCGTACTCGTTCGGTCGGGCTGCACGGGTCCGATTCGGTCGGAAATCTCTCCGGGTCCGGCTCGGTCGGAGAGATTTCCGGCCCGAATCGGAATCGGCCCCTCAGTATCATGTAAAACAGGCTTTTTTGAGTGAGCACTGTTGATGAGATCATGGCTGTACATCCCTTATTAATCTGAACTGAGCAATTTTTTTTATCCTATATGCAGTACAAGTTTTCATGCATTAATCCTTTGCTTGAAGCGTAGTTAATTTAACCCTATGTTTCAAAAGTCCTCAATCAACTTTATCGTTTTTGTGTGAACTGCAGGTGTTATTCAGATGAATATGACAATTTTTTTAAGTCACATTTTTACCTCAAAATAACTCCTTCAACAGAATCAGGCACAGTTTGCCAATATATTTATTACAAAATGATATGTGCTGGTAAAATATTAACTGTGCAGTTTTTAAACACTTTCGAAAAACGAGGTACAGTAAGAAAGTAAGAGAGGATGGGTGACTGAAAGTAAGAATTTAAATGGTATGAACACGTGTTAGGACTCCACCTTACAACAAAGATAACATTAATCAAAACCCATAGCTGGGTCCTTGATGAACTCTGTCTTAGACTATACCAACTCCATTTAGTGTGATCCAAACCATATCCATCAACTAATTTCAGATTACCCATACTTTTTATGTGTTTGATGTGAGACCTCAAACATAGGGTTCACGTTTCCTATAAATGATATCCTGTACACTGGCTCAGAGCATCATCAGATAATAAATTTAAGCTGCCAATCATGAACCACAATTGCAGACAGAGAAGAGCCCTTACAATCGTAATGTTATGTCAGCCTACACCCCCTTAAGACCTTCAAGATTGATACCCTAGAATATATCACACCATATAATGCTTTGGTTAGACACTCAGAAGCATTCAGAAGTTGGAATGCTATAGAACTTTCTCAATAGGAATATAAAGCTCTAAGAAGAGCTACCAGTTTTAAAAAATACCCAAATCTTACCGCAAGAAAAGTGGATTATTAGTTGGCGGGGTAGTGAGACGTCACCAAGTAATAATGACTCTCGTCTGTATCGAGTGAGTTAGGTTACTTTAAGTTAAGCTATAGCTCTGTCCTGGATAGCTGTGCACAGAGCAGTCATGCTTAAATCAACAGAAACAAGTGTAAAGCATTTATCAGTATTAAAACAGCCAAAAAGTAAAGAACACAAAACTATAAAAATCCCACCCCATTTTATAAAATTAGTATATATTTGTATCTGTATATAGAAACCAAAACAAAAAACATCTGATGAAGGGAACCGGAGAGATGATTTTTGCAAGTTTTAAAAAATCACTGCTATTCACTCCAAAAAGCTTTTTAAAAAGTTTGTAAATCACTGCTTTTCGCTCTTAGTCATTGTTTATGAGCCCCGAATTTGACGGTCCCTGGAAAAGTCATCATTTTCAGGCCTACCGCAATGCAAGCGAGGGTGAGATGAGGGGCTGGGTTGATGCCGGTCAAGATTTTACCTTTGCTCGTAGAAACCTTTCCTGGTTCTTTATCTCATCAACAGTGAGGTCAGTGGGGTCCTCTGCAGCTTGAGGCCAGCGTTGAGCTTGATGTAGATGGACAGGTGAAGTCCAGTGGTCCAGTGAAGAGCCTTGGTTCTTGATGTCGTTCGAGGCTGTAGCCTATGAGCCTCAGACTCTGTGCCCAATAAACATTATCTTATGCCGTTGGCTTGCAAGTTGCAGTTCTGTGTGGAGAAAGAGTATACTCTAGCACCAGCCAAGGGTCCAGGACCTGGGAGGCACCTATTGGAGGCTAGGACTCTATCTCACGGGCTATACCAGTGGAGTCCAGGACAAGACCAGTGGCTATTGATCAGCTGAGCACTTTGTAGTTCCAGGCTTCTTTAACTTTCATGTCCATGAAGTTTATAGGAGGCATGCGAACTAGACTTGGAGTCTACTCACTGGTTCTTGCATGAGTGGGGGCAGGTCCATGCTTTGGGGTCTCTCGCCATGAAGTCGGCAGTAGGTGCAGACCTTTCTCTTTCTGAAGTCCTGCCTTGATTGAGCAGCTGCAGCAGGTGCAGTAGTCCTTTGTGCAGTTTCTTTTTGAGGTCCACAGTTTCAGCAGGTGCAGTCTACTTCCATATTTTCTGAATCCAGCAGTGTTGTGAGGCTGGTAGCTACAAATTCCACTTTATGCCATTTTCGAGTTTGTGTAGGGAGGACTTCCTGGCCAATTGGGCTACAATTGTCACAGAGAAATCCTCCCCACTCTTACATAATTTCCTGTGAGGTGGCACTAAACAATCCCAGAGTGCATCTTTTTGCCGAAATACAAAATGTCGGGACCTTTCTTCCCTGGGTTAGAGCTATGGGCACACCTCTGAGGTGTGTCCAGTATAATTAGCCACCCCTCCTGGAAAACTGGTGCCTTAACGGGGTTTTCCCTCTTTTGAGACAAATGCCAGTCTGTTTACCTACACAAAGGAGGAATGTTACTCACATTTGTCTATCAGAGGTGGTCAAAAAACCATCAGAATCAGTCCAAAAATGTGGGGGTGAGCATACAAACAGAGGTACTTTCTTACATTAACTTTTCATCTCCAGTTCTCCCCTAGTAACAAAAGGCAACTACATTTCCAGCTTCAAGACATGGGGACCCTATGTAGTAAGAGACAGGTTGAAAAAGGGGCCTCAAATTGTACACCCACTTTTTGCGACCTGTCTCTGATTTTGCTGTATGTTCTAATAAATCGCATTGTAAAATCTCCTGCCACATTGCATCACAGCTCTAATGAATAATAATTATGCAAGTTGTTATTGGCTGCAAACATAGAGATGGTGGCCTGCAAGGAACAGTGCACCACCATCTCTGTGCTTGCATTACCGAATTGAATATCGCCTAATTTATTGAGTTTATAAAGCACCTTATAATTACATATAACATATGTACTGTCTCAAGAATACTGAAAATAAGTACTCACATATCAACATTACAGTAAACTGTTTTAACGAACAGGCTTTACTTTTTTCCTTATCCCCCCCCTTCTCATATCCTAAAACAAACAAAAAATGTAATATACCTAGGGGCCTCCTTTACATCTATGTAGATATTCCTTCAAGGCATATTGGGCCTGGGTCAATGTCAGGGTCAGATGTATTGTATAGCTCCTGTTTTTACTTTCCCTGATTCTCCAGTGTCTTCATGTTTCAATTATCACAACGATAGGGTCCCAGCTTCTCCTCAATAGTAATAAAGGAAGAGATTCAATGATCTCAGCTGGTGACAGTAAGTAAGCCTGGAAATGCCTTTTGATAAATATTCGCATAGAGGGGCCAAATCAAATCATATTGTATATATATAATTTTCGTATAGTGAGCTGATAGTTTTTCCATTGCCAATAGATTCCAAAGTCTTAAATATCATAGAGATAATGTTGGGGGCACTTTCCTTTTCCAAGGGGTGGCTATTGTAGTTTTTGCTAATCCCAGACAATTCCATGCAAGAAGACGATCTGTTTTGTTTGATCTTTTTATATATCGGTGTGTGCAGGCCCAACAGTACATGTTATAAATCAATAGAAATGGGAAGCCTAATCTTTTTTCTTGTGGCAGCTACAGTTTCCATCCAAAGGGCTAAATATGTGGGCAGTCCTACCAGATATGTTTAAAATCTCCTGTTACTCCTCATCCCATCCAACAGAGAGTGCTTGTGTCTTGACAGATATTTGTGAAGTTTGAGTGCATGCAGGTTTACCAATCTAGGATTACCTTGTAGTTTGTTTCATTATCAAGAATGTTATCACAATTTTTAGTAACATCATGCCATAGGATTTCCTATTGTCTTATTTCTGATTTCCCCTGTCAGGATGTTATTCTTGTAAGCCTTTCATGGATGCATAGCAGTGGGCAAGGTGTGGTAGTGTGCAGTTGTTCTCAGTGCCTTATTCTCCTCTCTTCTCCTTGCTACATTCTTCATGTTCCCTTTCCCCCTCCCTTTCCCACTATGAGTTGTTCCATGTAGAATGTTTACTTTAGATTGTTGGAACTGTGAAAGGATAATTACTGATGGGTATCCTGGGTATGCTGTAGCTGGAGTTTCTGCTACAAATGAATAAGCATTCCTTAAAGCATTTTACTTCTTTCACGCCTCATCTTTGGACTCTCTGGATCTCCTAAGGTTTGGGCTTCACACAAGGCTTTTTGTAACAAATTACAAAATTAGTTATAAGGCCCCTTGAACCTGTGGCCAATTTCACAAATGTCTCTATTGGGGTAAGCTCTCTGGTGGTCGCTTCTTTAATACCTGATTGCACCATCCGGTGCCTCAATTGTGCATAGTGATGTTGTTCATTTTCGTCTAAGTTGTACTTCCTCTTGCATGAGCCAAATGTCTTGTCCCTAGAACATATCAGATATGGTTAAACAGTTACCCCGTTTCCATTTATTGAAAAGGTCCTGCTCTAGAGCTGGGGTAAATGTGAGTCATGATGTAGGGGTGTTTACAGTAATGAGAAGGTGGTCAGATTTGGCTGTTTCAGAAGCGTGTCCCATACAGCTAAGGTTGTGCTAGCAGGAGTGCTTATGCATGCATTAGGATGTTTGTCTCTTTTCGGTTTCTAGATAAGGTTCCACTATAGTCCTGCCTCATTCTGCTCTGTCAGTATTTTATCTGTCTGTCTTGGAGACCACTGTGTAATCCCTCTCAGTTGGGCCGCTCTCTAATATAATAAGAAATTAAGGAGGGGTGATCCCGCTTCTAATTTGGGAAGACACAGAATGTATGGGCTAGTCTAGCTTTGTTGCCCTGCCATATGTAGTGTGGTATGCTCATTAGGTCGAGCATTTGAGACCTCTTGTATAAACTTTAGTATATACTTATATGTGTATGTACTTTGTGGGCTTTGGAGACCGTCCCTACACGGCTTCCGTGTAGGGACTTTTTTTCTGTTCAACTGCCTCTATTTAACTGTCTTGATAGAAAACGACCAGTAGAGGTCAGTAAAATACCAGAATTGCTTTCTGCTTGTTCAACTGCCTCTATTTAACTGTCTTGATAGAAAACGACCAGTAGAGGTCAGTAAAATACCAGAATTGCTTTCTGCTGAGGGACTTTCTTTTTTTTAATTTCTGGCAACTGCCTCTATTTAATTTTCTTGATAGCAAACGAGCAGCAGGGGGCGTGGTCTGGCCACGACGGAAGATGGCCGCTTGATTCCAGAGCTTCGCGCTGAGGGGAGCCCCGGACGGCAATAAACTGCATTTCTAATCATGAGCGACGACCCATTTATAGAGAAAATGCTGTCTGAATAGCTGGACTCACTAGTGTGGCGTTTGTGGAGCTGTAAGATAATCCCTTCATTATTTTATGGGGTTGTACTTGATGTTGACCGCAGAGCTCCGACTTTGACAGGACACAGCTGACTGAACTCGCGCCTCTTCGGAATGTGGTACGCGGCTCCTGAATTCCAGAGACGCCTGAAGAGACTTCATTGCTTATGTGCTCGGCTCTTCTAGGCAAAGATTAACAACCCCTCAGTAAGCTCCACCCCGTCTTTATGAAAATATTTTGCGTCATGCGATTTTTGGTGAGACGGGGAATATATGTGACTGAAACAGTGTTGCTTCGTCATACCGAAAAAAAAAAAAAGAGACAGATAACTGGGTGTGAACTGTTCTTTAATTTGGTGCGCTGCTAATAAGAACTAGAAGTGCCTGAAGTGTTTTTGTGCACCTGTCTGCTGCCCTGTGTATCCGGTGAGGCAAGAATCTGATATTACCTGCGACGCTTCGACGCTGATAGGACACAGCTGACTGAATTCGCGCTTCTTTGGAATGTGGTGCGCAGCTCCTGAATTCCTGAGACGCCTGAGGAGATTTTACTTCTAATGTGATTTGTTTTCTCAAACAAAGATTGACAACTCTGCATCTTCTTCGTTGCTTTGCTTGTGCCTCCACTGATGGAAGAAGTAGAGTGCGCTGTTGTTGTATATCCAAACATCTGAGGAGATTTTGCTTCTTCTCATTGCACCATATACTTGAAGATTTGAGTACTCCTGTTTTCCTAGTCTTCTGTTACATTGTTGGTGCGGTGAAGAGGTGCTGCTTGGAGTTAAGCCGCCTCTAAATTTTACACGCTTTTACCACGTGACGAAAATACCTGAGGTGACTTCGGACTTTTATCTATTGTTCTGCATGCTTAGCGAGACAATCTAGTAACTGCACTACTCTATAACGCTCAATTTCCTGTACAGTCTTCTTTGTTGTTGTAGGAGATAGATGTGCTGATTCAATACTTTGTTATACAATATTTGGAACTGCCTGGGATTGAACTGTCTATAAGTAAAACGTGCTCCTGCGATGCATCAGAAACGTGTGAAACGCATAAAAGATATATGCTTACTCTTATTTACACTGCATTTTTGAAGAGCCAAAGTCTGCTAACTTTGTAAGCAATTGTTTACCAGTTATAAAAATTATATACAGGAACAACTGGGAATGCCTTCTGGTAAAGCAACTGGTAAATCCATAAAGCAACCCTCATACTCTGAAATTCTAAATCAGGGTCGTTCTACCTCAGAAGCTTGGAATACCACCCTCCCAGCCCAAAAATCATCTAACCCTTTGATGTCAACTGCACCAGATCCTACCATGGAGAGGATACTTCAGGAAATCACTATGGTTGGACGGCGTTTGGAGGGAATGGAGGCGTCCATATCTGCCCTCACTACTGAGACTAAATCAATATGTGCAGATATTGCTGGATTTCAGAGCAAACTAGATGGACTTACTGAACGAGTAGCCACAGTTGAGAGCTGCATTAATAATATACCAGATCGAGATCAAGAACTTCTCTTACTCAGAAGTAAGATGATAGATTTGGAAGATAGAAACCGTCGTGACAATGTACGTTTCTTCGGTTTTCCAGAAGGAATGGAAGAATCAGATGTCAAATCCTTTCTCATAACAGCCCTCCCAAAAAGTACAGGTCTTACTTTCGATCCGCCGTTAGAGATGCAGAGAGCACATCGCATTGGTCCTTTCAAAAGCGGGAAAAACTTACATCCACGTACACTTATTGTCTGCTTTCTAAGACATGAACAGGCTCGTCAATTAATTATTGCCGCCCGTACACATGGTCCATATCAATTTGAGGGTCATCAGATTCGAATGGCAGCGGATTTTTCAAAAGAAACAAATGAACGCCGCAAAGCCTTCCTTTCTCTTAGACCCCGCCTACGTCAAGTGGACATCAAATATGGCCTTTTTGAACCAGCGCATCTGTGGATCACTAAAGTTGGCATATCCAAAGACTCCTTTAACCCGAGGATCTCCGTCTCTTTTTAGACACTCTTGTTCCTCAAAACATGGAATGCAATTCACTTATATCTGAGTTTCAATCACCACTTTCTCCCCTGATATCCCAAAAATCCCCCGATGAATCTCAGCACAACGCAAATCGGTCCCAAAGCAGAGGAAGAGATCCAGACCGACATATACGCTCTTTTCGAGAACAAGCTCAAGCCCTGCAGGCAGTAGCTGCTCTTACGCAGGAAAGAGATAGAGACAAATCACGTTCTCCCTTAAAATCTCTTCCGTCATCTGAAGAAGATGTTTCCTGAACTTTGACTTCTTATCAATTTTGATTACTACTGAAGAGCAGTCAAAAGCTGTTTACTTCATTATCTATTGAAACTACGATCTGATGAGTATCTGAACATTTATTTATTCTGTTGTGCATTATCTATGATGTTATGATTATTTTATATTATATTATATTGTGTTGAGTTATATTATATTATACTATATTATATTCCTTTTTCCTAAATCCTCTCCCCTATCTCCTAGCATATACATATGATAGGGTTTAACTATTTTATAGTGTTATAATATGAATGTTATGGATTTTTATAAGTGTTTGAATTAAGAATTAATATATATAAACTAAACTCTAAAATAATATAGATTTTCCCTTTTTACTCTATAAAATTACATCGATGGATTTAGCCTGGACGTTTAGTGCTAATGTTCTCTTCTCCTTACATCTCTTTTTCTTTTCTTTTCTCTTATTTATCAATTTTTCACTGCACTATCTATCTACTATATTATCTTGATGTATTAATATTTATTTAATTAATTGTGATAACATTTAATTGTATTAGTATATAAGTATTGCATTATTTAATTTAATTGTCATATTATTTCAACATGATTATATTTAATAGTTAATATCATTATATTATTATACAAGATCCCACATGTGCTATTTTATACCTTCCTCTTTCTGACTTCCCTCTCCTTTTATTCCTTCCCCCTCTCTCTCGTCATTTATGCTATACTGTATTATATCCCTTGTATTAAATCCTTTCTCCCCACCCCTATCTACTTGCATATACACATGATAGAGTTTAATTATTTTATAGTATTATAATATGAAAGTTGTGAATTTTTTTATGAATAATATGAATTAAGAATTAGTAGATATAAGATAAACTTTAATATAACATAGGCCCTTCCTCTTTACTTTATAAAGCTCCATTGACGAATATAGCCTGAACAACTAGCTCCAATTCTCTCCTTTCCCTACATCTCTCTCTTCTTCTTTTTCTATTTACCAATTTTTCTTTGCACTATCCATTTACTATATTATCTTGATATATCAATATTTATTTAATTAATTGTGATAAAATTTAATTGTGCTACTATACAATTAATGCATTATTTAATTTCATTGTTATATTATTTAAACATGATTATATTCAATATTTATTATCATTATTATACCATGCAAGATCCCACATGTGCTATTTTATATATTCCTCTTTCTATTTTCCATCTCCTTCTATTCCTTCCTCCTCTCATCATATTCTAATATATTTTTTTAATGTCTTCTCTTATTATACATTGTTTTGTTTATCTCAACATTTCAATATTTATTTACTCTTATAATTACAAGCTCGCTTATTACTATTAATATGATGATTATATTACATCCTTTTTATCCACTTTGTTGCTGGATGGGGCTTTCCCAGCGCATATAGCCCGAAAGTCTAGATCCACAGACAACAGTCTTATCCCCTAAATATTGTGCTGCTTTTACATAGTATACTTGCCCTTTTTTAATTTTTCTTATTTTTCTTTTTCTTTTCCTTTCTCTTAGCTTTTTTAGTGTCTTATAGTTCCTCTTTCTTACTTATCCTACTATTCATTAACAAATACTTGATACTTACTCTCCCTCCTTGTCCAGAATTCGTTCTTTATCTTTCTTCCTTTTCTACTCCCTTGTCTCCCTCAGAATTTAGTATTTTCATCTCCTAACACACACATGGCATCTAACATCCCTTCTACCTCTCACACATTACGTATTATTTCATGGAATGTTCATGGCCTTACACATTTCATTAAACGGAAAAAAGTACTATCATACTTGCAAACGAAAAAGACTGATATTGCTCTTCTATAAGAAACCCATTTAAATGCTTTAGAATCTTCTAAATTACGGCGAGGCTGGGTAGGAAAAGTCCTACACTGTGGTCTAACGGCACACCTTCTTCCTAATGAGGCCCAACCACAGAAATGTGGAGTGGCCATTCTACTTCATAAATCTATACCTGTTACGATTATTAAAACCTGTATTGATCCAGAAGGCAGATACATGTTTGCAAAGCTAAAAATTGGAGACAAGATCCTTTGTGTGGGCTCAGTATGTGCTCCGACAGGAGCCAAACGTTCCTTTTTTCTCAGTTTGAATCGACTACTGATAGAAATAGGGGCATACAGAAATGTCATTGGTGGTGACTGGAATCTGGCCCGTGATTCTGTAACTGACCGAACAGGCCCCCTAGACAGATGTAATGAGGGAGATAGAGCTTTATTGGGAGACATAATGTCAGATCATGGACTAGTAGATCATTGGCGCCTTTGCCATCTATCCGATCAGGAGTATACCTTTCTCTCCTCTACCCATGGCACCCAGTCCAGGATAGAATATTTTCTTATTTCTCATTCAGTAATTGCTACCACAACTGTTTCTCAAATCTTGGAAGCTGCATTATCAGACTATGTGCATGTTCTTCTTGCCCTAGAATTAGGTTTAACCTCTCCAGGCCGTAAACCATGGCGCATGAATTTTCAAAGGTATCGCCCACCTAAAGGTAAAACCCTACTACGCTCTCATCTCTCTGATTATTTAACCATTAACAAATTATCAGTTATCTCCAGCAGAACTGTCTGGGTAGCCGCTGAAGCAACTATTCGTGGTCAATTAATGAGAGATGCAGCAGAGACCAATAAGTCGGCGTCACTTCGTCGCATTGAGCTCGAGACTCAAATCACCTCCCTAACACATCAATATTCATCTCACCCTACGTTACCCAATCGCCGTAAATTAGAAATTGCTAAGATGGAGCTTAACAACTTATATACTTCTAAAGCTGAATATGCTCTCCAACGCCTTAAGGGTAGACACTATGAGCACGGTGAGGAAGCAGGTCGATTGCTTGCAGCTCAGCTGAAACAACGAGAGGCAGCTATGGCTATTCCTGCAATACGTGCAAAAATGGGTGAGATTCTTACAAAACCGCAAGAAATCATAGATGCTTTTGCATCCTTTTATGAACAACTTTACACTCCCGATGCTTCAAAAACCGAAGATCAATTAGACGCCTATCTTGCTGACATTAACCTCCCTTGCCTTACAGATGAGGGTAGAACCTTCCTTGATGAGGATATTAGCAAAGAAGAAATAGCTGCAGCTATTGCCAAGCCACCTTATCATAAGTCCCCTGGGGAAGATGGTTTCCCTGCAGAATTTTATAAATGGACTGGAACGGAAACAGTTGAAACCTTATTTTCTGCCTTCCATGAGGCCGTTCAAGTAGATTCACTTGGTCCTATCTCTAATAGAGCGTTGATTGCAGTCATACCAAAACCTGGCAAAGATCCGCTTGTTTGTAGTAATTACCGACCCATCTCACTAATAAATAGTGATATTAAGATCTTCGCAAGTATTTTAGCGGCACGCCTTCGCAAAGTTATTCCTTCTCTTATACACCATTCACAGGTGGGTTTTGTTCCAGGTCGCTCATCTAGAAATCACCTTCGAACTTTGGCTCATACTTTATGGACTGCAAATGAGTTGACGGAAGACGCTGTTGCCCTCTCATTAGATGCAGAAAAGGCATTCAACCAAATTGACTGGAGATAACTTTTTGCAACCATGAAGCGCTTTGGCCTAGGTGATTCATTTATTTCTAAAGTTCGTCTTTTATATGATAACCCAATAGCTCAGGTTAACTGTGGGGGTTTTCTTTCAGACCCTTTCCCAATTCGTAGAGGTACTCGTCAAGGTTGTCCCCTTTCTCCCCTTTTATTCCTGTTAGCAATAGAACCTCTTGCCTCACTTATTCGGCACTCACCACAAATACAAGGCATACCTATAGCTGGTGGTGATTCTAAACTATATTTATATGCTGATGACATTCTCCTTACGCTAAAAGATCTTCCGCACTCTTTACCAGCTCTACTTCAAATTATTAACAGTTTTGCAATCCATTCTGGTTACAAAGTGAACTGGGATAAAAGCGAGGCTCTTCCACTTTCTCCCGGTACCTCAAAAGCATCAATTAATGGTTATTCCTTCTGTTGGAGATCATCACAATTAAAATGTCTGGGGGTCCTAGTTAATAGAGGTCTATCAAGTATGGTCTCAGACAATCTAACTCCCCTTATTACACAAATGGAAACTGATTTTGCTAAATGGTCTCTCCTAGGTTTTTCTATGTGGGGAAGGGTACAGGCTGTTAGGATGGTCACCCTACCTAGCTTTACTTATATACTAGGAATGCTTCAGATAGTTATCCCCTTATCTACATTACGTCGAGTGGATGCTAGTATTCGGTCTTTTGTTTGGGGTTCTATGCGCCCTCGCTTAGCTGCTGCTAAATTACTGGCTCGACGCTCTTATGGCAGTTTGGGTTTACCATCTCTGGAACATTACTCCTTAGCTTTGAACCTGTCGCAATTAGCTCATTTACTCCCAGGTAAGACCGAACATCCACAGTGGGTTCAAATAGAACATTCTCTCCTTAATCAAAATGATGGCCTTAACTTTCTTTATGGTACTCGACATCCACGTTCTTCCCCTCCACATCCGGTGATGCAAGCTCCATATCAAGCATGGCATCGAGCACATCGCCTCGTACAAATTTCTAACCGTTTACACTATAAAGCTCCACTCTGGAGTAATGAAAGTATCTGAATAAATATCATGTGGCATTCAAACACTTGATCAGATCATATCAAATGGAGAGCTAAAATCCTTTGACCAGCTTCAAGAATAGTTTGATCGCCCATCACACCAAATCTCACAATACTCACAGCTACAGCACTGTCTAAGACGAAGTTTAGGTTCTCCTCCCTGGATATTAAACTCCTCACCAATATGAAATGAAATTAAATGAAATGAAATAAGCTTTTGTATAGCGCATGGCTACCCGGAGGCCTCCCAGCGCTGTAGCGGGAACTAGAGGGGGGATATTCCTTAAGGGAAGACCCAGGTCTTTAGCTTTTTTCGAAACACGAGGTGGTTAGGTACCCTACGGAGGGAGAGCAGGAGGGAGTTCCATTGCTTGGCTGCATTGTATGAAAAAAGGCGGCCGCCTGCTCTAGCCCTTTTGATTCTGGGCACTTCCGCCAAGTGAAGCTCATAAGAGCGAAGTCTTCTAGTAGCTTTGTAGGGTTTAATCAACGCTCTGATGATGGGTGACCCTTTCCCTTTTAATGACTTGTGTGCAACACAGAGAGCCTTAAAATGGATTCTCTCCTGCACCGGGAGCCAATGGAGGGAGCGAAGGGCGGGCTTTGCTGAGCAGCGATTGTTCGTGTTTGTGAGCAGCCGTGCTGCAGAATTTTGAACAACCTGTAGTTTTGTGACCACTGAGCTTGGGGTACCAAAGTAAAGGGCATTTCCATAGTCTAACCTGGAAAGAATCAAGCCCTGGATCAGCAGTTTTTTGGCTTGGCATGGTAAGAGGGGGAGTACTTTGCGGGTCATTCTAAGCAGATTGTAACATGCGGCAGCCGTCTTCCTAGCTTGGGCCCTGAAGGTGAGATCTTGATCTAACCATATACCCAAGCTTTTTATCTGTGTTTTTGGGACTGGTACTGGGCCCATGCATCCTGGCCACATGGTGCTAGATTTAAAGCTTGACTGATCGCCAAGCAGCATAAGCTCCGTTTTATCGCCATTGAGCTTCAGATGGGATAAGCTCATCCATTTAGCAACTTCCTCTAAACAAGAGTGAAGGGCGGTGGGCGACTGTTCAGCCTGGTTCAATGCCACAACCAGCTGAGTGTCGTCTGCATATGTTACTATATGGATTCCAAAGGGGGATACAATATCCGCCAATGGTGCCATATATACATTAAAAAGAGTGGGACTCAGGGACGAGCCCTGAGGAACTCCACACTGCAACGGAATGGGTTCAGAAATGGAGTCTCCTTCAAATACCTGGAAGAACCTTTCTTTCAAAAAGGATTGAAGCCATAATAGGGCCGTGCCAGTCACTCCCAGATTCCTGAGCCGGTGAACCAAAATGTGATGGTTCACCGTGTCAAAGGCTGCGCTCAGGTCTAGGAGGATTATGGCAGAAGATCCTCCTGAGTCGAGAATCTTTCTTGATTCTTCCACCACCGCTAGGAGGGCGGTTTTGGTGCCTTGCCGGGGTCGAAAACCTGTTTGTGAAGAGTGCAGCAGTCCATGAGACTCCAGGAACACAGAGAGTGTGTGGTTGACATATTTTTCCGCAGTTTTGCCAATACCGGGAAGGAGCGAAATAGGGCGGTAATTGCCCATTTCAGCCGGATCCAGGTTGTTTTTTTTTAGCAGTGCCTTTACCATTGCTTTTTTCCAATCTTGGGGGACTATACCGGAAGCTAGTGAGGCGTTGATCAAATTGGTGATGAAGGGGGCAACTGTGGGTGCTACCAGTTTCAAAATATCCAGAGGTGCCGGGTCATGTGGAGAGCCACTCTTAACTGTAGAAAAAATAGATAGGAGTAATACCTGGGTAAGCGGGGTATAGGTCTCCAGGTAATGCTTACTCTTATGCTCTTCCGAGTCCATATACTTAGGTATTGATTCACAGTCTATTTGCGGGAGGTGCCTAAGAATATTTTGGACTTTAATAGAAAAATATTGTGCGAGCTCGTTACAGCGGCATCCAGATACGTCTGGTGCCGCCGGTGGGTCGGGGACTTTAAGAAGTTTTTTGGCAATGAGAAATATTTCTCTGGAGGAATTGGCTGATAATAAGATCTTTTCCTCATAGTAGGATGCTTGGGCTCTTTTTATTTCTGCTTTGTATCTTACAATGGCCGCCCTGTATTCTAATTTTTTTTCAGGTGAAAAGTCTTTCCTCCAAGTTCTCTCTAATCTTTTACATTGCTGTTTCAGGGGACGTAGTGTGGGGGAGAACCATGCGGCTTTGTTCGGCCTAATTTTTTTCTGTATGAATTTTTTGGGTAGTACTGTGTTGAGTGAATTCTCAATCCAGGTGGAGAAGCTTCTATAGGCTGTGACTGGGTCAGAATCTAGGTTAGGTTTAGTCTTTTCTAGTTCACGGGTCCAGTCCTCTACAGGGAGTTTAGGCCAGGGGCGAATTCGAGTTCGTGTTGGCCGGGTAAATGCGCCCACGATAGGTGGAGACCAAGAAAAAGGGACTAAAAAGTGGTCAGACCATGGGAGTGGAATGGGAGCCTTAGCTTTTAATTCGCTTAAATTAGAAAAAATAGGATCAAGAAGGTGTCCTTTGGTGTGTGTAGCTTGAGGGACCTTCTGGTGCAGTTGGTATGCCACCAGGTCTTGAGCCAGATCGGTAACAGACCGATCCAAAAGGTTATCAAAATGCAAGTTAAAATCTCCAAGGAGAGTGAGATTAGCAGATGTGCTAGCAAGGTTGATAACTGTTTCCAACAAGGATTTACAAAATTGGCCCTGTGCTCCAGGGGGGCGGTATATAAGAATGCCTGTTAGTGTAAGTGACGGGGTAAATTCAATTGAGAATTGGGCGTTCTCGCAGTCTAATAGTGGACTGCCCAGCAGTCGGCAGGTCATATAATATTAGATTATCTCCTTACATGGGGGCAACACAAAGGAGTGATGTCAGGCTTTTATGGTGTTTTAACTCATCATTTATTTTCGCAACCACTTGGTAAGGCTCTTCAAATGAAATGGCAGGAATGTCTACACGTTACTATTGAAAATAATGTGTGGTCAGAAATATTGGAAGCCCTTGACAAAGGCACTCGAGAAGCTCGCTTGAAATTCTGTCTTTTCAAAATTCTGCATGATTGGTATTGGACACCTCTGAAATTTCAAAAAGCAGGATTATTGTCGCATATTAAATTTTGGAGGTGCTCTGAAGTAAATTGTGATCTTCCCCACTTACTTCATGATTATCCTTCCATGCTGTGTTTTTGGACTTACATAGGGATCACGTTACAGGGAATTACCCCCTCCCTTCATCTTCCCCTTACTCTCTCTATTACTTTATTGCATGATTTTAGGACTCTTCCTACCATTACACGTCCGCATCGTCGTCTTCTGCACACCACACTTTCTACAGCTAAAATATACATTCTAAGACATTGGCAATCGCTGAATCCTCCTTCGAATGAAGAATGGCTGGTAGCGATAATTCAATGATTCAATCAGCATCCCACGAGCGTATTATATACCGACTTCAGGATCAAGAGGAAATTTTCCAACAAGTTTGGACTCCCTTTCTTCGAGATCCCTAGGTACTTCCTTCTCCTCCTCATATCTTTTCTTCACCCTTTACTCTCTTTCATCTGGATAAGGAGTCTATATCTATATCTATTTCTATACCCATATCTATATACATCAATATTTATCTATACCTATATATATATCTATATTTATATATATTTATATATATTTATCTATATTTATCTTTATATTTATCTATATTTATATTTATCTTTATATTTATCTATATTTATCTTTCTGTTTATCTTTGTATTTACCTATATATTTATACTTATATTTGTATTTACCTATATATTCCTTTACTTATTTATATATTTATTTATTTTTCCTCTCACTTTTATTTCTCTATTTATTTGTTTATATTTATATATATATTTCCTAATTTATCTATCTTCTTAGTTATCTGGGATTCTCCATTAACTATCCTCATGTCTTTCAATATGCACCTCACTTCATGCATTTTGTATTTCATGGATCAATTTCTACATTTTAAATTTCATATTTATGATTATTTTAATGTTACCTATGTAATGAAATATATGTATTTATTACCTTACAATATAATATATTATTTTCTTTCATAATCCATTTTCTACTTCATATAAGATCCTTTATGTAATTCTTCCTCTCTCTGCTTCTTATGGTAACTTTTATGATAATAATCTTTTGTGAGCTTAAAATGTTAAATGATATTCCTATGTATTCATGTTTTTGCATTTATCATAAATTTTTCTTAATAAAAAATTACGAAACATAAAAAAGTAAACGACCAGCAGAGGTCAGTAAAATACCAGAATCACTTTAGCAATCTCTAGATACCAGTCCATAGAAATTGTCTTCCACGAGCACCCGTAGACAATAGTATTTTTTTCAAATCTTGTATTTTTAGTGATATGACCACCGAAGGTCCTGATTTTATATTAAAAACAGAGCTTTGGACTATACCATTTCCCGCTGAAAGGCAATATTTCTCTCCATGTGTTCCCATACCTGGCATGTCACACAGTTTGGTGCTTACTTTCCCTCCATGTTAAAGAACAGTAGATGTTTCAGCACCCAGGCTAATGTGCTGCATAGCTAAATACATATAAGGTCCCAAAGGCGAGACCGATTGCATTGCAAATGCTTGTTTTTAGATTGTCAAAGAACTCTTTGGGAAGCTTCATCAGAAGCGCCTGAAAGAGGTAAAAGGTTTTCGGTAGATCATTTATCTTTGGTGTATTCATCCTGCCTAACAATGTCAAAAAAATGAAGGAACAGCTTCTGTAATTATTACAAAGTGCATTAAGGAGTTGTGGGTGGTTTTAACCTTGTATAGATCTGTTGGGTCTGATATCATCTTTGATCCTAAATATTTAACAAAGTGGTTGCCATTCGAAAGAGTTTAGGAGGTTAACCTTTTAACTTACAAGGGCAACAACGTGATTTTGAGCAACTCTGATTTTGTGAGATTTTTTTTTTTTGTAGTAGCGTTTATCCATTTTTCATAACTAGATATATGGAAGGTAAAATAACAATCAATCGAGTCCATCCTAACAATTCTAAATGCGAAATTACAAGTCACTAAATGCAATGCACTCTTGGCTAAAGTAGCAGGACTGGTGGAAGATGTTTCACAAGAAATGGAGCCGCTTGGCAGCACTGAACAAGTTTAACAATTCTAACATTGCATTTATGTTAATTTATTCCTCTTAAAAGTGCAGTCAAGAATTTGAATGTGCTATTCTTAGACCAAGCACCCCCATCATGATCATTTATCGGAAATGAGGTGTGACATGTTTGGTGATATATGGAGGTCCCACTTAGACACCTACTCCCATCCAAGGCATGACTGACTATAAAAAGTTACTAATTGCCTAAATGGCTCACCTCCTCTCTTTTTCCTTCAGTTAAATCACAGTGCTATTTATTAGCATGCTATTTGTCTGTGTTCCCAAGGGGCATAATAAAAGCTTTTCTTGGCAACAGCCTGGTGCCCTAAATGCCCCTGACAACAATCCAGTCCCCCGCCAAGGGGGGGAGGGGAGTTCATTCCACAGTTTGAAAACATATGTCCTAGGACAAGATACAACCCTAAACATTATTATAACCCCTCCTGTGCAGCTGTGTTCAGGTTGACTCTGGGTTCTCCAGGACCTCTTGCTTCTCTAAACTTGCAGGTAAGCTTTTTTCACACAATTGTCATAATGGTGTCTGCAAGGAGTAACGATTTAGGTACTCTGGACAAACCCTGCTCTTGGGCCAACATTGGGTACCACACTGGTTAGCTGAGTAGGCTGAAGCCTCAGGGGCGAAGTTTCCTTTAGCCAAACACTTCTAAAGCCCACTTTTTGCAACAAGTCATCTCTAGATGCTAGAAAACAACTGTCTGTCTAGGTGGAAAAAAGTCTTTAGAGTAAAGAGGAGATCAGAAAGGATTTGAACTCCAGTAGTGTTTTGGACAAATGTAACTGTGATGGAAGCCTCTTCCACAGTCGGGTGCCCTTCATGAAAACCTAATGTGTGTGCATTGTGTTTTTCCAAGCGAGCATAGGGATCTCCTAGATTTATGCGCAAGGATTTGTTCTGTCCTGTTCTGAGGATTTGATCCATCTCTACCTCAGGCATGCAGTCTCCCTACATAAATAGCTACCTAAAAAAATGTGACCTATATTTAATTCCTAAAATCAGCTAGACTCGCTTTCCACATACCCAAGATCTAGATTTATTTACTACTCTAACTTCATTCTTAGCACATATGGGGTACGTGCTTGCCAGTGGAATTAGGTAGAGGTTGACTGTTTGTAGGGGAATATTTATTTTTGCCAAATATGAATTTGAAGTCTGTTTTGACATGCTGCTTTTTTTGTTGTTTTTTTTGGCATTTATCATAAGGTTACAAACAGTGGCATTGCTTACACAATTCTGCATTTCAAGTCGATCTGTCATGGTACAGTGTAAAAAATTGCATCCAATTCTGATTAACATGAGCATTTCACCATTCGCTCTGTATTTAGTTCGGTATGGTACAGCAATATATTACATCTCATTTTAACAGTATGTCTCAATGCATGGAATAGCAGGTAGAATACATATATCACTTTCTCAGTTACATTTGGCCAAACAACCAATTCCTGGTCTGCAGTTTAATATGGGTCTATCGGGTTCGTGATGACCGTAGTCTATACTTCAGTTAGATCCACTAAGCCCAGCCAGCTCACAAATGGCTCCCATATGTCCCTGGGGCGGGAGCGCGCCGGCATCAGCTCCCAATATTCCGTTAACTGAGTTTTACAGTAAACCACCTCCCGAACCCAGTCCCTCGCCGTGGGGAGGCGGGCCGACCCCCAGAGCATCGCCACTTGCCTTTTAGCTAGCAATAGTAGAAGAGCCGGGAGTTTCCGTAGCTTCGGTGGTATGTGGGGTATAACGCCCAGTAGCGCCACTAAAGGCGTGTTGAGTTATGATCCCTATATAGTGTAGTATGTTTGTCCAGAAAGCTGCTATATGCCTGCACTGCCACGATAAATGTTTGAATGATGCCTGTGGTGCCCCACATTTCCAGCAGTGGTCGTCCGCGCGCAATCCCATCCTTTGCAATTGCATGGGAGTCCTGTACAGTCGGTGGATGTATTTAAAGTGTATCAGCCGAAGCTGATAGTTTGGGGTCAATTGTTCCAGCTGCTGGCAGCTGAAACTCCACTGCTCCTCCGTGAGGTTTTCGGCCAGGTCCGTCTCCCACGCTGTGCGAGATGGCGAGATCGTAATTGGGTGATCTCGTTGTGTGATAGTGTAAAGTCGCATGATCAGCTTGTGGCCTGTTTCTACGATGAGTATGTTTTCTAGCATGGATAGTTGCAGGGGAGACTCGGGAAATGACACAAAGGTACGCCTGCAGGCCGTTCTCACCTGATAATAGAGCAGCATGTCTAGTGCCGATGGAGGCGTGGGCCCGCACATCTGTTGTAGTGTGAGGAAGGTGTCCCCAGGATATAGGTCCTGGCCGGTTAGTATAGTGTGCAGCTGGGCGCGCTCGCGCATCTTGTGGTCCATTAGTGGTGGGATCAGTGGATTATCCGCCAAGGGCATGGAGGGAACATATAGTACAGGTATATTGGCACGCTTGCAGAGCCTACCCATGCCCACCGCAGCGCCTCCACGGGATCCACCTCATTTCGTGGGCGCTTGAAGGATTTGTAGATAGCGGTTTTAAGCGGAATGGGATCAGCTCGGTCCAGTTCGATCGCAACGTGGGGCTGGAAGGGGGTTGGGTGCATCCAATAATGCAGAAACTGTGCTTGCGTGCAGTAGGCATAGAGGGCAAAATCTGGGGCTGCCAGCCCATCCTGCGCCTGTGGTAGCGTGAGTATTTCCCAGGCTATCCTCGGTTGTCTTCCCGCCCAGATCAATTCGATCATTAAAGAACGGAGTTTTCTAAAAAAATATTCCGTGAGGGGGATGGGAACGTTTACAAAAAGATATAATAGCTTAGGCAGGATGACCATTTTGGCCACAGCTATGCGGCCTATTAGAGACAGGGGGAGATTCTTCCACCGTTTCACCCTGTCCTCAATCCAGTCCGTCACTTTACCATAATTGCACGTCCAGATTTCTTGTAGGTCATTGCTCACCCAAATGCCCAGATATCGCGTTGGGACGCTTGCCCAGCCTATTGGGTATTCTGTTTCAAAGGGTTGTACCCCGGTTGTCAGCGGGATAATCACAGATTTGCCCCAATTTACCTCCACTCCCGACAGGCCCCCATAGCGCACCACCTCGCGTGTCATAGGAACGAAATTGTCTTTAGGGTTTACCACGTATAGGGTGATATCATCTGCGTACATTGACACATTTAGTGCCCGTGTGGTGAATCTGATACCCTTATCTGTGTGATGTTGCCTGATTCTGGCCGCCAGCGGCTCAGTGGCTATTGCAAATAGTAGTGGTGACAACGGGCAACCTTGTCTTGTGCCCCTTGTAATAGAGATCGGATCAGAGACCAGGCCGTTCACCTGTAGTCGCGCCGTTGGTCTGGTATAGAGAAGTTGTATCTGTTTAATGAAGAGCGGGCTCATGCCAAGGCGATGGAGAAGCGGGAATAAGAACCCCCACTCTAAGGAGTCAAATGCCTTGGTGGCATCTAATAGCGCTGCCACCGCAGGCACATGAGGGGCAAGGCAGTGTATTAGCGCAAACAATGTTCTGAGGTTGTGAGAAGTGGAACGCCCCGGTATAAAACTGGATTGGTCCGGCCGGACTATCAGCGGCAGCAGCGGCTGGAGTCGGGTCGCCAAAAGCTTAGCGAAGATTTTCGCATCCAGGTTGATAAGGGAGAGGGGCCTGTATGAGTCGCATATTGCAGGGTTTTTGTCAGGCTTTAATATGGTTATAATGAGTGCCTCACGCATGGAGTCCGACAAAATGCCCGTCTCCGCGGCTTCGTTGTAGACAGCTAACAGTTGCGGCACTAGGAGGTCAATATATTCTTTATAAAATTTGGCCGTTAGGCCATCAGCACCAGATGTCTTATCTGCTGGCAAACTACCTATGGCACGCCTCACATCCTTGACAGTGTAGGGAAAATCCATGTATTCTCGGTGAGCTCTGCCAAACCATAATAACTCCACCGAGTCGAAGTATTCTTGCAAAACCTCAGCTGGCGGGTGGGATCTAGAAGTATACAGTTTTTTATAAAAATCTGTTATAGTGTCTAATATGTCAGGCGGAGTGTGCACCGTTGAGCCATCCGGAGCGGTGAGCTCAGTAATGAAGGTGGATCCTCTAGGGTGTCGGAGCATGTTCGCCAGTGTCCGCCCTGGTCTGTCTCCTTCCCCGTAACAGCGCGCCGCAGTGTGTTTGTGTAGAAATTTGGTTTCCCTGTCTGCCTCTTCTTGGAAGTCAGTGAGCTTCGCTCTTATGTCAGCTAGGATCGTGGGGGTTGGCGTGTGATAATACTGTGCTTCTAAGGTTTGTATCTCTGCTTCCAAACGATGCAGGCGTCCACGTATGTCTCGAAGTTCCCCTGATTGGCCAGCAATACAGTGCCCTCGTATCACCGCCTTGAACGCCTCCCATAAGGTTCTCATGGTATCTACCGACCCCGTGTTTTGCTCGAAGTAATCTGTGATCTGCGTTCGAAGGGTCTCTCTAAAGGCTGTGACTAATAGTGCTTTGGGCGGGAGCCGCCATGCAAACGGTCGTATATAAGGTTTTGGGACCGTCAGGGTCAGTGTCAACGGGGCGTGATCTGAGAGGGTGCGTGCTTGGTGTTGTGCATCTATTACCCATGTGTGTAGATCTTTAGTTGTGAGCCAACAGTCTAACCTAGACCATGCCTGATAATGTTGTGTTATGCACGTACCCTCCCTCTGCGCAGGATGCAATGCATGCCAAGAGTCCACCAGATGGTTATCTTGTACTATCCCCTGCAGTACAGCCATGGCTCTAGGGTGGTTCAATCGGGACATCCCCTCCCTGTCTTCAGAGAGCGACATCACAGCATTGAAATCTCCTCCCCATAGTAGCGCCGCATTGCCCAGTGACTGAATCTTGTGCCAAATTTGTTGGAAGAAGAGAGGGTCATCTATGTTAGGCCCGTATACATTTGCTATTGTGACCTGCCGATTGTATAGTGATCCTTTAAGTATGATATATCTACCCTCTGGATCACAGAGTGCTTTGTGTGTCTGCCACGGTATTCCTTGCTTTATCATTATGGCCACCCCACGAGAATAGTTTGAGAAGCTGGATGTGTGGACTTCGCCCCACCTGTTGTTGGGCAGTCTTCTTCGAGCATCGTCCTGCAGGTGTGTCTCCTGTAGGAGACATATATCTGATGTATGTCTAGTGAGATGTGCTTGTACTAGCCTTACTTTACGATGGTCATTAAGGCCACGAACATTCCAAGTGGTACATGTTAGTTTAGACATTAAGAGCTGTGGTGCTTAGGTGCTACATGTATCTCAGGATCCCGGTGTCGAGGCAACAGGACCCCGATGTCCGCTCGTAGCGCGCCTTGTAAGAGAGACCTGCAACTGAATGTGTGATGCTCATATGGGATGCTGCAGTCGCCAGCTTGGGAAAGCTGTCTGACAGATCTATGATGCGCTGAACTTGCCAACAATAAATTTGAACTTCCCCTGCCCACACGCCCACCCACACCAACCCCCCAATCAGGTTGTGTATTCCCCATTTCCTCCCCCCTCCCCCCCTGTGATCTAGATGATGTTCGGTCAGTGGGAATCATCCTGTAGGGGCGTGGAGTTGCCGGCGTACTGCCCCGTCTTAAGGGTGACAGGGTGGCCGAGCATTAAACCTGTTCAGTCCAACATTTTAAAGTGAGTCAAACCTGGAATTTCAGTCGGTATTCGGTGCTGGGAGCGCCCCCCAGTGAGCCACAGTTCACGTAGCCGCCAGTGTTCAGTCGTTGTCACTTAGTTGACTGCCGGATGTTTTTGCTTCCGCAGCATCTCTGCTGTGTTGTTGTCTTGCCATTTGCTTGGCAAACTTTAGTGCCGCACTTGCTTCGGTAAAAATCATTGGTTTTCCCCCAGTGTGCACCCTTAGCTTCACTGGGTTCAACATTGCATATCTTGTGCCAGCTTTTTGGAACAGTTTCTTCACCGGGATAAATTCACGCCGCGCTGCTTGTACTGCTTGGGTGAAATCTGGGTAAAATGAAACGTTATTGCCTTGATGCCTCAGGTCACCTTTCTCTCGAGCCAGTCTCAGTATTGTGTCTCTATCTCTGTAGTTGAGTAATCGTGCTAGGATTGTTCTAGGTTGTGCACCCGGGGGCGGGTCTGGGGCCCAGCGTTCTATGCGCTCTCTCCACCAGGAACATCGGCGACAGGTCGGGACCAAACAGATCCCTCAGGAGTCCCTCCACGAATTGTTCCATGTTGGTAATGTTGGTGGACTCGGGGATACCCGTTAGTCGGATGTTATTCCTCCGTGACCTAGACTCCAGGTCTTCGTTACGTGCCTTGATGACATCTAGCACTTTGTCCATCCTAAGTAGTTGTTCTTGCGTGTCAACTTGCCGATCGTCTGAATCAGAGACTCTAGTTTCCAGGGTGTCGATTCTTGCTTCCTGTTTATCCACCTTTTGCGTGACGTGATCCAGTCGCAGCGCCATAGAGTCCAATTTGGCATCTATCGCTCTGAGGCTGAACTTTACCTCCCGGAACATGCTTTTTATGTCTTCGTCTTGTTCCAGATCCATCTGCGTTTCTGGCACCACAGTGATTGGGGTTGGGTCAATATCTGGCAACCTGGAAGAGAGTTTCTCAAAGTTGATTTTGGCTTGTTTGTTGTCTGATTTTCCCATGGTAGCTCTCCTCCGGTATCTTCTGTCTATGGTGAGTACGACCTCAAGGCCCCGCTCCGCCAGCTCGCCCAATGTCAGAGCCGTCCAGTAGGGTTTCCGCCCTCCTCGGATTGTAGTCGTCTGTTCTGTTGTTCAGTCTCGATCGTGTCTGGGTGTTGCGTTGCCGCTGTGGTCTGTAGTATAACAAAAGGGGATGATGGACGGAACGTTTGAGCCAATCAAACACTCACCCCCAGTCAACTGATCTGGGTTTAATCCATCATCATTCTTTAGCTCACTCCACCACCCCAGTTCAGACATGGCCATATGCAAATCAGTCTGACCCTGTGCCTCAGGGGAACAGTCCAGCCCGAACTGCCAAGCCATGTCTTCCCTGGACCGGAAACAAGCATCCTAGGACCGGTTTCTGGCATTCCAGCCGTCATCAGCCAGGCTTGCTTGAATCCAGTGGCAAAGTGAGCAAGGGACCCACGTCTGGGCATACCCCGCCAACTTAGGGCGAACAAAGCGATACAAAGGGGATGATGGACGGAACGTTTGAGCCAATCAAACACTCACCCCCAGTCAACTGATCTGGGTTTAATCCATCATCATTCTTTAGCTCACTCCACCACCCCAGTTCAGACATGGCCATATGCAAATCAGTCTGACCCTGTGCCTCAGGGGAACAGTCCAGCCCGAACTGCCAAGCCATGTCTTCCCTGGACCGGAAACAAGCATCCTAGGACCGGTTTCTGGCATTCCAGCCGTCATCAGCCAGGCTTGCTTGAATCCAGTGGCAAAGTGAGCAAGGGACCCACGTCTGGGCATACCCCCGCCAACTTAGGGCGAACAAAGCGATACAAAAGGGGATGATGGACGGAACGTTTGAGCCAATCAAACACTCACCCCCAGTCAACTGATCTGGGTTTAATCCATCATCATTCTTTAGCTCACTCCACCACCCCAGTTCAGACATGGCCATATGCAAATCAGTCTGACCCTGTGCCTCAGGGGAACAGTCCAGCCCGAACTGCCAAGCCATGTCTTCCCTGGACCGGAAACAAGCATCCTAGGACCGGTTTCTGGCATTCCAGCCGTCATCAGCCAGGCTTGCTTGAATCCAGTGGCAAAGTGAGTCCAGTCCAGGGAGGACCTTGCTTGGCAGTTCGGGCTGGACTGTTCCCATGAGGCACAGGGTCAAGACTGATTTGCATATGGCTGGGTTCAAACTGGAATGGCATGGTGAGCAAAAAAACGATGGATTTAGGCCCAGATCTCTGCACTGGGGTGAATGTATGACATTGTTCTGCATTCTGTCCATCAACTGTTGTTTTTGCATTTGTCACCCCGAGTGGGACGGGTATGCCCAGACGTGGGTCCCGTGCTCTCCATGGCACTGGAATCAAGCTATCCTGGCTGAAGAGGGGTGAAACCCCGAAACCGGTCCTAGGATGCTTGTTTCCAGTCCAGGGAGGACCTGGCTTGGCAGTTCGGGCTGGACTGTTCCCATGAGGCACAGGGTCAAGACTGATTTGCATATGGCTGGGTTCAAACTGGAATGGCATGGTGAGCAAAAAAACGATGGATTTAGGCCCAGATCTCTGCACTGGGGTGAATGTATGACATTGTTCTGCATTCTGTCCATCAACTGTTGTTTTTGCATTTGTCACCCCGAGTGGGACGGGTATGCCCAGACGTGGGTCCCGTGCTCTCCATGGCACTGGAATCAAGCTATCCTGGCTGAAGAGGGTGAAACCCCGAAACCGGTCCTAGGATGCTTGTTTCCAGTCCAGGGAGGACCTGGCTTGGCAGTTCGGGCTGGACTGTTCCCATGAGGCACAGGGTCAAGACTGATTTGCATATGGCTGGGTTCAAACTGGAATGGCATGGTGAGCAAAAAAACGATGGATTTAGGCCCAGATCTCTGCACTGGGGTGAATGTATGACATTGTTCTGCATTCTGTCCATCAACTGTTGTTTTTGCATTTGTCACCCCGAGTGGGACGGGTATGCCCAGACGTGGGTCCCGTGCTCTCCATGGCACTGGAATCAAGCTATCCTGGCTGAAGAGGGGTGAAACCCCGAAACCGGTCCTAGGATGCTTGTTTCCAGTCCAGGGAGGACCTGGCTTGGCAGTTCGGGCTGGACTGTTCCCATGAGGCACAGGGTCAAGACTGATTTGCATATGGCTGGGTTCAAACTGGAATGGCATGGTGAGCAAAAAACGATGGATTTAGGCCCAGATCTCTGCACTGGGGTGAATGTATGACATTGTTCTGCATTCTGTCCATCAACTGTTGTTTTTGCATTTGTCACCCCGAGTGGGACGGGTATGCCCAGACGTGGGTCCCGTGCTCTCCATGGCACTGGAATCAAGCTATCCTGGCTGAAGAGGGGTGAAACCCCGAAACCGGTCCTAGGATGCTTGTTTCCAGTCCAGGGAGGACCTGGCTTGGCAGTTCGGGCTGGACTGTTCCCATGAGGCACAGGGTCAAGACTGATTTGCATATGGCTGGGTTCAAACTGGAATGGCATGGTGAGCAAAAAAACGATGGATTTAGGCCCAGATCTCTGCACTGGGGTGAATGTATGACATTGTTCTGCATTCTGTCCATCAACTGTTGTTTTTGCATTTGTCACCCCGAGTGGGACGGGTATGCCCAGACGTGGGTCCCGTGCTCTCCATGGCACTGGAATCAAGCTATCCTGGCTGAAGAGGGTGAAACCCCGAAACCGGTCCTAGGATGCTTGTTTCCAGTCCAGGGAGGACCTGGCTTGGCAGTTCGGGCTGGACTGTTCTCATGAGGCACAGGGTCAAGACTGATTTGCATATGGCTGGGTTCAAACTGGAATGGCATGGTGAGCAAAAAAACGATGGATTTAGGCCCAGATCTCTGCACTGGGGTGAATGTATGACATTGTTCTGCATTCTGTCCATCAACTGTTGTTTTTGCAGTGGTCTGTAGTATGACGTAACGCTGCAGTGGTGGGTGTCCCCAGCTGCTCATGTAACAACTATCTCAGTATCTTCTGCTTGCCAGGCTCCTACAGATCACGGAAGGCTGTGATTTCTGTTCTCCCGCACTGGGATGTGATGGCCCAGTACCTTCTGGCCCGCGTGTTTCTGCCAGTGCGCCGCTCCGGTCGTTTTGGCTGGGGGGCATGGTTGCTCAGTTTCCTTCCCACTGTAATGGTGCAGCTCTAGTGGGGGATTCGCGCCCCTGTCCCTCTCCGCTTGCGGGGGTCAGTTCGTGCAGCTTATGGGGCCCCTAAGACAGGCAGGCAGGTCTCACCTCGGTGTGCAGCTGAAGTAACCTGGCTCACTCAGCGCCGCCGTAGTTAGTGGAGTGAAGGCGCTCTTTTTTTCCCCACTCTTGGCCTAGCAGTATGGGCTTGCGCTGGTGCAGCTGGTCTTTGGCTTTTCTCCCGCATGTGTGTGCGCCGCCTCCGTCGGTGTTTGCTGTCTCTACCGCGGTACAGTGTTCACCGCGTGGCCCGTACTTGGGCAGCGCTGGCTCGCGGTCCGTATCTCAATCTGTGGTGGAGCTGCCCCAGGCAGCCTTGTTGGTCTCCTCGAAGCCTCGTAGGGCTCGCTATCTTGTGCCCGGTGGGACCTCCCGTGCCCCGACCGAAGTAGGCGCTCGGCGAGGGGAAGGTGTTCACGCACAGCCCAGGCGATCTCCGTCCTCAACGCCTCGGGTCACCTCAGGTCTCCCAACGATCACCGGGCAGCGCGGGTTGGCTCCGCCGCTGACGCTCACTCACCCTGTCGTACAACGCTGGATTGGCTTCACAGCGTTAGATTAGCAGATCCGCGCACTCCGCTGCAGTCTGTGTTCACCAGTGCTCTCGCCTCTCAGTTCAGCCAGTTTTGGATGCAGCCGCTTCTCGGAGGATAGTCTACCTCTCTGTGCCGCCGTTACGTGGCCGGCGCCATTTGCAATTCTGCAGTCGCGGGCCAGCGCGGCAGGTCCACCGCTGTTCCGTGTGCAAATCACGGCTCAGCGCCCTTGAGGATCGCGCTGTGCATTCCACTCACTTTCCGACGTCTCACCGGTTAGTTTTATCTTAGGATACGGAGTTGGGCACCGGATAATTGGAGGATTCTGTGCTCGGCCGGCAGAGCCACGCTAACGAGCAGCCATCTTGCAGCTCGGCACGGCCACGCCCCGCCTGATTTTGTGAGTTTTAATTTATACCCAGCTACCGTTTCCTCAGATACATTTTAAGGCAAAGGTGGCACTGGCCCAGGGCCCCAGCCTTTCAGGGGGCCACTGATAGCCTTCCCAACTTTCTGCCTGAACAAGCTGTGTTCTGCAGACAACCTGTCCTGATGACCTTGAATTATTCTTAAACCTAATTGTTTAAAATGTAATGTTCTTTTAATTTATTTTTAGTAAGGGTGATGTTTACACAGAATTTTACAAAGAAATGTTGTTCTCATGTTTTTTAAAGCCAGGCAACATTCATAAAAAAGTTTTGTTTAGATCAAAACAGTACCTCACTTACAATAAATGGGAGGGGTTGACACAGATTAATTTCAATAACATTTGTGAGCTGCTGCTAAATCACAATATTGAAAACACAGCACAATACTGCCTTCTGGTGCACGTATTCTGAATGTTAGATGTGAACGCATGTAAAACTTGCATTCACATTTAATGCGTAGCACATATTTGCGTGGGTTTTTTGCGAATGACATCTCACCCACTTTATGTTTCAGCACGTTTTGACATTAATAAAGCAGGCATATGGTCTTTACAGTCACAAAATCATTTCTGAGAGCATTTTCTATTCAAGGTCACTTTTTGAATATTATATTCATAGAACACAAGACAAAGACATTCAGTCCTGTGCAGGGTTCATTTACCACTTCCAAGCACAGTGCGCAGCTGTTCTGCTCTATTTGGTGAGACATTGTCACCTGTGTGAGGGAAGCTTGTTTGGTGTTTGATAATGTGCGGCACCAGCTGTGCACATATGAAGACAGTTTTCACTTATGCTGCCCATGCTGTACTTGTCAGAGTAAGGTCTGCACCTGCTTCTGCCTGTTGTGTGTGAGGGATGCTTGAACTGTTGATTCGTCTTCCTTCTTTCAGAGACATGTGTGCATGCTAATGCTCACACGGGTCTGTTGTTTGTATGAAGAGATCTTGCAAACTTAATCCTTCCTTTCCTTGGTCAGTTCAGTCTCCGAGATAAGCTTTCACTGATGATGCCCTTTTGGTGCCTAAAGAAAGCTCACACAGTTACTGCCTGTTCTTTTTGTGAGTGTCTTTTGCACTACTGCTACCTGGGCTGTCCAAAGGATGTCAAAAGACACACAAATGATGGATGGAATGCAGAGCAAATCAAAGCATGCACCTCCAGTCAAGAGATCTGGGTTAAATCCATCGTTCTTTTGCTCACCATGTCACCCAGATTTAGACCCAGCCATATGCAAATCAGTCTTGACCCTGTTCGCCATCGGAACAATACAGCCCAAACTGCCAAGCCAGGTCCTCCCTGGACAGGAAACAAGCATCCCAGGACCAGTTTCGGGGTTTCACCCCTCATCAGACAGGCTAGCTTGAATCCAGTGGCACAGTGAGCCCGGGACCCAGATCTGGGCATACCCGGCACACTTAGGGCGAGAAAGCAAAAGACACACAAATGATGGACAGAATGCAGAACAAATAAAACTATTCACCCCCAGTCAAGAGATCTGGGTTAAATCCATCGTTCTTTTGCTCACCATGTCACTCCAGTTTAGACCCAGCCATATGCAAATCAGTCTTGACCCTGTTCCTCCATGGGAACAGTGCAGCCTGAACTGCCAAGCCAGCTCCTCCCTGAACCGGAAACAAACATCCTGGTACTGATGAAGGGTGTTACCCAGAAATCGGTCCCAGGATGCTTGTTTCCGGTTCAGCGAAGACCTGGCTTGGCAGTTCGGGCTGGACTGTTCCCATGAGGCACAGGGTCAAGACTGATTTGCATATAGCTGGGTCTGAACTGAGGTGGCGAAGTGAGCTAAAGAATGATGATGGATTCAACCCAGATCTGTGACTGAGGGTGAGTGTCTGAAAAGTTTCAGCACTCCGTCCATCATCTCCTTGTGTTTGTTTTGTTCGCCCTAAGTTGGCAGGGTATGCCCAGACGTAGGTCCCTTGCTCACTTTGCCACTGGATTCAAGCTAGCCTGACTGATGGAGGGTGTTACCCAGAAATTGGTCCCAGGATGCTTGTTGCCGGTTCAGGTTGGATTGGACTGTTCCCATGAGGCACAGGGTCAAGACTGATTTGCATGTAGCTGGGTCTGAACTGAGGTGGCGAAGTGAGCTAAAGAATGATGATGGATTCAACCCAGATTTGTGACTGGGGGTGAGTGTCTGAAAAGTTTCAGCGCTCCGTCCATCATCTCCTTAAGTTTGGCATCCATAATAGTTTGTTATAATCCAGTCTTCAGAGCACTATATGCAAGTGAGAGTGTTTATCTCCCTAATGGCTAGATATTTTCCCACATTAGTACTTAATAGTATTTTATAGATGTTTAGATGCCCTGACGTATACCTTAGCTATAAAAAGCCTGAGCCTGTGAAATCTGATTAAGATTTACTCCTAATTGATGCCTTAACTGGTGCGTTTTATGTAACCTACACTACAGGTTATGCATCTGATAGCCGAGCCAGAAAGATTTCTTTAATAGCAGGGTTAGCTATGCTGTCAGAGTCCTGAGTCTATACATTATTCCTCACCTGAGGAATAGTTTTACTTTCAGATGCTTGAGCATGTAAAATTGATGTGACCTGAGAGCAGCCAAGCTCTTAGAGGACTGAGTCTGTAAGACCTGTATAATTATAGGGGTGGTATTGCTGTTAGATGTCTAACTGATTGAACTGCTGTCTAAAACTGGTGTCTGTGAGATTTGTGCAAAATGTGTATAAGATGTGCCTGAGGTCTGAGCTTGTACAAACTGTGTAACAAGATGGATACCTCAAAAACTTTAAGAGGTTCTCTTCAGCTTGTGAAATTGATACCTGAGCCTGAAAATCATACATAACCTTAGGTGAGACAGCTTTCCTGTGTGATACCTAAGCCTATATTAAGATATATGCAACCTGAGACAATGCTTTCTTATTAAAAGCATGTGTGATTTGTGTTAAAGGAATAAAACTCAGTTTTCTAAAACCAAGTCCTGTGACATCTCTGCCAATGTCAAATAACTCTACCTAAAAATGTGTAGAGTATTCAAACGTTTAAAAAAAATGCCTACAGTTAGCATTGATTGACTCTAAAATGACTCAAATATATTCCACATTTATCTTAAACTAATTGTATTTAAAAAAAAACCTTCGGTGAGATAGCTTTCCTGTGTGATACCTGAGCCTATATTAAGATGTATGCAACCTGAGACAATGCTTTCTTATTAAAAGCATGTATGATTTGTGTTAAAGGAATAAAACTCAGTTTTCTAAAACCAAGTCCTGTGACATCTCTGCTAATGTCAAATAACTCTACATAAAAATGTGAAGAGTATTCAAACGTTTAAAAAAAATGCCTACAGTTATCATTGATTGATCCTAAAATGACTCAAATATATTCCACATTTTTCTTAAACTAATTGTATTTTTTTTTTTTAAACGTATCTTTTTAAGTTTACTGATGTTCAAATCTGTCTCCTAAGTTGGATAAACTCTGGTGGTAGTTCTTGTAATTCAATGTGTCCTTGTACATTGTAGTCCTATATCCTTAGCTAGGAATTCATATGGGAAATTGCATTTGCGAGGTGTGTAATTTGTACCACTTAATGAGTCTAAAATGTCAAAACGTAGGTCTATAATTTTCATTTGGAGCCAATGCTCCTGTTTCTGCACTGCCAGTGAACTGGCTTAAGAAGGTATTAAAGAGCTGAAATCGGATAATAAATTTAAAGGTGTTCTGAACAGTGGCCCTCAAACTATGTTTGGCCAAGGGCCCCCAAAATCCTTAAAATGCTGCTGCTTTTTCTATTCTGCTAATCTAGTTTATGGCTGTGAAAAGGATGAATTTTGAGATGTCAGAGTGAGAAGGACATCATCTGCAAAAAATTTGGTCTTGTGGTTTCCTTGTCCCAATTGAATGACTCTTACCTTTCCATCCTCTCTTTTCTTCTTTGGAAAGCTGCAATCCTCAGCGCAAAAACAAAAAGAAGGGAGATAGTGGGCATACCTGTCTTTCTTCAGCCAAGGTTAAAGGGGCACAAGAGTTGACATTGACAACTACTCCTGATGTAGTGGAAGCGGGTGGGTAATAATATTTATCACTTACTAACCTCACCAAGCTCTATAATAACTACAATAACATATTCATAACGTCGGGCCCATAAGACATTATTCCACAAGTAACTGTAACAAAGGTCCTCCGACAGATCTTTGGTAGAGTTAAAAGGGACTGTGTAATTGAAATTACGGTTATGCTATTTTCCCATGAGGACCTATAATGAAGGAAATACGCTAAACAACATAATCCATATCATTAAACAAATATTTATCTATCTCTTGAATAAAGACAAACACCTTTTCTTTGATTATTTCTTGTTATTAGAATAATGAATGGTCAATTACAATGTCCAAATAGAATGACATCTCAATACACAAATGTTACAGATCATCGCAACAATATCAAACGGATTCAAATTACAAGTAATCAGATTCATCAAGAATAGGGAGAGAGAGAACAAGAGAGAGAAACAGCAGCAGTGAAAATACTTCACCTATGAACGGAAATTCCAATGCTCAGCAAACATTAGAAGGAAACTATTCCCACGGCAGTTAGGAATAGTGAAGGCAGCACCATCAGCCGATGATGTGCAAAGTCTCAGGTAAGTTCAATGGATCAGCAGGTTTGCCAGGCAGAATATCAGGAAACAGCTCGACATGCAGCTCACACCACGAACGCAGGACGAGTCCCCAGAAGTCTTGAGAACAAGCCAAAAAGCACCTTCCCACGAAGGTCTTTATACACAGAAGCTTCCTTCTCTCGGTTAACATTGTATCACTCTTCCCTCTCCATGAACATTTTCATTGGCTAAACATGATGGTGTGGCGGTCTTCTGACTATGACCTAACCATACTTTCTAAACACCCTTTGTTTAAACCATTCTCCAGCTTCCGAAGAAGGAAGTCAAAGTAACCTGGCTACAATTGTATTTTTACTAACGAAACAGTAACTTCTTAACATCCGTCTACTCTCGCTCAGACAGGAAAGAACGCAATAATTTCAGACAGATTTAGACTAATATCTACACTCTAGGAAGTAACTGGTAACATGTGAAGGCCTAATGCTAAGGACAGCATTTATTTTACAAAATCACAACAGGAGTACGTGAACACATCCCCTAATATTTCTAAGGCCTGTATTTTATTTAGCAAAAACAAGAATTATTTCTAAAAATCCTGCTCTATACTTTCACGAAGAATTATGCTTTCTCTTTCTCGTTTTAATTCTCTGCAGCAAAAGAGGCAGAACAACACGTATTAGAAAATGCATATAAACTATATTATTTCCATTTAGTCCTCATTGTGTTTCATTTCGTTTTGCTAAACAGGACAATTATCGTGTTTTTGCACATTTCTCATGTTGTACACTATTTAGGTTAACGTTAGTTAGTATTTTTGTCACCCCAACAGGTGGATTTCATTGAGCAGATTTTATTACAGAAAATCATGCTCCATCAATCCCCCATCTGATGGTTTCAGAAACCATCATAACCCCCCATATCGGATTACTATCTGATATCAATTTCTAGAATGCAGTTTCATTCATTCTCATCTGTTTTAATCTTACACCTTCTAAATCTCGCATGACACTATAATAAGTACCTTTACGGTCTTCCATTTCTATTTCTTCTCGTTTTCTTTTTCTCTATTTTATCTTAACTTCTTTAGTCTTAATTCTGCAACATTTAATTAGCAAAAATATCATTAGTATGCCAGCAGCCACAGCAATTATTGGAGTTAATATCCTCCCTAATAAGCTGTTAGCAAAAGTAGTAAACCAGTCACCTATAGAAGAGAAACCCTTACCAAGTTTCTCCAAGCAACCATCAACCTTCAGTTTTGCCAAACCTTCATGCAAATGAGTAATGTTGCTAATATATCCCTCCAAATCTCTACTTTGTCCGGAATATAAGTGCAACATTGTTGAATTTTCAGCATACTACAGACTCCGCCCTCTTTTGCCAATATTACATCTAGGGCAAGTCTATTTTGCAAAACCATGGTCCTCAAAGCAACCATTTCTGTATCAACCATCAGAAACCCACCAGCAGTATCCGTTGATAAACGATCAACTACTGTAGACAATTGTCGAATCTTTTATGAATTAAGGATCACCCCAACTGAAGGTATCAATGCTCCAAAAATATCTCCCACAATTTCTGCAACACTTAAACCCCTTCTAATGCGTGTTAGACTTTTTTCATTGGTTCCAGTTTTATCATTTACATGATAAATTTTCGGAAAAACAATACCCATATAACAACACCCATACCAATGTGGTGGCAACCTATAATAGGAATTATTTCCACACACAAAATAAACACCAGCAAACACAGGGTCAGTTCCCTCTCTTAGTCCCCAGCCCCCTGAAATTAGAAATGTATGCTCACATTTACTGGAACCAACAAAATGGCTATTATATTCAGTTTTCTGCCTTAGCAAGCAAAGCTTTCCTTTATGAGGCCAATCTAAAGTCATTGCAATGAAAGTCTCACCCTTTTTGTAATTACCTTCCTTATGTGCCCATGGTGGTTCTCTACTCTTTTGATCCAAAGCTCTGCGCTTAAAATCTCTACGCCTATCTTCCACTGTATTAATAAATTCTATTTCTATTCTATGTAATTTACATGTTAAATTATTACGGTGTGCATATACTGTATCTATAAATTTAGTAGTATGAAAAAAATCTCCCATATATTCTGCATATCGTGCACCATACACTATATTCATGTTCTTTCTAATAGGGACTTCTGAAAATATTAGGTCATAATTTGAATAGAAGTATTGAAATGACTCCTTTCCATAATATAGGCTGGTTCATACACTACACGAAATACCATATGTTAGTGGAAGGTGGTGATAAGTCACCCCTTCAGACAGAGACGAGGGTAATTGCATGCACACATAACAATCCCTTGCATCCATAACATCCACGTACTCATAAAGGAGCTTAGTGAATACATTTAACAAGAAGTCATTAATAGACTTGTCAACATGGAGAACACTCCCAGTTAGTTCCTTAATGTTAATTTCTGGATCCTCGCTCAGATCTTTTTAGTATCTATATTTACATGCTCATTATTATTAGTTGATGTAGTATTAACAATTTTAACAAACATAAAATGTGGTAATACAAATGTTAATACCAACCATACAAACATGGTCACAAGGACACATGAACAACAGATGTTAAAACACCTTTGCCTAAATGATCTATAATTCTGTTTACAAGTCTCATTCCAAGTTCTATCCATTATAGTTCTAGTGATTTAAAAAAAAAAAAATCAAAGATTAGTTAAAAAATTCTATTTCTAATTAAAATATTGATTTTCTCAAAAATGTATTCTCAAAGATTATTCTAAAATTTTCTAACTAAAAAATTATTAATTTAACTAGATTAGCTTTAGTCTGTGTACCCCACTCTTTTTAAGCCTTCAGCTCTTCAACACAATTTTTTATCTCTTCTGAGCTTTTCTTCATTTATTTTCATAAATCTCCTCTCTCTTTTTCTGCACACGTTTCAAAAAGACAGTTCACTTAGGGTGGCTTGTATGAACAACTGCTTTTTGAACAGAAATCAAGAAATTCTTTTTCCCATTCATTTGAACAAGGAGTCACCAAGTATGTCCATTCTGGTGCTGTATATTTTCTATTCGGTACCTTCGTTCTCTTTGTTCTTCGTACTTGATCTTCTTCTTCTGCTTCACTCTGTTCTGATTGGCTCGATATTTCAATCACAGTTTCTGGTACTTTTCTGTTAAGAGTGTATTTTACTCTTTTAACTCCTTTTGGCCACTTATCATCATTCTTTGTCCTTTTTCCATTTTCATTTTCAATTTCACTTGAAATAGTCTCTGTGTTTTCTTTCAATGTCTCTCTTTTCCTTTTTTCTTTACTGTTATCCACAGGGATCACTTCATTTTCAGCATTGACAATTACTGCATCAATTTCATCTGTCCCAGTAAGTGCCCACTCTACTTCATTCTCAACTTGCCTGGGAACATCACTTTGTTCTCGACGATCTTCTTCTGCAAGTTCTTCTCTTTCAAGTGGATTTGGGACTCTTCGTGTGTGACTTGCATGAATCCAATTTGGTAAGCCTCCACACTTGACTGCAGTAGTCGTCACCAATATTAGTTGATAACCCCCGTGCCAACGTGGCTCTAGGCAGTTCTTCCTCACGTGTTTTTTCACAACGACCCAGTCCCCAGGACACAGGTCATGTCCTTGTTCTTGCTGTGTTGTTGTTGCAACTTCTCCAACCTGGTGAGACACAGAACGTACCACATCAGCCAATCCTTTGCAATAATCCAGCGCCAAATCATCAGTTATATTTATTAGCTGATTTGCTGGGACTGTCGGCTGTCTCATAGCCCTGCCCATCACAATTTCATGAGGGGACAGTCCTGTTCTTTTGTCTGGAATACTTCTAAAGCTCATTAACACTAATGGAAGGGCATCAGGCCATTTCAGTGTTGTGGATGCACAAACTTTTGCCAATCTTGATTTAATTGTGCCGTTTCCCTGTTCTAGTACTCCTGAAGCCTCAGGTCTATAGGCACAGTGCAACTTCTGTTTAATTTGTAATGCTGCACAAATCATTCAAATTATTTCATTATTAAAATGTGTTCTCTATCTGATTCTAAAGAGACTGGAAAACCGAATCTAGGTATTATTTCTCTGAGAAGAAATTTAGCAACTGTTAAACTGTCATCTCGTCTTGTTGGATAAGCTTCAACCCAACGAGAAAACAGACAAACAATAACAAGAACATATTTTAGTCCCTGGCAAGGAGGCATCTCTATAAAATCAATGTTGCATGCGTGTAAAGGGACCTGCAGCCTTTCCAATCCGTCCCATGCTTACAATTGTTTTTCTTCCTGCATTCTGTTGCTGACATAAAGCACACCTCTGACAGAGACTTTCTGCAATAACCCTAAATTTGGGGTTATACCATGTTTGGCGAAACAACCTAATCATTGCATCTCTACCTATGTGTGTTGGTCCATGGAAGACTCTCGCCATTTGTGACAATAGACTGTCTGGCATTAACGTTCTGCCATCTGTGTAAACCCACACTTCATCATCTGCTCTGCGGGTGCAACCTGACTTAACCCAACTTTCTTTTTCTGAATCATTTGCTTCTTCTTGAAGCTCTCTCACTTCGTCCTATGTTTCAACAGATAAGAAGATTAAACTGCATTCTGCTTGGCCAATTTTTTCATTTTGTTGGTCCATATTAATCGAATATGTGTTCAAAGCACAAAATCGTGCAATCTCATCAGCATAGCTGTTACCCAGATGTATTCACACCAAGAACGATGTGCTGAACATTTCACCACCCCAATTTGTGCCGGCAATTGTAATGCCATCAGTAGATCCTTTACACACTCTCCGTTTCGTATTGGTAAACCCGAAGAGGTCAAAAATCCACGTTGAGAACACAATTGCCCAAAATCATGGACAACATCGAAGCCATATTGGCTGTCAGTATAGATCGTAATTCTCATTTGTTTTGTTAAACAACAAGCTCTAGTAAGAGCCACCAACTCAGCCACTTGTGTAGAACTCACTCTCTTTAACCATGATGCTTCAATTACATTTGCCACTGTCCATATTGCATATGCGGCTCGTAAACATCCCTCTGAATCTCTCAAGCATGATCCATCCACAAACAAAACAACATCTGACTCAACTAATGGAGTATCTTTGATATCAGGTCTTGGTTTGGTACACAATTCAGTCACATCCAAACAATCATGATCTGCTTCATACAGTACCAGTTCACAACCTGGAGTTGGTAGTAATGTTGCTGGGTTTATTGTTGTACATATTGCTATAGTTACATTCTCTGCTCCCAGTATCACTTGCTCATATTTTGTTAACCGATTGCTCGTAAGATATTGAGTCCGAGTTCGTGTTAACAAAATCTCAACTGAATGTGGCACATACACTTTCAAAGCATGTCCCATCACAATTGACTCACTCTGCTCAAGACTCACGCAAGTAGCAGCAACTGCTTTCAAACAACCTGGAAGAGCTGCAGCAACTGGATCCAAAGTGGCAGAAAAATATGCCACTGGCCTTCGTGTTGTTCCATGTGGCTGTGTTAGAACTGATAATGCACAACCATCTCGTTCATTACAGAACAATTCAAAATCTTTATCAAAATCTGGCATTTCTAATGCTGGTGCTCGACATAAGCTGTCTCGCAACACCAAAAACGCCTTCATGCTTTCCACATCAAGGTGTATTGGATCTGTGATATCTTTGTGTGTCAATTTTTGTAATGGCTTGGCAATCAGTGAAAAATTCATAATCCACTGCCTGCAATATCCAACCATTCGCAAAAACATCCGAACTTCTTTCTGTGTTTTTTGCGGATTCATTCGCATGATAGCATCGATCCGATCCTGAGAAACTCTCCGAACTCCTTTCTCAATGACATGGCCTAAATACAGTACTTCTTTTTTTACAAAACTGTAATTTTGCTGGTGACACTTTATGCCCACCTACTGCCAAATGGTTCAGTAAAGCAATTGTATCTGTTGCACAGTCTTCTTTTGTTTTGGATGCCACCAAAAGGTCATCAATATATTGTCCTAGGACTGAATCGTTAGGCATTACCAATGTCTCCAAACATTTCTTCAGTATCTGATTAAAGATAGAAGGACTCTCTGTATACCCTTGAGGAACTCAGCACCATGCCAAGACACAACTCCCAAACCGGAACGCAAATAAATATTGGCTATCCGGATGTAAGGGTATCGAGAAAAATGCTTGACACCAATCAATCACTAAAAACCACTCTGCATCACATGGGATCTGATATAAGATCACTGCTGGGTTTGGCACAATGGGACAACAAGGTATAACAATTTGGTTAAACTTTCTCAGATCCTGTACGACCCAATATTTCCCATTCAGTTTGTGAATTCCCATTATAGGCGAATTGCATGGACTTCCAAGGATTTCTTTTAAAATTCCTTGTTCAATCAGCATGTCGATCACAGGTGTTACTCCTGCAATTGTTTCAGGACTCATTTTGTACTGTTTTATTCTTGGGAACTCTGCATCAGGCTTCACTGTAATCTGAATTGGAGCTACTCCTTTCATCAGTCCAATATCTTTCCCTGTAAAATCCCACACATCTTTCAACACCGTTTCTCTCAACTCAACAGGCAAATCATTCGCTGTAAGTAAGGGAAACAATTCATTCACTTCTGTTCCCTGCCTGGACATTTTGAATATAACATCTTCATCCTTCATATGAAATGCTATTCCATCTGGGGTACAATAAATGGAACAGTTTATCTTACACAACAAGTCCCTACCTAAAAGGTTAACTGGACTTGTGTCACAAACAACAAATTTGTGCAATTCTTGAAAATTACCAATTTGAACCTTCATAGGTCTTGTTCTTGGTGTTTTGATCAACTTATTGGATACTCCTACAACTTGGATACTTTCTCCCGAGAGGGGTAGGTTTGGAATTTCCACGGTTCTCACAGTGGAACGGGTAGCACCAGTATCTATGAGGAATGTGATAGCATTACCATCAACCTCGCCATCCACATAGGGACCAGACTGATCTACCTCCAGAGATGCGCCAAGAACGCACTCTTCCTCCCCCCTCAGGCACCGTCATTGTGATGTATCTGAGTCATCTTCATCCGCCTGCATTAAATATTGCAAGACCACCTGAACATTTGAATTTACTCGACCATTTGTTTGATAATCCACATTCGTATTGTACCTTTGCACTTGACCATTCACATCCTGATTTGGCATAGGGGCCTGTGGTATTTGTAATTCTGACCTCTGTTTTGCACTCGCACTGTTGTATTCTGATTTTGCTCCTGACCCATTTGAGTTTGATTCATCTGATTCTGGTAACCTTGATTCTGCACCTGCACTTGTTCATAATTTCCTGACTGACCTATACTATTTATCACACTTTTACACTCGCGTCTCCAATGTCCAAATTTTTCACAATTGTGACAAGGATATTTCTTCTTCAAATCCTCTCTATCACGACCAAAATTACCTCTACCTTTCCCTTGACCCATCGGGATCATTTGTGTCACAGTATTGCCATTTGTAACTACACCTTTCATCCCAGTAGTAGTCTGTCCATTCTCAACGAAATCTCCACTTATATAACCCCCTTTCTTTGCCATTTTCATTTGTGCTACCATCAATTTCTCTTTTAACTTTATATGTCTCTTTTCTATGTTGTCTCCACAATATTTTGCATAATGAAGTATTTCATCTATTGTTTTACTCTGCCAACAAATTAGAAGTTGCTGAATCATGGCACTTATTTCAGGCTTCAAGCCTTACACAAACCTATATACAAAATGTAATATTCTCTATACCACTAAATTGTTTGAACACTTGAAGAAGCCTCTCTTTATATGCATGTACTGATTCTTTCAATTCCTGTGTCGTTCTATCAATCTTCACCCAGTCTGTTTCCTTCGCAGAAATCTTTCCCTTCAAATATGTAATAACCTGATTATATTTTTTTATCACCTCTTCTGAGGGTGATCCTGTTTTTGGATCTCTTGGATATTCTTTATTTGGCCAGTCTACAGCAATTTTATACTCAATCAATAAATCTGCTGGAACAACTATATCAAAAAGACCATCCAAGTCTACCCACAAGACTTTTGAAACTTTCAGAAATCTTTCTACTTTCCTATACCACTCAACAGGCTTTTCTCTCAGCTGAGGAAAATCATTCGTAAATGACAATATGTCTTGTCGCAACCAAGGTATATGAACCATACCACCTCCTGGTACCTCTCTCATTGGATATGCTGAGGCAGCATCAACTGTCACTGATTCTTTTTCAGTTTCTCTCACAGGATGCAATAGCAAAGCAACATTTGCCCTTGTATTTTCATCTTCCTTCTTTCTAGCCTATCTTCCTTTCCATTTATCTAACTCTCCCCAATGTCTCAATGTATTAATCAACTCTTTGATTTGCAATTGTTTTCCTGAAACATTCAGATTTTCCAAATCCTTATCTGTGAAATCCAATCTATATGTCTTTTGCAATGCTTTCGACTTCTCAATGTCAACTCCATACATTTGAGCAACTTCTGCAAAGGTCTCATGTAAGCTTCTTGCTTTTCTCGTAATATTTTTACACAAAAATAATAACTCATCATCCTGATATCTGCTCAATCTTTCAGGACTAATAGTACCTGCAATCATTTCTTCTAAGTCTCCCTTCAATTTGCTCACATCTATATATGCATCTTTATTCTGCCCACTACAGTCAGGTGCAATTTCTCTAATCCACATATCTAATTCCTCTGGTGATGGACCCACCGATCTCTGTACATCTTCACCCATATCACTTCTTGACCTGCTAGGTGAATGTTTATTTGTTCTCCTATCAATCTGTATTAATTTCTTGGGATCTAATTGTGTATTTCGTCTAGGAGTTTCAATCTCCCTTGAACCTTCATTAGCATTTGTAACATTATTTCCACAAACTCCTGTTAATTCTCTATCGTCCGTATGAGAATGCTCATTACTTCTCACCGGAACCGTTAAAGCATGTACTTGTGTAAGTCTCTGACCCTCATTGTATACTGGAACTATTGGACCAATTGTTACCGGAACTGACAACACATCTGGTTTAATTGTCGGATTCATTCTCACTAATTCTTCTCTATGTACATTTTGAATCTGTCTTTCATTATTAGATGGTCTATGCTCTGTCTCTTCAATTTGAATTAAAGGAGCATTCGATGAAACACTCGGAATACTCACATTCTCACTAGTCTGTTCTTCTTGATAAGGAGGAGGTCTATTCATCAATAACTCATTTAGTAAATCTTCATCAATATCATCTGTACTAGCATTTAGTCCTTGTTGTTCAGTATTTTTCTTTTTCTCTTTACACTTTCCCCCTTCAGTCTCATCAGCCTCTCCAACAGGGAAGAATCCATTTGTTTCTATAACAGTACCTCTTCTCCACATTTTCTTGCGAGCGTCCCACTTTGCTTCTGAGTATCTGCTTACTGTATTCTTGTACCTATTTTGCTGTCTATCTCTTTCTCTCTTATATGCTTCGTATGTGTCGTTCTATCAATCTTCACCCAGTCTGTTTCCTTCGCAGAAATCTTTCCCTTCAAATATGTAATAACCTGATTATATTTTTTTATCACCTCTTCTGAGGGTGATCCTGTTTTTGGATCTCTTGGATATTCTTTATTTGGCCAGTCTACAGCAATGTTATACTCAATCCATAAATCTGCTGGAACAACTATATCAAAAAGACCATCCAAGTCTACTCACAAGACTTTTGAAACTTTCACAAATCTTTCTACTTTCTCATACCACTCAACAGGCTTTTCTCTCAGCCGAGGAAAATCATTCGTAAATGACAATATGTCTTGTCGCAACCAAGGTATATGAACCATACCACCTCCTGGTACCTCTCTCATTGGATATGCTGAGGCAGCATCAACTGTCACTGATTCTTTTTCAGTTTCACTTGCAGGATGCAATAGCAAAGCAACATTTGCCCTTGTATTTTCATCTTCCTTCTTTCTAGCCTATCTTCCTTTCCATTTATCTAACTCTCCCCAATGTCTCAATGTATTAATCAACTCTTTGATTTGCAATTGTTTTCCTTAAACATTTAGATTTTCCAAATCCTTATCTGTGAAATCCAATCTATATGTCTTTTGCAATGCTTTCGACTTCTCAATGTCAACTCCATACATTTGAGCAACTTCTGCAAAGGTCTCATGTAAGCTTCTTGCTTTTCTCATAATATTTTTACACAAAAATAATAACTCATCATCCTGATATCTGCTCAATCTTTCAGGACTAATAGTACCTGCAATCATTTCTTCTAAGTCTCCCTTCAATTTGCTCACATCTATATGTGCATCTTTATTCTGCCCACTACAGTCAGGTGCAATTTCTCTAATCCACATATCTAATTCCTCTGGTGATGGACCCACCGATCTCTGTACATCTTCACCCATATCACTTCTTGACCTGCTAGGTGTCTGTTTATTTGTTCTCCTATCAATCTGTATTAATTTCTTGGGATCTAATTGTGTATTTCGTCTAGGAGTTTCAATATCCCTTGAACCTTCATTAGCATTTGTAACGTTATTTCCACAAACTCCTGTTAATTCTCTATAGTCGTTATGAGAATGCTCATTATTTCTCACCGGAACCGTTAAAGCATGTACTTGTGTAAGTCTCTGACCCTCATTGTATACTGGAACTATTGGACCAATTGTTACCGGAACTGACAACACATCTGATTTAATTGTCGGATTCATTCTCACTAATTCTTCTCTATGTGCATTTTGAATCTGTCTTTCATTATTAGATGGTCTCTTCAATTTGAATTAAAGGAGCATTCGATGAAACACTCGGAATATTCACATTCTCACTAGTCTGTTCTTCTTGATAAGGAGGAGGTCTATTCATCAATAACTCATTTAGTAAATCTTCATCAACATCATCTGTACTAGCATTTAGTCCTTGTTGTTCAGTATTTTTCTTTTTCTCTTTACACTTTCCCCCTTCAGTCTCATCAGCCTCTCCAACAGGGAAGAATCCATTTGTTTCTATAACAGTACCTCTTCTCCACATTTTCTTGCGAGCGTCCCACTTTGCTTCTGAGTATCTGCTTACTGTATTCTTGTACCTATTTTGCTGTCTATCTCTTTCTCCCTTATATGCTTCGTAATCCCACTCTTCAAGAGCTTCGTACTGCATAGGTCTTGGATTTGGGCTTAAGTCATTCATTCGTCTTCTCAAATTCTCTAAAATCTTGGTGTCAAAAGTACCATACTATCGAAATGCTAAATTACCATCTTGTTCTGTATATTTCATCCAATTTTCTAACCAAGTACACGTATGATATCCCCTTTCTATCGCCATAAATGCTGCGGGCAATCCGTCTGGAGCTATTGGAGTTCCTTCTCTAATTACTATAGGTTGATCCTTACTAAATAAGGTTTTTAACAATCTTATTATTTTCATATTTCTTTCTCAAATCTAAAGCTCGTACTAGTAAATACATCTACAAATCTCACTTCTGTATTATGTTCTTTTACTTCCAAACAAAGTTATTTTCGCTGTCCAATCTCAGCGCAACTCACACTAGCTAACCAATAGCAGTGCGGCACTCTTGTGACGTATCCTCACTACTGTCTAATACCAGCGCGGCACTTTACACGTCAGTTCTACTCCTTCTACTGACCCTCCCTTTATAAAATCAGCGTCAATGGTTTCAAGTCCTTTACTAACAAATAAAAATAAAACACAGCTTGTCTGCTCCACTAAAAGGGAAAAATTCAAAAGTATTTACCACATATTCTAAGAGAGATCTCTACACTCCAGCAAATAAAACCTTGACCAGCGTGATTCTTAATTGCTCTCTAACAAGCGGAAAATTCTCAGGACTTCTTCAGTTGCGCCTCTGAAGTGACCCTAATAAACCTCCACTACTTCATTCAACAAAGTTCCCTGTATGATACTTTCAGTTCGGCGACCGCCTAGTATCGTATTACCAGCAGACAATACACATAAAGCTTAGTGTATGCCACACTAAGACAGCCCGTAGGCTTATCCCAGGATCTTAGGCCAACGGCAGACCCATCAATTCCATTGAGATTCTACAAACCCCAACGTGACAATTCCATTGAGATTCTACAAATCTCAACGTGACATACAGGCACAAAACAACAATATCTCAATGTCTATGTCAGTCTGTTAACTCCGTCTATGTCAAAAACACAGTCATTTTAATCTAACTAATCATCCGATGCAACTATCAAAGCTGATGTAGCGGAAACAGGTGGGTAATAATATTCAAAACTTACTAACCTCACCAAGCTCTACAATAACTACAATAACATATTCATAATGTCGGGCCCATAAGACATTATTCCACAAGTAACTGTAACAAAGGTCCTCCGACAGATCTTTGGTAGAGTTAAAAGGGACTGTGTAATTGAAATTACGGTTATGCTATTTCCCCATGAGGACCTATAATGAAGGAAATACGCTAAACAACATAATCCATATCATTAAACAAATATGTATCTATCTCTTGAATAAAGACAAACACCATTTCTTTGATTATTTCTTGTTATTAGATTAATGAATGGTCAATTACAATGTCCAAATAGAATGACATCTCAATACACAAATGTTACAGATCATCGCAACAATATCAAACGGATTCAAATTACAAGTAATCAGATTCATCAAGAATAGGGAGAGAGAGAACAAGAGAGAGAAACAGCAGCAGTGAAAATACTTCAACTATGAACGGAAATTCTAATGCTCAGCAAACATTAGAAGGAAACTATTCCCACAGCAGTTAGGAATAGTGAAGGCAGCACAATCAACCGATGATGTGCAAAGTCTCAGGTAAGTTCAATAGATCAGCAGGTTTGCCAGCCAGAATATCAGGAAACAGCACGGTATGCAGCTCACACCACGAACGCAGGACGAGTCCCCAGAAGTCTTGAGAGCAAGCCAAAAAGCACCTTCCCACGAAGGTCTTTATACACAGAAGCTTCCGTCTCTCGGTTAACATTGTATCACTCCTCTCTCCATGAACATTTTCATTGGCTAAACATGATGGTGTGGCGGTCTTCTGACTATGACCTAACCATACTTTCTAAACACCCTTTGTTTAAACCATTCTCCAGCTTCCGAAGAAGGAAGTGGAAGTAACCTGGCTACAATTGTATTTTTTCTAACGAAACAGTAACTTCTTAACATCCGTCTACTCTTGCTCAGACAGGAAAGAACGCAATAATTTCAGACAGATTTAGACTAATATCTACACTCTAGGAAGTAACTGGTAACACGTGAAGGCCTAATGCTAAGGGCAGCATTTATTTTACAAAATCACAAGAACAGGAGTACGTGCACACATTCCCTAATATTTCTAAGGCCTGTATTTTATTTAGCAAAAACAAGAATTATTTCTAAAACTCCTGCTCTATACTTTCATGAAGAATTATGCTTTCTCTTTGTCGTTTTAATTCTCTGCAGCAGAAGAGACAGAATAACACGTACAAGAAAATGCATATAAACTACATTATTTCCATTTAGTTCTCATTGTGTTTCATTTCGTTTTTCTAAGCAGGACAATTATCGTGTTTTTGCACATTTCTCACGTTGTACACTATTTAGGTTAACGTTAGTAGTTTTTTACCGAACATTAGTATTTTTGTCTCCTCAACAGGTGGATTTCATTGAGCAGATTGTATTACAGAAAATCATGCTCCATCACTCCTAAGGAGAGGGCCCTATAGGCAGCCCTTACAAGCACCATAAATGTCGGTCCAAATTTAAGCTTGTGTTGCGTCTTTGCCAATAATCACAAGTCCACCCAATCAAAAGCTTTCTCTGCATTGAGGGATGACAGGTTTGCTGGTATTGCTTTTCTTTCACTTTTTAGACCAGAAGGCCTATTTTGTGAATATTTTCATGAATGTGTCTGTCTTTGATATGGCCTGTTTGATGTGGCTGTGTAAGGGCTCTGAGTTGAGTGTCTATCCATTATTGTGTGTATCTTTTATGATCTGTCCTCGGAAGATCGAATAAAGACAATTTGAATTGAATTGAATTTGAGTGTCTAATTGATTAGGTAATATTTTACAATAGGGTTTTGTATCTATATTCAGTAAAGCAATGAGCCTATATGGTGGTATATATTGCCATTATTTTGCAGTCTTTACTTTGTGGCATGTTACATTGCAGGCAAGAACTTTGGGAGAGACATCATATGGCAGGTAAGTATATTTGCTCTGATGGCATTGCATTGAAAAGATCAGTCATGTGGAGTGCCAGTAAAGAGGCAAACTCTTTGTAGAAGTTACTGATGTAGTGTCAAATTAAGGATTATTAAGGCCCCGGGCAACTCATGTCTCGGGGGCCCCTGGTGGTGAAAATTTTACAGTTTTAACCCATTTTCTTCTAGTTCCAGCTGGCATGGTACAAAATAAGCTTTCAGAAATGTGGTTAAACAAAAACTGTTGAAATTTGTCTTTCTAGTGGTGCCAAAAACCCTTAATGATTGTATCGCGGAACAATGCAGGGAAATACTCTGCATGCTTTTACTATGCATTTTTTACCACGTCTATTTTCAGATCGCATATTCTTTTACAACGTATGCCTTTACCACGCATTGTTTATATAGATATTTATATATATAAAAAAATTATTTGTGGGGGGACACCCCTCAAACCCCTGAACTTACCTTAAATGCGTGGTAAAGGTATATGTTGTAAAAGCATATGCGTTCTAAAAACATGCTTGGTAACAAATGCGTGGTAAAGGTACAACGTGGTAAAAACCTCGTTGTAAAGGCTGTTTCCCACTCTTAATATGACATTGGGCGAAGAGAGAGAAAGTCAGAGAGGTGAGATAGAGAGAAAGTTCACTTTTCCAGCAGGACCCATGGAAGGTGGGGGCCCTTGGTAATTGCTCACTTTGCCCATGCCTTAAAATGTCTCTGTACCGAGGTAGCCATCTGAGCCTGGAGCTTTGCATAGTTTAAGTTGCTTTACAGTTACGGTGACCTCTTTCTTCGTTAGGGACTTTCCAGTGTTTCTTTATTTTCTGGAGATATCAGGAACAGTTGCTAAGTTATCAATGTGTTTGCTGTCATCTAGGAGTTCGGATGAGCTCCTTTTTATAGTAATCTGGGAGGACTTTTAATTCCTCTTTTTCTGTTACAGATAAATGACTATTGGGATGTATTATGTCTCCTATATAATTATGTTCTAACGTTTGTCTCAATTGCCTTGCTAAATGGCAAGTACTCTATTGTCTTGATCATATGTCGTTTTTTGCAAGCGAAGTAGTGTGAATTCCATTGTAATTGTTGCAGTGATATTTAACTTGCCCCTCAATGTTGTGACTTATTGTAAAATTCTAACAGGCTTTTCTTATGTGCTTTTTCCCCTTTTTGCAGTTTCTCTTGTAAACGTTCACGCTCCTTGCACCTCTTTTTCTTTTTGTAGGTGTAATGTTAGCCAAAACCTTTTGATTTCACTAAAATTATTTGTATTAAATACTTACATAAAGGGGCATTCAATCACCTCTCTTCCTCCATTGGTCTGCTCTTGTTCCATTCACATTTTGCTTCTTCCCACTACAGCATGCAGCATGGGGCAATGGGTAATTTGTCTTCAGCTACCAGCTAACTTAACTTTGAGTGACTGCATTTAGCTCATTTTAAAAGGAGCACTTCTGCACACAAGGTAGTTCTGTTCAGCGTCAGTGTTTTAGTTTTTTTCTTCATTATTACTTTAGTGTTGTCTTTGTTTCTAGAACCCTGATGTGAAAGCAGGACCTTTCTACCACGTGAAAACACGGGGCACATTCCAGCTTTATCAGTTCCTGTCTAATGTCAATGCTGTTGTAAATTCCTTTTGAAGTGTTCTTTGACTGCTGCTTTTCACACTATACCAGCAGCTCCCATGATCTCAGAATATAAGCTCATGAGGGTCCTCTATCTTTGCAACCCTAACTGTCCGTCTGTTATCTTTCTTCCTTTCTTCCTTTCTTTCTTTCTTTTCTTTCTATCTTGCTTTCTTGCTTTCTTTCTTTCTTCCCTTTTTCTTTCCTTCTTGCCTTCCTCTTTCTTTCTTACCTCAATCCTCCTTTCTTTCTTTCCTTCTTTCTTTCTAACTTGCTTTCTTTCGTACATTTTTTGTGTTTTGCTTTGCTTCTTTCTTCTTTCTTACTTCTCTTTTTCTTTCTATCTTGCCTTTCTCTTTCCTTCTTTCTTTCTTTCTTTCTTTCTTTCTTTCTTTCTTGTCTTCCTCATTCTTTCTTTCTTTTTTAATTCATTCTTTCTTTCTCACCAGCAAAAGGCAGCCAGTCAATGCCAGACCAATTGACTTTTTTAAGTCTGTGTTAGCTAAGACCTTTTTTAATTTATCTACAATTATGTGAATAACATATTTAACTATAGGGGCTTACAGCCAGACTTCATCCATTAGGCGGTGGTTCTTTCATTCACATTTTTCCTCCACCCACTCCAGCATGCATCAAGGGGCAGTGTGCCATCCGACTTCAGCCATTGGCTTACTCCACTATGAGTTATGGCTTGCTGCCCTTACACAAGGAGCACATCAGTACACAAAGTAGTTACCTTCAGTGACAGGGAATACTATGGCAAGGTGCGCTTTTTAAAAAACCAAAACATCATTTTTGCCTTTATCCAATGTTTTAGTTTCAATTGATGAGGGCAGCTTTCCGAACAATACATTTTTGCAAAAATCATGAAAAAACAACAAGAATTACCAAAAGGCTGGCTGCCAACACCCCAATGCCCTTTCTATGAATGATTGCTTTGAAGAATCCCACATGCATACATGTTGTGTGTCTTCTAGGGAGTTAAATTGTATAGAAAGTATTCTGTGAGTGTTTTCAGTTCTTCTCGTAGTACTGGATACCTATACAAGGTATGATGAAAAATCCATTAACCTTGTGGCATGTCTCTGAAGTCCCAAACCATGGACAGTTCTATTGGGGCATGGTCTGAAATGAATATTGAATGAATTTTGGTATCATGCAAACAGGTCATCATGGCATTACTCACCAGAGTATAATTTATCCCAAAGTATGTTCTACTTACATGGGAGAAAAGGGAATGATCTTTTTGATCTACATGTTGTTTTCTCCAGGGCTCTCTGACACCCAAATATCATAAGCTATTTTTAATTGATGTACAGAAAGGCTTCTGAGCATGGGGAGTTGGCATTGACTGTCTTTATCTTGGTCCGAAACTAGGTCAAAGTCTGGAATTAGAATGATGTGTGCTGCTGTGAATTCTGCCAATGTGATAGGAAAAGCTATTAGGATGGCATCTTTGCCTGTGTTGACCTATACTGTGGATGTGTCTATTATGTAAATGTCCTGAAACCAATATGTATCTACCTTCTTTATCAGCTTTATGGGTGTCAGGTTTAAACTAGTAACCTCTAGAAGAATGGAACCACCCCATTATTTTGTGTCCTAACTGAGAATCAAAATACCATGGGGTATGACTAGTATCTCATACGTTGTTGATATTGTATGCGTAAATGTGTCTCTTGTACAGGTATTGCACTATATCTCCCCTTCTATGGATCCTGCCATATTTTCATTTGTTTGTTCGGGGACTTAAGACCTTTAATATTTAATAAGGTCAGCCTCATTATTGTCTGCATTAGAGGTAATGATTTTTGTCATATATGTTTAGTAGCCACCAACCACCCAGCATACCCCTTTACTTCCATCTTTAATATGCATTTGTTCAAAGCTTGTTTATTCATTTAATTTAATCTTCATTTTCTAGTAACCTCCCTAAATTCCTGTCTAAACTTCTCCCAATCAAACAAAGCCAAGTGGCCCTGAAAATAAGTAATAATAGAACTTTGAATTAAAGAGCATTTGTATTCCAGTAGGAGATATGGCCCACCTTCCTAATAGGTGGACTGCAGCGAGCCCATTCAATGCTAGCCACCTTGCCACATTGGGTGAGATGCGATCCTCAGTCCCCACTACCCACCCCGTCCCCTAAGGCATCTTCCTGGCTCGCTTCCAAGAGCACCCATCATCATCTATTTCTTCCCCTTCAAAAAGTGCCCGCTCGCCCCATTACAATTGCTCATTCAAAATAGGATGCTAAGGATTCAGCTTCTGCTTAGTCCTTAGAATAGGTTTCTATACCCCAGGCAGAAATAGCAGGCTTTAGAGATAAAGAATGAAACAACTTGAAGTCTTCAGTACAGTTTTCATATTCTGTGCGGATCGTGGTGTTATTCTTATCCCTGGTTGATTTTGCTTGATGTCTATTTTCTTTTCTTACTTGTGCCCAGGTTTTTCAGCCATAAACCTGGTCAAGTCAGTGTTCCAGCAGTGTTCAGTTCATCTGTCTGATGGGTGGAAACTTTATGAATAGAAAAACTAGAAAATTATGCAAATTTCTCTGATGTAGTTAAAATTTCACCCATGCCTACTAACAGCTCCCTGTACCAGTAGTGGCTGGCATGTCCCGAGGGTAGTGGAGTGGGGGGCACATAAAAAAATAAAAGGTACTTACCTTACAAGCGCGACTTCCTCCTTGATCCTTCTCTCCTCGAGGCAGGCAGGCTCCCGACTCCCAAGCCAATCCTGGCACTGCTCTCATGGAGCATGAGAGTAGCGCTAGGATTGGTGGGAGTGGCCTCTATCAGCACTCACAAAAGCACTGGAGGCCTTTGCTTTCTCTAACCCAGCTGTCTTAAGACAGTTGGGTTAGAGTCTTTTAAAAGGTGCATCGCAAGACTGCCGGCCAAAGAGACATGTGCATTTTAAACTCAAGAGCACAAAGCTCCCTGCTACCACTCAGCAGCAATACTCCGCCCCCCCTCCATCCTGACGCTCAATTTGAGAAGGGTTGGTTGCTGAAAAATATTACCATTTTATTTTTCTGCTTTGTCCTGGCCCTTTTGTTTGTGGGGCGACGCTCTAAAGAAAATAAAAGTAAAACCATTTCTTCCTGAAAGCAATATTAGGATGGTGACAATGCTCTGCTCCAGCACCTACCAGACATAACACTGCCCCCCACCCCCATAAGAGCACCCTACACACTGCAGAATCCACATCTAGGGCCTGAATAAATATGACCACACCACGCCCACCTTGATAAAACTCCTCTGTCTTTCTTTGCCAGCCTGCACCATCTTTAAAGCCAGTTGCTTCATATGCAAATGCTTCATGACTGACATTCCTGCATATCTGTCCACTTCTGGAGGCTCTCAGCAGACTTGCAGTGGGGACACCATCAGACAGGAGATGAAGAAGTGCAAAAAAAAAAGTAACATGCCTTCTACATTCAGGCATCCAGGATGTTGAATGACACCCCCTTATCCATCAGGAACTTCCTATCCATGCTCTAATTTAGGTAAGAGCCAAAGACACATCTCTATAAAGAACACTACATCACAACAAAGTAACATTCCAACCCTGCTTTCAGAACCCCGCTTCCCCTCCCATGACCTTTTGTATGTATCCTTTCCTCTGACCCTCTTTCGGCTAGGTTTGTGCTATATATGCATATATACCTACATACATACATACAGTGAAAGAGATGGCACTTACCAGCATAGTGATGAGCAACTTTAAACGGATGTGTTACATGATTTTGTAAGAAAGGGTTGCATTTGAACTATCACTGAGCCCAGATGGGTTGCAATTAGTTGTTTTTTTGCCAAGTACTGGACATGGAGTGAGAAATCAACAATGCATGCTGTAATAATAAATGAAACTGGATTGGGTGTTTAGGCTGTTGAGCTTAGTTGTTGTGCTAGGTTAAGTCATAGACAATTGGCAAATTTACAGAGCACTCGCAATCAATCTTAACAGTTCTCTGATGGCAGAAATGGTGGAAACAAGTAAATAAAAGGATAAAGCCTGGCACGAAATTGGGGGAAAGAATAATTGCCCACATTGTTAAAATCTAAGCATTGTGTGATTGAGGAAGCAATGGAAAGCAAGATGAATCACCTATGAACAGAATCTACTAACGATCTGAACTTATTCGATCTACCCAACTTGATAGTAGGAGTCCTTAGACTTAGTGGATCCACTAATTGTTCTTAGCATTTGTTCTTTACATGTGGAAATTGGGTTCTGAACTATAGCAAGCTTGCATAAGTACGCGACTCGTCATGAGTAGTAGTAAGAAAGTCATTTATTTAGACCATGGTCTATAAAATAGAATTTGTCCACCAACATCACCTCTAAAGACAGAATAAAGCATACAATTCCATTAACCAAGAACAGCCTTTAAAAACCTTCTCAGCACACACCTTACATCAAAGAATTCCACATACAGCAGCTGAATTACACCTCTTCTTTTCTGTGTGTCATACTTCACAAAAATCGGTTTTAAAGTTAAGCGCCTCAGTGATAAAAAATGTAAACAATCAAACAATATCTGAACATTAAAATTTTCACTGTGTAATCCACAAGTATAATGTCCTCACCCGTCCAGTATACTGCGTGCGGTATTCACACTTATGTGCAAAAGATTAAAAGCAGAGCAAAATTCCAATAAAAGCATGCACATCTGAGGGTTGGGTAACTCCTCCTGATATGGATAAGCTGAGTTTTCCTGTCAAGATTCAGTTAAATATTGATTAGCTCTCTCAGTGGCCAAACAACGTATTCATTTAGGTCTTTTTTAGAAAGGAACTGGGGCTCCACCCCCTTAAATTCTGCTATATTGAGACTTTCTCGAATTCAGAAAAATTTTGTGCTCTTACATTTATTGTCTATTTCAGCTCACTATTGCAGATTTCTGAGGCCCACAGAGCTGACATTTTTTGATTAGAAGAGTATCAGAGTGTATACCAGAAGTGCAAACTCAATTTCCATACCAAAAAATTTCAAGACTGCAGATTGGCTTCAACTCTTAATGCTTGTGCCATTGCACCTATAGGGAGCCCGGAGTAATTTTTTTTAAACATTTGCCTTCGGTCTTATCCCAATGGTAGTTTGATCCCAGGCATAAGAGTTCTGCCCGGTACAAGCATTGCAGGGGCACCATTGCCCTGTATGCTGTATATGCCAGGATCAGGGACTGCCCTCCAAACTCTTTTATGATCTTTGTTGTCCCCCTAATGTGGTTAAAGCACAATACTCCATAGCTTCCGGGTGCCGAATCCAAGACTTATTTTTGTTAAATGCCATGCCCAAGTACTTATAGAAGGTAACTTCTTCCACATTTCTCTCCCCAAGTGACCAAGTGTAGGGTTTGGACTTCCTCCCAAATGTGGCTATTTTAGTTTTTTCCATATTGAAGGTTAAATCATTTGCTACAAAATATTTGCTAAAACTTCAACTTTCCTTAGAAGACCCACCTGCGTCAAATGAACTATTTCCAGATCATCTGCATATAGGAGACACGATACATGCCCTCCCCGTATTTTTTGGGAGGAAGCATGGTCCTCCCTTAGGACTGTTGGAAGGCCAGCATGGTATAAAGATAATAGAATTGGTGCCAAAACGCACCCTTGTCTAAAGCCATTTTCTATTAGGATCCTCCTTGATAGTGACCCCTTCATGTCCAACTCCACCACTACCCAATTTTCTCAGTGGAGCTCTTCTGGGATAGTCAAAAAACAGTTAGAGATCCCCATTTTCCTTAATTTGGCCCCCAGTAGCTTATGATAGACTAAATCGAAGGCCAAGCGGAAGTCTACAATGGAGCAGAATAAGTTACCTGTGGTTTCCATAGCCTCCCGCCCCATTGCCCACAGACTGAAGCAGTGGTCAATCGTAAAATAACCCTCTTTTAAACCTCCCTGTTCAATGGGGACAAGGTCATTACTCTCTAGCCAGTCCTTCATATACAGCAAACTTACTTTACAATAGAGTTTATTCCCAATATCTATCACATTAATCAGTCAATAATTACTAGGATCAGATGGATCATTTTTCTTAAGAATAGGTTTTATTACCATTCCTTTCCAGCTATCCAGAAAGGTTCTGGGTCCATTCACTGAAATAAGCACCTTGAAAAAGATGCTTGCCGGCTAAACAAGATTTAATTTTAGAATGAATGCAGGTAAGTTATCTGAGCCTGCTTCCCTCATCAAGTTCAAGAAAGATATTATCATTTTCAGTGAGTTTGACTTTGTAAAACCTCATTGGGACAAACGCCAGCACATGAAATAGGAACTGCCTTATAAATATTGCTTAATTAGGTTTATTCAAACTTTCTCTGGTACCGTGTATCAGACTACTCCATTTGATTTCTCAGTCCCAGACTGCACTAATTTCCAGACTTTTTACATATTTTCTGTTGATAATACTTCTATCATTTCATCCCAAATCACTCTACAATAACCATTTTTCTTTGCGTTTATCATTACTGTATACTCCTTTTTACCTGGCAAAGGGTTTCCCTCCCCACTGGGCAATTTAAGGCTTTCTTTTCCAGTCTTAATTTCCGTATCTTTTTTTTTCAGATACTTACACTGTGAATCATATCAGGGTTGACATTTAAAGGCGGGGGCTCCCCATGTAGAGTATGTACATTGCACTTCTTAATCATTGGGGTCAAGCAATTTACCATCTATGTGATTACCTGTTTCTACCATATTCAAACATTCTCAAAATCCTCTGCTCTAATAGTGGACACTTGAGTGTTTTGATACTGAGTCAATATTCCAACATAGTTATCATCAATAAGCGTTGTTCTGCTTTTAGGAAAGGAAATTTCTATGGGGATAACAGTTTGCCTTTGTAGGACATCTAAGCGAAGTTCAGCTCTTAAGGCCCAGTGGTCACTCTCACAGATTTCCAACATTATTAAACTATTCCACCATTCGAAAAACCATGCTTGAATAAAAATATAGTCTAATGGACACTTCTGATTACCATAAATTAAAGTTTGTTCCACAGAGAAATCACCCCTAAAGCGGCCATTTAAACATATAAAATTAACCTCGGATAGACAGTTCCTCAGTGACTGTGCCTATTACTGTAGGGGGCAATTTGGTAAATTGTTTCTGGTATCCTATAGTCTAAAAGCTTATCCTTCTGAATGCTATCACCCACAACCAGAGAAATACACAAATTGACATTGACCACTATTCCTATGGGAGAGGATTAGAATAGACCTCCCAAGTGAGACAAATCTTTATTGAGCAGCTGCAGTTGCTTTCATTATAATTAGCCAAACCATGGTTCACATACACATTAATAACAATTAGAGTATCATTGGTGAAGTTACATTTATATAAATTTACCCGACAAGCCAGCACCCAGTTGCAGCTGTTTTTTATTAGCCTGGCATCTTTGGCACATTTTGTGGAGATTAACGTTAGCAGACCCCCAGATAGACAACCAGCTCCAATTTTACGTGCGTCATTGCCAAATTGCATATACCCATTTAAGTTCAGATTTTCACCAGCTAACCATTTCTCCTGGAATCAAATAATTTTGTTTTTGTTCCACACCTTAATGGGATCTAGTATCTTTTCTAGCTATTTTACATCATGTACGTTCAAGGAGAAGACACCTAGATTACCTGATGATCCGGATACCTAGTCCATACAAGCCAGCCAAGAGAGATCATCTTCTTGGAAGGAGCTTAGACCTGTGTAACAGTTTTTAAGAGGCTGAGTCTACTCTTGTTTGTCCGTTATTTTACTGGGTATGGTTATTTCTAATCTTCCTCATTTATACCCCACAGACCACTTTTGAAGTAGTCCTACCTCAACTCTCAATGTTGAGCTTATTATTTGCTTGCTCAAGCCGGCATGATCATTTAGAAAGGTTTCTACCATCAGGTCCTCATCCTTCTCCTCTAGGAGAAGCCTTAAGCCCATGCTATTAAGCTCTAACTCAACATTGAGAATAAAGTTTACTACCAAATGGGAATGGAGCCAAACTTTATTTCGCTACCACTTTTACTTTTCTGGAAGGCCACTTGTTCAATCTCCCTTGACGAGATAGCCTGGGGAGGGGCAATTCTGAAAAGCCTTCAACAGGTTTTACCTATTCAGGGGGATTTCATTTATTTGATTTTTTTTCCCTTCTCTTCTGACTTCTAATTAAACACAGATGTATTTCTGTTATAAACTCCGTGGTTTGTGCGTCCCACTAGGGGGCACTTTGGGAAATCTTCTATTGACGGAGTTGCTCCTGGGAGCTAATTTCCGGCTCCTCGCTGCCTTAGGAGCCCCTGCTCCAAACTTAGAGCCCTGGACTGCATCACTGCTATCTATCCACTCTTTTTTTGCTTTCATTTTGTGATGTTTTCTCTTCTTACACTCCAAGCCCTTCACAACTGATACCCCTTCCTCAACTGATGATTGTGTCTTTTTATTACCTCCACTCAACAGTTTGATTTTACTATCTGCATGATTAATTCAACTTGTTCTCACCATGTTAGCGGTTTTCTGCTCAGGGACTTTCACACTCTTCCCCCTTTTCACTCGCTTCCCCTGCCTACAGTGAAACAGGTGCCATTTACGAGCATATGAGTTATACCTTCTTTTTACCAACATTGGTCACCAGAAGCATATACCAATGCACACTCCACTCCCTCCCTCTTTTTAACATTTTCCTCCTTGCCAATCCATCTCCAAGTCCAAGTTTGATATCTGTCTGACTAATGCAGGTATACAAGAGTAAATCGATTTCAGTTCCTGGGTAACTCTTTTAGCACGCCAGTCTGTTTTTTTATATTGTCATTTGTTAATATTGTTGCTTCAAGAATGCCATACAAAGTTTTTTACATTAAAAGGAGGACATCCAGCATTAGAGTGGGACCAGTAGCTGAAGACTCCAAGTTAGTAGACATAAGAATACCCTCTTGTTGTATGGGTTTTGAAGCTTTCACCTAATTTGGTACATCTCCTCTTCCCAACAGCTTACAGCTGTAACCAGTTAATTTAAGGAGGGAATCACTACAATGAGCTGCACAACCCTTGTCCCCAACGGTGTAAGCTCTTTCACTCTCCTGATTGGCTAAGCTTCTGTGGAGAATCTGGGAAAAACACGGCGAGGATGATAAGCAAGGCTCTGCAAAGAAATCATAATCTGAAAATTCTAACCCATCCTGTTCCTGTCTCAAATACCCTAACAAAGAAGATGTTCACTGTGGTGATGAGATCACATCCACATCCACTGTCTGCAACATGGAAGACGTGAGCGGGAGCTTTGCCTTGTTGAGCATTCATGCCTCTACAGGATCTAAGCATACTCTGCAAACTCTTATCTCTTAGGGGCTCTTGGAATTGACCTACTGCCGCATTTGAATTAGCTCCCAATCTTCATTTTCTCTGTGTCCCTTATGACTTTCCATGTCTTTTTGTTTTTAGCTGGTACCTCTTATTCGAGCTTTCTCTTCCAGCAGAAAACTGAGTCAATATTTTGGCAATCGTCACCAAGAGGTAAGACATGCACATTATAGTTTATTAAGGCTCTACTTCCTCCTGGGCCACTGTTGCTACCACCGCCTCCACTCTCAATTGCCAAATCCAATTCTGCAGCAGTAAAAAAATAGCTCTTTCCAGTATTCACAAAAGATCCAACAAAAAGGCTGTTTCCAGCACTCCTATTGTCTTCGATTTTCAGAAAACTGCCTGGGTGCCAGGTACCAGAGGATGTAGCTCTCCCACACCCTGCTTCACACCTGAACCCTGGCTCCACGAGGTGCCGGCACTGTGGTGAACGGGCCTCTTGGCCCAGTGTGGTTTATAGACAGGAAACTGTTGAGGGTTACACAATTTCAATGCACCCTATGCAGACACACTTAAAATGAAGCTTCTCCAGCTGCATGCTACCTCGCCCTAGCAGCTTGACTTTCTGCTGACAATTAGTTTAACAAAACTCAGAGCTGTTGAGCAGGAGCAAGCCTCAACCAGGACAAACAGCAATGCAGAGTGAAGGTCGATAATGGATGGGCGTTATTGGCGTCCAGCATTCAACGTTCGGTGGTGAGTGGAGGCCAGTGTGCTGGCTTTTGCACAGAGCGTTACAGCGTCATCAGCATCACAGGAGGAGCCTGGTGTTTATTCTGGTTTGAGGAAAACATATTGGGTAATTTTCTGGATTTGTGGACTTTAAAGATGGCCGATTTTTCCAGTAGACATAGTTTCTTCACCATCCAAATATGTCTTGTTTTAAGGCAGTTGTCCTAGCAGCAATTTTTGGTAAACAGGAAGAACCAAAAGAGGTATATTGATTGGTGTAAAAACACTACACTGATTATCGTTTCAAAGATTTGGGTATTAAAAGGACAGATATATTTGTGGCTGAACTGGCACAAAATCATTTTAGTAATTATGAACCAGATGTACTAAACAATTTCATGATCACAAACCCTGCGATTTGCAAAAACATAAGGTTTGTGACCGCAAAGAAAGTATTTCCAATGTTTGTAAGAAAGTGAATTGTTTATTGAGGTTGATGGCAATCCACCACAATTAATAAAGTCACTAATCTGTTAGGTCCAGGCACAGGTTTTAATAATTTAAACCTGAACTCAACATCTGGTAGCTAGGGCACAGAACAGATACGCTAAAGGTTCTTACAAGAACAGCGGCCATCTTGGGTGTGGCTGCCTATATAAGACACACCCGTCCAGTGACTCATGCATATTATTTACTTAACTGATTCCTGCAAGGAGCATCCCGTCAGTTCTGGTTTTCACACTGGCAATTTTCTCAATCCACAAGCTATTACCTTCTTTTGCACGATGCCAGGGGTTCCACACAGCAACCTTCGACTTCTCACCTGTAAAGAGAACTAAAGAGGAAACAACACACTAAAAGAGGCCTGCACTGGAATAGACGGTAACGCGAGCATGCACTGCGCAGTAAGCAGGGCTTCAAACTTACCGACCTGGCATCCTGTCTACAATTTCGCTACATTCACAAGTCAGAGACTCCTTACAGAAAAGATAAGAGATAAGTTACCAAATGAAACTTAGTTTGTAATAGACTTTTAAAACCTTAGAGGAAAGCAAGTAAACATTGTTCGGCAAAAGCTTTCACAGAAACCAAGTAACAGTTGTGTGAATCCTTTATTTGGGAGACATTGTGAGAACTAGAGTTCTAAGGAATGAAGATAATTCCTGAAAGTGGATTTTTATAAAGTCTTGTTGGTTGAGAACCCAAGTACGTTTAGGGTAAACGTCACAGAGGAGCTAGGATACAAGTTAGTTAAGGTTCGCAAAAGTTAATAACATTTGTTTGCCTTTTCAGAAATTCCTTAACTGCAGAGAAAACCGGAAACCCTGAGTAGAGATAAATAATTTCTAACGTGCGAAAGAGGGAAGAATAAGGTAAGGCTGGAATAACACTTAGAGAAGGGGAGAAACTCTTGGAAAAGTACAGTAGAATTTCCTTGCACCAACTAATATGTCTTTTATCTTGCATTAGGGATAACATGAATTCTATGTCAGGACCGGAGGCTCCGATTATGCTTCTCATTTCTTTACTAGAAATCTCAGCAGCCAATAAAACACAGTAAACAAAATCACATGACCAACCATAGAGTCCCATGGTATATAAGGTCCCAGCACCACCAAAGTGTCCTCTTTCTTTGCTGCTCCGCAGCCAGTTAAGTGCTTTAACCTTTATCTGATTTTGATTGCTTAAGGCTATATAATAATTGGGATTTTCCAGCATTTTTGCCACGTATTTCATTGCTTAATTGTAATTACTGGTGTGGAATTGTGTGAATCTAGGGATTCGACTTACTCGTAGAGGCTGTGTTGCGAGATTCGCACTATCGGCTCCTTGCCGCTTCGGCCTTGAAGTTACGGGCGCCTTCAGCGCTCATTCCCCGTTCCGCTTTGTAGTGCAGCGCGACTTGGATTAATTCGAGCGTGCTCATTACGTAGCTTTGTGGCCTTCGGGCGGCGCCCTTCACCCTTCCGACGGGTTCCTGTGGAGCGGGAGGCACCGGGGAGCTGGGACGCGCGTCTCGTTGACGCGCTGTCCCATTTTTGTTTCTATTACGAGCAAGCGGCCGCGCATGCGCGGCGGCCATCTTTGCCTCTGAGTTTTATCTCGGGAGGCTTTAGTGAACGCCGGAGCTGCCTGTTGAGCTCCTGACCCCGTTTTTGCACTACAATAGTGTTAATCACGCTCGTTTTGCTCCCCTTACGCCCTGCACCTTGAGACTGGGTGGGGCTGTAGAATTAAGCATAGGCTCTGCCTAGAGTGGTTCTTGGCAAGCTTCCTCCCTCCACATCTTAAAACTGGTTTATAAGATCCTTCATTAGGATTGCCTAAGCTTGCCTGGGGTTGCCACTCCCCCTGACCTCCTGCAACATACAGAGTTGATATAGTTGTATTTTCAGTTCTCCGGGGTCGTGAATCCACACACTGTGTGCACTATGGCTGAGTATTATGAGGAGGACTATTATTACTATGAGGAGGAACCCTCTGGGTCAATGGAACAGGACCTCGTTGAGGCATTGGATGTAGGAGTGCAACACTCCGTAAACAGAGCGCTAGTGAGGGCTATTGAACCCCTAAAACGTCACCTCTGCACGTATGCCAAGCAACAAGGCTGGCTTCCTTCTGCAGACTCCCGTCCCAGGTCTAGAGGCAAAGGAGCAACCAATCCCCACGCGGCGGATTTTGCTAAATTGGCTAAATCCATGGCGGATCAGGACCGCCACACCCCTACCAGGGAAGCTACCATCACTGAGATCCCTCAGGACACCGATCAGGATTCCTCCTCTGACCCCTCTACAGATCAGGAGGAGGCCCCTCGCTCCGCTAAAAAGGCGAGAAAGGAGAGGCACGCCGAAACTCTCTCGGCGCCTAAGGTCCTCAGTTTTGAGCCCTCGGAGATCATACACCCGAATTCCTCTGCTTGGCTCCCATCACAAGAGGTGGCAGATTATGTACATTCTCATATTCGGCAGGCGTTCGATAAGGACGTACGGGCAAGGCTTCGGTCAGAATGTCCCAGACCAGACCTGCCCGGAAAGGTAACGGAAACTCCCGACGTGGACCCATCCATGCTCACCTACCTAAAGAAATATACGAAGGATCCCAAAAAGGGCCTGGACAGGTCTTGGAGGTCCTGTCAGGACAAATTATTGGATATGACCGGTCCCCTGACCAAGATCCTTGAATTAGGATTTCGTGCCAAGGCGTCTAACCTAGCGATCGACCCAGACGATTTGATTGGCTGGGCCCAGAGGGCAGTTTGCCAACTTGGCAATGCCAACTGCGCAATCTCGACAGAACGCCGACGTTCTATTCTTTTGAAATTAGATCCCAAGCTCGCTGAATTGTCTTCCTCTGAATCGGGTTCCATGGCCCAAGGTATGCTTTTTGGACAACCCTTCCTAAAAGAACTCACTAAGTTCGTGGCCACCTTCAGTGGCTTGGACAAGGCCCAGGGTTCTCTCAAACGGGCGTTCCGCCCGGTTTTCGGCCGCTTCGGGGGCGCTCGTTCGGCCGTGGGTACAGTCAAGGCACCCCCCGTGGTCAACAAAGGGGAGGTTATCAGGAGTCGGGCTCCAATTCGTCCTCCTTCTACCCCACTAGACGAGCCAGGAACAGATTCCGCAAAGGCAGGTTCGGCGGAAACTCCAGTGGTCAACAGGACTCCGGAAACTCAGGTGAGCCTGATTCCCTGTTCCGAGGTGATATGGGGGGGTCGAGTAATGTACTTTCTCAACAATTGGCGCGAGATCTCTCAAGATGCATGGGTGTTGGAAACAGTGCAAGGGTACAAGCTGGAATTGTACGATTCCCCTTTCCAAGGCATGCGCCCACTTCAAATGTCTTTTTCCCAACGAGATCAGCACTTTATCTCGACAGAAATCGAGTCCTTACTGCAGAAAGGTGCGATAGTCGTCACCTCTCTCCACCCTCAGGGTTTCCTCAGCAATGTCTTCCAGGTAGAGAAAAAAGGGGGTGGGTCCAGGTTAGTTCTAAACTTAAGAGATTTCAACTCCTGGATTGTTTACAGACATTTCAAGATGGAGGGCATCCATCTCCTGCGTGATCTCCTTCAAGAAGGAGACTGGATGGTCCGTCTGGACCTGAAGGATGCGTATTTGTCCATTCCCATTTTCCCTCCTCATCGCCGGTTTCTACAGTTTCTTTGGAAAGGGACTTGTTACGAGTACAATGTTCTCCCATTCGGACTGTCGTCAGCACCATGGTGCTTCACGAAGCTCCTGCGGCCGGTAATAGAATCTCTCAGAGCCCGAGGGGTTCGTCTCATAGTCTATCTGGACGACATCATCATCATGGCGACCTCCCCCCAGCTAGTACAAGTACATCTCAATTGGGCTATCAGTCTGTTGCAGAACTTGGGGTTCATTGTGAATCCACTAAAGTCAGTCCTATCTCCGACTCAGTCAATCGAGTTCCTAGGTTTTTCGGTCAACTCATTGACTTGCCAACTCTTACTACCGATGCAAAAGATCAGGGCGATCAAACGGGAACTGAGGTCCACTCTTCACAGGCAGACAATATCTCTGAGATCATTAGCCCGAATAGTGGGTTTGTTGGCCTCTTCAATTCAGGCGATCTTCCCGGGTCCCCTTCACTACCGCGCCCTTCAACGGCTCAAGATCCGCCATCTCCAAAAAGGCCTCAGTTACTCAGAACAGATTCCCCTCTCGGAGGAGGCGAGGCTGGAGATGCTATGGTGGTTAAACCACATGGAGGCCTGGAATGGCCGAGCGCTCTTCGGATCAGCCCCGGATGTGGTGATCGAATCAGATGCCAGCCGTTGGGGGTGGGGAGTCCGATGCGGCCAGTTATCCACGGGTGGTCGTTGGTCGCCGGAAGAGCTGCATTTGCACATCAACTGCCTGGAACTATTAGCTGGTTTCTTTGCGATCCGGTGCTTGTCTCCACAGAAGACAGATTGTTGTATCCTTCTTCGGATGGACAACATTTCAGCGGTTCGTTATGTCAACAAACTGGGCGGTACGAGGTCCCGAATGTTAGCAGAGATTGCCAAGGACTTTTGGCACTTCTGTCTTCAGAACCGAATCTCGGTAGTGGCGGAATATCTTCCTGGCTACAACAACCAGATAGCGGACTGGCATTCCCGCCATCTACAGGATTTCATCGATTGGATGCTGTTGCCCCTAATATTTCAAAACTTGACTCATCTTTGGGGCCCCTGTCAGATCGACTTGTTTGCGTCCCGCCTCAACAGACAAGTTCCCCAATTCTTCAGTTGGAGGCCGGATCCGGAGGCTCTCGACACGGATGCATTCCTACAGGAGTGGCCGAAAACCTTATGTTATGCGTTTCCCCCGTTTATGATGATTCCCAGGGTTCTAGCACAAACCAGAGCTTATCGGGCCGAACTCATTCTGATCACTCCGTTATGGAGAGCGCAGGCATGGTTCCCGGTCCTTCTGGGAATGTGTTGTGCGATTCCCATTCTTCTTCCTCGGATAGAGAACCTGCTGCTGGACCCTCTAATGAATCCTCATCCATTAGTGCAAGCGGGCCAACTTCCCATGGTGGCCTGGCGGGTTTCAGGGACAGATGGAAAGTCCCAGGCCTTTCGCGAGAGGCGGACAGATTCATCAATGAAGCCTGGTCAGCCAACACTCATAAAAGATATGCTTCCTCTTGGAAACGTTGGAGTGATTGGTGCTCTCAACGGGAGGTGGATCCCTCTACAGCACATGTCTCTCTAGTTGTCAATTTTTTGGCCTCTATTGCATCTTCAGGTTTAGCATACAGAACGGTCAACAACTTTCGGTCCGCCATCTCGGCAGGTCATATACCTTTGGATGGCAAGCCCATTGGGGAGCATCCGTTGGTGTGTAAGCTGCTTAGGGGCGTACGGATGGTCAAACCCCCGTGTCCCAAGTATTCACAGTTATGGGATGTTTCAATTGTCCTTAGGTTTTTGGAAGCATGGCCTTCTAATAAGTATTTGTCCCGAAAGCAGCTTTCGGCTAAATTAACTATGCTGCTATGTCTAGTTTCGTGTAAGATGGTCTCTGACGTGCGAGCATTGGATCTAGCGGGGCGCAAGTTTTCCCAGGAGGGTGTTACATTCACCTTATCCAGGAGAACTAAGTGTAACACTGCTTCAGTCTCCTACCCAGCTTTTCCCAATAATCCCAAGCTGTGTGTAGTGCAATGCGTTAAAGATTACGAGGTAAGTACGGCAGAATTTCGTACTAATATGCAGGGTCAATTATTAATTGCTCTGCAGAAACCTTTTCGCCCAGTATCTCCAGCTACTTTATCACGATGGTTGCGATGGCTCATGGGCGAGGCAGGTATTGATATTTCCAAGCTTGGAGCACATTCAGCCCGTGGTGCTATGGCCTCGAAAGCCTATTCTGCAGGTGTCAGTTTGTCAGATATTATGAATGCAGCTGACTGGTCTACCGAAAGTACATTTAAGACATATTATTACAAGCCTATTGTAGATGTTGCTTCTGTAGTGGTGGTGAAGCTTTGAACAAGCATAATCGGAGCCTCCGGTCCTGACATAGAATTAAAAATTTGCGAACATTCGTGACAAGAATTTTCAATTCTATTAAGGACACGGAGGCGAAGATTATCCCACCCAAACAATATGATGCATTATATGACACAGTGTCTGTTTAATCATGCTACTGTATATTGCACATGTCTGATTTTTCTCCCACCCTTTCTTCGGCATAATTATTGTTTCGCCTATTGGTGAAGGATTGCTATTACGGGATATTTTCTCTTATTATTGCAGGTGCTGATACTAAGTAACGCCTGAATATTCGTACATCTTCCCGTGGGTATTCTGCAGTTCTTCGTGTCTACGCGAGTTTGGGTTCTTGGGCCGTGTCCCAGTCGGAAATGCAGCCCCGTTGGGCCTTCAAGTTACTAGTTGAAGAAGTTCTCGCCTGAGGTTGTTCTTCAGAGCAGGTCGTGCTTGGACTTAACTGTTATGATTTACAAAGAAAGAGGACACTTTGGTGGTGCTGGGACCTTATATACCATGGGACTCTATGGTTGGTCATCTGATTTTGTTTACTGTGTTTTATTGGCTGCTGAGATTTCTAGTAAAGAAATGAGAAGCATAATCCTCGCCTCCGTGTCCTTAATAGAATTGAAAATTCTTGTCACGAATGTTCGCAAATTTTTAATTCCATCTCATTTAACCAGCACAGCACAGAGGGTGGATGGAATGCCATAGGAGGTACACCTTTCTCAGGAAGTGACCAGTTGTTGTTGAAGACATTTCTCTCTCTCTCTCTTTCTCTCTCTCTTACACACTCTCTCTCTCTCTCCCTCTTTCTGTCTACTCTCTCTCTCTCTACTTCCATTCACCTATCCCTTAGGGTAGCTGACTGGAGTCTCAAGTGCTAATTAGGTGTTGGGACTGTGGCAGTTTCACAGAAATGTTGAGAGCCAGCTTTGTTGAGTCTACATCATTCCACAGGATCACACGTCCTAACAGGTTAGTGCCTAGACTGAACACTTAGTGAAAATGTGTAAAGCATTTAGAAATACCACAACCGTTAAAAAGTCAAAGATATAACACAGTAAAAATCCTACAACTTATTAAAATAGATTAAAATCGAATAAACAAAGACGCAAAAACATCAAAAATCCAAAAAAAGAAACCAGATACATGATTTTTTAAAGATTTCATAAAAAAAGTCCCAAGAAAAAAGAAAAGCACCAAACCTGTGACCAGGACCTAGGTGCAGTATCACGCCGACTGCGATGGAGTGCATGTCGGATTCACCATGCAGGTTCATCCTGGTCAGAGATTTCACCTTCTGACTCAGTCATTGAAAATGGAAAACAAAATTCTCCAGTAAGTCCGGGCGGTGAACTCCACTCCGCTCGCGGAGTTTGCAGAGATTTCCACACTCCGCGTTACGCGGAGCTCGCGGAGTTCCCAAAAACGCGGAGCTGAGCTTTTTTCCTTGCTTGCGTTCATCAATGTCAAGTTGGCGAGCGCGAGCGAGGAAAATCCACCTTCCGGCTAGATTTTTCCTCGTTTGCGATCGTCAACATCAAGTTGGCGAGCGCGAGCGTGGAAATTCAACTTCCCGGCGAGATTTCTCAACGCAGGCGGTCAGATTTCCCATTGCGAGTGGTCGTGTATGCTCGCGACCGCTCGCGTTGAGAAACTGTCCACTCGCGTTGAGAAAGCTGCCGCAGAAAGGAAGCAGCGCCCGCTTGCGCTGTGCATGGTGCCGTTAGCTATGATTGCACAGTGCAGACAAGCACCTGGCACTGAAAATCACTGCGAACAGCATTTATCCAATACACTCAGCCGCTTGCGGAGCTCCGCGTAGCGTGGCGGAGTTTTTTTTGCTCTTCGCGGAGATCCGCGTAGCAGAACTCCGCAAACTCCGCCCAGGCTTATTGTCCAGCAGGGCAAGGCAACAGGCTGTATCAGGCAAAGTCCCTTCAAAGTCGGATAGGCATTAAATGAGGTCCAGCTGAAGCCGCTGGTATTGGCAGGAAAAGCCCTGAGTGGGAAAAGTCGAATTTCATGCCCAGGGAAGACCTTCTCCTGGTCAAGATTTATACCTCCAGACTTAGACTCATTTTTAGAGCTAGGATTTCTCCAGTGGAGCAAGGCACCAGGCGGCATTTGGGAAGGTCACACCGAAGTGGAAAGGCTTTCCATGTGGGTCTGCTGAACTAGATTTTCAGGTGGCAAAAAGCTCTGAGGAGACCAACCTGATTTTCTTACCCAGTGAGGTCACGCCTTAGGTGGTTTGACTTTGGTGGCTAGTCCCAGTCCTCCAGAGGTCTGGAAGTCCAAAAAATGTCCAAGTCAACAATTTTGAGGAATTCCTGAATAAGTTGTTCTGGACAACACTAAGGCTCCTAAGACTTGATGGACTTCACTTGGGGGTCAGGACTCACTCCTGCAAAGGCCACCAGAAGGGTCCAGTCCTAATCCAGATGGTACTGGTCACTGGTCATTCCAGGAAAAAAGCCTCTGATCACTCCAGTAAAATGGCCTCCTGCAGCTTGTATCCAAATAGATACACGGGAGGTCAGTCAAATGTCCACTTCTTTGTCCATGGCGCAAGGAGGAGCAGGCCCAGCCCTTCAGGTCTACCCAAAGGTCTCAAACAGGAAGTGCAGTCTTTCTTCTATTCTATTGCAGGTCCAGAAAGTGTTCTGAAGGAGAGTGTCTTGGAGTGTCACATTTATGGTTGGTGCTAACTAGTGAGTGGGGGTGACTCCTGACTCCTACCTAACCAATGGAGTAAACGTTTCCAGGGGCAAACGTACTCACTTTTTCAGCAGTTCCTGTTTGCCATACTGCCAGCAATCTGTCAGTGCACCTTACTCCTAGAATCCAAGATGGAGAAACCCTTTATCCCTTGTACAGAGCCTGTGTGCCTGCCCAGAGATGTGCCCAGGAAAATGAGTAGCCCCCTCCTTTGTGGTCACTCTGAACTGGTTACGGAGGTTAATTCAAGATAAACTCCAAGCACTCAAAGATCAAATCACGAGTTTGTATTTATATGTAGATATCCAGTGTCTTTTATTCAGACATTCGGCTTCTTATTCACTGTGACAATTCTTCTGTACACATTCCTGGGCAACATAACAGCTTCATGCCAACACATGTTTCGTCCGTTCAATAGAACAGGACTTCGTCAGGGCTGAAACAAACGAAATGGTAACATAAGGAATGAAAGGAGTCATGGGATCAGATTAGACCCATCTCCATAACATAACACCCTCCATGTGCCATGTATATTAAGATGTAAAAGATATAGTTGTGATATGTTAGTCACCTCTAGAAGCAAGTAAGAAAGACCATATATGAAAAGCCAAGATCAAAATAGATACAATTTGGAAAAAGAAGAAAAAGGTGGAAAAAAGTAAAGAAAAGGAGAAACAAAATTCAAGTCACCTCAAGCGTGTTGAGTCAAAACATGCTAAATTTGTGCTCAAAATGTCCCTGTTCCAAGTCAACAGGCCACAGCCTAAAAAGAGGCTCATCTCAGTTACTCTTATTATTGTCCTAATCTATCTGAAAATAGTATTCCATTTGGAACTTCTAGATATCTGAAAAAGACCAATGTACATAGTATTTTCTAATATTTTTCATGTCACAGGTTACGGAGGTTAGCTCACCTCGAATAGAGTTTAGGGCCAGCCTGGGTGGGGAACAAAGGTTTGTCTTCTCCAAATCTCATCTTATATTTACTTGTGAAAGGGCAAGCCCCTTACCAGTTAATGAAGTTTCTGGGTCCACCCTAACTGGTCTTCCTGCAAGGGGAAGAAAAACAGCCCCCCACATCCAAGTCATTTTTCTGCTCTGGGAGCAGTTTTCACATACATTAAGGTCAAGCACTGGCTAGGCAGCTGCTGTCATGTTAATGCAAGGTAGCCTCTAGGAGTTACAGGAAGGAAAAAAGTAACATTCTAAAAGTTACTTTTCCTAAATATTTTTAAAAAATCTGACTTTACCATTAGATTGGATTTTTAAGAAATATTAAAAATAGTGGTTGAATCATTTTTCAAGCTGGTTCCAAATCTGAGTTAGCAGAATTAGTACTATAATCTGTACTCTAGTTTTCTCATAGAACAACCAGACTATTCCATGGTGAGAATAGCTTTTTGGGCTTGCCACTGCAGGGACTTGGCAACATTACATTTCTACATGTCCCACTTTGGAATACAATGTGCCATCCCTTGTGAGCTACAAGGCCCACATATGAGGACTTATTAGTATTTAAAAGAAAGGTTTTTACTCTGTCAAAATGGTTATTTTGACAGGTCGGGCTGCAGGTTTAAACTGCAGCAGCCAGACTCCAATGGTAAGCCTTAAGCCATATTTTCCTGTGTCATGGTAGATGCCACACAAGTGTGTAGTTTCTATACCATATACTATGCCCTTACAGGAGAGTCAAATATGCCAAACAGGGATCAGCCCCAGTGTGTGCACAGTCTAAAACCCAGCAACAAAATTCAGCAAAAAATGGAATTGACCATGCAAAAGGGAATTTTTTTCACAATGTACAAAACTCGTTTTACAAGTCAGAAAATTTGGAAGGGGAATGAAAAGGGAATTCTTTCTAAAGTGGAAATCGGTATAGTTTGTGTCAGTGGTTGGCAACTACAATTCCGATTGCAAACCATTGACCTTGTTACAAACTCCTCATAGGTACTTAAGGTCCCACATCCGTTTTATCTCTGTAATGTGAAATGAAGACCAAAGTTACCTGGTTTGGATAACATTATGATTGCATTGGAAATTAATAGCTGGCAATATGGATGCATGTCTATCACTCATACAAGAGCATGGTATAGACCTAATGGATCAGGACAAACTATGGCACGCTCCAGACCTTATGTATCCACACAAGGCAAACGATAAGCATGGAAGCTCATTCATCACTCTTTTTATTTTTTGCTTGTTTATAAATAGTTTATTTATTGTTTCAAATAATCTATAAACAGTAACTAAATTGCAGAATCCATAGACCAACAGTTAAATTGATAAAATTCATGCAATGTCCAATAGTACATTCCACTGACAATTTATCATCACAATTTGAGATGTTACATATTTTTTGCAATTACGGCTGACCCATTCAGATATCAGGGACTCAATCTGATTAATCATGTTCAGTCATCACCTTACATACAAACTATGGGCCTGATTCACAAATGTAAACTTACACTTTTGTGTAAGTTTATGTTTGTTTTGGCATTCAGAAACTCTGATTTAATAGTAAGCTTATGACTGTTCAGACTCCACAGTCAGGGCGGAGAACTCCGCACATAAAAATATAAAACATGCATATCTTTTTATGTGCGGAGTTCTCCGCAAGACTGCAGAGTCTCTGCAGTTGTAAACTTACTATTAAATCGAAGTTTGTGAATTCCAAAACAAACGTAAACTTACACAAAAGTGTAAGTTTACCTTTGTCAATCAGGCCCTATGTGTCCCAAGGTCTTCACAGATTCTTCGTGCAGTCTGCATAACTGACCTTCGTAAGGTAATCCATAGCAATGTCCTAGGACATCAGCAAGTAGTATCTGGCCCATTCCAATTCTGGCTTGGTCTAATCTGAGGTGCCATGGTGGGCAAAAGAACAAAAGATTGGAATGGTACCCTGAGCAATCGCCAGGGGTTAGACAAATTGCAAGAATTCCTCCCACCACTTTTTGTAACTTTGATGTAGCTTTGATCACATGAGAGCGCCTTGAAATACTTCAGGTCAAGATGAGCACCGCACAAAAGTCTGTAATGCTACTCCATCTATAGTAGCATCCTGGTTCATGTATAGAGGGCAAAAGACAGATGACTTTCCTCTTGGTTCACTAATAGCAAAGTCATCAAGTCAGTGGTAGTGGGGGCATGCATTTTTCTGAGTTCATGAGTATAATCACTTCTAATCATTGCAGTTCAAAGCAATGATATAATTTAATATACTTAACTGAAATATGTTGCAATGGTCACATTATAAAGAATAATACCCTTTTGGGGAGTCTTTATCATATATGTAATGATCTCTCTGAGCCAAGCAGCAGAAGACCCTTCACTCCGTCTCCCACTAAAGTCTTCAAGGTCAACCCTGCAGGAGACGGGAACCACTCAAATAAAAAAAAAAACAGTTTTAAAGTGAGTGTGGCCTGACCAGGCATGCTTTAGGACCATTTGTTTTTCATTGATTAATTTGTTAAATGCCGAAGCACCACAGGCAAGAAATGTGGCTTGCCGAGGCCAGAGCAACAAAACCAGCCCCCATCAGCAGTGAAACCAGTGCCACCCTGTCAGCCCACCAGGAAAACGCCCAATGCCCAGTCGCGCCAGATAGAGCCTTCTTGCACAGCACTTATGAAGTTCAAAGGACCCAGTTTCCACAAGTGCCTTAACTTGGTGCACAGTTTCTCTGGGAACCTAATAGAAGGTACTCTGCATTACTGAGGGACCCTGTATTACTATCTATCAGTGGACTGTGGCTGACACTTCCTGCGTAAAAACATGCCTAGACATCAATTGGCTAACGGCACCATCTACCAATTAGCTCTCAGCTGGGAAACAGCTGTCTCATTTCACTACACAGCCATTGCACACACCTACTGTTTGATTGCTAATTCCCTCATCCCCTGGTTTATTTAAGTGGGGTTGGTGGTATCCTATAAGAAAAAACACAGAATTGAAATTTGTTGGTGCAGTATAGTGTTTCTGCTTTTAAAACCTAATTGATTTTCTCAAGGTTCTACGCAATAAAAACGATGCCTTAACAACCTCATAATATCTAGTGGTGCTCCGGTTTGAAATGCACTGATGCTCAGTAACCACTTTCAGAGACTGACGAGAGGCAAGACAAACAGCACAGTGAAAAAAGGTAAAATAAGTGCTTATTGTGTATAAATAAATAAATAACTAAATGCCTAAATAAATAATATGAATAAGTGCAGTTGCCCTAAGGTCTTCATAGGAGCCTACTGCCTGCGCTTCCAAATGCCGGGGTTGCTGAATATGAAAGCTGCCTGGTCTTGATTCCACCTCATCCCTCTTTATTTCGCCCCCTACACTTCCTGTCTTCTTATCTCAGTCTTGCAGGTCATTTTTCATCCCTGATTTTTCCATTTGTCACTGTTTTGTATCTTTTACTTCCTGCGCTTCATTCTCTCTTCTGAAGGAAGTGGCCCTTAGGGGCCACCCGGGTTACTTACAACCACCTGGTATGCCTTCCCAAGTAATGAAGAGTCGGTCAGACATTAGAGAATACAAACATATCTTTATTAGCAATACTCTGCAGAGGAGTCCAATCTGACCTGCACCCTAAGATGTCTGCCAAGGGACTGGCCCCCCAGCAGCCCACAACACATAATCATTCCTCCCAGAACCTCCAACCACGCCCACAGTGGAAAGTTACCACCTCAGGCCGAACGTGAATAAAGGGGCCCAGAAGGATGGGCTACCACCTGCCAGATGGGTGCATGCTATCTGCAGCCCAAGGTTACCGCGCTGAGTCTCAGCGTCTCCTAACGTGGGAGCAGAACTACACACTTGGATAGGTATGCGAGGGCAGAATGGCCTATTCATTAGCAAGTCGGGAAGCAGCCTTGAACAGAAAAGAAAATAATAGCTAAATACAGTGTTCTTGCTGAGGCAAGCAATACGAATAATGAGGCCTAGTTCAGACACAGCCTAAGCAGCCTAATAGGGATTACGAAATACAAAATGGAGTCACACTTGCTAACTAAAGCTTGCACGTTACAGGGATAACTCAGTGGGTTGCATAACGTGAATACAAATGGTGTCTATTTAGCCACACACTGCTAACCTAATATAACATGAAACGAGTGTATAGCAAGAATGGGGTTTTAAAACCTAACACTTCTCTGCATTTCTCACTTGCCCTGTGTTAAAGTCTGAGGATGGAAAAAAAAAAGTCCTGACCCTCAAAAGGGAACAAAACTATGTGATATTTATTCTGGGGAAGGCAGGGGCATACTCATCAAATGCAACATCCCCTGTGTTACCTGGAGATAAAATTATTTCTGTATTTTTACGCTAGACGTCAGATGTATGAAGAACATTGGTAGCAAAGAACACAGTGAAGGGCAAATGGGCTGCTCCTGCATGTTCCAAAATCATATGTTAATTCCCTAGTGTTTTATGAAAGCAGCCATCTCTGTGCAAAGGAAGCATTGACAGAGTCATCGCGTACTACAATCAAAGTCCATATCCAGGAACAGCAGTGGGTAGATCATTTTCCCAGTATATATTCCACCCAGAACACGCTTGTGGCCCAAGATGAGGAAGGGCACAGGGAGCCCTCAGAGACCACCATTACACCCTTGGTTTTTAACTACGTAGATTTACTGACAATCACGATCTGTGGGCTCCTTTGCTCCCAAGTGTGTTCAATGCTGTTGCAATGGGAGGCCCACTGGAATTGTTTAATAATTATATCTATTTTCAAAGAAGGGGACAATTCTAGGCCTAAGAATTATAGGCCTATATCACTTTTAGATTCCACTGTCAAAATCATGGGGTGAATTTTATTGTATAGGTTGGAGGACTGGGCTGTGGTAAATGCTATCTTAGCTGACACACAATATGGTTTTAAGAAAGGCTTGGGAACTGTAGATCAATGTCTTAATTTGAGCTAAACTGGGATGCCCCGAAATCAGTCCCGGGATGCTTGTTTCCGGTCCAGGGAGGACCTGGCTTGGCAGTTCGGGCTGGACTGTTCCCATGAGGCCCAGGGTCAAGACTGATTTGCATATGGCTGGGTCTAAACTGGGGTGGCATGGTGTGCAAAAGAATGATGGTTTTAACCCAGATCTCTTGACTGGGGGTGAATGTTTGATTTGCTCTGCATTCCATCCATCATCTATGTGTCTTTTGCTTTCTCGGCCTAAGTGCGCCAGGTATGCCCAGACGTGGGTCCTGGGCTCACTGTGCCACTGGATTCAAGCTAGCCTGGCTGATGAGGAGTGATGCCCCGAAACCGGTCCCAGGATGCTTGTTTCTGGTCCAGGGAGGACCTGGCTTGGCAGTTCGGGCTGGACTGTTACCATGAGGCACAGGGTCAAGACTGATTTGCATATGGTTGGGTCCAAACTGGGGTGGCATGGTGAGCAAAAGAATGATGGATTTAACCCAGATCTCTTGACTGGGGGTGAATGTGTGATTTGCTCTGTATTCTGTCAATCATCTATCTGTCTTTTGCTTAATTTGAGCTTAGTCATTGGCAAATATACGGCTGCTTTAAAGCTATCTATCCGTCTTTTATGGACCTCACAGCAGCTTTTGACTGCGTGTCACACTCCAAACTAACCTGGCTTGGCAGTTCGGGCTGGACTGTTCCCATGAGGCACAGGGTCAAGACTGATTTGCATATAGCTGGGTCTGAACTGAGGTGGCGAAGTGAGCTAAAGAATGATGATGGATTCAACCCAGATCTGCGACTGGGGGTGAGTTTCTGAAAAGTTTTAGCGCTCCGTCCATCATCTCCTTGTGTTTGCTTTGTTCGCCCTAAGTTGGCAGGGTATGCCCAGACGTGGGTCCCTTGCTCACGTTGCCACTGGATTCAAGCTAGCCTGGCTGATGAAGGGTGTTACCCAGAAACCGGTTCCAGGATGCTTGTTTCCAGTTCAGGGAAGACCTGGCTTGGCAGTTTCAGCTGGACTGTTCCCATGAGGCACAGGGTCAAGACTGATTTGCATATAGCCGGGTCTGAACTGAGGTGGCGAAGTGAGCTAAAGAATGATGATGGATTCAACCCAGATCTGTGACGGGGGTGAGTGTCTGAAAAGTTTCAGCGCTCCGTCCATCATCTTCTTGTGTTTACACTCCAAACAAAGGTCTATTATGAAGGAGATGGGGGTGGAGCCGGGCATTATTTCTTCTATTCGCCATCTTTATAAGGATGCCACTGCTAGTGTCTGCTTTGGTAAGGACGGTGAATGTACTGCCATCTTAAGGATCAAAAGAGTCGTAAGACAAGAGTACGTCCTTGCCCCGTTTTTATTCTCTTTATATATTAACAGAGTTGACAAAATATTACAATTGAAAGCAAAGGATATACCTTACATCGGGACCCGCACTCTCCCCATTCTTTTATACGCTGATGGCCTCCTTGTGCCCTGAACAGGGAGAGGACTACAAAGTTTAATTGATGGTCCTTGTGGCCAAAACGGGACTGGACTACAAAGTTTAATTGATGATTTTATGGATTTTATGCACAATCTAGACTTAAGGGCCAATGAGAGTAAAATGTTCACAATGATCTGTGGGGCAAGCACGACCAAAAGCCCCGTCATTTTATTAACAACTTTATGGTTTCTGAGGTGGCCTTCTTCTCCTATTTAGGCATCCTTTTTGACAACTAATCAAATTGGAAACAGATGCTGTTAAATAGGATATCTCTTCTTGAAAAGTTGATTATTGGCTTGCATGGTTTTTGTAAAAAGTTGGGATTTAAACCAGTGAAGGAGTTGTTGGAGATTTACTTTAATAAAAGTGTTGCTATTGCTACGTACGGGCCAGGTATCTGAGGCATAATTATTGTACATAGATTGCTACACGTAGAAAATAACTTTTTGAAGAATATCTTGGAGGATAGTGTGCCAATACTATTTGCCATGCAGAATTGGGGAGCCCTTATACTGAGGACAGAATCAAATTATCTCCCTTGTTATTATGGCACTTTGTCTGGGCAAGGGAAGAGACCCTCCTTAACCAACTGACTGTAAAATATTGTCTACGACTAAATGCGGCCTTAAATATTCCTTGACTTGCTTACATAAAGGCGGCCTTAGAGCTGATAGGGCACTCAGGCCTATTTGATTTCCCAGAACACTGCCTGAAAGTTGAAAAGGGTCATATTAAACAACTATTTTATCAAAATGTCTCGTTGAAGAAAGCCTCTTTAGATAACCACAAACCAACGGTGTGAATATATAATCTGGTACACACTTACGAGAGTCTTCAACATTACATCTCTTTCATTCTCAACAGACAACACCGATTTGTGCTCACCAGATTTCGTTTTAAATTATTACCACTCTTGGTGGGATTTCCAGCTAATAGTTGCACTTTTTTTAATGTTCAAATGTTTTTATTAGAATCAATAAAGGGTTCTGGCCCGTGAATCAGTAAGGCTGGACCAAACACTATTCAATATAACAACACGATTGCCAGTACTGATACTCTTTTCATTTCACTCATGCCCACCACACATGACACGCAACGTGGGTTGGAAAACAAATTAAATGTTTTTATTTTATTTTAAATCCTTTTTGGTTTTTAGAAAAGAAGAATTTTTTTATAAAAAATAGTTCATGTTATTATTATCATGGACATTTACAACATTTCTTAGGACCACAAAACATTAACAAACATATATATAACATCCAATTATTGAATTGTACCAAAATACTATACATTCATAAAACAATTTGAAAGAAGCTCAAATTCCATCCAACATTAAAGAAAAGAAAGAAAAAGAAAAGATAGACACCCTGGGGGACTGTTGAAAAGAGCGTGGATACACCACTTTGTTTTGGAGCAACTATCTGCCCAAGGGGAAGGAGGGTTGGCCAAACAGTATTGTATTCAGGTCGAGGAGAAAAATCAATTTCCTTAATTTGACAATTTGCAATAACGACCCGATATTGCGCTTTAACAAAAGACACTTGTCTGGACACAACTAGATGGTCTACGCGTTTCAAACCCAGACTTTTATTTATGGGTTATCCTCAGGACCTGGAATGTGAGCAAAAGCTAAAAAGAAAAAGAAAAACAGGGGTTGTGTTACCAAACATGCTTACTCAATTCATGCACACTCAAACGTTTTGCCACTCTCATCTGAAAGCCAAACTATTACCTCTGTCGAATCACAGACTTAAAACCAAATTGCTACTTTTTCAATTTCCGCCGTATGTCAATAAATCTGTAATCAAGACCGAAGCAAAACAAAAGAAGAGACATATTACTTATTTATCTAAATTTCCGCATAAAAACCTTCCAAGTAAATTGGTTACAACTTACTTTGTGATCGAAATTCAATACTTTCACAAGAAGAAGAAGAAGGGAGAAAAACTACCCTTCTGGGCTTAGACGATCTGCCTAATAAACAAGAATAAAAGAAAAAGCAATTTGTAAACAATGCAGCCTTGGAAGCTATGTGTAAAACTCTATTACCGTCGCATTTTACTCGACATACCTTTAAGTGCATTTCATGTCTCGTCACCCGTTCATATAGCGAGACGAACCTCTTAGTCTGCAACAATCAAAGTAAAAGAGAGAGAGGCCAATCACCGTCAATGCTACTTGCATTCACATGATGTTGTCTAAGCAACATATTTCAGTGCGTCTAAATTCACCGGATTTACCTTTCGTCTCCTTAGTTTCCGCCGTATCTTGGTCGTCTGTTCTTTTCGGTAGCCCGTGTCTAGAACTGAACTTTACGCGCTTTTTGATGACGCTACGTCTATCGTAATGTCACGTGATTCGTTATTTTTTTTAAAAAGGGGGGGTGGGGGTTGGGGGAGAGATACTCATTAATTATTTGTGCAGTTGTACAATTGAGTTAACTTTGTATTTTGTGAACTCCAGATTAAACAATGATAATTGTACATATGTCGAGGTGACGTAACCACGACTTTTGTATCTCCGTTTTTGACCCGTATATTAAAGGCTAAATTAACTTGCAAAATTACACTGAGTGGCCAATGAGAAGAACGGTGCATTGACCCAATTCTTTTATACAAAGACAAAAGTCCACTATTAGTGATTTATATTTAGCGAGGGCTTGCATCCTGGGAAATATAGTTTTCTTTTTGAAGGAGGTGTCCTAACCCAATCCTTGTGTCCTGATTAAAGGATGCGTGGCTGTTACTTTAAATGTACAGCATACAGCATCCCGGAAAATGAAGATTTCTTTATAAAAAATGAAATGCAGGAATTAGTATTCAGAAGAACATGAGTCGGCTGTATCTGACAACCATTGTTGCCATTCCCATGCCAAAACTTTACTCAAAAGACGATCTCTGTGTAAAATTACAAAATGGTTATCTTATGGTCTCGGCAGATTATACATTTCTGAAAGTTCGTTAAGGCCATCAACAGCGGTGTTGAATTTCACTATTAACATAGCTTCTCTTTGTAGCAGATTCCTTTCCGTGTCTCCACCTCGAGGGTTGTTCTCAATTTTGGATAAAACCATCCATTTCAATTCAGTCACATTGTGATCTTTTGTCAACCAATGGTTGACCAAAGGCGCATTAGCCACCTTTTTACGAATCCTAGACATGTGTTGTGTGATCCGTTGGCGAGCCTCTTGATTGGTTTTACCAATATACAACTTGGGGCATGGACAATCAATACCATATACCACATTTTTAGTTTTGCAATTTGTAAACACATCATGTTTCCACTTGATATTCCCAAAACTAAATAGGGCGCCCTCAATTGTTAGTGGACAACAAACACAAGTGCCACATTTATGATGGCCTGTGATCGGAGACATATTGAAATGTGTCCTCAATGTGGTATCTAATGATGGTTTCTGTATGCCTGCTCGTACGATTAAGTTCCCTACACTCCTATCTTTTTTTAAGGCAAACAAAGGTTTACTCCAAGAGGTATGAACTTTTTGTATAAGGTGCCAATTTTGGTTGATCACTTTTTTGATGAAGTTTGTACGTGAACAGAAGGTTGTTACGCAGACCATCCGGTCCGTAGGCTCTTTTTTCTTTCTTTGTAACAATACTTCTCTGGGTGTCCACCATGCTCGTTTCATTGCTTGCTTCACAAGCTTTTAGGATACCCTCGTGATTTTAGTTTCTCCAAAAGATTGTTGGCATGAAACATGTATTCTTCCTTTGATGAACAGTTACGTTTAATCCTTAAAAACTGTCCCACTGGGAGATTGTCCCGCAAACTGCGGGGATGATGGCTGTTATAATGGAGGGCTTTATTCCTGTCAGTTGGTTTTGTATGTAACGTAGTTATCAAAGTACCATGTGAACTATAAACTTCCACGTCTAGAAATGTTACAGTGTTGGAATTCGAGTTTAGACTGAATTGGATGTCTGGTGTGCGTTGATTCAACCACATATGAAATGACGTGAGCTCTGAAATGGTCCCATTCCAAATTAGAAAAATGTCATCAATATTTCGAACATATGTCGATATCTGTGTCCAAAAAGGGTTATTATTATAGATGAAACAGTCTTCATATTGGGCCATAAACAGAACCACCAATTCCGGCGCAAAGGGACAGCCCATGGCGGTCCCCTTGGTCTGAATATAGTAGTCTTGTTCAAATTTGAAGTAATTCTTTTTGAGAGCAAACCTGGCCAGTTGCATGATAAACTCACTTTGGACCCTAACTGGTCTTGTTCTTTTCTCCAAGAAAATTTCTATTGCATTAAGTCCTTCCTCTTGTGGTATCTGGGTGTATAAAGACACCACATCTAATGTGACAAGAAGTTGGTTTTCTGATGAAAATGCCACATTTTGAATTCTATTTAAAAAATCTGTTGTATCCTGTAGATGTGATGGTACATCTACCAGGAATGGTTTTAAAAAATAATCAACGTATTTTGATATCGGCTCCAATGCAGATCCGCATCCGGACACTATTGGGCGTCCTGGAGGGTTGGTTTAGTTTTTATGAATTTTAGGTAAAACGTATAGAAGTGGGACCCTTGGAAATTTTTTATTTAGAAAACCAAATTCTTTTTTACCAATGATCCCTTGATGTAATGCACTCTCTAGAATTGACTTGAGTTCTCCTTGGATGTCCATAGTTGGATCTTGAGCAATCTTCCGATAACATTGTTGGTCCTGCAATTGTCTAAGAACTTCCGTGCGATAACTTGTAGTATTCATAACTACTATTGAGCCGCCCTTATCCGCAGGCTTTATTATTATTGAAATGTCTAATTTTAATGTTGTTATAGCTTCCTTTTCAGCTTTGGTAATGTTGTATTTTACAAAGTCCTTTTTGTTTTCTATTTGTGTAATTGCTGATAATATTGTCCGTTAGAAAGTTATTATCTCCTTTGGAACTTTGTTGGCGGGTGGGCAAAACGTAGATTTTTCACGGAATTCAGTCGCTTCTGTATTGGCAGGGCAATCATTTCCCAAAAAGAAGGATTTAAGGCGTATCTTCCTGCAAAACTCAATAATTTCCATTTTTGTTTTTACCAAATCAGTAGTTCTTGTTGGAACATACGAAAGGCCCTTCCTCAGAATAGATTGTTCAGAATCTGAGAGTACACGATTTGATAAATTGAAAATTGACGAGGGCACTAGTTTTTGTAATATTGCCTCCTGGTCGTCATTTCCCATGGCTGGTTGTGATATCTGTTCCTTCCTCTTGATTGCTGTTGGCCTCGGCCTAAAAAAGGTTGTTGTTGTTGATTATTTTTACGGCGATTTTGTTGTTGCTGTCCGTCAGAACTGTCTGTTTCACCTCCTGTGGAGGAGGATGTGTCTGAAAATGAAATAAACTTATTCTTGGAGCGTCCTTGAAAATCGGTAAAAAATCTTCGTGAGTCTGGACGAGAGTAGAAATCTGTTTGTAAATATGGATACGTTGTTTCCACAGAGAAGTTTCTTTTGTCTTTTTCAAATTTAGTTGCCTTTTGATTGATTGTAAAATCTTTAAACTCTGCCAATTCCTTTTCGACTTTCGCTAATAAAGATTTGGCATCTGTAATAGATTGATTATCTTTTATTTCTTGCTCCAAAGTTGAAATTTCAAGTAATTGTTGTTGAGATAATCTTTGGGCTGTTTCAACCGTCAAGACCATAAGGTCTCTACTACATTTTGTTTCTATAAAGCTATAGCCTTTTTTGTAAATAGGGTCTTCAGTAAATATTACCGGGATGTTGCGAATTTGAAGTCCTGCTGGGATTGTACCAGCCTTCAGATGTTCAAGTAAAAAATGACCATGCAGGTCGGTGCGTATCTGTTTCTTCTTTAATCTGATCAATTTTTCAGATTCATTTTGTTGTTTTGCGGAGGTGCTTAGAGAGACTGAGGCAAAAAGTGAGGGAGTACTGATAAGTTTCTGAATATGATCCTCTGTATAGGCAAAAGTGTCCTGATCTGACATGTTCCAAAGAACATGAATGCTATGTGCAAAAAAATATGTATGAAACAACAATATAACAACTCCTATTTTAGAATGGAGTCAAAAAAGAACCTCGCGAGTAAACACCCGCCGATCAATAGAATCAATAAAGGGTTCTGGCCCGTGAATCAGTAAGGCTGGACCAAACACTATTCAATATAACAACACGATTGCCAGTACTGATACTCTTTTCATTTCACTCATGCCCACCACACATCACACGCAACGTGGGTTGGAAAACAAATTAAATGTTTTTATTTTCTTTTAAATCCTTTTTGGTTTTTAGAAAAGAAGATTTTTTTAATAAAAAATAGTTCATGTTATTATTATCATGGACATTTACAACATTTCTTAGGACCACAAAACATTAACAAACATATATATAACATCCAATTATTGAATTGTACCAAAATACTATACATTCATAAAACAATTTGAAAGAAGCTCAAATTCCATCCAACATTAAAGAAAAGAAAGAAAAAGAAAAGATAGACACCCTGGGGGAGTGTTGAAAAGAGCGTGGATACACCACTTTGTTTTGGTGCAACTATCTGCCCAAGGGGAAGGAGGGTTGGCCAAACAGTATTGTATTCAGGTCGAGGAGAAAAATCAATTTCCTTAATTTGACAATTTGCAATAACGACCCGATATTGCGCTTTAACAAAAGACACTTGTCTGGACACAACTAGATGGTCTACGCGTTTCAAACCCAGACTTTTATTTATGGGTTATCCTCAGGACCTGGAATGTGAGCAAAAGCTAAAAAGAAAAAGAAAAATAGGGGTTGTGTTACCAAACATGCTTACTCAATTCATGCACACTCAAACGTTTTGCCACTCTCATCTGAAAGCCAAACTATTACCTCTGTCGAATCACAGACTTAAAACCAAATTGCTACTTTTTCAATTTCCGCCGTATGTCAATAAATCTGTAATCAAGACCGAAGCAAAACAAAAGAAGAGACATATTACTTATTTATCTAAATTTCCGCATAAAAACCTTCCAAGTAAATTGGTTACAACTTACTTTGTGATCAAAATTCAATACTTTCACAGGAAAGAGGAAGAAGGGAGAAAAACTACCCTTCTGGGCTTAGACGATCTGCCTAATAAACAAGAATAAAAGAAAAAGCAATTTGTAAACAATGCAGCCTTGGAAGCTATGTGTAAAACTCTAGTACCGTCGCATTTTACTCGACATACCTTTAAGTGCATTTCATGTCTCGTCACCCGTTCATATAGCGAGACGAACCTCTTAGTCTGCAACAATCAAAGTAAAAGAGAGAGAGGCCAATCACCGTCAATGCTACTTGCATTCACATGATGTTGTCTAAGCAACATTTTCAGTGCGTCTAAATTCACCGGCTTTACCTTTCGTCTCCTTAGTTTCCGCCGTATCTTGGTCGTCTGTTCTTTTCGGTAGCCTGTGTCTAGAACTGAACTTTACGCGCTTTTTGATGACGCTACGTCTATCGTAATGTCACGTGATTCGTCATTTTTTTATAAAAAAGGGGGGGGTGGGGGTTGAGGGAGAGATCCTCATTAATTATTTGTGCAGTTGTACAATTGAGTTAACGTTGTATTTTGTGAACTCCAGATTAAACAATGATAATTGTACATATGTCGAGGTGACGTAACCACGACTTTTGTATCTCCGTTTTTGACCCGTATATTAAAGGCTAAATTAACTTGCAAAATTACACTGAGTGGCCAAGGAGAAGAATGGTGCATTGACCCAATTCTTTTATACAAAGACAAAAGTCCACTATTAGTGATTTATATTTAGCGAGGGCTTGCATCCTGGTAAATGTAGTTTTCTTTTTGAAGGAGGTGTCCTAACCCAATCCTAACCCAATCCTTGTGTCCTTCTGTAACAGCCACGCATCCTTTAATCAGGACACAAGGATTGGGTTAGGACACCTCCTTCAAAAAGAAAACTACATTTCCCAGGATGCAAGCCCTCGCTAAATATAAATCACTAATAGTGGACTTTTGTCTTTGTATAAAAGAATTGGGTCAATGCACCGTTCTTCTCCTTGGACTCAGTGTAATTTTGTGGTCGCAAAAGGGCCGAATTCCAGTTTGCAACCGCAAAAACGGTCGTACATCTGTCCCTTGATTCCCAATTATTCCAGTATTTCACTCTTAGGCTCTCCATGCTATTAGCAGGTAGACTCTTCCAGTGAGAGTTAAGGGGTAGCAAGGAGTTTGTAGGGTTCAAGAAAGGGTAGCATTAAGAGGTTGTGAGGTTTTTACTGTTAAGGAGTAGAAAGGGGTTTTTAGAGTTCAAGGAAGAGTTTGGTTAAGGGAATGTAGTGGTAAGGAGGATGTAGGTTTAGGGAAAAGTAGCGTTAAAGGGTAGTAGGGGATTTTTGGGCTCAGGAAAGAGTGTTGTTAAGGGGTATTAAGGAATTTTTAGGGTTCAGGGAAGGTAGTGTTACGGGGTAGAGAGGGATTCTTATGAGGCAGGGAACAGTATTGTTAAGGGGTAGCAAGGGTTTTTAGCGTTCTGGGACTGTAGTGTTAAGGGAAAGTGAAGTCTTTATGATTCAAGGAAGAGTAGCCTTAACCGCTTCAACATGGCCGGAATTTTCCCGCTGTGCGGGCGAATTAATCAGTGGGCGGGATTCGGACGTCCCCCGGCCATCCTCCGCACATGCCCACCGTTACGTCGGACGGCCGGGGGCCGTCCGCAGCATGGAAGGGGTTAACTGGTAGCAAGGTTTTTTTAATGGTTTAGTGAAGGGCAGCGTTAAAGGGTCATAAGAGTTTTAAGGGTTTTAATGTTTATGGATGTGCAGTAAGAGATTTTAGGGTTCAAGGAAGGATAGTGTAAAGAGGTAGTTAAGGTTTTCAGTGTTCAGAGCCAACCCACTCCATGACACCCCACTCTATGACACTCTACAACACTTGACTCTATGCCACTCCACTATACGCCACTTTACTCCACTCCATGCCACTCCACGCTACTCCACTCTACAACACTTGACTCCACTCTATGCCACTCCACGGCACTCTATGCCACGCCACACCACTCCACCCTAAGGCACTACACCCTACTCTATGACACTTTACTCCACTCTACGCCCCTCCAGTCTACGACCCACTACTCGTCGACCCACCACTCCATCACCCTCCACTCCATGACCCTCCACTCCATGACACTCCACTCCATGACTCTTCACCACTCTATGCCCCTCCACTCTACGACCATCCTCTCAACAACACTCTACTCTATGACACACCACTCTATGACATTCCACTCCACTTTACAGCACTCTATACCACTCTACTCTATGGCACTCTCCCTCCTCTACGACACTCTACTCCACTCTGTAACACTCTACGACACTTACCTCCACTCTATACTAATCCACTCAACAACACTCTACTCCACTTTATGCCATTCTATATCACTCCACTCTACGACACACAACGACTCTCTACTTCACTCTACAACACTCTCTCTATACTACTTTACACCACTGTACATCACTCAACTCCTCTCCACTCTACTCTACGACAGACTACTCCACTCTACTCCATTCCACTATATGTCACTCTATGTCAATCCACACCTCAACACTCTACACCACTCAACGCCACTTCACTCTACAAGACTCTATTCCACTTAATGCCCTGCCACCCTATGCTCCTCCACTCGGTGTACTCCACTCCACTCTACACCTCTTCACTGTACTTCAATCCACTCTACACCACTTCACTCTACTACACTCCACTCTACTCCATTGCAATCTATGACATTCTACTCCACTCTATGACACTTCACTCCACGCCATTCTCCTCTACACCACTAACTTTTAGCCATGCTGAACAGCAGCCACACTGGTGTACAACATGGCTAAAACACATTGGCAAAGCCAATAGCCAATGGCGTAGCAAAGGGGGGGACGGTCGACCCCGAGCGGCACGAGTTTTGAGGGTGGCACCCCTCTATCCCCCACTCTTACCTGTGGCCGTCGCAGGGCGGCAAATGAACACAGGAATCGCCGGCATCCCGGGCGGCAAAAGCAGAGGCCGCCACGGGCGGCAAAGGGTCCAGCTATGCCACTGCCAATAGCGCTTGCATAGCAAAACCTATTGACTTTACCAATGCGTGTCTCACCTTTGTCCAATCTAATCTGTCTGGGTTTTGCCCAAGGCTGCAGCAGCTTACCCCCTCCTCTGCCACCGTGTCCGCATCTCTTGCTTCTGTAACGAAAAGGAAAAACTCAGGGTGCATTAGAGGAGATGACTGGATAACACCACTGCTAAATCGAAAACAGGCTTTCTTTTAGTGCAAGGTGTTCTTTACAAATCTTCGTGTTTTTAAATATTATCAACTCACTTGGAATAATGATGTCTTTTTTCAATATATATTTTTCCCACGTTATTTCAAGCGAAATTTTGCCAGAGATAAGTTCATACCTCTATCATGTCTTTTATCTTCTTTCTGGGCCACTCAAGCTCAATTACAGCTGTGCAGACCCTTCAAAAGAAACCCTCTCGTTAATTGCACATCACAAGACAGCGTAACAATGCTTGTTTCATTTCCATCTCAATAACCGTAGAGCTGACCTAATTAAATAACAAGTAGCACTGCATGTAAATAACAAAGTGTACGTGCTAACACATATTAAATAACACAAAATAAGAGGAGCGAGGATACCAGTAGGAAATATCCGTAAAATATCAACCTCACGTTTTCCCAAATCAAAGTATTATTTAAGATTTTCATAAACAGGTCCGCAATGTACCTTAACAGTCACCCGAGTCCGCATCGCCACGATTTCTTCCTGGAAGCCTTTTTGACATGGCAGGTGTGGGTGCTTAAGCCCCAGAATTTCCCCAGAACTCACGTAGTTCATTAAGATGATAAACTACATCTGTTAATGCATCCTGCTGAGGGGCGTAACACCGGCCGTGAAGCTCCTGTGCGGCAGGGAGGTCTCCACCCTGAAAGGGACCCCAATTCAGGCAAAGATCTATGAGCATCTGTCAGATAAGTGATTTTGCATGGAGACCCCATCACTTTGCATTACGTCACTGATCCTGCTTCGATACTATAATAAGGGAAAAACGCACATGACTGTGCTTCCTTTAAATTCTGCCACAGTTGTAGTCATAGTTGCATAACTACAGTGTAAAATCACAAACCCACATACGTTTAAGATGGCACACGCGTTTTACCCATGTGGTTTCTTTAATCAGGACTTGTAAGCAATTTTACAAATCTTAAGATGCAGTTGCATCAGCTTCCCCATTAGCTCACCATCCGATCCCGCCATACTTGATGACAGAAGGCCCGATTTAGAGTTTGAAGGAAAGGTTACTGCGTCACAAAAGCAGCAGATATCCCCTCTGCCTGAGTACAGGTGCCATAGGATATAATGCACTTGCAATAAGGCAGAGTTGCCATCCGGAACGTTTGAGTTGGAGTAACCTGTCCGCCATCCTAAATTAGGCCCTAGCAGGGCTGGACTGGGTAGCAAACCAGCCCTGGCAATTACATCCTGCCAGCCCTCCCCCCGGGGGTGAGGGCGCTGGCAGGACCACTCCGCTTTTGTTACAATGGGCCGATTTTGCAGCACTGCTGCAAAACTGGCCCCCAGTAACAAAAATGGCCCCCACCGGTCGAAAACCGGCCCCCACCCTTTTGTCCCACCAGAGAAACGCCCGGTGCCTGCTACGGCCAGTCGGGCCCTGGGCCCTAGATGTTTTAAGTCTAATTATCCACAACATTTTGTCACTCCCTCTGGCGAAATAACTGTATTTTGGGGAAGACCACTCCTTTTACCAGCCCCCTCGTGTTGTGATTCACTCTATTGAGACTTCTGCCTTCCTACCATCTGATCTTCCTTTATCTCCCATAAAAGATTAATTGTAACCCTAAAGCATCATAAAGCGCAATAGAATGACAAGCTGTTGCCATGAAATTACCTCACTGATAGTTGACTGAACTATGCTGATTATACTGTGTGCGCTCAGCCTGCCCTGTTATGTTTTAATGTTGAGGAATGTTGCATCATGAGGCCGCGGGAGATAATACACAATGGATTTGGTGCGTCCCATGCAGAGGAGTAGACTCTGCTGAACCGTCATGAGGTTCACCAAGAGGTTTGCTCTTCTAATTTTGCAGTTTATAAAACTCTCTTTCTTCTAGGAATTGCCCCCCTTAATTCAAGAACGAGATTGTGAACCACTGCTCAAAAATCCCAATCTTGATTCTGCTATTTTGGCGAATTTTAATACATTAACCAAACTCCCAGATTTGGATAAAGGGATGGAAAAGGAGCTTATCCAGCACCCTTCACCACATTGTGATGCTCACGCCCACCTTTCTATCTTCTAATCCATTTTTTGGCCACTGAAAGCGCTATTTTGTGACAATACTCTCAGATTAACAAATTAATATTTAGGCTCCCTTCTGTGTTAAATTCCCAAGTTAGGCCCATGTAGCGAAGCAGTTTATTTCTTACATTGTCCTCACAAATAACATTTTCAGCTGTGACCTTTTGCACATATTTGCATGCACAACAATGTTGGATTAGTTTCACTGAAACGAAGCTTGCTTTCACATCTAGCTTCGCACAACATTATCACAATGCCCTGTACATCATGTACAAGGTCTTGTTTCGTCCTATGTGCAAATGTCATCACTATCTTCATCCACGGGGTGACGGCTATCTACATATCCTTAACATCTCTAATCTATACACACATCGCGAGGCTGCTTTCTATTATAAAAGATGATCATCCCCGATAGATTGGTAGAGGAGGCACTTCCGCTGATACCGAGGTCCTTGCATGCCGAGAAATCACCACGCAGCGGTCTGACATCTTGTGAGGGGTGTCCGGTTTGTGACCATGACGGGGGTCCTTCACTCTATCCCATCAGGTAATGGGGTTAGTTTGTCCCTTGAGGGGATTCTTGGGCTTTACACCTACACACACTCTAGGTGCACTTAGAGTAGGGTTTGCACAGTAGGAGTACGCTTGAGTACTGCCTTGTTTTATATGCCTGCGTATATACATTGTTTCAGCACCATGGTAGAACTATATCTACTATTTACGCTTTTTGTGCTTGTAATCATGTTTATCTGCTTCTGTCTACTAATCATTGCAGACACATATTTTATGCAAGAATAACACTGGTTCAATAAATATTATTGAAAACGTCCCACTGTGTATTCTCTGTATATTTCTCTGAGAATAAGGGAGCATGAGTGACTGAGCAAAAGGTTCTGTACTGTTCCCACGATCCCTAAGGGGTCAGGGTCGTCATGTTCAGTGGTTGCCAGAAATCCATTTGACCCCTGATAGGTTAGGGGAGCTTATGGTGGCACTGTGCGCAAGCTGGTCTATAGGCCAACATATCCTGCAGGGGTGTCCGGAATCAGTCTTGGCACCGAGCCCCTAGTTTATGTTGTCCAAACAATGCTCAGAGCCTATGGATTGGTAGGAACTACATGACATGGCGCCGCCAATGTTGGTTTGGCTCTTATTTAATGGCCAAATCTGAGTAGTTCAGTCGTGCTCTCTCAGAGACCCCTACTCACATTTTAACCAGCGACGTCCATAGTGGAAAGGGAAACACATCCGCCTCAGTTGAGTAGGTATACCCTATGTATTGGCTGTAGGTTAATCAAGCTCGGAGGATTAGAAGTTCCCACATTGTGCATACCATATCTCTATAAAATTTTAGCTAAAAACTACTCCTCTGACAATGACCGAACAAACTGAGGACGTTGAAGACTAGGTAGCAGCTCTAAATATTTCAGAAAATTGCAGACAGGCAGTTACCATGAAATTATTACAACATGGCCTCCCGGCAACGGGTGGAGATATTACCTTCGTGGTTGAGGCACATGAAGCATTCAGAACAGAGGTACTCTATTCTTGGGTTAAATTCCCACCCGAAGATGCACACACACGATTATTTCATTAATACATTGAAGTTGAAACACCTGATGTGTTTTTCCCATACGTGGGCTTAGAAGTCCCGTGACCTTACCAAGAGCAGATTAATTGATCTAAAGACTCCCTACCCCATATCACAGAACATGTGAGACTCGGTCCGCTCAGCAGAGAAGGAGTGACCTGGCTGGTCTTAGCTTCATATACCCCGCATCCAGACATTGTGCTTTATCAGCAGCAGGAATGCATACATTCTACAGAGATTTAGTAAAAATGTACAGAAATCTTATACAATACATAATGAGAACATTAACAGTTCAACCTGCAAGGGCTGCTCAGGCTACACAACCACATATGGCTACTATAGGTATTAGCCCACAGACACTGAATTCCGCTATGGGAAAGATTCCCACCAGCTGGGAGCAAATCCCGTTCTGGATAGCAGAAAAAACAGCACAGCTTGAAACAGTTTTTTCCCATACGGGTCCACAGGAAAAACACAGAATAATGACAATTTGCTTGCCAATGGGGATGGCTCCCCTGATAGAAGATTGCGTCACTTGGGGTACAATCTTCGCTGCCATATATACCAGAACACATGGTACCCCTTCAATAGCAGTCATACCAGATGTACTGAAACAGATTCAGAATGAGTATGGGGCAGAGCCTGCCTTAGATCTGGGGATGAAACTGATGGGCAATTTTGCCCAGGTATCGCCCATTATGTTGAGTAACATAAAAGGGGAGGCTGCAGCGGTGGTTATACTCCAACTCCTGAGGGAATTCACTCCTGCAGAGCAGGAGTGAGAATTGCCTAAGATTATCGAATAAACATATGCTTCACTTGGTAGAGATACTCTGGGAGCCAGACCTGGGAAACCAATAGTTAGGAGCAATTCTGAAAAGGATAACTCTAAGCAAGCACTCGATTCTTCAAAGACGAAATGGGATAATAAACAAAAAAATAAACAAAACAAAACATAGTCACGGGTGGGTCTCCTCCACAGGAGCACCCCGAGAGAAAATGCATTTGAGAAACTGTGACAATATTAGAAAGCTTGACAGGTATCAGGGTACTGATACACATTCCTCTTGTTCCTTTCAGGAGTCATCCGAAAAACGTTCTGAGAGAGACAGACGGTCAGAGCACAGATCGGAAAAGCGAGTTAAGCAAAAGAGGGAGACCCATCGCACTTGACTACATCATTAAACAAGAAGATAAACAAAAGACTTCTAAACCTCAATTTAAAAAGAATAAGGTAGCTGGGATTAAAATTAGAAATGCCCAAGCTACTGAGGACTCTGCTTCTGAACAGGGAATGGGCAGTGACGATGCTGGACAGTGCTTCAGAAGCCACAATAGCTCACCAGAACATGATGGATTATCTTGGGGTAGTAGCGCTGAATGAGCATATCATGGTGGAAACACCTGACACAAGGGTAAGTGTCCCACATGGTTTATATGAAATAAAGCTCCAAATGGCGGGGGACATACCCAGGAAGGTAAAAGGTCTCTTTTGGGAGAACTTGACATATGGTCGCTATATTCTTTTGGCTGAAAAGGATTGGCCACCGGATTTCATAATCGATTGCCCAATGGGGGAAGAAGTTATTTTACCTGCTTTCTCCGACCTCGTATTTGAATCAGTTAAAAATTCATATGCGCAGGAGTGGGTGCTAGCGTTAGCTCCTGCACTCTACCGCAATCATGTTTGGTGGGATGATGAGTCATCTCATCACGAAATCCCATTAAAATCAATTCCACAACCACAGAGACAATACCTGATTAAACATGAGACAAACGGGGGGGCGCTAGAGGGCGCACAGCGAGATGGTAGCGCGTTAGTGCTGCTCCGCAGGACCGGAACGTAAAATTGGCTGAAAATGGTCACAAGCGGCACCTGCAAATGAGCCATTTGCACTCCCTGAGGCACCGGAATACTGGACGATCCGAAAACTGTGGAAATGTGGAAGATCCGCTCCTGAAATAGCTTCAAAAATGAGATTGTTGCCAGCGGCTGCGGAGAATAATATGCCAAACAAGATGGCGGCTGTAATTCTCCGATGATCGTGAGCGGCTGCTGTGGCTCGCTGATCTGAGACCTGGGCGAGGAAGTGACGGGGGTGAGTGCGTATATATTATACTGAGGGCAACGGTAATGATACTGGCAAGCGGGAGCCCATGGATATGTCCTGTACGCACTAAATAGTGGCCCGTGCACTGCGATGTCCCGCACACTCGGCAGCAAGAAAATGGCGGCAATGGCGGTGTGATAACTTTATTGAGACAACCTACAATTACAGACGGCAGAGTTCTTTTACGTCTCTGTAGCAATGCAAAACAGCTGAAGGGCCCCGGCATCAGCTTTGACACCCAACTCTATGTGGCGCGCGTTGGGAAGGTCGGAGCCACGGCATCATACCGCAACTGGCAGGACAATTACACGGCCGGTGCACGACATCACTGCGCAGCTGAGGCTCTGGCATAGACAGGAACCATCACTAGTATATGCCCGCCTGAGCAACTAGCGCTGATTCCGCCACATACCCTCGGCTGATTGCATGCACGCTCCCCTAAACACCTGCTGATGCGCACTACAAGTGGGAAATCCCAGAAGCTGTGCGGCGGTGCGGTGGGGCCATACTAACGCCGGAGTGTTTACATGCGCACCTCCCTGGGAATCATCGGCGACTCAACAACAGGGGTGTGGACTGTGAGGTGGCTCCAGTGTCACGATTCTGACGCCAGTGTGCACATTGGACTGAGAGGTTAATGGGCAGTACTGAACTGATATACACTGGAATCAGCAGAATATCTTACGCCTAGAAGCTGCCGTGCGACCACTCCCTACACGCAGCACGATATATCACCACGTACGACAACATGGGCAAACCAGACAAGCAACAGCCCAAAATATCGTTCGATACGCGACGCATGCCCCGGAACACGCAAGCACTGTCAGACACCGAGCTTGAATCGACGCACACCCGTGAATCCAATATGGAGGCCACCCTAAACGCCATTCAGCAAAGCCTGCAAGCGATTGATGGCAAAATTGATACCCTCACGCTGTGAGTAGATCACATGGCGGCGAAACTTGACAAACAAGGGGAGCGACTAGATGCAGCAGAACTGCGCATCTCCGCGGTGGAAGACGAATCGGGCGCTACAACCTCAAAATGTGCATCCATGGAAAAGCTTCTGGAGGTCATACAGAACAAAAATGAAGATTTAGAAGCCAGATCGCGAAGGATCAACGTGCGCATAATGGGCGTACCAGAGAGCGCTAATACCGGGAGGCTGGAAGTCTACATAGAAAATATGCTGAAAGACTGTTTTGGTGCAGAGAACTTCTCCCCGCTACTCATTATTGAACGTGCGCACCGATCCTTGGCACCACCACCACCTCCGGGAGCCCCACCATGGCCAATAATTGCCCGAGTACTAAATTACAGAGACAGAGACACAATACTCCGCCTTGCCCGCGAAAAACAACGGACCACGTATCACAACTACGATGTCTCCTTTTATCCAGATTTTACCCAGACGGTACAGGCGGCGCGCAGGGAATACACAGAAGTCAAAAAGAAACTCAGAGAACTGGAAATACCCTACGCAATGCTGTATCCAGCAAAATTACGAGTCACTCATGCTGGGAAGACACGACTATTGCCTACGCCGAAAGCTGTAAAAGAATTTATAAAACAAATCTCCACTAAGCGGAAATCCAAGGAACATTCCCCTCCCACGTCGAAGGCTGTGGGCAGCGATAGCGAACAATAAACAAGGCATACGTAACATGGTACGGCTACATGGCATCAGCTGAACTGCTCTTTGTTGACCGATGGTATAGCCTACTGATCCAACTCGCTCGGAAGGTAAGCTCGGTATATCGAAAAGACTACATAAAATCTGTATGCGGCATCTGGTTGATATATATATACCTTCAGGTACTATTTGACTGTGTAAAAAACACTTATTGAAGCTGTTGCCAAATACTGCTGTTGTACATCCAAGGAGTGGTGCGGGGGATTTAGTAGTATCACGCAGTTGCCACAGCAGATAACCCAATTGATGAAGAGTGAAAGGTGCCGTAGAGACTGCCACCTATGCTCATACCATACCTTGAGCACTGTAGGTGCGTGGACTGGACATACATAATGCCTTGAATTATTATGGTGCAAGCTAACCTACTATGAACAAACAGGAGTAATATGCTATTAATTGACCCGCTTTTGATATGTGACAAACTGTATGTGCAGTACTGATTGCTTTACAAACACATGCAAGCCCTGAAGCGCTATCAAAAAAAATTTCTGTGTGGACTGGGTGGCGCCTAGAAATGATGGGTTTCTGTGAGGGAGGCTGGCAACCGGACGAAACTATTAGCCTTAATGTGTGACAGCACACAGCTGCAGCTGTGTAGGAAGGTGACTGTGCAGCAGGCGAGATACATGAAAGCACGACAACTTTAGTTCGATGCTGACACGGATAGACATATCTAAGATATTTGTTATGACAAGACAAATGGCGCAATGCTATCTTTTGAAATGTTGACCGTAATATGCACAGGTATATTATCTATGTTCCGGCCACATCCGCTACGCGGATGATCAAGTGTGCACTTGGCGGCCCCCCCAATGGGTGATCCCCGACAAAGTTGGTTGTTAAATGTTCAGTTCACAGGGGTCTTTCTTTGGCATGATTGGGATGCTGAAGTGGGAGGGGGGTTAATGGGTATTTTTGATTTCCCGGATACAGGTATAGAGACTACAAGACTTTGGGCATGCATGCATAGGGCTGCATACTACTCAGTTAATCGTCTGAACACATCATTATGTGTAGATACTGCACCACACGTGACATATCATGGCACACTAAACTACCTACCCTGTAATGGCTAACAAGACAACGAATTCTGCACTTTGCATGTTAACGTGGAATGTCCGGGGGCTTAACAACCCCCGGAAAATGAGGCAAGTCATAGCGTATTTAGAGAGACATCATGTTGACATTGCATTGCTGCAGGAAACCCACTTAGCTAAGGGCGCAAAGAATGCACTGGGCAATAGATGGGCAGAGATAGTACTGACATCCTCCTACTCAACTTACGCAAGAGATGTTCTTATACTTGTGAAAAAAGGGACGCAGTTCATTCTTGATCAAACACTTTTGGACGAATATGGGCGATATATCATAGTTACGGGGCATAAACGTGGCACCCGGATAGGTTTGGTTAATACATATGGGCCTAACGTGGATGACCCTGCCTTCTTTAGCAGTATTTGGGGCAGGTTGAGAACATTGCCACAGATGGAAATCCTGTGGGGTGGTGACCTCAACATATAGCTTAATGAGGTGCTAGACAGATCAGGCGCTACAAAAGAACCCCATAAACACGCGCTCAGAGTAATGAAGGAGGGTATGTCAGAATTCGGACTGTTAGACATTTGGAGATTGCACAACCCATGTAAACTGGAAGGCACACACATATCTGTGTACCACAGCAGCTGGGCACGTATAGACTATTGGTTGGCTACGGAAATGGCCAGCACATGGATAAGGAGTATACAGCACCTCCCCAGGACACTATCGGATCATAACCCTATATTGATTACACTAGACCTCCCACATTACATCCCCCCACCCTTCACCTGGCGTTTTAACTCTAAAGCATTGCTAGACCCTCTTTATAACACGGCCATACATGACGCCATAGAAGAATATTTTCGCATTAATACGAACTCTGTGACAGATGCTGGCACACTATGGGAGGCTTTTAAAGCCACCATACTTGGCGTGTGCATTAGTACAAATGCTGGTATACTACGTGACATTCGCACCCAATTGCAAAAATGTGAAGATACACTGCGAAAGTTGGAAACAGAATTTGAACGTACACAAAACGCTACTGCATTAGGGGAAATAAAGGAACATCTCACTTTATATCAGGAACTGGCAGACAGTGAACTGCGTTACATATCGCACCATCAGGTGGCTAGAACATATGGGGAAGGAGGTAGACCTGGCCGCATCGTAGCGCAAATAATATGTAATCCACGTGCCACGCATGTGGTTACCCTTATTAAAGATGCACAAGGAATACAGCAATATGCCACAGCCAATATACTCAAAATCTTTATGGCCACATATAGCGAACTCTACGCAACACGTAACACTGCCGTTAGTTATGAGATTCTCGACTATCTTGAGGACATAGCCATAGCATGGCTATCAGATAGGCAGCGGGACTATCTAGCGCAGCCGATTACTGTAGAGGAAGTCACGGACGCCATAAAAACACTCCCGAATGGCAAGGCCCCGGGCCCTGATGGGTTTACAGGAGAGTTTTATAAAGCCTAGGTGGACCTACTAGGTCCGTATCTTGTAACAATGTACAGGGACGCTCACGAAAAACAAATATTGCGGCCCACACTACGTGAAGCCTTAATTGTAGCACTATTGAAGCCTGATAAGGACCCTACCTGTAGCGAATCATACCGCCCATTATCGTTAATAAATACTGACACCAAAATTTTCGCGAAAATAATCGCAACTAGATTACAACCACTAATGTAAAAAATAGTATTACCCGACCGATCTGGATTTATTCCCCACCGCTCTACGTCACATAACATACGCACCCTCTTCGCACTATTACACCAACTCAACCCGGAGCTAGAGGCGGCGGCGGTTTTACTTGATGCTGCCAAGGCATTTGACTCGGTGGAGTGGGAATATCTATTCACGGTCTTGCAGAAAATGGGTCTGCCTCCTATTTTAATGACATGGATCCGACTATTATACAATAAACCAGTGGCGAGAATAAAGGTGAATCTACATGTCTCAGACGTTATCCAAATACAGTGCGGCACGAGACAGGGGTGTCCCCTTTCACCGTTGTTATTTGCTATAGCGCTGGAGCCGTTGGCATGTAAGCTTTGTCAGAGGCACGCAGCTACTGCTTTACAATTTCCTCAACGCCCGATAAGCATATCCATGTATGCAGACGATATGGTGCTATATGTAAGAGAACCCCGTATCCACCTATCCCCACTATTACGTGAATATATCAAATTTAGCAGGCACTCAGGACTCCAAATCAATTGGAGCAAATCTACAATCATACCGCTCACAGGCATTTCTAAACCGACCCCGATAGAATTCCCGCTGGAATGGCAGACAGACCCAGTAAAGTATTTAGGTATCTGGTATCACAGAGACCCTACTGTAGTAATCAGGGAAAATTATGGTACCGCGATCTCTAAAATTGAGGAGAAAATTGACAGATGGATTCACCTCCCATTGTCGTTAGCAGATAGAATGGCCATTGCGAAAATGGTAATCTTACCCAAAATATTATACCTCTTCAATAACATTCCATTAACTCCCACAACAGCAGTATTCCGGAGACTCACCACTTGTGTGACCCGCCTCATTTGGGCCGGAAAGACAGCACGAATTGACCTACGCACACTGACATTGCCATATCCCAAGGGCGGCTTCGCAGTTCCAGACCTGTTACTGTACTACCTATGTGCGCAAGCACAGTACGCACATTATTGGTTCTACTCGATACGATACCTACCACACACAGCGGTGGAAGATGGGGATGCAAACCCGATCCCGCTGCGTTGTGTCCTGCCACATTCACGCTCACATATTAGCAGAAATGAAATAAATACTATAAAAACGACGAACTTGGCATGGCAACGCATGGGAAAACTGATGCAGAAACTGCCTTTATATGCACCATCTTTACCACTTCAACATCATCCTGCATTGACAGTGACACACACTGGCAACGGCATGTCCCTGCTACAACAAGTGGGTATAACTACTATGGGGGATCTATACCTAGACGGTACCTTCATTGATGAAGCTGATCTCCACTACATACATAATCAAACGCTCCTTTTCAAATTCACCTTCCACAGACTTATGGGGGCTATTAAAGCTCTATACACCACTTACCCCGCTGAGCCACCGACATTAGCAGCGCTCCAAATGGTCATAACCAACCCAAATAATGCACACATAGTATCCAAGCTCTATAAGCTATTACAAGATGATATTGCAGACAACACTAATAAAGCCAGAGACCGGTGGAATTCCCTATTAGAGACGCCACTACGAGAGGACGAATGGCAAACTAGCTGTGCGCTAACAACCCTACTTACACCAAACGGCAACCTGTGCATTATTCACTATAAGTACATACATCAAATATATCACACCCCACTCAAACTATTTAAATGCGGACTGAGGGCAGATGCTAGATGTGCTCGTTGCGGAGAAGATAATGCTGATTTCGTACACCTGGCGTGGAGTTGCACAACAATCTATAAATTCTGGGAAGACGTTGTATTGACACTCGGGAAAATATTGGAAACACCAATAGAATGTACAGTGAAAGCGTGCCTACTGGGCATAGTAGGGAAACTAAAAGCTGCCAAACGTAAACTTTGCATCATCGCATTATTGATAGCAAAAAGACGTGTATCCATGTGTTGGGGGGGGGTAGGGGATCGCCAAACAAGAAACAATGGCTGACTGATCTTGTTTATTGCAAAGACACATTAAAAACATATGAAGAAGAACTACCAACAAGTGCCAAACCAAAAGAATACTGGCTGCCATTATCTGAATATTTGAGATCCAATCCGGATCTGCTGTCCAACCCAGCTGTAAAATGGTATATGTCACCTTGAATTGTGTTTGTGTAAGGTGTTGCGATATACTTGCATTATAAGTATGCTCTCTGTAAATGTTATTTATCCTGCATTACTGTGATCTGGGATATTTTCTTTAAGTTGCATTGTTTTTTTTTTTGCCCTCTTTCTGACAATGGTATCATCTGTATGCATATGATGAAAACTTCAATAAATATAATTTTAAAAAAAACATGAGACCAACAAACAAGTTAGTGTGAACCTAGATCAACTTGAATACAAGGGTGGGCTAGAGAATTGCACCTCATCTATGAATAATCCCTTGTTTCCCGTAATGAAACCCGATAATTCATATTGTCTGGTCTTAGATTATAGACATTTAAACACATCCACATGCACATTTGCAGTACAAAATGCACATAGTGGCGCACTAATGAATAACATTGTGTGGAAAAAATACAAAGCAACACTAGACATCTCAAATGGATTTTTCTACCAAAATATAGCACCTGGAAGCAGATATTTGACAGCATTCTCTGCGCTCGGCTCTCAACTCCAATTTTGTCGATTACCACCAGGGTATAAGAACAGACCCAGGTTGTTTTCAAACAGGGTAACAGAGTTACTTCAAAATGATGAGGAAGTGGCATTGTCCTATGTAGATGATATCTATCTGACGGACGATGAATTAATGGAACACTTGTCTAGGGTGAACCACATAATCCTTGGGTTCGCCCACCTGAGATACAAATTTAATTTAAAAAAATCTAAAATTGCCCATCTCAGCCTACTATTTTTAGGGTACAAATTGTCAAGTGAAGGCAAAAGTCTGGCGGCACAATTTTTAGAAAAATGTGCACTGCTCCAACCTCCAATGACTCTGAAAAGATAAAAATTTATTTTAGGATTTTGGAATTTTGGCAGGACATACATTTCGGATTACGCAGAAAGGGTAAAAATTTTCCTACGACTTAATTAGACCTGATTTTTCAGTACATCATTGGACAAAGAAACATACTGATATTCTGCGTTCTGTACTAACTGACATCATAGCTTATAAACATTTACGTGTTAACACAACTAACCTAGCGATCCGCGTAGTCGCTTGACCAACTTTGTGTACTTACATCACTTTCAATGAAGGTGATACAGTCCCTATTGCATACAAATCACGTTTGTACACGAACGCTGAAATGTGTTTTGCACCAACTGAGAAGATACTCACAGCGGTACAGACTGCTATAGTAAGAGACAGAGCGCACTAGCGCAGGGGAAACGCATAATTGTCGTGACCCCAGTACCAATCCTAGAGGCCGTTACATAAGTAAGCATCCCGAATGCTAAAGCATTATTTCCACAATGGATTCAATGGGCTAGCTCTCTCACTGCAGCAGAGGTAGATTACAGATTTTACTCTACATTGTAAACACAAGCATACTTGCAATATGAACAAGAATATCCTCTGCCGAATGAAATAATGCCTCTAGATTGATATGAATGTATCGTTTATACCGATGGATCTGCCCACCTGGCCGTAGGAACGAAACAACAATATTCGGCGGTATGCGCATTTGTAAAAGGGTGCATGCATGACGGAAAGCTCCATCCTGGAAAAACACACACTCAATCCCTAGGGGATTGTACTGCGCAGCTGGCGGACCTAAATGCTCTGATACTGGCATTACAAAATACGGATCGTGAATTTCCCACACTAATTGTGTATGATTCATTTTACTGTGTCAAGTCCTATAACAAATATTTATATTATTGCTGCCAGAATGGATTTAGGGATTCCAAAGGTTGCACAGTAAAACACAAGATGCTTTGGGAACAGGTTGCAAAGCTAAAAGAAGGCCTGCCATGGGCTTATGTTATTCATACATTGAGTCATCAACGTGTTGACGTTCCTGTTGAAGGGAATTCAATGGCAGATGAAGCCGCCAAGGCAACAGTTCGTACTGCTGCTGTTGCTGCAATAACTCGCTCCAGTACGAGGATAGACGGAACAACTATGATAGCTGTCAATGCCACGCGCAACAGCTCAGCCCTGCCGAAAGGCTTTCTACTCATGTACTCCTACAAGTTAGATGCACAAAACATACCATATGCTCAGATTCCAGGAGTGGGAGATAGAGTAATACCAAACACTTATCGCAGATTAGGATTGATACTAGCTGCACATGAGGGTCTGGGTTCAGCACATGCAGGGATCACTGCTACAGTTTCACTGCTAAAGCAGTGCTATTGGTGGCCAGGTCTTACTAAGCAGACCAAGGACTTTGTCCTCAAATGTGACATCTGCCAGCAGATGAAGGGCTCCACCGTAGCATGTACACCACAAACACCTTTATTGATCTCAGACAAACCTCTCATGTGTGTATATTTGAATCACTGAGGCCCCGTACACTCGGACGGGGCTTACAAGTACATCTTGGTGGCAGTATATTCATGCTCCAGATTCCTGTGGGTTTGGCCCCAGCGCTCGGCTAATGCTGGAACTGTTATAAAGGATTTGGGAGTCTTTATCGGCACATACACAATCGGCATACTACATTCCGACCAGGGTCCGGTGTTTAGCACTCGGGCTTACAAAGAAGTCATGGGAAGTTTGGGTGTGGCCTTGCGGTACTCCTCCCTGTGCCATCCAGAGGGAAATTCAGTTGTTGAGAGGAAAAAATGTGACTTAAAGCAATCCTTGACAGCAAGGGTATTAGGCTTGGGTGGCAGTTGGGTCATTCATCTAAATGGGGTCCAGAGGCCACTTAACAACATGCCAAGAAAATCCCTGGGGAGTTGTACACCTTATGAACTCCTGTTTGGGGTGAGGATGTGGGTACCCGACCTCAATAGTGTCAGCTGAAACCCCATTTGACATCAATTCTCGTTTGGATATTTAACAGGACCTTAAAGATTACTGTGCTCTACAAAGCAACGTCCAAGTAAAATGCACCGCCACTGGGGAAGTAAAAACAGTACCGGCAAGACCTGCCTGGGTCCTGAAGATTGGGGACCTGGTCAGAGAGAAAATTGTGGACAAAAAAAAGAATTTGGGCCATCTTACAGAGTGCCTGTACCTGTCCTGGGTGTCGAAGGTACCAGAGCTGTACTTCTTCCGCCGCTTGGTGGTCACCGAGACAAGATGTTTGTCTCAATTGATCTGATCAAACCACACTATGTGGCCGATTCTCAACAGTAGGCACGTGGGCTTCTGGGTAGCACTCCTCTTGCTACCATGCAGGAAGTTCAGATGGGAGATTTAATAATGACTGAAGACTCAACTTTCCAAAGAGAAGCTGTAAGCAACAATGACATGATACTTCTCCCTGTTGAAACAACTGCAACTGTACAATCAACAAGTACAGAAATTTAAATGTGAAAAAATTGGCAACGTCTATGTAAACATGCCACAAATCAAGTCAGCTACCAGTTCTACAAAATCTGCTGAGCTGCCAAGAATAGACCGGACGGCATCTGGCTAATTCGTGCATTATGATGATTTTTCATCAGATCCAAGTAAACCTGAACTGCCAACACCACCTCTCCCTTTCAAGCTATGAGTGTATGCTTTCTGTCTTTGGCTGAAAAAGACTTACTTCATTGTTCCCTGGATACATCTCTGGATTACAATTGGATTACTTTTCCTGATACTTTAAATTGGTATAGTGACTGTCTTTTTCCTACTTCTGAATGGACACTTTCTCCCTGAACGCTCCGCAGTACATCTTGTGAACTTGGTTCTTAAACCGCATGCATCATCACACCGTGAACTAAGAGACTTATCCCTGGTAAACATTACAGCGGTTCCAGTTCCTGAAGAAATTGTATGGGACAGGGTATCGTATGATGTACATGGTCCTACTGAATTATTACAAATTCCCTATTTGTTTGTAATTTCCTTAAATGATATCATCACCTCTAGTACTTTCTCTGATGATTGGGACATTGAAACTGTGCATAATTAGCCAGCAGATCTAGAGCAATCAGCTGCATTTTCTAATGATGAATTGTATGATGGTACAAGTAACTTTGGAGACGTTCTGATACCAGCATTATGATCACCATTTTTTACATAAAGCTAGTATCCCACGTGCTGTTTATAATTACACACAATGGAAACACTGCCCAACAAAGCCGAAAGGTAGGTCACAGACTTTTGCACAGAAGTTTGCTTATTTTTCAGGTTTTGAAACATCAGACCCAGCATCGTATTACTATAGGCTTGCACCTACACCTGCAAAGAAAAATATGCTTACAAACACCAAGCTGATTACTCTGCTTCCTTTATTTCCCAACTGTCTATACAGGGTTTCGACTTTTGGAAAGACACCATAGACACAAAATCTATCTGGGGGACAAAAGATTGGCAGGATCAGGGAATGGAGGACTTATTTAGATCATGCCTCATACCACATCAAATGATTTTCCTGAACAAAACAGTGCAACAAACTTCATGTCTTGGTATAGCAAAAATAAAGGATTTGAACACACAGCACATTCCCGCATTCTCACGCTTTGAGAATTGGCAGCACTTTACACACTTCAGTGAGGATACACTGGATACCATGATATGTAATGGTTCTTTCAATTAATCAGACCCCAATTGAAAGGGATGGTTGGTTTGGCCTGTGGACACAAACGGGTATCAATCTAGATTCCTGGGTAACACCAAAGGGTTTAGGATCAATAGGCCTAATCAGCGATATGTAGAAACAGAACACTCGGGGTAGTGACATCATATAGTGTTGGGAAGTTATGCCGAGATTGGCTCCAAACCTCAACACTCTTCCAGGTGAAACAACACTTGTCCCTTCTTTCTGATGACATGGATCTCAGCGATTATTTATTGGGCCCCCGGATTCCACATCAAAAGTGCTTCTTGTGTGGAATATAAAATGAGCTGTGTAAGATTTCTCAACAGGAAGCTGCTGAGAGATTGCGCAGGATTGATAGGGTTAATTTCGAAAAGGCTTTGGCTGTGGTTGAAAACAGTATGACCACTTTATCATCCAGAATGTATTCACTGGGCAACATAGTGTCTTCTGCAATTGACATAATACAGCAAGGCATGTCTATATTACAACATGGACAGTCACAATTACAGTCAATAGTAATACTGAGCTGGAGGTTACAAATGTTATGTTCTGGCCACGTGCCATAGCATTACATCAACAGTACAAATCTCTTTTCAGCATACTATCTTACAGAAAGACAGATAATAATGGAGCGTAGAGATGCGAAATATACTATGTTGCACATTGAAAAATTAGACCAATTACCTTTTACTGTGACTGAGACACCATCCACTGACTGGATAATCCATGGTTACATCACCCTACCGGTTACAACATTCCAATCCCAATATTGTCTCCAATACCAACAGGTAGGCAGACATAGAGCGCTAGGGGAAGGATATGTGCATGAGTACTGGGAATTACCGTTCAGGTTTAGATGCAAGAATAGGGACACAGACGTTTTTCTTAGTGGCTCCGACTGTGACGATGCTTTAAGCGGCTCCTAGGTTTGCAAGGACATTTCTCTCCACTGGGCATGCAATGCTTCAGTGGCGAGCTTGTCTTGTTATCTGAAGGGTTCCCCAGCTGCCATGATTCATCCTGTGTTCAGGCTGCTCTCAAATGGGAGCTATTTGATGCTGAGTGATCAAGGTTGCTACAGAATGGAACTGGGCACCTCTTATCTAGTGACGGTTAATTCCATAGTCACTTGTTGTACACAAGTACTGTTTCCACCTGCCTGCACAGTTAGGGAGGCTGCGCTATGGCCTTCAATAAATGTTTTCAACATAAAATTTGAATCACTAAGCAAACTGAAAGCCATGCTCTTGCAAAAAGATGTTGCCTTAACTTCAGCCAAAGAGACGATTGATCTCCAGGTTGCAAGGCACTCGTCTGAGATACAAACTCAACTCCATACTAACTTCCCACTGCATTTTGTGGAGCTGGTCCTTCCTATCTTTAGCATGTCTGATATGAAAGGAATAGTGCATTTTTTAAAATGTATTAGATCTGGTTTCATTAGCACCTTTCAGACGATTTTCGGAGTTGTGACATCTTTCATATTCTCTGTGTTGGGAAGCGTTTTTGGAGGGCTCCCGTTTGTCCTGATACATGTGGCGGGAATCTTGATTTACTTTATCTGCTCCACAATGGACGTCCCAGTTCAACTCAGAATGGAGACAGCACTGCTGAGTTGCCGTGAGCGCATGATACATTGCTTCGGTACACCTCGGCTTCAAGAACTAAATGAGCATTGGATCTTATCATTTAGGCCGGTCTGGCTTGACTGCATACAACCTGTCTTCCGATGTCTGCTTTGCAGCTACGAATGCATCCTGGATATATGTCTCGGATCAGAATTGGTTGCGCCACGGGACATTAAACTACTGGTGGACCCATTAAAGGCCCATGCGTATTGCTGTCCCCAGCGTATTCCATTGATGATGAATGCATTCTTAGAGCCACCCTGGGATGCTTCAGCTCTAAGTGATGTGAACAACGGCTCTGCGGGAAAACTTATGGGATACAATGCCTCCCTCAGTGGCTACTGTGGGAACTGGATGGAATCACCTTTGCTCCATAAACATGCTACGAGGTGCGCCTCTGGGAACATCTGCAGATATGGACAACAAAAATGTTTTGTCTACCACTCGCAACACATAAACAATTAGCCTTTTCCGTGTGGGAACAATTCAGTCTTTTTTTAAACAAAATGACCCAAAACAGCTTTTGCGTTTTCTAGGCACTATGGCTTTCCGAGTGCTTAGGATCTCAAATGATATCATGACTTAAAGACTTTTAAATAAATATTTTAAAGGGAAGCCCACTTTTAGATGTTTTTACGAGTAGTTTTTAACATTTTTAAAATTGTCTGCTGGCTTTGTAAATAGATTTTTACATATTGACCCTTAGTATGAGGAGTGGGTGTTATATACCCAAGTAAGGTCCCTGCAGCGAAGCAGCTTATTTCTTACATTATCCTCACAAATAACATTTTCAGCTGTGACCTTTTGCACATATTTGCATGCACAACAATGTTGGATTAGTTTCCCTGAAACTAAACTTGTTTTCACATCTAGCTTCTAACAACATTATCACAACGCCCAGAACATCATGTACAAGGTCTCGTTTCGTACTGTGTGGTACAAATGTCATCACTATCTTTATCCACAGGGCGACAGGGCTATCTACATAACCATAACATTGCTAATCTATATGCACATCGCAAGGCTGCTTTCTATCATAAAAGATGAGCATCCCCGATAGATTGGCAGAGGAGGCACTTCCGCTGATACCGAGGTCCTTGCATGCTGAGAAATCACCACGCAGCGGTCTGACATCTCGTGAGGGGTATCCGGTTCATGACCAAGACCTTGGTGGGATTCTTGGCTTCACACCTACACACACCCTAGGTACACTTAGAGTAGGGTTCGCATAGTAGGAGTACCCTTGATTACTGCTGAGTTTTATTTGCCTGCATATATACATTGTTTCAGCACCATGGTAGAACTATATCTACTATTTATACTTTTGGTGCTTGTAATCACGCTTATCTGCTTCTGTCTACTAATCATTGCAGCACATGTATTTTATGCAAGAAGAACGTTGGTTCAATAAATAAATATTATTGAAAACGTCCCACTGTGTATTCTCTGTATATTTCTCTGAGAATAAGTGAGCACGAGTGACTGAGCGAAAGGTTCTGTGGTGTTTCCACGGTCCCTGAAGGGTCGGAGTTGTCATGTTCAGTGGTTGCCAGAAAACCATTCACTCCCTCATAGGTTAGGGGGGCTTACAGTGGCACTGTGAGCTAGCTGGTCTATAGGCCAACATATTCTGCTGGGGTGTCCAGAATCAGTCATGGCACCAAGCCAAACAATGCGCAGATCCTACGGATTGGTAAGAACTACACGACACCTGGACATACTGGACCTGTTGACAGCTTTTGACAATGTCAGATACTGGCTGCTTCTTCAGAGAATCAGAGAGGTCGCCCATGATGACACCACCAACCTGAAATGATACAACTCATTTTTAGGTTTCACCTGCACAGCCCTTGCGCTGTGCATGTGAAATCTATTGTATTTAATACAAATCTTAAAAGGGGCTTACATCCCAGTCTTTCTTTTCCTTCGTTTATGTTCTTGCCACTTACTTTTCCTCCGTTTCTTTTGGTTGCAGCATACCATTTCCTGTTGCTCTTTGTGTGTTCTTAGTGTCCCAAGGCCAAAGTACTCCTTTCATCCACTTTGAACTTCTTTGTTATTTTAATTATTTTAATTACGAGCGAGCACGCCATCTGCACTCCCACTCTCTGCTCTGTGACTGCTGTATCCTGAACCAGTAACATACAAGGGTGATCAAAGGTCAGTGGAAACATCAAGTAAGGCCACATGGGGCAATAGAGCATTTGAGTGTGACCCTGAAGAGCATGTGTGTATTTATGACTTGTGTAGAATGTGTAATTTTTCTTTTTTTTAAATTCCTGCTGCATATTTATTCTGCATGTGCCACTGCTATGCCATTACCTTCTTTGAAGATTATGGGCTTCAAAGCTCCTTTCGCCCGTTCGCTTTATTAGCCTTCATTGTAAAACTCTATTTGGCAGAGCTGAGGACAGCAGTCTGACACCAGTTTGTTCTAGCATGCACGGCCTGCTGCTCCACAGCTGAACAGCACTTGGCATCTCCTCCCTGCTGATCACACAGATGACGTCTGACTAACAGATTTGTTCATCCAGTCAGATAGGTTTGTGGAACCTACAGGTATTGGAGTAGGTGTGATACTTGCTCTGTTTTATTCCCTGCATTGGAAATAGAAGGCTTGAGCGGAGAGATCACAGCATCCGTCCTTATTCTATGTACACCGAACAGAACACGCTGCTCATTTCCTGCCCACCACCGTGAGCAAGCACAGCTCTTCCATCGCAGCAGGGGGCGAAAGGCCACTCTCAGTCCCCCTAATAAGACTCACACAGGGTGTATGGAAATCAATGCACAAAGCATGCAGAGTGTGGATCCCTTTGATCATCTGATGCAAAACCACGACTGCACAGAGCTAGTGGCAGTGCTTTCACAACTCCTCCAGAGCTGACCCGTTCCAGCAGAGGTCTGCGCAGATCCCTATGAAGAGCGCCCACCTCTCTACAACCTCCATCACATTACAGCTCACAAGACAATTATTTACAAGTGCCTTGCTTTGTTGGCAGCCAGTATTGCAGAGAGGCGCTGTCCGTGGGACAGTTTTCACTAGGCACCCGGCACCTCCAGGGACAGGGCCAATAAAGTATTTTCGTGAACGGCGGAGAGAGGGTACAGTAAACGCACCTCTTCCGTAGTTCAGAACAATAGGTGTTCCTATCAGGGTTATCGCTGCAGAACACCTCATGCTCAAAGTAGTGTATTCTTCCCTTGTGACATTTTATCGCCCTCCAGATGCCATTCACTTGAGAAACAGTCTAGTTCAGGCAGTGCCTTTGGGTCTGGATCAGCGCTGCATAATAAAACATAGAGAACACTCCCAGTGGACAGGGGCAGCTCCTCCACGTGTGCAGAGGAGCATCGCCCACTGCTTTCTCGCATTGCGAGAAGCAGAAACATAAAATGGTATTATGAATACCATTTTATGTTTCTGCTTCTCGGACTGCGAGAAAGTAGAAGGCAGGGTTTGGTTGGGGGCGGGCGGGTGGGCGTTCCTGCTCCAGGCAGGGGAGGAGTGGCCTGCCCACTGGGGCCGACTAAACCAGTCATGCACACTCTGCATTTTCTCTAAGTAGGCTGCGACGCGGGACCGGAGGCGAAGGTAAGTTTAATTTTTTTTTTAATTAACACCCCCCTCCCCGTGTGACCCCTTTCCCGAGCGACCCCCCACCCGCGAGTCATGCCGGCAGACTGCCAGTGGAACAGGGCTCGCAACTGCCCTCAAGCACTCCACAACAGGGTGTGCGGCCCCCAGGCACGGCTGTCAACAACACTTGTACGATACACAGTAAGAGGTAGGAGACGCTGCTGCCCCTGGGACATGAGTACGGTAGCGAGAGCAGGGACAAACAAGGTGTCAGGATGATGCTGCCAAGCCTCTTCCAAAAATAATTAAAAAAGAGAGAGGAGTGACTTACCCTGCTACAGCCTGAGGAGCTGCTGCAGCTCCTCTGCTCCCAGCTCCATCTGTAAAACTCTTTTTGGCAGAGCTGAGGGCAGCGGTCTGATGCCAGTTTGTTCCAGCACGCATGGCCTGCTGCTCCACAGCTGATCAGCACTTGGCATCTCCTCCCTGCTGATCACACAGATGACGTTCAACTAACAGATTTGCTCATCCGGTCAGATAGGTTTGCTCCAGTTTGGTTGATTTGGAAAAGGATTTCTCTGTGTATTCAAGCTAATGACCTTTCTTTAGCACATGCTTCAAGAGGGAAGCTGGCAATAGCGGGCCGAGTGATAAGTAAAGAAGGGCAAAACACAGCATCTTCCGCCATTTGTTTCTATTGCATGCTAGGGTTTGTAGGCTTAAGTTTAACTTGGGGTAAACTAAACGACAATTCGCAGAGTCCTCAGTGCTGTTTATTCTGAAAATCGGGCTGCCTGGAACATAAGAACTGAATCCTGTTCAGAATGATTTCTTTATTTTTTTACCATTCTTTTCAATCCAGGAGAACTCTGCAGGGACCAAACTAAAACCAAAAGAGTCTCCCTGAGCCTGACTAGTCTCCGGCTGCTAGCATGCCTTTACGTCTTCCATTGTATTCAGTCCCAGTTTGTAGTGGTGTACTGGTGTAACCCTTGAACAGGCGCTGAAAACGAAAGCAGCTTTCTGAGAGCTACAGCACTATGCAGTGCATCACTGTGGAACGTTGCCGGCTTGCGTACCATTAAGGGCTGGCTGCAAGAAGGCGTCTATAAAAAGATCCCACCAAGACTGTCTTACATTGAGCCAGGATGTGTACAAAGTCTCTGCCCTATTTAGCCATGCTCACGGGTAACAGAATCTGGATGCCTGCGATACAAATATTTGCTCTTTCAGGACAGAGTGAGCCATCTCTCTTCCATTATTATTGTGATGGGACGGAGAAGTGTGTGCTTTTTAGGTTTCGCCTGCACATTGCTTGTTTTCTTTTCCCTCTCCTTCCCCTCCCCTCCTCCACCACTGCTGGGTTGGGTGAGGAAGCCTCGGCCAGTGTGTCTTGGGGACTTATTGCACTGCATGTGCGTCTCTTCCCCAATAACTCGCTCTCTAATGATCTGTGTCTTCCTCCTCATCTCCTGCTCCACGTTCCTGTCCCTTGATCCACACCCTCACGCTCTGTCTCCCTACTTATACAATATTCTGTAGCCGACAGTTCTTAATAGAAAGAAAAGCCTGTCTCTTGCTGCCTGTCCGTCTTCCTCCCTACCCCTCTCTATCTATTCTAGGCCTCTCACTTGCGTTCCAGACATCAACCCATGCCTCAGTGTCTTGCTACTGTTCTCTAACCCACTGTCTCTGGCTCAACAACACTCGGTCCAGCCAACCTTACCCATCTAGCTCATGCTCTCTACCCATGTTTCTTTCTCTGTACCCCATCTCTTGATCTCTACCTCTTTTTCCCCAAGCACGGTCTCTTATCCCCATATCCATCTGTCTCCTGCTGTCTACCCAAGTCTCTTGCTCCCTACCCCATTGTCTCTTGATTCATGTCCCTCCCTCTTCTGCTCCATACCCCTATGTCTCTTGCACTCTGCCTCTTTCCCCTTGGTCTTTAGCTCCCTGCACTCTTTTATGCCATATCCTGCTCTCTTTTTAGTCTCGCCTAGGCAGTGCTTGTTCTCCCTGCCAACCTGACTCTCGGCACCCACTATCTTTCCTGTTCCCTGCCCTTCTCTCTCCTGCTCCTTACATCTGTCTCTTGCTCGGTACCCCAGCTCTTGCTCCCTACTCTACTCTTCTGTCTCCTACCCCCTGCCTCCCACTCCCTGGCCCACTCTTACCTGGTCCCCAAACCTCTGCCTCTTTCTCCCATGCCTCTTTCTTTCCTGATCCTCTCTGTGTCTTGCCGCTGCCCTCTCTCTCTAACTCTCCACTCATATGACATTGACAAAGCCAATAGATAATCGCATAGGCGGAACCTATTGGCTTTGCCAATGCTTGTTGAATCAGAGGTCACAAACAGGCAGAATAGGTCCATTTACAGCAGCCTAAGCTACCATGAGGTGCGGGGTACCACAGGGTTTGCCACTGTCACCAGTCCTCTTCAGCATCTTAATGATGTCTTTATTTGACCTGTTTTACCATACTAATGTCAGGGTTCAGAGGTTCGCTCATCATCTGGTTTTCGAATTCCAGAAATTCAAAGTCCTTGCCCTTCAAACCTCACTGGTTAAGGGAAGAGGTGTGGCGCAGTGGCCAGGGCGGCTGACTCCGGAACACGGGGCTCAAGGCTCAATCCCAGGGCGCCGGCGGCAGGTTAGGCCAGCACCATGTGACTCTGGGCAATAGCTCGCTTAACCGCGGCGCGAATTCCGCCGCGGTGCGGCGGTTTGAAAGAGTGGGCGGGGCCGCGTCGGCCAACGGACGTGCGCAGCACTAGCGAGGTAGTGCTCGCGACGGCCGTTGGCCGACGGAAGCACGGAAGGGGTTAATCTTCCCGATGCCCCCAGCGCCTTGAGACCCTTAGGGGTGATTAGTTCGCGCTTTACAAATACGGGTTACTTAGCACCTCAGTCAGCTAATTGTTAATGATTCTAAAAGCAATTATTCAACAGGAAAGAACTGGAACTTCGGTAGCATTAGACATTCTGTTACTGACACATCAATTTCCTTGACTTTCCACGTCCTTTCAGAACCTGGGTTTCATCTTTTACCAGGATATGTCATTGGATTCCAAAATGGGAAAAGCCTTAAAGAACTGCATCTTTAATTTAATCACTAATTGCACCTTGCAAGGAAGAAGCCCATCCTGCCACCGCTATCCGTGCGAGACAGAGCCAGTGTAGTGGGGACCTTTATCAGTTCTGGGCTGGACTATTGTAACGCTGCTAAACTACAATTGGGTTCAGAATGCTGCAGGTTGCGCCACAGTGCGGTTAAAAAGGCACATTTGTGTTACACAGAGTGGCACACAGTCCAATATCTTCCTATTAATTACAAGATCAGGTTGAAAAAAGCTGGTTAGATACATGAGTGTTATCACCACCAATGTCCTGCCTGGCTTGTGTAAAGCATCCATCACTATTTACCACCTAGTATGCTCCTGAACCAATACTAAGCACTCCTGACAGTTTCCCGATGGAATATTAAATGTAGGGCCAAGAGACCTTGTAAAAGTGGGTGCTGCCTTCTAAATGTACTATTTCATTCACTCATTCAGTCATACACCATTCCTACTAGAAGACCACTACAGTCCCATGACAAGACAATGTGAAGATTATCGTTTGGTGGCACTTGTCTTTTTTTACTGAAATATATATCATAGGGTGACCAATTGTCCGTAATTTTCAGACTCTCCGTGAATTACTGTCATGTCCGTTGTCCGTGAAGGAGGTTCCCACGGACGGCATTTGTCCGTAAATTTTAGCCGTGATGCTAAAGGACAAATCTTCAGCAGTTGAGATGGCTCAGTTGAAGCAGAAGGGAGGGGGTCTCCTGTGCAGTGATTCAGCGGAAGGGGCAGCCAGGGTGCCGGGCTGCTTCAAAGAAATGTAAATGGAAGGACTGGTTAATCTGGGCATGTAAAGGGTGCTTGAATACGAAATGGGTGTTAATTGATCTTAAATTGCCATGAGAGAAAGATTTCTTCTTTTTCCGCAGTATTGTTAGGGTGTTCCAAACTGAGCTGTGAAGTGTGTGCTTTGAAACTACAACTGAGGTCAGAAACCACTCTTACATTACTTTGCGACCCACAAAGAGGATGCGCATAGGTCTTTCATGCCGTCTCTTGTTTACAATTCGGAAGGTGCTGCAAAACCCCTTTTCACAGGTCAGAAACACTTTCGTCACTCTTAAAACAGGTTCTATACATTGTAAAAAAGGGGTTTTGCTATCGGAAGTGTGATTCAAAGTCTTTGCAACTAAAATAAAAACCTTTAGAGGACATGCGGCCCCTGGTGGATTGGACTGTCGGTATTCTTCATGCATTAAACAGGATTTTTTTCTTCTTGCACTTTTTGCTGTGAAAATGCAGGCTTTGGACAGTGGTAGTATATTAGCTGCAATAAATATACACATATCAATGTCACCTTGCAACTAACATCAAAATAAATCACAGATGGGACGTGATAGTGTGTGTGCTGGTGCCTCATTAATCAGGATGATTTACTAGGTACTGGACTTACGGCTCTCCAGTAGCTCTTCCCCATCATTTTACTACAGCAGTCAGCAGAAACATATCATGCACCATTTGAGGTCATTTGTGTCCTGAAAGCTACAGACAGTGGAGATGTAAACCTTAGGGGTTTGCATGAGATCACCTCAGTACATCTGCTGCCACATAAAACAAGCTACAGGGTAGGGGGCATTACACTTTAGTCTATACTGCCCCACCTGTGATCCTCAGTTTCTTGGTATAACTATACTGCTCTCCTACTTTTACCCTACTTTCCCCCACTCTTCTTGCTTACTGCTTAGATTTACTAGTGTATATCTTGCTGACATCTTTTTGGACTGGATTTTTTTTATACTGTGGACATTTCAATATCTCAAGGTTAGCTTTGATCAGGCCCTTGTCATGCTTTCATGTCATACACCTTCTGCACATCTATGTAGGCATGCTACAATGATACTGTTTCTATCCTAATGTCATCCTTCTAAATTTTCACTCCTGTTATGACAATAGTTTATACGGCAGTCTACAAATTGTTTCTCTGCACTCCTGCCATTGTGAAATCTATTGTGTTGTGCGCTGTAATCGTTTCATCATGTGCTTCTGCTACCCTTACATATTCCTTTTACAGATCCCAGTTGCTCAAAACTGCGCGCATACCAAAAAAATGCGAAGTGCATGTTTGTCTCAAACTAATATAAATTTATTATGATTTGTACTTATTTTGGTTCTCTATTTACTTACTTATATACTTTTGTGCAACCTCCTCTGATGTGTCTGTAAAACATACCTTTTGTTGCAAATTTTTGTCCTGAATTTTGACCTTCTGTCCTGAATTTTTGTCCTGAATTTTGACCCTTTGGCCTGAATTTTTACACTCACCGTCCTGAATTCGCACCCATGCCAGTTGGTCACCCTAATATATCAGTACATGAACAAATAGTTGATACATCTTGAATTAGCCCAGCCAAGTGTTTGGCTAGCACCACCCAATAATAAAACAAGAAATTCATAAGATTCCATACTCCCTTTTCCAAGGAAAGTTGGGGGAAAGAAAGGGTCGGGTAGGTTTCTTTTGGCCCAAAATAAAGGATGAGGCAGATGCATTTTAACTTTTTGAAGAAAGTTATTGTAAGGTATGTCAGAAGTGCATGAAACAGATAGAGGGCCTTATTACGAGTACGGCGGTCCATTGGACCGCCGTACTCGCGGTGGCAGTCCGACCACCGCCACACTGTGACACCGTGCAGTGCATTATGTGTGGGGCGGTCGAACTGCCACAGGACTGCCACCTCCACCGAGATCCAGGATCCTGTGGTGTGGAGGTGGCAGTCAGGCATAGTAATATGCTGGCGGTGCTGCTGCGGCACCGCCAAGCATATTATGAGTTGCCAAACCACTGCCCTTTCATGGCGGTGAGGCCACCATGAAAAGGATGGCAGTGAGGTAACTCCTGCCTCTCCTGAGGGTGCATGTGGGAGGGGGGCACATGTAGTGCCCCCTGGATTTGCACACCCATTTCCTGCACGGTGTGGCATATATACCACACCGTGCAGAAAGGTGTACTCGGCGCTCTGACAGCGGCGGTCTGCATGTTAGACTCTTCTATGAGCCTAGCAAAACCACCACTGTCAGACCACAGCAGGATCGCCCGCCAGACCAGGATTAAAGTCCTAATCTGGTAGGCGACAGCACCACGGCTTTCGCAGCCCTACAGCAGATGGCGTGTTGCACCATCCACTGTAGGACCGCCAAAGTCGTAATAAGGCCCAAAGTTCTTTTTGGGTAATACATTCATTTTAATATGGCTGGTATGTCCCAATAAAGTTAAAAAAAATTTGCTCCCATTAATTTTAAACTGAGTGTTTCTTTTTAAATAGATGGATCGTTAGTAAATCTCAGATTATCATAAATGGCTGTAACCCTTATCTCTAAATATTTCATTTTTGAGAATAAAATAACCATCATGTCGAAACGGTTAGCCAACAAGAAAGATCTGAGTTTTATTTTATAAATTTATAACATGACACCTCGCCAAAAGAGGTGACAATAGCTTCAATTGCGAGCATGGTTAAAATGGGATCAGGAGTGATAATAAGCACATCGTGAGCATGGATGTTATTTAGAGGTCGCCAGGAGTCACAGCTGTGAAGTGTGACTTGCCCCTTGCAACCCCTGACCCTGCCTTTGTGACCCCTGGCCACAAAGAAGGCAAAAGCAATGCCAAAAACAGAAAAGAAGGCAAATGGTGATGTGATGTGCACTGTTTATGTTCTGCAGCTTCGGCTGTGAACTGAAGCATTCAACTGTAAGGGCCAGATTTACGTAGCATTTTTCTAGTCGCAAACGGCTCGATTCACAGAGGCGGGCCGTTTTTGACCGGAAAAATGCTTTTTTCAACGTGCAAATGCAAAAATGAGATTTGTTAACTTATTACAGAATCACATTTTGCATTTGCGATTCAGTATTTGGAAAGGGCGTGTTTAGGGCGTCCCTTCCAAATACTGAATTGGTAGAGTATGTATTAATGTTTCGCGACCGAATTCCGGTCGCAAAACAGTAATACTTTACCACCAGTACAAAACAGGTGTGTAACCCATTCACAAAGGGGAAAGGGTCCCCAAGGGACCCTTCCCATTTGAGAATGTAAATAATATTTTTTAAGGACAAGCAGTAGTCCCACAGACCACTGCCTACTCTTAAAAATTTAAATTTCACGGTTTCATTTTTTTCTTTTTAAACGCACCCTGTTTTCCTATAAGGAAAATGGGCCGCAGTTAAAAAAAATAAATTGCTTTATTAAAAATCTACCTTTGATGGCTGTGATTCCTAATGGGTTGCAAACTGCGACCTACCTCATTAATGTTCATGAGGTTGGTCGATTTGCTACCCACAAGGAATCCATAAATGAAGCTCAATGAATTTCATACATTAGGAATATCGATTTCCTATTTGCGTTTCGGAAAGAATCGCAATTAGGAATTTGGTATTCCTAATGTTTGTGCATTCCGCCCTTGGCTCGGTAAAACAAATACATGTACATCAGTGCAATGTATACTCTGCTGAGTAAAATGTTTAAACATGAACTAAAAAAATACTCATTTTTGAGCAAGATGTTGCAGATTTTTATGATTAGAAACATTTAGTAAATTACGTGTTTGAATAAAAATCACACCTCACCTATGTGCTGTAGTGAATATTTCCTTACAAGTGATGTTAATCAAAATGCACTAACAATAACGAGGATTAATTTATGTCAATAACATTGTTCACAATGGGTCTACATATAGAAATACAGGTGACCAAGACCAATAATGTTTTTTCAATCTTTTTGTTTGTTTGTCTGTAATTTTCCAATACATTTTATGTTTAAGGTATATACTAGTAAAACTATTAAATCATGAGTTTGAGGAATACATAATTTAGCTTCCCAGTGCTATTATATGTTTTAGTGGCACAATATTTTCCTCTTCCAATAAACATATATTTTTTTGTGCAATATAACAATAGAAATGTGCAGTGTTTCTAGCATGTTAGGGCCAGATGTATCAAGCAAAATTGCGTTCGCAAACGCCGAAATTCGCAGAATTTCGGCGTTTGCAAACGCAATTTTGCTTAGTGGTATGTATTAAGGCAAAACTGCCTCGCAAAATAAGGAATCGCAAAATTTGCAATTCCCTATTTTGCGATTGCATTTAAGGAATCGCAAATTGCGATTCCTTAAATCCAATGTAAGAAGCACCAAAAAAGTGCAATTTGGCCTTAAGGAATCGCAAATTACCACCAACTTCAAGTTGGTGGTAATATGCGATTTCGTTGAAAAATGCACTTTTAGCATTTTTCAAAGTGCCATGTGGCGCACATACATGCCTTTAGGGCATGTATGTGCGCCACATGTGCACACATGCATATTTCAGGGTGCAACAGGGTGTCAAAAGGACACCCTGGCACCCTTGAAATTGCATTCTCAATTTGCGATTCTCTAATTGCGATTCGCAAATTGAGAATGTCTTCCCATTCATTCCTATGGGCCTCTACGCCCATAGGAATGAATGGGAAGGTATTCCTTAATTGCGAATCGCAATTTGCAATTCGCAATTAAGGAATATTAAGGAATCGCAATTATTATTGCGATTCCTACATACATAGCATTTTGCGATTCCTTAATAGCAATTCGCTACAATTCGCTATTAAGGAATCGCAAATGCAATCCTTGATACATCTGCACCTCAGTCCCTTATTTAAAACGTAGGTGGTATATAAAATGGGCTTTTATCTGTGTTATTAACCTTTGTTATTTTATAACTTGCACTTATGAGCCTCTTAACTTCAGAATGTCAGTGATTGTGATGTTTTCGGGATTAAGGCCATGTGACATCACTTCCTGGGAACAGGGTTAGATTATATAATGTCACTTTTTGAGAGGTCATTGAGTCAAATGGAAGTTTAGTGATGTCACTACCGCTACCCCTGGCATCTTGGTGAATTCACACCCATGATCATCAGCATAAGCCAACACTTTAATTTGGGCTATAGGAAGGGCTAATGGATGGATATTTGTTCTACTCATAAGAAGCCTCAAAAAAGATTAAATATAAAGGGCATTAAGAGCCAGAGACAGGTGGCTTCCTTGTCGGCTGCCACAATATATATCAAATTTTGCAGAGGAGTAGCCAGTCATAGATACTGCTACTTTCGGGGGCTCATACACTGTATTAAACCATTTACTAATGGCTGATGGAACCTCAAAATGGCACATAACCACCCAGAGGAATGACCAATACACCTGGTCATATGCCTTCTCATCACTTCAAAGATATGAAAGAAATTTGATGTTGTCCTAACTCAGCTCAGTCAATTAATGCTACTGCAAGATTAGTGTGCTCCAGAGATAAACCTACCCTGCCAATGCATAACAAATGATGTGATTATTTTGTTAAATCTCAATAATAGGTGGCAGGCATATATTTTATAGCCTGAGCATAAGAGTGAAATAGGATGATAATAAATTGTAAAGGTGATTTAACTTTTTTAATTGTGCATGCAGCACTTCAACTCTAGCAGAGAAAGTGCAGAGCCTTGGGGAACATTTGAGGTTTCAACTTTGCCTTTTTAATGACACAAGTTTGTGGTTGAAACACTTCTTCACTTTGAGGCTTTGTTTGTGCTTCCTCATTTTCACTAGTGCTAGTTTGTTGAGAGTGAAGGTGACGTTATAGTAAATGTTCTCAGCTATAGACCTTGGGTCATAGTTATCTGCTTTTATGGGTCCAACCGCTTTGTATAGTTCGTCAATCTGTAACATATTGAGGTCTTCAAATGTCTGCTGGATGTAGGTGTTGGTTCAAGTTAAATGTGAGGGCTTGGATGATACCGTTGGTTTAGGAGGGATCTGGAGATAAGTGTGTGATCTGGCTGTATTTGAGGATGAAACAGAATATTACCATATTGAATGTGGTGAGTGAAAAATAGGTGAAGTGAGTGCCACTCTTTATTTGTGGTGCTATAAACAAGTTGAATATATCCACCTGCATTCCTATTATTGATTATATTTAATGGGCATCTGCTGTCCTCTTTGTCTTCTCATATGTTAAAGTCAGTAATCAGTAAAACTTTAAAAATCAAGGGTTTGGAAGCAGCTATTTGAGTTGATTTTCATTTTGCTACCAGACTTTGAAATGACGAATAGGGTCTGTGGGATTTTCAGTGCAGGGCATACCAGCCAAGTTAATTAAAGTAATCCATTTTCCTTTTTTTTGGACTATGTTGTTGTTAATCATTTTAAAGCATGGAGGACTGCCAGCATTTAAAACTGCAGATCTCTCATTAAATGCAGGTAATCAGCCTGCAAGAAACATGGGCAGTGGACTGCGACCTGCTATTGGAAGGGTATAAGGCTTTTTTTGTCCCAGCCACTCCCTCTGCGAGTGGAAGACCTAAGGGTGGTCTAGCTGTATATATATCTGTCGCTGTTGACTGCCAGATCCAGGTCGTGCCAACCTCTAACCCAGGAATTCTGGCATTATCAGTAAAAAGGGGAGACACTAGATGGGGCCTTATTAACTTCTATAATTCGGTGGCTTGTCCTCATGATGTTTGTAACATCACCACTTTGGGAACATTTATAAGACAATCTTTTGGCTCTATCCTACACAATCTTCTGGTTTCTGGTGATTTTAATATACATCCCTGTGGTAACCCGACACTATCCTGTATTTCTGAGTTAGGATGTCCCCGTATGAGGGGGTTCCATTTTGAACATCATGCTCAGGGGGAATCATTGAATAACATGATAAATGAATTAGACATGGTGGCCCTGATGTCTTTAACTGCCCCGCAAACCAACTTTTCCGTGCCAACTTTTAAAGGGCGCGGTAAGGGGTCGTTTATAGACTTTATTTTAATTTCCTCTTCTTTGTAATCTCTATTTCATGGTTTTATTATTATGGAGAGTGAATTTAGTGACCACAATCCACTATGTGGTCATATGTTGGGCCCATTATCCGTACAAATCAGTGATGTCTCACCGAGGGGTATATTAAGACCGACTGATGGTAAGCGAAGACTTAAATGGTCTCAGATTTCCCCAGATAAATTCTACAGTAAAGTAAAAGTATCCTGTGCCACCGAGCTAGCATGTTGTACAGCTGTAGGTTCCTCTCCTAATGAGATTATGGGCGCATACGAACTAATAGCGCATAAGGCCGGTGAAATCTTAAGTGCCCCCGCTAGTAGAACTGTCACCCACGGCCCCAGATGGTTTGACTCTCACTGCTCTAAGGCGGCTAAGAAGCTGAGGGAAGCTCTGTCAGCCAAACCAAGAAGCCAAATTGATGTACGCGCTTGCCGCAAAGAATATAAGTTAGCTCTGGTTAGACGGAAGGGTGACCTGAAGGAGGAGGCATGGAGGGAACTGCTTGCCATTAGTACTCTTAGGAATAGCTCCAGGTTCTGGAACGTTGTGAATCAACCATTCCTCAGTCAGGAAGTGGGGGGGGCCTTAGATTCTTACATCACTGAGAAGGAGTGGGTGCTTCATTTTCAATCTATGTTTGACTGCCCTAAGGAGCACAGCTGCCAAGAGAGTCGGGTCGTAAATGACCCGGCAATAATCTTTGAAAAGGATGAAGTTATAGCCGGTATTGAAGGGCTACCCATTAATAAAGCGCCGGGCCCAGATGGGATTCCTCCGGACTTATTTAAGTCCAACCCCCCATTCTGGGCACCAATTCTGGTGGCTGTGTTTAACGCAGCGGCAAAAATTGGGTGTCCTCAGTCATGGGCTTCCTCCACCATAGTCCCTGTTTTCAAGAAGGGAGATAGAAATAGCACCTGCTGTTACAGGCCTATATCTCTCATTGACTCAGTGGTTAAGGTGGTAGGACGTATCCTTTTGCAGAGATTATCAACCTGGGCGGAGGAGGAAGAGATCCTGTTGGATGTTCAGTACGGATTTCGGTCGGGCCGTTCTACTATTGCTCAGTGCCTTAACTTATACATGATACTGAGCAAATACACTGTGGCACGCCCCGGTACTATCTATCTTGCCTTCATGGACCTGTCCTCCACATTTGATTACGTCAATAGAGCTAAATTGTGGCAGTCCATGAGGGCAAAGGGGGTGGATAACAATATTGTAAATTTTTTAGAGGACCTGCACAAATCAACTAAGGCTAATGTCAGGTTCTCTCAGGACCTTCGGGTCACAAGGGATCTTGAGATTAAGAGGGGTGTACGGCAAGGCTGCATTCTGGCTCCATTTTTGTTTAATTTTTACATCAACGACTTGGAGACCGAATTAAGAGCAACCGAAGTGGATTACCCATATGTAGGGCGGCATGGCATTCCCGTCCTGCTATATGCGGACGATGCCGTCCTTATATCCAGGACGGCAATGGGTCTGCAATCCCTTTTAACAGCATTCTCTAGTTTCATGTCTGATCGGGATCTAACAATTAATAACTCCAAATCCTATGTAATGGAAGTGGGGCAACATTCTAAAAAGAGTTTCCAATTCAGTGTTGGCCCTGCTAAGATCCCCCGTACTAATGTATATTCCTATTTAGGAGTTCTTTTTGATGATAAATTAAAATGGGGTCCTTTAATATTGAGGAAAAAGGGGGACCTGGTCCGGGTTAATGCGTCAATTTTTAATTTTGCCTCTAAAATAGGGAGGAAACCAACTGGAGTTATGCTAAAGGTTTACCAAGCCAAAAGTTTGGCCATAGCTACCTACGGCAGTGAAATTTGGGGATATACTGCTGTGGATCCGCTTCAGGTGGTGGAGAACGACTTTTTGAAACGCCTCCTGTGTGTCCCGCGCAGAACCTCCAACTTAGCGGCGCATGAGGAACTGGGGGTCCCTTACTTAAGCGACGTTCTTGCACTGCCTCCTTTGGTTTTCTGGTTGAAGTGTTGGTTGAATAAAGATTTAACCCTCAACCATATAATCTTAAGAGAGTGCATGTCTCTTGACAATGCAATTCGAATTCCGTGGCTCAAGTACATTAAAAGTAGCCTGGAAAGGGTAGGGCGCGGTGATCTATTTTGCAAGCCAGAATCCATTGTCAGGAAGGACGTGGAATCTATTAGGGCAGCTTTTCTGATCCTAAGGAAAGTGGATAGGGAAGCGCAGGAGTTATTGAAACCTAGTGCCCGTACGTTTTTACTACTCAAAACAACTCCAACAACGGAGCCTTACCTTATGGTTTTTTTTTCAACACATGAGAAATTTTTACTAACTAGGTTTCGTATGAACCTTTTTCACTTTTTGCTAGCTAGGCCCAAGGGATATAGCAGAGGTCAAGTGTTAGCTCCCTGCGGCTGCGACGGACAGTCTCCGCAGGACTTGCTACACTTTATGTTTTTATGTAAGTTGTATGAAATCCCCCAAAGGCACTTTCTGGTTCCTATTTTAAAAGATTGAATTTTAGACAGGCCCGTCCTGCCCTTATGTACCTTCAATTGCTGAAAGAGGACTGCATTATTTTCATAGTAGGATTTTTAAAAGCTTCTGTGAAATCGAGGGCCTGTATGGATGTGTAGATAGTGGTTGATTAAAGTTTTAACGGTTTAGTTGATCCTGTGCGCAGCTTAAACTGGAGGTCATGCTCTGTCGGTATTTTGCACACGAAGGCCCCGAACCAATTAGGATGGGTGGGTTTTGGGCCTTTATAATCTGTACAAGAGGTTTGACTTCAATATGTTTTAATGAATTATTGTTTTATGTATGTGTTTTTATGTTTTTATGTATCCATATATGTATAACTTTTATGGTTTTTTGATGCAAAACTGAATAAAGTTTATTTGATTTGATTTGATTTTGATTTGAATAGGGTCTGTGGGATTTTCAGTGCAGGGCATACCAGCCAAGTTAATTAAAGTAATCCATTTTCCTTTTTTTTGGACTATGTTGTTGTTAATCATTTTAAAGCATGGAGGACTGGCAGCATTTAAAACTGCAGATCTCTCATTAAACCAGTGAGCCCTAGTAAACTATAATCATTTTCATAAAAGAGGTTGGGTATGTCAATACAGGTTTCCAAATTCAGTGGGTATTGAAGAGCCCTTGTTTGAAGGTGGGTATTGGTGTTCTAGGAAGTTTCTGTTCAAGTGATAGTGACTGATAAGTTAGGTATGTATTCTTTGATTTAGGTGTGACTGGTGTTGTGGAATACTTTGAGGGAATTCATAGTTTGACTTCTTGGGTTGTCGATCTGTGAGCAAAGCATGGTGATTCATCTGCAATTTTTCTGTTTAGCAGAAGGGAAGGTGGTTGCTTGTTCATAGCCAAAATGGAGCCTTTGGTCTTTAACAGGGTGTTAACGAGTAAGTTCAGGTTTATGTCATTGGGTTGGAACATGATAATGCTCTTGGAGTACCATTTATTGGATAGCTTCTATAGAAAGATCAATTTCATGAGACATCAATTTTCAGCTTAGATCCTTTGGATCTTCATATTTTTGGACATGTAAATTTTGAGGTGAACTAAGCCATGTTTTGGAGGTGTATATGCTAAATAGAATCTCGTACGTGGATGCCAGCTTTCATACTTGTGAATTTGTCCAGAATTATGTTTTTTAAATAGAGTGTTGTTAAACTGGGACCCCAAGTAACTAATGCATGCATCTCTTGGCGTTTACAGCACTGGCTGCAGTGCGCAGAGACCTCACACTTCCACACACACAGGAAAAAAATTAGGGGGAACATTGGTCAGGAGGGTTATAATAGGGGTGGGCGGAATTTGCGGAGTCGCGTTCCGCAAAGTTCCGCGAAACGGTACAAAATCTCCGCGAGCTTCGCAAAGTTCCGCGAGCATGCGGAATTGCCTGGTCCGCCAGTTCGCGATGGGTTTTTTGTGTTCGGGGACACTGTTTGCGTGCTCGGGGGGAAATATCTCGCGAACTTACCCATCCGGTCACCAAATGGCGCGGCCATCTTGTTTCACTTGTCCCGCCCGCTCGCGAAGCGTGTTTCCTGTTCGCGAACGTGGATGTCCGGTGGCGCGTCCGAATGACGTGTTCGTGATCGCACACTCTCACGTCGCACGCGAACGGATAGGAAAACTCATCGGCGAACGCAGGGATCCCGGTAAGTTGCTACCGCACGCGCAAACACGCATTTTTAAAGCACGAACAAGGAAAACAATTCCGCTACGCTGAGGATCGCTGAATTTTTGATAATTCCGCGTTCTCCGCGGAACGCGGAATTACCAAAATTCCGCAAATTCCCGAGCGGAACGGAATTTACCGCCCACCCCTAGTTATATATTATATCGTAATTGCATTTATTTAGCACTCACTGCCTCTGACTGGGCATTGAAGTGCTTTACACTAAGCAGCATACAGCTCTGGAACCTGAGGTTAGTGTTGGTTATTGGGATTATTCTCGTGCTCTTAAGGATAATCATTGCATACATTTACTCTAGTTTCTATGGTGTAGACTAAATTAATGGGAGTTAGGTTTGATCTTTAGTGGGATGAGGTTTGTCCATTCATGCAAATGGTTGGCAGTATTAATAGATGAGCTGCAGGAGATTAGGCATTATTAGGTTGCAGACATAAGACTTTTTTCCAAGAAAATTCTATTGTTTTTCATGTAATAGAAACCACACTTAGGGCCTGTCGATCCGAGGTTAACAAACTGGCAAATAACACATTTTGCAGACCATTCTTATCCCTTATCTCACACCCCTCCGTTCCTGGCCCCCTCCACGTAGGTTCCCAAACTTTGCTCTATTAACACGTTTACCAAAGTACATCTACCAGATCACCTTTCACTTAATTATTTGATTTAGTTTCAATGTTCATATCTGGTATCTAGGTAGTAAATCAGAGAGACCTAAGATATTTGGGCAAACATACCTGTATTTCTTGTCTATCATATGGTCACCAAAGGCTTCCACATTTCTTCATATCTGTGATCCATTTCATAAAGACCCCAGGCCAATTTGTCAAAAGCCAGTAACATCCAGAGTTTATCAACCCAGTCTTGCTTAGTAGGGTATTCAAAGCTTTCGATTTGAATGCAGGTAATTGTTTTGCTGTCAGTGTCATTTAAGTTAGTGAGCTCTAGTCCACCTTGTGCAGGTGTCCGATGTCTGGCGGTCTAATGTCAAGTGGAAGGTCGCTGGATCCAGTCCCAGTGGATTTCCTGCTACCCCCCTGATATGGCTAAGGAGTTCTTTCCAGAAAATCATTAGCCTAGAGCATGCCCACCACAAATGCAGCATATACCCTACTGGTCCACACCCCTGTCAACATAAGTCATGTGTCTTACTATGCATATGTTTCAGTTTTACAGGCGCAATATGCCATCCCATCATAATTTTATGCAACGGTTCTCTATTCTACACACTTTTACAAAGGAAAAGGATATCAGCACAAAGTTTTTGTCATTGATATAAGAAGATGTGTTTGCCCAGGACATTCTGCCATTTCCTCATATACAACCACTTTGGGATGATACATGCTGCTAAAATGTTGTAAATGCTATATATAAGACCTTTGGGGCTAGCTTAGGGGGTGAAAAGGTTTTCCTATGGTGTTAATGGTCTGGTTGCTGCCTCCTTGTTTTCCAGGTGGAGGGCCCAGTGCCTTAGCTGGAAGTAGTGCATCTGATCAGTTTCTTGCAGCTTGTACTTCTGCATACACTGATTAAAGGATTTGACATCACCACCTTGAAATATGTTTTGCAGCATCCTGCCCCCTCTCATTCTGATCAAAGCTCAAATCGTCTTTCACTGGGTAAAATCTAGATTGCCCAGAAGCGATGTAAATGAGGAGAAAGTAGTCAACTTTTGTTTTCTCATAACCAAGTCCCACACTTCCAGTGTTGGTCTTACAATTTCTGAGAAGTAGAATAATGGGGGTCTTCCTTTTTTAGCTAGTCAGGGTATGGCCCACGGGCACCACTTACCACTGACGCATCCATGTGGATCCAGTGGTGCTCAGTCTCATGCAAAGCAACACTAAAATAAGATTCGCAGATGGGCTGCCTGGTAATATTTCCCAACGTTTGGTCGCAGCCCACCTGGGCATCGATTCACTTTCCTACTCGCCCACATTAATGCAACAATAGCTTTCTGCAAGGCCTCTATGTCTATCTCTGGAAGTTTCACTAGAATCACCTGAAAGAGATAGGGAAGTCTAGGTAGCACATTCTGCTTATCAACCACTATTCATTCCAGCCATGATAGAAATAAGTTACGCCATTTGTGTAAGTCGTTAGTAATAGCATTAAGCAACCTCGGGCAGTTAGTTGCATATAATAGATGGTGCTCAGACATAATATATATCCCCGAATAATTATTTTTTTGTTGGCCAAGTGCCGGGGACACACACCGGAAAGTTATTTCTCAACTTCAGGGGCTATGCCCACACCAAGCATCTTGGTCTTTGAGATTCACCTTAAAGCCAGAGAACATCCCATAAGCTTCCAGAATCTTCAGGGTTCTGTGGACTGAGCACTCCAACTGCACTAGCGTAAGTAAAACATCCTTCAGCTAATAGAAGGATTGGATGCTGTTCACCCCTAAAGGCCATTACCCCATATATCTGGATGTTTTCTAACAGTGGCCGCTAAAGGATTGATCGATAGATCAAATTAAAGTGACAAGAGGGGGCAACCCTGACATGTCCCCCTCTTCAGTGAGATCTCCTCTGAGCCAGACCCATTAACCTACACTGTTGGCAGTTTATAACTAGCTGCTATCCAAGCAGTTAAATTACGACCCAAACCAATCGCCTCCAGCACCTGGAAGAGAAATACACCTCTGACCCTGTCAAACGCTTTATCACCATCCAGTGACAGGACAGCCATGGGGATCCTTCTAAAGTGAGCATTCTCAATCAGGTGAAGAACCCACCAGTGTTGTCTGGTGCTTGCCTCTGTGGTATACATCTCGTCTGATTGGGGTCAATAAGATAAGGTAAATGTGGCATCAGCCTATTAGCAAACACCTTTGAGAAAATGTTTGTGTTGGAGTTTGAGAGCTATGGTACTATAAGCCCCACATTTATTTGCAGGTTTGTCTACCTTATGGATCAGAGTAATATTATATTTGCAGTTGCCATGGGGTGTCAGTGTTCGAGAATGGAGGAAGGAAACAAACAGAGTTACCAGGCGTGGGGCAGGTTCAGGTTTAAACTATTTACAGAACCTCTTTGTAAGGCCGTCCGGTCCCCGCTTTTTATCAGGGTGTAGATTAGAGATCACCCTTGAGACTTTTTCCAAAGTGATTAGCTCTTCTAAACTAACCCTATTTTTTTCAAGGTCAGGCTCTTGAAAGGGAAACCCCCAAGACTCCATGCCTTCCCCAGAGACTACATCTTCATGACATAGAGTGGGATAGTAATCGTCAAAGGCTCTTGTTTTGCCTATATATACTAACTTAAAATTTGGCCCCCACTTCCAACAAGAGTTGTGATTTTCTAATGCACCATTTGCTGCCTAACCTTCTTGCAAGCAGTGCTCATGTCTTATTAGAAGGTCCATAGAATTTCAGTCTCAAATATAGTAAAGCCTTTTCTAATTTCTCTGTGGTCAAAAGAGCGACCTGGCCTCTAAGTGTGGTCATCCTTCGCAGAGCTTTCAGACAACTAGTAACCCTATGCTGCTCAGTGGCAAGTCCCTATGGAACTCAAGCAGCAATAAAATATCAAGATAACGCTTGTGATTATGCTCCTGCTAGAGAGAGAGATCGGACTTTTGTCTTGTGGCAGTTTTGATGCCATAAAGTAGCGCAGAGGCCCTGCTGCAAAGAACAGATCTGTATTTTATGTCGATAGCTGAGTGGATTAATAAAGCCAGGTGTTACCAACGCTATAAAATAAATGAAATGTATGTGAGAGAGGCTACGGAGAGATGAGGGGCACGTTTTCTGGGTGGTAGTCCAAGGAGGAGGTCATAACATAACGAGTATTTGTAAAGTGCACGTTCACCCGTGGGCATCTTGGCTCTGAATAACAGAGGTTTATTGGTGGTCATGGAGGGTGCACAATGATTGTCGCACTGGGTGCCACCAGCGCTAAAGGCTGTGGTGTTGGCTATGTGGCAAGGTGAAGTAATACTGTGTTTTTGTTGTCTTTTTTAGTGTCTTTGGAGAACCTGCTGATTTTGGAAAGAAGGCAAGGTAAGGTGACTTTGTCATTATTTACTATTGCACACATCACTCACGCACACACCCACCTACTGTTTTCAAATCAACAACCTATTTGCCTTCTACGTAGGAAAGTGTTTCAGAAAGATGGTTTTAGGCCCTAGCAGAGATGACGTCTTGTTGGATGAATGCTTCCCAGGCCCTAAATCTGGTTCTGGAGTCCAGCTCTGAGGCAGGATCAGAGACTGAGACAGCAGATACTGAGACAGCATCTGAGGGAGATGACAACGGAGCAGAATCTGGCAGTTATTTTTCAGTGAGTGCAGTTCCATCCGACGACTCATCTTCCCAGAGATACTGAGGCACACGATGATGACAGTCGTGCTGTCCCTTCACAAGCACAGTCTGTGCAGCGCGACAACAGTAGCAGGTTAGCCCAACCCAGAGAGCAGGCATGTGTGGCGGCAAGCACAGATGGAATGCTTTCGTGGAAGCCCCCCAATTTAGGTCAGCCCCAAATTCCGCATTTCACTGGCAATGCTGGATGTAATATGGCCAATCTTTTGCCAGTTGACTACGTCCATCTCTTTTTGGATGTTGACTTCCTTGAGAAAATTGTGCAGCAAACACATTTACGTGCTGAACAATTTCTGAGGGAGCTTGGAGGCACTCTCTGGCTTCATTCTAGGGCACACAAGTGGACTCCCATTTCATTAGTGGAGTTGAGGACATTTTTGGGCCTTACACTCAAAATGGGGGTAGTGCATAAACCAACCTTGCTGTAGACTGGTCTGCTCGTAGTGTTTGGATAACCTCCATCTTCGCACTGTACATAAGCAGAGATCGTTTTTTGCTATTGCAGCACATGCTGTGTTTTAATGACAATTCTGATGCAGTGCCCCGGGAACATCCAGACCATGACAGGTTGTTCAAAATTTGACCTGTCACGGAACATTTATCTGCCAGGTCTCCAGAGGTTTATACTCCTGAAAAGAATAAAGCCATCAATGAGTCCTTGATTCTGTACAAATGGTGGCTGCTGTTTAGGCAGTACACTGCAAGCAAACGAGCTTGCTATGGCATCAAGCTGTACATGCTGTGTGAGAGCTCGACTGGCTTTGTGTACAGCTTGAGAGTATATACAGGAAAGGACTCCAGTCTCAACCCTGTAGGTTGCCCTCCCATGCTATGAGTCACAGGGAAGATTGTGTGGGAGCTTGTCCAGCCTCTCCTTCATAAAGATTATAACCTTTATGTGGACAATTTGTATATGGGACAAGAGCTGTTCAGTGAGTTGTACAAAGCTGGCACTGTAGCCTGCGGTACAGTTTATTGTCATTAAAAAGGATTCCCGTAGGAGCTTATTTGTAAGAAGCTCCAGAAATCCTAGAGCACTGTGTTGCATTCCAATGAACTGCTCACAGTCAAGTTCTCGGATAGGCGTGATGTGTACGTGCTCACTACAATTCATGATGAGAGCACTTCTCCTGTCATGGTTTGGGGTCAGATGGCAGAAGTTCACAAGCCCACCTGTATAATTGTACATGGGCGGAGTGGATAAGAATGACCAGATTCTTCAGACATACAATGCAAGTCATGAAACTTGCACTTGGTACAACAAACTGTTTGCCCACCTGATTGAGATGGCAACATACAATGCGTATGGTATTTATCGTCAGACAACCCCAGGAACACTCATGTCTTTCCTTGACTTTCCGTTGTCAGTCATTGAAAGTCTTACTGCTATAGAAGCAGCAGCCTCCAGTTTATATGCTCTGGAGAATGTGGCAAGGCTGAAGGAGCAACACTTTGCTAATCGCATTCCTGCAACACCTAAAATGGATCAACCATGTTGTTGTGGTAAAGTCTGCTCTATGCATCGAAAGAAGCAGGAGACTCGTGTTTACTGTCCCCAGTTCCGATCTCAGCCAGCCCTGTGTTTCCCCGATTGCTACACATTGTACCATACAAAAAAGAACTATTAGGAAATCGGCTGAGGTGGAGCTGCCGTTACATAAACCTTTCAATGCCTGTGCATGGATACGTACCCTCCACAGGCCACTACTTTAATAAGCAAGCAGCTGTAGAGTTTTTGTTCCTCTACTTGAGGAAATCATGGAGCTCCTTATGGCCTGCTCAACACCTTTATCGGCCTCAGAACATGGTTGGTGTTCTGTTCGCCGATTGACAAGTGCATTTTAGTTCCCAGACTGCACATAATGGACATAATGGTGGATGGAACATAAGACACATTGTCACAGAGTACCCTGTGTGGTAAAATTTTAAAGGCTTGACTAGATTGTGAACTGCTTTTTAGTGAACGTTTGTATGCAACACAAGGGCCGACACTGATTGCCCATGAGAACCAGAGTAAGTGTAATAAGTCAAAGAAATGTCCTGTGGGACTTATTCACCAACACGTCTACTTGCTTTGAAAGTGTGCAAACTCAATTAGTAACTTGTATCCTAACCAATGTTATTGAAAAAGGGTACAGGACACAATATCGTTTATGATGATTGTTTTCACATCTTTAGTATTGCGTATGATTCAAGTTAGTAATTAAGTTTTCACACTTTCAAAGCAAAAGTAGAAGTGTCAGTGAATGAGTCCCAGAGGACATTTGTTTGGCTTATTACTTTAGGGAATGTAGGCAGTATTCCCCAGCATGTTTGCCTTAGTTTCAATGGTAGATATGCTCGCTCAGTTTGGGGAATGAGCTCTCAGAGGAAGGCATACTCGGACACCCCCAACTTGCATGCACAAATTGAAACGAGTTAGATTTAGCACAGGAAGTGCGCTGATGGTGCATGAAAGACACCTTTTCTTGAGCAACAACTAGCTGAGGACAGAAGGCATTAGTATAGGTTCACTTGGCAATTATACAGGATTAGTCAGGGCTCTGATGAAGAAAGAGACATGAACGGGTAAGAAAAGTTTAGGGTAGGTGTGCTTCCCATGGATATTGCATAGGTAGAAGGCAGATAATAAATGTAGTACAGTTACACATGCCATGACTTCATCCTCACCAATGGATTCAAACCCATTGGTGGCGCACTTGCCCGATAGTTACTTACTATGGCACGTATGGGTAAATGCTTGACCTGCTTGCCACGTCCATCCTCTGTCAGAACATAGTAGATGTTCAGTTTGCTGTATAAGTGCATTACAATCACAGCACTGCACATAATGGTGGATGGGACATGTGCTACGTTGTCACGGACTACCCTGTATTTCAAAAGCTACCGTTCTTCATAGTTTATGACGTGCTCTTTAGGAAACATCATAAAATTCCCCAGCATGTTTGCCTTATTTTCAAAGGTAGATATGCTCTCTCAGTTCGAGGAATAGGCAATGGGGCATACTCGGAAAACCCCAACTTGCATTCACAAACTGGAAGGAGCTGAATTTAGCACAGTGAGTGTGCTAAAGGTGCATGAAAGACATGTCTTCCTGAGCCTCATGTGACTGTCATGGGAGCTATTAGTAAAGGTTCACTAGGCGTGCGTTAGGTAATGTTCAGAAAGAAGGAGGAGGTTGCTTGACAAGTGATAAAATGTAGTCAAACTGATTCCGTCCTTTGGCGTATGAATGTGATGGGTCCTTGCATGGCGGCAGTATGTTGGTGTGAGTGCACTGATCTGTTGGATTGGGCCCGTGCCGGCGGCATGAAAGTCTTTTGTGTGGTGCATAAATGGCATGTGAATGGATCATAAAGTGATTGGTGCCGTGAAGTGGCTTTATGGCTCACCTTCAGAGGGCTTAATTTCAATATTTAGATACTTTGATAAGTATTTCTGCTTTGAAGCCAGCATTTCTGGAGGTGCTAAAACCAACCAGTTTGTTATGTTATGTTATGTTATAGATTTTTATAGAGCGCACGGCTGCCCCAGCGGTGGTGGATTAACTCTAACAAATTAGTACCAGATTTATATTGGTGATGGTAAGATGGTATTTAGTAAAAACTCAGTTTTTTTCTTTTTTTATGTCTTTATGGGTGGCTGTGGATTTTGTGCCCTAGCTCAGCCGTCACCTAGGCAAACCTGCACATTTTTTTTTTAAATTATTTTTATTAAACATAGGAACAAGCTTCAGATACACAACATACATAGGCACATATTTTGTGGATAAACAAATGTCCCCAGTACCCCATGACGCAACCATTACCAAATTCAATTGCCTGCTGCTAAAGTCTTTACAGTTGAGGGTGAAGTTGTGCTTAATAATGACTCTGGAAAACTTCAAGACCCACCTCATGGCCCTACTCATTGGTCTCTGTACTGTGCCCATGCCCCCCCCATATCTTTTCCCATTTACGTGGACAGCCTCAGCTTTGATAAACCACTTGTTCCGCCCTATGGCACCAATCCATGTCATTCTTCCAGGATTCCAATGTTGGGGCCTCTGTTGCCCCCCCAGGCCCGGGCTATATTTCTTTTGGCTACCCCCCCTGCCAAGGTCAGCCAGGTCTTGGCCCAATGCGGCCATGTGATCTCTCCTGTTACTCCCAAAATATGCCATCTCAGCTCTAACGAGACCTTTTCTCCCACCACTGTTTCCATTATGAGTATCAAGCCCTCCCAGTACATTTGAATCTTGGGGCAGGACCACAGTATGTGAAAGAAGGACCCTTTCTCAGACACACAATTGCCAATACAGTATTGCACCATTCGTGAGGCATACGATCTGTAGAGAATACGGAGCTGAACGAGCCTAAAACACGCTCTAATGGCTATTTCTCTGGGGCTCTGTAATGCCTCAGCCCAGTCATCGTCCTCCAGTAACCGGACATCGGATTCTCAGGCCTCCCTCAGGGGACCCAAACAGTCTGGGGAGTTGTTCACGAGCTTCCTATGTGTGAGGGATATTGATTTATCTATCATGGGGTCTAGGAGGAGTCTGTCCTCTAGTGGTGAGTATTCCGGGATCACAGTCCCTTCTTTCAGATGACAGTGAAGTGCGTGCCGCAGTTGCCGGTATTTGAGGTGTTCCCCTCCCCACATTTGGAACTCCTCGCGCAGAGTGTCAAATACAATCATCTTACCACCCTTCCAAACATCCCCCAGTAAGGCAATCTCTTTAAGGCTCCATTTCCGGAAGCCCTCTAATTGTTTCAGTTCTCTCAAATAGTCTCCCTCCCACAGAGGTATCTGCTCCGTGAGTTTAGCCTTCTAGCCCGTCATGGTAGTTGCCTTATGCCATATGTCGAGAACCGTCAGAGTGTGTGTCGGGAGGTGCGAGCTGCCTCTTCCTGATCGATATAGCTCAGCCAGATAGCTGCCATTGCTCATCGCCAATCGGTCCACCCTAGATGCTGCTTCCTCGAGCGGCGAAAAAGTCCACCCATTAACATTAATAAGTTGAGAGGCCCAGTAATATTTCCTGATATCTGGGACAGCCAGTCCCCCTTCATACACTCCATTCTGGAGCTTCCTAAGCATGATCCTAGGGCTGCCACCCCCCCATAGTAGCTTACGCTGTTCGGACTCAACCGCTCGAAAGAATGACTCCTGTATCCGCTATGGGGTGTTCTGAACTGCGTATAGTAAGCGTGGGAGGGCCATCATTTTAAAAAGAACAGCTCTGCCCATAAGGGAGACAGGTAGCCCCCTCCAGTGAGTTGCGTCATCTTGTAGCCTATCCAATTGCGCCTGCACATTTAATTGTATGAACTCAACCTCTGACTTCGTAATCCATATACCCAGGTATTTGAACCTATCCTTTCGCACTAGCTCCGAACACACCGATGTCAGGACTTGGAGCTCGCCCGCCAAAGAGAACACTAGGGATTTGTCCCACTTGATGCAATATCCCGAGTTTGACCCAAAGGACTGTATTATATGAATGAGCCTGTGGAATGTCTGTTGGGGTCTATGGGCATAGAGGAGGATATCGTCCGCATACAGGGATATACGTTCTTCCCAGCCCCCCCAACATCAATACCTCTCACCAGCGGGTCCCCCGGAATCCAGACAGCCAGTGGCTCTAGCGAAGCGCAAATAGCATCGGGGATAGCGGGCACCCCTGCTGCGTGCCCCTATGGAGCCCAAAGGCTCTGGAAATAGATCTGTTGACTCTGACTCGCGCCATCGGAGCGGTGTATAGTAGATGTATCCACCTCTGTAAATTCGGGCCTAGGCCTACCTTATCTAAGACAGCGAATAGGTATGACCATTCAATACTGTTGAATACCATCCTTGCATCGAGTGAGAGGAGGGCTGCAGGCACGTCAGCTTGCTTTTGGGTTATATACATCACTCCATAGAGGCTTCGCAGATTAAGTCTAGTGCTCCTATGTGGCATAAAGCCAGATTGATCTGGATGAATTAGCAATTGTATAACCGGGCTCAACCGATTCGCGATGACCTTAGCTAACACTTTAGCTTCGAAGTTCAGAAGGGAGATTGGTCTGTAGGAGCTACAGAGATCGTGGGGCTTGCCGCTCTTAAGGATAACCACTATGGTAGCCATTTTCACATCCTCCGGGAGTCAGCCCTCGTCTCTTGCCCCATGGAACATATTGAGCATGTGAGGGGCGAGCTTCCCTGCCACACATTTAAACAACTCTGTGGGGAGTCCATTCGGGCCTGCCGCTTTCCCGGATTGCAAATCCCGAATAGCATTTTCTACTTCCTCTACATGGAGGTCTGAGTCTAATGACTTCCTATCTTCCTTCCCCAGGGTCGGTAAAGTCATGTCCTGTAGCAATTCATAACAATCTACCTCCCCCCGCTTAGTCTGTGACTGGTTGATGCTCTCGTAATACGCAGATAAGTCTTCCGTCAAGTCCGCACCTGTTCCTCCCTGTACGCCTTCAGCCATCCTGATTTCAGTGACCCAGTTGCGACTCTTATCCCTCCTTTCCAGCCAGGCGATCAATGTATTGGCCTTATCTCCCAAATCCAGCGGCGGCTCCTCCATGGGGGCGTCGCCCCACTGCTTTCTCGCAGTGCGAGAAGCAGACACATAAAATGGTAAAACTACCATTTTATGTTTCTGCTTCTCACACTGCGAGAAAGCAGAAGTGCCTGGAGTGCCTGGTTGGGGGCGGGTGTGTGGGCGGTCCTGCTCGAGGGCAGGGGGGGAGTGGCTTGCCCAATGTTATGGGCCTTGACTGTTTGGTCGGCCCCAGGGCCGAACAAAGCAGTCATGCGCACTCTGCCTTTTTCTCTATGTAGGCTGCATGCAGCCTACATAGAGAAAATGGCCTCCCCATAGGCACCCGGCTGGGGCGCTCTCCACTGCGCCTTACCAATCACAACGCTGCCATTGCAGCGTTGTGATTGGCTTAGGGGAGGGGAGGGAGGCTGCCTTAGTTAAACGCGGCAAGGACATGAGCAGCAGAAGCTGAGGTGGCGGCGCGTGATCCGGAGGAAGCCAACAGCCAAGTTAAGTTTATTTTATTTTAATTACCGCCCCCTCCCCCACCTGCCCGCCCGTCTTGCTGGCCGCAACTGTTTAAAGCACAGCAAACAGTTATGTTCCCCATAAAAGCCTTCTTACTTATTGCATTGCTTGAACGGGTCCCCCCTGGTTCAAAGCGTCTGTCCGTTCAACTGTTGGAAAGCACGAGTTCCGTAAGTAACAGCTGGCGTCGCGGTGCCACGGAATATTTTACATGAAGTTTACGACCGCCTCAGCCGAACCACCAACAGCGGAGGTAACCATTGGCTGGTCATTGCATGCGTACTAACAAGACCTGTTGTGTAGGGGCTCGCATCGAGGCGCTATGATTGATTGTAAGTAAATATACAGAAGTAGGGAGTAAGAGAGCGTGTACCGGTGCTGACTCTGTCTGAGTGAATATGATACATGGTATTTTGAGAATTAATTCAAGGTGATTGTTGGTGGGCGGGGGGAGCTACTGTTGGGGGGGGGGTCCTCTTTGGATCCCATGCATGGACTAGGGGGTGGTTATGCACGGTGTCCAGCCGGGTCTGTGCATTGTCTGGAAGCGCCAGGGCATTTTATTTGGTTGATTTGGTTGTCAGCGCAGGGTGTCTGGGAAAGGCCTTTGCAGGGGATGAAACAGCCCACACAAGAAGTCTGGAGGCGCCAGGATATGGTATCTGGGGTTGTCCGTGCAGGGGGTCTGGACTGTTAATGCAGTGTGTCTGGGGAAGGCCTGTGCAGAGGATGGGGCAGCCCGTGCAGGGTGTCTGGGCTGTTAATGCAAGGTGCCTGGACTCTGGCGCAAGTCTTTCTCTGAGGGATGTAACATTAAACGACAGTTGATATGCATCCGGGGGGCCGTTGGCCACTTTCAGGCGAAGCTTGGGGTCACCCTGACCCGGCTTATCTTACTATTTTCGTTTCCAGGTTTTGAATCACAAGAGAATTAGCGTGTACAGTTGCTCGGCACTCAACGGAGCACAGGTCTCTATGCACTTTGAACTAGTAATACACAGCGGCTCCGTACTCACCACAGCACCCTTGGCTAGTTTTCACGCTCGCTTCTCCACTCATGCTTTCAGCGTGCACTTGTTTTCCTCCTGTGTCCTCCTTTCACATTCATTAGAGGTGTCGCATCTTTCTGCTTTGTTCGCGGTTGCATCAGTGAGTGTGGTCTTCTGGACGCCGGCGCAGAGTGGATTTCCGACTCACAACAGTGCATCTTAGTGCCCAGTCACATTGTACGGCCTGTATTTCACACACTACGTACGCCCACACTACGTAGGCTGCTGCTGTTTCCATTCCTGGCCTCAGGTGAACATAGCGCAGGAGGGCGGCTGCTAGGCAACCAGATCCAGCTCATCACAGGTCTGTAAACTAACTCGACCCTCCATTCTGTCAAGTCACCTGTCTAAGTCACAAACAGCTGTAGGTGAACGCTAGAGGACACCGGACATCTGTAGAGCACACTGTACTGGAGTTTAGCATGGGACAGGGGGAAGTACATCTAACCTAGAATTATTAACCTGCATATTGATTGAGAAATAATGTTTTGAAAGTGCACGAAGTCCTTTGGGGCCACTTAAAACAATTCTACAGCAACCCAAACATACACGCTCTATGATGAAGAAAAAGAGAGCAGCAGTACTTCCTGTCTGTTTAACTCACTCGTGGGTTCTTTTGCATCCCTGCTTTATCCCCTTGTCTCTCTTGTCTTACTTTGCTTTACTTCCCTCTGTCTCCCTTTTCTGACTTTATCACCCTTGCTCTGGGCTAAGCCTGTTGATGAAAAATAAGTTGCAGTCCCCACAAATAAAGCCAGCGCCCACCACCTGCAACCACTGGCACAAATTAAGCACAGCAGGCACTGATCCCATACTATGGACTCCACATGATACCCCTGGTCTCCAAATTTTGCATATCAATATTAATGAGAAATGTCTTCTTTTAAAAAAAATCATCTGCTTAAACTTTGCTCTGTCACTTTGCGATGCACTAACTGTCAGTAACTGAGGCCATAGGCGCTGAGCTACTGCTATGAGCCCTGCTTCATCACTGAATCTCTGAAGAGAAGCGAGGAGCAGGGCCATCGTGGTGAGTTGACACAAAATAATTAGCCCTTCGGCATGGGGAAAAATTATAGAATTAAACTATGCCTCCTCATCTCAAAGTATGTGTGCCATGCACTTATTTAAATAAGAGATCAACTCTTTTGGGAGTCTAATCTCCAGCATATTTACTTGAGAAAGTCATTATATTACACCTTATGTTTCACTAAAACCCATGCTGTAATTTATTTGACATGTTTTAAGGTCTACTTCTCATTGCTACTTCTAATTACTTTATTCCAACTTGACTTCATGTGTTAGGTCATTTAAATGTATGATTAATATCTTAATTTCTCAAATTTGCTTGAAAATGCACCATTTGTGCACTTTTTTTTCAAAACCCGTAGGGTGTATCGCTCGCTCGCCACAGTACGACGATTATTTTACGGCTCACCACTTTCAAATGTCACCAGCCACCACTGCCCAAATCGTATACCTTCCTTTGTGTGGCGATCGCATGTGCACGGGCAGCGTTTTCTTCTAAGTCCCTTTTGCTTGAGTTTGAGTGCGTGCTTGCCCCGGAGTCCGCGCCCAGCGCCCGCTCAAGAGTCAATATCTCTTGTTCGAGGTCTTCGCACTGTGCACGTTTTTCTTTGCGTATAGCCCCACTTGTCACCTGTACAAAGCCCCTGGCCACCACCTTATAAGCCTCCCAGAGTGTGCAGTTAGATCGCACTGAGCCTGCGTTGTCAGTGAAATATTGTTCGGTGCGTTCCCCAAATCGCTCTCGAAACTCTTAGTCCCTGAATAGGAAGGGATCTAATCTCGGCGGAAGGGTCCAGTCTCGCACCGGTCCGTACATCTGCACCTCCACAGGCGAATGGTCTGATATCCCACGCGCCTTATGGCACCCTCCTTGAAAGAGTCCCGCTGAAGTAGTATGTGTGAATATATAGTCTAGTCGTGAGCCACTCCCATGAGCTGCTGAGATGTGTGTATAATGTCTCTTCCTGGGGTTGTGGCACTGCCATAGGTCTACCAGTCCCATTGCCCTCGCAAATGTGTACAGTGGTCGGGGTCCCCATGCCTTGGGAGGGGTTACTTCCCTATCTATGTCCGGAGCCATGGTTTGGTTCATGTCTCCTCCCAAAATCAGGGTGCCCCGTGGCAATTCAAGTATTAGTTTGCTAAGGTCCGAGAGTGTGGTCTCGTGCAGTCGTGGGGGTATATATACCGAGCAAATATTCACAATTCGTCCCTTCCATGTCCCGGACAGAGTCGCATATCGTCCCATGTGGTCACACCATGTATGATTTACTACAAGTGGCACCGAGTTTTTAATGAATATGGCAGTACCCCTGGAGCCCGTTGTGAAACCAGCATGTAGCGTGTAGCTGTGTGGTTCAATGCTAGATAATTATTGCCTTTTAGGTGAGTCTCTTGCAGGAGCACTATGTCTGGTGAGTGTCTGCGTAGGTATTGTAGTACCATAGTGCGCTTAATCTTATCCCCCAGACCGTTCACATTCCAAGAGAGAATCGTCAACTTTCTAGCATGACGTGCAGCCATCTGGGGAGCTGAAGAATCCCATCCCCCCCTTCCACCCCCACCCGCCAACCAGGGCCCACCCCCTCTCACGCAGCAGTGCAGAATAAAAGATCTCGGGTCTCAAACCGCATTTGACGGAGCATTTGTCCTGAAGCATTAACAATCAAACGTAAAACATAATGAGTAACAATACCCCAGCTAACTCCTCCCCTCCCTGCTACCCTGCCTTGTAGGTCTAAAACTACCCACATCCCAAATAGCAGAGCGCCTGTCGCCCAAGAAGACATTTAACTAGTGTGGGACTGACTAACACCGCCAATCAAAAACCGCCCCCCGGGCCCATATTCTAGCCCTAAGACAGTGTGTGTAGCTGTAATAATCAAGTCCATGTCTTCTCGAGACAGTATACCATGCGTGATTGTCCGTTACAACTGACCTCTTCCGCCGCCCCGAAGGCTTCGATCTGTACCTGGGGTCTTACAGGGGCCTTATGCTCAGTTTCGTAGGATCAACCAGTGTCCGCTACTTTCCAGGATTCACCTCTCTGACTGTGAGGCTCCCGAACCGAGAGCTCCTGGATCGTGTCTCTGACCTCTCGTCCTCAGCTTATCGAGTCGGGACTCTAGATTTCGGTACCTACTTCCCCGCCAGTCCACCTCTCTTCGCCGCCTGTGTGTCTCGGGGCGCCCCCCCTCCAACCATTGTTGTGCCTCTGCTGGTGTGGTAAAGTGCCAGGATTTGTCGTTATCGATTACCCTGAGTTCGGATGGAAAGAGCATCATGTATTTTATTCCTTTCTCTCGTAGAGCACGTTTCACCCCGTCAAATGTACGTCTCTCCTGTTGCACCTTCAGGGTGAAGTCTGGGAAGAATCAAATGACCGAGTTCTCGTAGGGAAGGTCCCCCCGCTCCCTGGCAGCTTGTATGAATGGCATCTCGGTCCCTGTAATTCAGGATCCGGACAATGATTGTTCGGGGGGGCTCCAGGCCTCGTCTTGGGGATCGGTGCCCTGTGCGCTCTTTCTACCGTGAAAAAGGTGGATAGTCTTTTCGGCTTGAGATGGTTTAGGATAATGTCTTCCATGAAAAGATCCATGCTCGGGCCCTCTGCCCCCTCCGGGACCCCCACCACTCTAATGTTGTTGCGACGGGCCCTCCCTTCCTGGTCTTCCAGCTTCAGGGCCATTTGCTTGTGTTGGTGCGACAATTTCTGTACGCGCTCTTCCAGATTACGTGTTATAGATTGAAGTTCCCCTATGTTTGTTTCCGCCGTGGTGACACGCTCCGAGGTCTTATGCATATCCGCTCTCATCAGATTCATTTCGATCGTGACCTTATCTATCTTCATCTCCAGGGTCGTGCCCAATGTTTGAATGGCTGTCATGATGGCTCCAAGGGAGGGTTCAGTTGACGCCCCCTTATCGCAGGTCGCCCCATCTTCAGTCGCCAATTGTCTCGGGATCGCATATTTATCCAGTTTGTTGGATTGCACCGAGGGCTGGACGCCCTTTGGCTTCGTCTTGGCGGGACCCCCCATTGGTCGTTGCGATTAATCAGCACGTCTCGTCGTGTTACGACCTCGCCGATGGGGCACCCCGAAATGTCTCACAGACTGGTATTCAATTATTGGAAGAACTTGATCACTCGGCTTCTCTGGCAGGCCTGTGCCCCGTGGGGTTATCTCAATTCTTGCTCCTGCTTGTTACCCTCGCCAGAGGATGACAGGACCCTCCTGTAGCAGCCTCAGCATATCACCCAACACAGTCTCGGTGGATCAGGCCTCCCGTCTTCCAACTCTCAGGGGTGCCACAGTGTGGGGTCCCCCCACTCCCACGTCGGCTCAGCTGTATCTGTGACCCCGGGCCCTTCCTGCCTCTCATCGATCCTAGGCCTCAGGCTACTCCTCGCTCCAGTTTTCCCCTCTGCTGGGTCCTGCAGGGCGCAGCGTCGTACCAGCGCCCCGATTGCACAAAATCTATAACCAGAGGTATTGCCCCTGCCACTCGGTGTCATTGATGGGGGCTCCCGTCAGAGCAAACGTCTCACCACAATGCTAGTGGCCCGGTTCTGCCCCCCACATTGAGGGGCTAGAGTCCTGGGCCAGCTCCCCCAGGGATGGTGCTCAGGGTTCTATGTCCACGCCCCCTTGGGTTAATGTTGTTCGCTGCCCCCGTCGGCCGCTCCGATTTCAGCCCCAGGGGGCCGCGCAGGCACGTCTCACCTCCCAACGTGTCCCTGCTTGCTCCCGGCCATCAACGCGGCATCCCCGGGATCAAACCTGCACATTTTTGAAAAGTAAAAATCCAAGGGAGTACAGGGGTGCATGACTTGCATGGCTTTCACCAGGTTTGTATACCCAGAATCTCCTGCAAACCCCAAATTTAGCTAAACAATCAAATTTTCCTTACATTTCTGGGATGGAAAGTTCTGAAAGCTGAGGGGAGCCAAACACTTCCATCCACCTGGCGTTCCCCCCAAGTCTCCCAAAAAAAATGGTACCTCACTTGTGGTGGGTGGACCAAGCGCTCGCAATAGGGAAGGGCCTAAAACATATTGTGGAGACATCAAAATTATCTATCACAAAATGACCTGTTTTCGCAAGGGGGTTACCTGTGTTTTTGGTCCCGGGTTCGGCGGCCATCAAGGGAAACCTACCAGACCCAGACATTTCTGAAAACTAGACACCTGAGGAAGTCCAGGGAGGTGTGGCTTGCATGGATCCCCCAACGTTTTCCTACACAGAATTCCGTGCAAACCTCAAATTAGGTAAAAAAAAATCAAATTTTCTTCACATTTCTGTGTGGGATCACTGCGTCGGCACAAATTTCCTAGCACCCAGCATTCCCTTGGTTTCCCGATAAAAATTGTATTTCACCTGTCACGGGCACTTGTTCCACCCACACAAGTGAAGTACCATTTTTATCAGAGGACCTGGGGGAGCAATGAGGAAACAGAAGTTTGTGGCTCCCCACAGATTCCAGAACTTTCCGTCACAGAAATGTGAGAAAAATGTGTTTTTTTAGTCAAAATTTGAGGTTTGCAAGTGATTCTGGATACACAAATGTGGTGAGAGCCACGCAAGTCAGCCCACCCTGGATACCCCTAGGTATCTAATTTTAAGAAATGTACAGGTTGGCTAGGTTTCTCTAGGTGCCGGCTGAGCTAGGGTCCAAAATCTAGAGCTACCCACATTGGGAAAAAAGGGTCCGTTTTCGGTGGAAAAATGTGCTGCGTCCATGTTGAGTTTTGGGCCGTTTCCTGTCATGGGCACTAAGTCTACCTACACAAGTGAGGTACCATTTTTATCAGGAGACTTGGGGGAATGCTGGGTGGATGAAAGTTTGTGGCTCCTCACAGATCCCAGAACTTTCCATTACAGAAATATCAGGAAAATGTGTTTTTTAGTCAAAGTTTGAGTTTTGCAAGGGATTCTGGGTAAAAAAAAACATGGTGTGAGCCACGCAAGTCAGCCAACCCTGGATACCCTAGGTGTATAGTTTTAAAAAATTTACAGGTTTGCTAGGTTTCCCTAGGTGCCGGCAGAGCAAGGGTCCAAAGTCCACAGCTAACACATTGCAAAGAAAGGGTCAGTTTTCAGTGGAAAAATGTGATGTGTCCACCTCGTGTTTTGGGCTGTTTCCGGTCACTGACACTAGGTCTACCAACACAAGCAGTGTACTATTTTTATTGGGAGAGTTAGGGAAATACTTGGTGGAAGGAAGTTTGCAGCTTCCCTTTGATTCCAGAACTTTGCATCACAGAAATGTGAGTAAAATGTGTTTTTTAGACAAATTTTGAAGTTTGCAAGGGATTCTGGATAACAGAACCTGGTGAGAGCCTCACAAGTCACCCCATCTTGGATTTTCCAAGGTGTCTAAGGTTTACTAGGTTTCCCTAGGTGCCGGCAGAAATAGAGCTCAAAATTCACAGCTAGGTACATTGCAAAAAAAAGGGTCAGTTTTCAGTGGGAAATGTGATTTGTGCACATTGCGTTTTGGGCCATTTCCTGTCGCAGGCACTAGGCCTAACCACACAAGTAAGGTACCATTTTTATCAGGAAACTTAGGGGAATGGTGGGTGATAGGAAGTTTGTGGCTCCCCTCAAATTCCAGAGCTTTCCATAACAAAAATGTGAGGAAAATGTTTTTAGGCAAATTGTGAGGTTTGCAAGAGATTCTGGGTAACAGAACCTGGTGAGAGTCATGCAAGTCTCTCCTTTCTGGATTCCCTTATGTGTCTAGTTTTCAAAATGTACAGATTTGCTAGGTTTCCCTAGGTGCCAGGTAAGCTAAGGCCCAAAATCCACAGCTAGGCACATTGCAAAATAAGGGTCACTTTTCAGTGGAAAAATGTGATGTGTCCATGTTGCATTTTGGGCTGTTTCCTGTCGCGGGCACTAGGTTTACCCACACAAGTGAGGTACCATTTTTATCAGGAGACTTAGGGGAACACAGATTAGTACAACACATGTTATTACCAATTGTTTTTCTCTGCATTTGTGCCTTCCAAATGTAAGACAGTGTGTTAGAAAGCAGTCATTTTAGAAATGCCCTCTACTTCACATGCTAGTATGTGTCCACAAGTTCAGAGATGTACAAATAACCACTGCTTCTAAACTCCATATCTTGTGCCTATTTCAGAAATAAATAGGTTTTCTTTATACCATGTTTTCATTCTTTATATTTAACCTAATGATTTGCTGTATACCCATTGCACAGTGAAAAACGATTGCAAGGTGCATCTCGGTTATTGGCTCTGGGTATCTTGGGTTTTTGGAAAACCTACAAACTCTATATATCCCTGCAACCAAAGGGGTCCAGCAAACATAACAATATATTTCTTTTGAAAATCTGCTATAGTTAGAAGTTACAGATGAAAATGTACACACAAATGGCAGTTTTTTTCATCTCAATTTCAATATTTTTTAATTTCAACTGTTACTCTTTATAGAAAACCCTTGAAGAATCTACACAATTGAACCCTTGCTGAATTAAGAATGTTGTCTATTTTTAGAAATGTATAGCTTTCCAGGATCCACCATAGGTTTCATACCCGTTTCCACCACTATCTGGAAGAAGATTGAAAGCACAAAAAATTGAAAAAATTGTATATCTTCCAGTAAAATGCCAAAACTGTGTTAAAAAATTGGGTTTTATAATTGAAGTCTACCTGTTCCTGAAAGCTGGGTGAATGGTGATTTTAACATCACAAAGCATTCATTGATGCCATATGCGGGAAAAAAACAGATGCTTTTTTCTGCAGCACTTTTTCCCATTTTTCCCAAAAAACCCAAAATGTAGCTCTATTTTGGATATTTACTCGGTCCCCTCCATGAAAATCCACAAACCCTGGGAACCTTTAGACTCTCCAGGATGTTGGAAAAAAAGGACACAAATGTGGCATGGATACCTTTTGTGGACAAAACGTTATGGAGGCCTAAGTGCGAACTACCCCAAATAGCCAAAAAAGGGCTCAGCACTGGAAAAGGCCCAGCAGTTAAGGGGTTAATTTCCATTATTTTGGTCAGTCACACTTCCCTGTGCTATACCTCAGTCCCTGTGACATTCGCCAAACCCATACCTCCTGCACACCCCTTCCCCTGGAACACTGATTGTAAAATCCCCTTTTGTTCTACAGAGCTCTGTTACTTTGTAGTTAGATATATATATCACATGCATACATATCTAAATTACATGCATACATTCATAGAAGTGACAGGTCACTGTAACTGTTGTCACTCACCAAGCAAAACTTGGAGGTAATATGCTTCTGTTTTGGTCATAAAACATGGTGTAAACAGGGTTGCTTGTGCAGCATAGATGTCCCAAATTGGCTTTGGACAGTGCACCTCACTTTTCTAAAACTATCTTTATGGATTTGCTATCTAAGCAGTATACAAACTACAGGGTATCGCACCGTTAGGTGCGACAGGCATCGAAACACCATCACAGCAAAAATCAATAAGGACCAGAACATAAAAAGGAAATTAACTAAAATGAACACAATTTAAAATGGAGCGTCTGTGAATGTGTCCATGTCAGTATTGCCAGATATTTTGCCAGGCTGGCGTTGGGGACTGCAAAATTGAATCTCCCACGGAAAAACTAACAACATGTTTCTACTAAATAAGTGTACTACTGATCACATCGGGATTGGGTGTTCCTCTCATCATGACCTCTCAAATTAGCCAAATCCACTAGGTCTTCCCCTTTCAGAACACCAAATAAGGGGGTAGTAGGAGGAGCATTTTTGCTATCCAGTCATGTTTTTCACTTGAAGTAAGTTCTTGGAACAATCTCATCTGAACTTGCATGTACGTTATGTTATGTTAAGTTATGTTATGTTATGTAAAGTGGATTTGTAGAGCATTGCTTGTCACCCTTGAGGGTATCCAGATGCTGTTATGCCATGTCATGTCATGTCATGTCATGTTATGTTATGTTATTTCTGTTTGTAGGGCACGCCTATCACCCTGGAGGGTAACCTAGTACCTGTGAAAGGCGGAGTGATGGCCTGTCTAAGGAACTATTAAGAGAGCTAGGTTTTCAGTTCCTTCCACAATTCAAGGACAGAGTAGCAGCTCTAATGTGGTAGGGTCATTCGTTCCAGGCTTTTTGGGTTATGTAGGAGAAAGTTCGACCTCCGGCGCTGGGCTTTGGTCAAACAGATGTGGGGGACATGGATGAGGAGTAGGTTAGCCAAGCGGAGGTGTTTGGCCGCGGTGTGAGACAGGATGCGGGTGTTGAGATATGCTGGTCCTCAGTTTTGCAGTGCTTTGTAGGTGTGTGTAGCAATTTTGAAAAGGGAGCGCTTGCTGATAGGGAGACTGTCTTTGAGGTGTTTGAATTTCTCAGTGCAGTGTGGTAGTTTGAATGTGAGTCTTGTGGCTGTCATCTGTATAACTTGGAGTCTTTTAGTGAGATCGGCAGTGATGCCAACGTAAAGGCTGTTGCCATAGACAAGCCTGCTGGTGATGAGGGCTTGCATGACAGATCTGTGGGTGTCCAGAGGGAGCCATTTGAAGACTTTCCTGAGTATTTTAAGGGTGTGTAAGCAGGTGGAAGTGACTTTGTTGACTTGATTGGTCATGACAATTTGGCTGTTGATCACGGTACCATGGTTCCTGACTTCATTGGATTGGTAGAGAGTCGGGCCTAGCTTGGTGGGCCACCAGCCCGGGGACCAGAGAGAGGTGTTTTGTCAAAGAAGTCCACTTCTGTTTTGCTGCTGTTGAGTTTTATTCAGTCTGCTACAGAGGGCATGCAGCCGATTAAGTTTGCTTAGGTAGTGGGAGTATCTTTTGATAGAAGATAATGCTGAATCCATGGGAGCACATGATCCTGGCGAGGAGGGTCTTGTAGATGTTGAACAGTGTCAGACTCAGAGAGGATCCTTGTGCTACACCACAGATCAGGTTCGAGGCGTTGAACAAGTAGAGGGCAAGGCTGACCATCTGGGCTCATCTTGAGAAGAAGGAGCTGATCCATTTGAGTGCCGGATCACAAATTCCTGCCTTGTGGAAGTGTTAAATGAGGATTGAAAGCACAAAAAACCGTGATGCTGGGTTAAAGTGGTGAAGATGGGGTCGAGGAGGTGTTTAGCTGTATGGGTGGGGTCATTCACCCATTAGATGAGTCCTAAGATGCTGAAGTCTTCCAAGGGAGTGGTCAAGTTGGGGGGTCTGTCTGGTCCACTAGGTGGAAGCTGCAGTCACCGAGCATAACAAAGGAGTTGGATACGAGGGCCAGAGGGGCAATGGGGTTTGCAAGAGTGAAGGTGAAATTGGATCTGGATATGGAGGGAAGATAGAGTAGAGCTCATCCAAGGGTTGTGGTGCTTGAGGTGCTGATTTTAAAGGCCATCTATTCTAGCCAGTTGCTGGTGTGCGCCAAGGTAATTGAGCAATTGATTTCCTTGTAATAGACGATGGCAAGCCATCTCTGGGTTTGTTGGTTCTGTCTAGTCTTGTGATTTTGTACACAGGGGTAGGGGGTGGGCTACCCCTGTGTACAAAATCACAAGACTAGACAGAACAAACAAACCCAGAGATCACTCGCCATCATCTACTACAAGGAAATCACATGCCTGTATGTGAAAGGCCTGGGCACAATGCAGGGACAGGCGTCTGGGATGGAGGATTGAGGACTTGGAGGCCGGAGGGACCTGGAGAGGCCTTGGGCCGGGAGTCCACCTTGCGCCGCCTGGCAGAACGCTGGGAGGTCTGTGGGCCCATTGTCTTCCCACCGAACGCCTGACTGCTGAGAGACGGCAGGTTCCCTTGAATGCATGGGAACCATAGATTTGTTTATCACCCTAATGGGCCCTGCTGTGCAGGGCCCTGTGGCTCCCACACCTCAAGTTTACAAAGATTATGCACCTGGGCACTCTACAGCCAACCTAGGTCTCACCGGGGCATACTGTTTGTAATACCTGACACAGCATTGTGGACCCCGGTGCAAGCATCCCTAACTGGTGAGGTCTCCCCCCCTGCCTGTCTTTGTGTTATTACAGAATGGGTCGCACAGACCCCAAACAGCGAAAATTGCCATTTGAACGCGCTGGTGAACGGAACGAGGTGGCGCCACCTGTCAGAATGGCGGAGACGGCGGAGGGTTCACAATCTATGACACGGAAGCCCTGTTTGCGGAAGTTCGAGTGGGGTTTGAAGCCATGGATGTGCGCTTTGATGCATTATAAGGCAGATTGGATGGCATGAGTGAGCGCCTCGATCGGCACCAGGCCAGGATTGATGAGGTGAAGGAACAGGTCTCCACGCTGGAGGACGGGCCACTACCATGATAAAGCGGCTGGAAAGGTTGGAGCGCCAGGTCAAAACGCTGTAATAATCTTCACATAATTGGCATCATGGAATCCACGGCTACTGGTAAAATGGACCTATTTGTTGAACAGTTGCTGGTGGAACTATTTGGGTGGGAGGCGTTCTCGTCCGCCTTTCTGGTGGAGCGTGCCCACCGATCCCTGGGCCCTAGGCCCCCTCCTGGGGTGACACCACATCCTATTATCGCCCGAATGCTGAATTTCAGAGATAGGGACACTGCACTGCGCTTGGCACGGGATGGTGGCCAGGTCCAGTTTCAGGCAGCTACTATCTCCTTCTATCCCAAATTCATCCTGATGGTCCAGGAAGCTCATCGAAAGTTTGCAGAGGCTAAGACCGCACTCAGGGAGCTGGAGCTATACTATGGCATGCAGTACCCAGCCCGCCTCCGCGTTGATGTCCTGAGAAAGCCGCAGATTTTCGATTCCCCCCGGATGTTCAGGCATTTTGCAAGCAATACGCCAAGGAACACTGACCTGATTCTAGAAATTCTCAAGTGCACTCATCCCCTGACCTGCAGGCTACGAACAGCTCAGACCTTTTCCCTCGAACTGACCTCCGGTGCTGCTCCACGGCATGGCTTCTACAGGGTAGCTTATAAAGAGACACCGTAGCAGAAGAATGTGGTGAATCATTATAATGTCATGACTGCACCGGCTGGCTTGTAGTTACCAATTTACTTTCACATGTATCCTTTATCCAGGTCTATAAATGCTGTTACATGTATGCAATGGGGATTCGCTGTTGATGCGTTGCCCACCCTCTGAGATGTACACCGTAATGGTTATTTGTTCTCATTTGTTGATGTTTTTGTTTTGCTATAGAATGGGGATTCCCTGGGCAATTTTGGCCTGGGATGGGTGGGGGTGGCAATGAGTCAGGGGTTGGTTTTTGTAATTATGGATGTGTACCACACAGGAAGGACGATTATGACTTTACACTGCGTAGGTTCTACATGACAAATGTAGTGAATGCTCATGTCCCATAACACTGTGACCAAAGGGGTGGAAATCCCATTTATGACCTGGAATATTAGAGGTGTTAATAACCCCCATAAGGGAAATCAAGTGTTACAATATCTAGTCCGGCATGGGGTCAAGGTTGCATTCCTACAGGAGACGCATCTCTCTCCTGGTTCCTCCTTATCCTACGCCTTGGCTTGGGGTCCACACGCAATCTCATCCACCTACAGTACGTACTCTCGTGGGGTCTGTATTTTAATACATCGCTCAGTTGCTTTCACACTTAAAGACAGTTTCATTGACAAAGAGAGGAGATACATGGCTGTCACTGGTCGCTTGATGGGCCAGACACTGCTGTTATTAAATGTCTATGCACCTAATGTAAATTCCCCAGACTTTTTCCAGGAGCTATTAACGATATTGGAGAGGGTGAATCTTGATCTCAACTTATACATTAAGGCTGCTTTGGATTCAACGGCGGTTGGCCCTTGTGGAAAGCCCCGCCCACTACAAGTACTGCAGGGCATATGCACCACCTATTCCCTTAGAGTTGCATGGCGGCATCGGCACACCCTGTCTCCGGGTCACACCTTCTACTCTGCACTGCACGGTACCTGGTCACATTTCGATTACTGGTTACTGTCGGTGTCACTTCTGCCTTGGCTAGGCGAGGTGAAATATTTTCCCCGCACACTGTCGGAATATGCTCCTGTGCACATGGTTTTAAACATTCCATTCCCAGGGGGTGCGGAACGTATGTGGCAATTTCCATGTCATGCTCTCCTTGACTCAGTATTTCACAAGGAACTCTGTACTGCTATAACTGACCATTTCAAGCTTAGCAAGGGCACGGTTAACACACAGGCCACTCTTTGGGAGGCCTTCAAAGCCTATATATATTACTGTGTCACTATAGCTAAACAGTGCGGCATATTGCGTGATATATGTCGATCCTTGATGCGGGTAGAAACCACCCTCCAGCACATAGATGCCGCTGCTGCCCAGCATTTTGAAGATGACCTGTTACAACCCCATGCGAAGGCGATGGTGGAGCTCCGTGACCTTGCAGATCAAGAGGTGAACTTCTTGGGGAAGTATGCAAGGGCCCGCCCCTACGGTGAGGGTGAGCGCCCTCGCTGTACACTGGCCCGATTGCTTCACCTGCATTGGGGAAGTGATTATATCCCAGAGCTCACACTTGAGGATGATAGACGGACCTCGGACAATGTTGAGGTCCTAGCGGAGCTATTATGCTATTACACTGGGCTTTACACATCCTGCCACATTGGAGAGGACCGCGGCGGACTACCTCTCAGAGGTTGCTATGGCTGTCCACTCCTCAGCAGCAATTTCTTAGCGAACCGATAGCAGTGGAGGAGATTGTCTCCACTATTGACTCCATGGATGGGTCCAAGGCTCCTGGCTCAGATGGGTTGACGGGAATATTTTATAAAACATATAAACAACTCCTTGCACCCCGTCTTCTGAAGCTGGAGCTTTATGCCGAGTTGCTAGAGATGGGTGTTCTACCCCCTACACTGCACGAAGCATTTGTAGCCCTTCTGGTAAAACTGGGGAAGGACCCAACACATTGCCAGTCTTATAAACCACTGTCTCTGTTGAACTTTGATAATAAAGTACTCACTAAAATACTTGCCACCAAGCTTGCTCTTCTACTTAAGCCATTATCTTTCCTCTCCAGTCTGCGTTTATTCTGCATCGCTCCACCTCCATCAACTTGCGAATGTTGTTCTCAGTATTGAAAAGAAAATCCCCCAATGTCCCAGCGGCTGTGGCACTGCTCGATGCAGAAAAGGCCTTTTATTCCCTTGAATGGCTCTTCCTATTACCAACACTTCAGAAATCTGGCCTTCCATGGGGGTTTACATCTCTTATCATGCTCCTTTACTCTCAGCTGACGGCTCATATTTGGGTCAATGGGTCCATTCCCTCCTTGTTTGCCTTGGCTAGGGGCACGAGACAGGGGTGTCCACATTCTCCGCTTTTATTTATCATCGCCATGGACCCCTTAGTATGACATTTGCAGGAGAGACACCTCCAGTGTGGGCTACAGTTCAGCCCCAGTCCGCTGCTTCTTTCATTATATGCAAATGACATATTAGTCTTTCTTGGGCACTCCTACACGGATCTAGACCCCATCATCCAAGGAATTCAAATTAATTGGGGGAAATCTGAGCTATTTTCACTGACAGTGGTTATGAAGCAGTTTCAGTGCGATTACCCTCTACAGTGGCGGGATGATACTGTTAAATACCTGGGAATTCATATTCACAGGGACAAAGAACAAATCCTCCGACTGAACTATGGCCGGGCAGTCGATAAGCTAACAACTCAGATTGAGAGGTGGATTAAACTACCGCTATCAATAGCCGGCCGAATCGCCATTAACAAAATGGTTGTTCTTCCCCGATTTCTTTATTCGTTCCTCAACATACCAATTCCTCTCACAAATTACTTCTTTGCCACTTTAAGAAGCCTCCTTTTGCGGCTGGTCTGGGCAGGCCGCCGGCCGCGGATGGGTTGGTGGACGCTGGTCCTCCCTTATGAGCAGAGTGGCTTCGGTGTGCCACATTTCCACCTTTATTATTTCATCACACAATGTCAATACGCCTACCACTGGTACCATAGAGATGCTCACCTACCCTATGATCATACTGAGCGAGACCAGGCTGGTAGCACCCAACTGAATGCCATTCTCCCCTCTGGTCTACCTCTGAACCCCACGAACATCAAACCACTTTCTACCACATGTTGGGCGTCGCACCGACTCCTGTGATAGCTGGGTACGGGGTGGTTTGTACTCCCCTGCTTTGCCACTTGCTGACAATCAGTGACAACCTCCCATGTCGGAAGCCATAGCCAAGAGCACATTGAGGCGCTATGCATTACACACTGCTGGGGATCTTTTTCCAGATGGCCATGCCATCTCCTGGGCGGAGGACACGTGTTTTGCTACTGCAACCTCAATTGAAAGATTTCTCTAACATCGTATTCAAAGCATTTGCGTGCTAAAATCCCCTTGTACCCCATTGCTCCTGCTGATTTTACCCCTCTCATGACCCTCATAGAGGACAGGGATGGTGGGAACGTGGTATCTAAACTATACCATGCGAGCCTGGCTATGCTGCCTGCTGCGGAAGATCGCTTGCGGGGGGCGTGAGTGGAGGATCTGCAGCGCCCTTCACCTGACGATGTCTGGTATTACTGCTTTCAGCAAACCAAATTAGCCTCCCCTAATCACAGACACAAACTGATGTTTTTCAAATTTCTCAGATGCACTTATATTACGCCCAGTCTCATGGCCAAGATTAACCACAACCATCCCCAGACCTGCCCTAAATGTCTTGCTGAGGAAGCAGATTTTTTACATCTTACATGGACATAGGCAGCTTTTGGGCAGATATCTTTGCACAACTTTTCCTCATGGTGGAAACCACCTTGACACCAGCCCTACTGCTGGCGCTGCTGGGATAGGTGCATGATGTCCCAAAGGGGATTCGAAGGTTCCAAGCAATTGCAGTCTTGTTGGCAAAACGTGAAATTGCGATATGCTCGGACAGTAATCATTGTCTTACTGCTGTAAAGTGGATTAAAATTCTCATATTCTGCAACACCACTAGTGAGCTATATGCTTCATTGCAACCATCCACATCCCGTCCTCGGGATATTTGGCAGTCACTGCACACATATTTGCAGCAACAAGGATTGGGTGGGTCCGACTGATTTACTGGGCTTGTGCTTAGTGTTACACATACGTTGCCGATTTTTATGACTGGATGTTCATTAAAACATAGGGGCATATGTACAAGAAGTTAACGCCGCCTTAGCGGCACTTTTCCGGCGAGATTTTTATCGCCTTATGTACAAGCTGCCGCTAACCTCTGTTAGCGGCAGTTTTCCGGCGAAAACGTCAATTCTAAAGATTGCCACTTCTGTTAGCGATAATGACATGCAAGGGATGCATTCCAGTACAAAAACAGCTGCTAACCCCACTTCGCGATATTTACAAGGGGATTCCTGAACTTTGGAGGACCAAAAAAACTGCCGCTAACTGCAGTTAGAGGCAGTTTTTTAAGACCAGAAAATAGCTGGTCTTAAAAATGGTGATAACTCTTGGGGCCTCTTTTCAGCAGGTTTTGGTGCTGGACAGCGCTGCAAGCAATGTTGCTGCGCTGCCCTGCAACAAAACTACAGGGCAGGAATGCGCACCATCAATAAGATAGTGCGCATTCCTGGGCCTCAGTCATGAAAAGTGTTGCAGCGCTGAGACAAGACAGCGTTGCAACACTTTTCACAACCCCCTTCTTGCGACACCATGGATGCGCTGTATTCACTGGACAGCGCTCCATGACGCAAGTAATGACAGATACGTCTGGAATCCTGACGTATCTGTCTGCGCTAAAGTCATGCATTGCTGCAGTCGTGTCACAACCATGACGCAACTCCAGCAATGCATGGGGCCAACCTATCCCTGTGGCACTACGTCACCCTTACGCCTGCCACCAGGCAGGCGTAAGGTACTGACGCAGTGCCGTTCTTGAGGGGTGCCAGGGTGTCAGCGCAGTTGGAGATCCATCGGTGGCGGTTGCGCGCTGCAGTGTCATCGTCTGTAAGCGTTGACGGAGTGGTGGTGCTGAGGGAGTTGACGAGATGTTCTTCGGTGGCCTTGATCCAGCTGTGAGGGGGCGATGATGGCGATGGTGTATGGTGGGCATGGTGAAGACGTGATGTATACAATGATGGCCGGTCCAGGAGAGTCCGGTGGTGTGGCTGTAGCTGAAGTTCACGCTGGCAGAGGAGACGTGCTCGACCGTGTGTCCTGCTATGTGGCTTGCTGCGGTGACTAGCTGCTTGAGTCTGATGTTGTGGAGCTTCCCCAGGAGGGGGTGGGGTTCTGGTCACTGGGGTTGTCCAGGTGGAACTTGAGTTCACCGAGTAGGATGTCGTTGGTGGATGGGAGAGCCTGGGGTGCAATGAGGTCTACAATGGTATCGGAGAATGGGGGTCCATGGCCCGGGGGGCCTGCAGATGAGGTTGCTGCAGAGGATGGGCTTGGGGTTGGTCCGGATCTGGAAGTTGAGGTGTTCCATGGTCACTGTTGGGTCATTAGAGTGCGTGGTCCGTCGGAGTGTGCTTCTGTAGGTGATGGCAATGCCTCCTCCAGGACGGTTGGGGTGGTCCTTGCAGGTGATTTAGTAGCCGTCAGTGATGGCGATGGAGATGTCCGGTCCGGAACAGAGGTTGGTCCTGGCAGGTGATGTGGCGTCCAGGGTTGATGGCGAGGAGGGTGCTGGCGTCGTAGCGGTAGAGTGTCCGAGAGGAAGGGTGCTTGGTGCTGAGCGCATTCCAGGGGCAGACGGACGCAGACTGGCTTGCCTATGGCTTGCCTTTGGCACGGGAGATGTCGATTACAGCGCAGGCATTACATCGTAATGCCTTTACAACGCAACCCCAACAACGCAGGTGCCTTTACATCGCATTCCATTACAACGAATTGTGAGGTCAGTAATGGGATATTTTTAAGTTTTAGGGTGGGTATGGGTTTCGGGTGTTGGAGATGAAATTTGGGGTGTATTATGAGGTAAAATTTGAATTTTGGGGTGTGCATGTGGGTCAAATATGATTTTTAGAGTGTGTTTTGGGGGATCAAAGATGAATTTTAGGGTTCAGGGTTTGCTTTGGAGTGCAAGGGTTAGTTTTAGGGTTGCACTCACTGAAGTGGGAATTTACATCTCCGCTATCCAACACCTTCCCTACTGTTGCAATATGCCTAGTATTAGTATGCATTGTAATGGAATGTGATGTAATGGTATGCGTCGTATCTTCATATATACCTTTGGCACACCAGTGGTACGCCCGCTGTGCATGGCCGCACATCGGCCGTCATTGAGAAGTGCTGCGGGGGGACTGGACAGCTGGGAGGTGGGAAACGCCGGAAAGGACACTGCTTGGGGCGTGGACGCGGGGGTGTGTGTGTGAGCGGGTGTTGTAAATATTTAAATGAGAGAAATCTTACCTCGAGGCCGGGTCCTGTGTCTTCGTTGCTCCTGCTCTCCTGAGTCTGCTTCCAGGAACAGGAAGTAGGCAGCCAGGCTCCCTTCCCTAAGCCAATCACAACGCCGCAATGTGGCGTTGGTATTGGTCATTGGCGCCGGGACAAGGCGTTCAGCCAGGGGCGGAGGGGTGGGCATGTTCTCCATGCAGGCTGTAATGCAGCCTGCATTGCGAACAAGACAGTGCGCATGACTGCTTTGGGCGGCCTGAATGGGCCGACCAAACAGTCATTGCGCACTTGAGTGGGCATGCCACTCCACCCCTGCCCTGCTCCATGAGTGGAGCAGCCCTACCCACCCTCCCGCCCGCAAAGGAAACATAGCATGATTACATCAGGAAGTTATCATCATGTGATGATTTTTCCTCTTCTTACACTGCTTGAAAGCAGTGGGGCGACGCTCTTCCGCTATAGCGGATGAGCCGCCTCTGGGGGTGCGTCATCCAAAGGTGCTAGGCCTGGGCGACTAGACCCCCGGGCCTCCTCCGCTACACGTCCAACCTTCTCCTTACCTGGACATTGACACCGTGGCGCAATCCGCTGCACTCTCTCCAAATCTGTGACTCAGCCAGCAGGAGCCTCAGCCAGGTGGGATTTCACAAGCCTGGGTACAGCAGTCGCCGACAAGTCCGCTGGTGAACCTCCTGATGCAGTTGCTGCAGCAGGGCCCCCTTAGGCGTGAAGTTGCTGCGCTCCCACCACACAAGTTCGGCGCAGCTCAGGGGCCTCACCCTCCACAGCGTCCGGCCAGCGCAACATCATCCGGCCTGTGATGCAGAGAGGCACCGCCCACCGTTGGTAATCCCCTACGTGCACCCCGGTGTAGTGGTGGATCATAGTATGCGATGCCGACCTCCCTACGTTGGTGCGCAGGAGCGCCTCTACCATTCACAGCTCCTAGGGGCTCAAGGCGGTCTTCTCACACAGGTCAGCAACGTGTCTCCATGCGACCTGCCAGACTTCACCACCAGGTACGGGCAATCGCCGCGCCTCAATGTCTCCGGCCATGGCTCATCGACTCCACAGCTCCTCTGTATCCCACTCCAGGCTCCAGACGCAGGTCCAGCGAGGCATCCAGGCTCCAGGCGCAGGTCCAGCGAGGCATCCAGGCTCCAGGTGTAGGTCCTGCGAGGCATCCAGGCTCCAGACACAGGTCCTGCGAGGCATCCAGGCTCCAGACGCAGGTCCAGCGAGGCATCCAGGCTCCAGACGCAGGTCCAGCGAGGCATCCAAGCTCCAGACGCAGGTCGTGCGAGGCATCCGGGCTCCAGACGCAGGTCCAGCGAGGCATCCAGGCTTCAGGCACACGTCCAGCGAGGCATCCAGGCTCCAGGCGCAGGTCCTGCGAGGCATCCAGGCTCTCATCCTGGTCATCCTGGATGTTGGGTGGCTTGAGGGGGTTGTTGATGTGTGCTGCACTTGGCCCTGGCTGCTCCATTCTGCATTTCATAGTTTTTTTTGCCTATTTTCTATTGGAGGTCGACTGATAGGCTATTTTTTCCAATAGAGGCAAAAAAAACTCACGTTGGGCTGACTAACGGGCGGTTTTTTGCCGCTAATGGGTTTTTTGTTGGTTTTTGCCCGCTAACGCCGGAATTCCTATCGCCATCACGCTAATGTTAGCGGCAGTTTTCGCCGCCGATCCCTGAAGCTATTGCCATGTAGCGACGGCTTGGAAATACGTCGCTAACATGGCGATAGTTTTCAGCTGTACACGGCGGAAAAAAAACTGCTGCTAACTAACGTTAGCGATAGTTTTTGACAGTCCTTGTACATATGGCCCATAGTGTTTTCCCCCCAAGGTCTGATATGGACGTAGTAGTTATATATGTCATTATATGATGATTAATGGACTCACTATTAATTGCTGTTTGTGTAGAACTAACTGCTAACATTGCTTTTCCTTTCCTGCATCAATGGAGCAAATCTGTGTTTTTGCTACAGATTTCATGTACTGTCACAAATGTGGTAATGCTTGTAAGTTAAAAAAATTATAAATAAAAAAAAAAATCACTTTACTTTTATTCTGCTGTTCTACTCTATTTCCATTAGATGTCCCCTTTGCTGTACTAGATAATAAGCACATCGCATTGCACATTACTCGTAGGAAAAATAGGGTGTCAATCATTCTGAACAGATTACTGTTTCAGGGGCACAGGTAAACAACATTGCAATGACTTCTGTATTTTCAAAGTTTCGCTGGATCATTGTAAATTTGAGATTTTGTTTGTTTTTCGTCTGTGTGCCCAAGTGAAAGCTATGAGTCTATCACACAAACTGCATTTCCTGTCATGTTTGCCAGGAAATCTTGGTGGATGTTCACAAATGCATCCGCAGATAATTAGGTGCTCTCTGTCATGAAAACCTAATCAGTTCTCCTTTCCCAGAGTTGCTTTCAACTCATGTGCATGTGCTGAAGGCAATTGCGTTCCTGCCTGTCCTCATCACGACCTGTCAAATCCAATTGAAGCGCAACCAAAATAATAATGTCACCTAGCGGGAGGTAACTTCAAAGTTAAACCCACAGAAATGCAGGTGACTTAAAAATCCAACCTGCAGCAGCCTTTCTATGTGATTAATGTTTAATGGTATCTAGTTTTCCTCAAAATTATATTTTTATCATCTCACCTTTGAATTTTATAAGCAGGGCCAGTGGAATTATGTGATTCTGCGGCCGCAGCTTTTTTTGGCATAATTATGTATTTGCCAAATTTGCCACATAATTCATCATCTGCTGCATTATCTGTAGATTTTAACAAAAAAAATTGTTTTCGCTCAAACTGATCAAAAGTTACTGAAAATGCAGCGACGTGTTGACTCTCAAACTCAATAAATATTTATGCAATTATTAAAAATAATCATAAAAGAACAATAAAATACAATGTAAACTCATAAAAATCCAAATTGCAGATAATACTAACCCATTGTTAAAAAAACACCATAGTGAGAAATATACCGATATACCGTCTCACTCTTAGTGAAACTTCCAAAACAAAATTCATTTAAAAAGCATAATGCAAAGAATGTGAAGTGAAGAGGGAAGCTTAAGGAAGAGCTAAAAATCCATTGCAATGCACCAGCATGTTGGGTTTTTTAGGAAGCCCCCCCACAGAGTGGCATACACCAGGGACATACATCGTGCAGAGGAAATAAAGTGCAGGTCTATATTGGGGAAACCATTTTTTTTTTAAATCAGGTAATAAATCTCTGTAACTAAAAGGTTGATAATATTTATAGAAAGAAATAAAATGCTCTAGCGTCTGAGGCGAGGTCTTTCGCAGGGGCAGCCCAATATGAACACCGGGTTGTATTGCCCTAGCAGGAAACAAAGGTTGCTTCTAATCGATCCAACATGATATTTGGTCAGGAGTGACCTTTCCCAGATGTTTTTCACCAAAGAGAGGGCTCAACCCCCCCGCACGTTTTAAGAACTATATAATCTCTCAGAACCAGTTTTCCAATTCCCTGCCCTCCTTAGCTTCAGATTCAAATCTCATAAAAAGCTCCTTAATCCTTGCACTTTCACTTTTGCCCAATTTAGGGGGTAACAAATACAGGTCTGGTCTTCCCAGCACTTTAACTCTTAATGTAGCTCAGCCACGGAATCTTATACCCAAAATCCCAGGCTAAGCAATTTGTCATAACATCACGGTTAGATGAGGTGTGCTAGTTTCCCCATAATGCAATACAAAGTAGGAATGGTGCTAATTGTTTACAATCTTCCACATAGGCCAGGCCCAGTTCTTCATGAAGAAAGTAATGAGGACTGCAAGGGCCTACACCTAACAGTCACCTACAAAAGCGTTTCTCCTCCAGCTGTAATTTGGTACAGTCCCAATATCACCATATGGTGGCCATAAAAGTCAAAATTGGGAGTCATTTTAGTTTGTAGACTTCCAGCAATGACAGTATGGGCTTACTGACAACTCTGGTCGCCAGCCCACATAGGGCCCCAACAGAGTGATTAAAAAGGAGGCACCAGTTAGAGAAGCAGGGGAGTCAGCTGCTAATGGAATCAAAAGTTACCCCCAGATAGGAAAAATCATTAACCCTGGCGATGTTTTTGTCCTTCGATTGATATTGGTAAAATGTTATCACTTTTACTGACCACAAGCCATGTTGTGAGTTTTTATAATGCTGGTCTCCAGGTCTAAATTGTCCATAAACATAACAAAAGTATCTATGAGACCAGAAGACCGTTTGGCGTGCGGGAAAGCAGGACATCATTGTTGGCATGAGCAGAGCAGGGACAAAGGAATAGTTCACCTTGGGCAAATCCTTAAGATTGTGAGATTAAAAAGAATTCAAGTCATTTATATACAGGCGAAATAAGATAGGAGCCAAAACACAGCCCTGACGTACACCCCGTGATAAGCCAAAAGTTTCAGTACATTCACCCCCTGCTCCACATCTAAAAGACGCGGTGACCCTGTGGTGCAATGCATACAGAAATTCTACCAAGGGCTAAGGAAAACCTGTCTAGATTAAAATATTCCATAACTTGGAGTGATTAATGTGATCAAAGATGCTCCTAAGATCCATGAAAGCAAAGTAAAGTGATCTCTTTTTGGCAATCGTGTACTTCCCTATAATTAGGTGTAAATTGAAACACTGTTCTTGTGTCCCTAACCCTTCTCTAAACCTGTACTGTACTGAGCTGAGAATACCATTTTGCTGCACCCAATCCTCAATCCTATGTAGTAATGCGTACCACAACCTTTACCACGGAATCTAGCAGTGATATGGGTCTATAGGAGCGAGGGTCCTGCCTATTGGCTTTCTTAAAGCCTGGGACTATGCTAGCAGTCTGACAAGAAGCAGGGATTTTATAAGAAGCTGCAGCATTCAGGATGTTAGTGATTAAGGGAGCCCACAGAGGGTGTTCTCCTTATAGAGGTCCATAAAGACCCCATCGGGACCAGGTGCCTTTTTGGATGGACTGGCATGGATAGCTGTAAAGACTTCCTCAAGCTCAAATGTAATTTCCAGAGGAAACGGCTGAGCGCCATCCATATGATCTTCCACACTGTTATTCTCATAAGAATGCATTTGTTTAAAATGGTCTGATCTTCTGTCTGGGCTTATTGTAGACCTTAGTCCTTCAGACAGTGTGGTGTTTGGTTTCCTTCAATTCACAATTTTCCCAAAAAACCCTAGTGTCCATATCCTTACACATTTTTAAGTAGGCATTTCCATGTTTCTTCCTTGATTGCCATCTTCATTTTTTTAGTCTGTTGGTAAGCTAAGCTTGCATCTGCAGTAAGAAGGTTGCTCTGGTGCTTTCTATTGAGGACAGTACGCAGTTGTCGGTTTGTGGCCAAACACATTATCAAACCACCCTAGTTGAGAGCTCCCCACAGATCTATAGCAGCCTATTATGGAGTTTCGGATGGATTCATTTAATTCTAGGGGTGGGAGGAACTCACAGAGTTTGGCTCCATGGAATTCCGTGGGGTGACATAAAAACTCTTTGATATTCTGCTTAGTTCCGCCCGTCCCTACTCTCAGCCCCTCTGACTAGAGGAGCCTGGTACCTTCTTCATTGCTAACATGCTGGAGAGCCAGGCATCTTTAGCAGCTGTCTGAGGGGCAATTGATTGCTCAGTCCAGGCGAGGAAGACCGTCACTGGTTGCACCATGTCACCCATCGACGTGGAACCCAACAGGTGCAGGAGGTTTACACGCAATGCCTACGGTAGGTGTTAGAAACAGTGCTCTGAATTCTTATGTGTGGCACACAAAGGGGTGAAGACGTGTACTTTGATTTCCAGTCATTTCACTGTGTAGAAGGAGTCTTCCTCCTTCACACACCTGCTGAGGTGCGGGCTGCTGTCAATAGTTGGCGGGCGCAGATGGAATGTGGGCCATTTGGGCGTTGATTGACTCCATCTGAGAACTGAGACGGACAGCAGAGGTCGAAGTAGCACAAAAACGGATTTGTAACCTGTGAGGTGGTGATGCAGCTGGGGGAATTCGGGGGGGGGGGCAGTTAATGTACTACAGTTTACTTACCAGTTAGATGAGCAGGGACAGCCGCAGAAGTAAAATCAATATTTCCACAGTGCTTCGAATACAATTTTAAAAGAAGCGCTCTTCCATTGTACTATAAACTTTCTAATGACCTCTACTTGGTTTTATTCAAAATATTCATACTGTTTATGATGGCTGCAGGGCGTGACGGGAGCACCATGCTGCCTTCTCTGTATATGGTTCCTTGCTGACTGGAATCGCAGGCAGCTGTGGCCAGCACACCTCTGCATGCCCCCACTTAAGTCAGAGGACAATGCATTAAAGCCACGGCTATTAAGTGGATTAAGCGCAAACAGCTGTCGGATTTAGCGTAACTTGTGTTACCCGAAACAAAAACAAAATATATAGTGGTAGATGGAGCTAGCAAACTTCACTCTGTAGCTTTATGAGTCAGACTTCCTTTTTCACTCCGACTCAGTGAGGGCTCAGGAAGACTGATCAGTAACAGTCATACACATCACATGCATGAATGCTGTCCCTTACCTGCTGGGCTGCAGTGTGCTTCTCTGGTGAAGGGTGGGTCACATTCGTGTCTCTCTCCTGCAGACTACCGATAACTGGTGCACTGGGCTTGTTTTTTTGTGTGTGCGCAGGAGGGGCCCCATCCCACGATTCTGGGCAAATCACTTAATCTCCCATGCCTATATGCGAAGCATTTCATGAGGGTATCTAAGAACGGCCCGTCCCTAAAGTTGGAGCTCAGACTCATATATATCTGTGGGTGTATTTTCAAGGAGACAGCTGCGAGGTAGTGCAAGGGCAAACAACTCCATCTACCACCCGATCTCGTAGCCCCCAAGCCAGCTCTTTTGCTTATCAAGCAGCCCAGTGGCAGGGAGCCGTCCAGTATGAGAAAAAAAACACCAAATCCCCTTTGAAATAATTCAATGTATTTTAATGATTGGTTGCAGCATTCTGACTTCAAAGGGAGCCCTGGTGTTCACTCCTAATTGCCTGAGACAGGACGCCCCCTTTAAATAGTGCAAAGAAATGGTCCATCCTTTTTCCGAAGCTATCATCCCACCGTCCAGGATTGGTTGTTTAACCCGGAAGTGATACCTCAGCCACATGCTGACTGGTTTTCTTTGGTCTAGTGTGCATTGAAGAGCTGAGAGTTCACTGCAACAGGTGTCTGATAGGGGTTAGTGCTGGTAAACTCTGCCACGCAGTGGCTTGCGGAGGTTTTGTTGAATTCCATGCATCAAGCGGAGTGCAGAGTTGCAAAACTCTTTGACCTCTGCCAGCGAAATGGAGTTTACGGCCCACCTCTATTTAATTCTCCAAAAGCCTCCATCGTATCTGGTGCTTGAGGATTGACTATTGACAAATGGTCGATAATTAGGTCAAGATTCTGCCCAATAGTTGTGGTTAACAGGGTAGGAACAGGCACTGGCCGCCGTCTTAACCTCAACCAATTATCCTTTTGCCCAAGGTCTAACACTCCTTTGGTCGTGTAGGGTTAAGAACTAGCTGGTGAATGAAGCATGAACTCAATAGGATTATGAGCACTGTGACGTTTTCAATTGTCCCCCCAGAATGAGTGTACAATTACCAACCCTTGGATATAACCAATTATTTTACCTTGACACCAACCAACATAGATGGGGATCTGCTTAGAAAGATCACCCACAATTTCTGCTGTATTGTATAAATCAAATTTAAGTAAGTCAAGTAATAATTTCAGACCCCTACTATTGGGTCTTTGAGTGTGTGATGTGTTATCAATAACCTAAAAGAAGATCAAACAATATATTAATACTCAAATTCAATTCAAAACGAGCTTTATTCGATTTTAAACATTAAAATCATAAAAGCAGGCAATAAAAACATATCATCACACATCCCAAAAATTTCATTTAAGACACATTTGCTAAAAAATTTCATTAAAAAACAATTCATTTAACAATAACTATTTTTTACATCCAAAGATTAAAATATATTTATACTGTACATCATCACATAACTATGTTTTTATCATAAATTTTACATCTAACATTCATATATTTAAAGATTTTCTAGCTCTGTATACGCTTTTCAGAAAACCAACCATAGATCCTATACAATAATAATTTCCCAACATCTGTAAATACAAAAAAGCAGGGCGACATTGTCTCCATCCCCCTGTTTTAATAACGGTAATACCCATCTTCGCCTTTCATCCTTATAGAATTTACAGAATAGGATAGCGTGAATAGTCGTTTGTAATGAAATGTTATCACAGGGACATCGACAAAGTTCCCTTGACCAGTTGTTAATGTCTGGATGGCTAATCAGACGATGGAAAGTCCCAAATCTAAAGCGTGTTAACAAGTACCTGTCATATCCCCCCAATGAACAGGTCAAGTATGGTTGAATATTATATATTGTAATAATTAATTGATGTTCAACCACCGTAGGTTTATTCATTTCCAGAGTTAACCTATTTTCTTCCAGATGGGTCATACAGATTTTTTAAAATCCTTCCGGTTAATGCAATTCATATTCTCAGGTAAGGAAAAATACTCTGGGCGCCCGATGTCCTGCATAAAATTACTTACATACTTCAACCAGGGAATCTTGCTGGCGTTATCTAATTTCATTGCATCAGTTATTATTTCCCTATTTAAACCAGTGCTAGCAGAGGTCCAGATTCTGTGCCAGAGTAGCACCGGTTGCGCCTTAATAAGGTCAGAGATGTATGTTACTCCTAATTCGCTATGGCAATTAAAAACTGGAGCACTAGCCGGGACTGCCAAAATAAATCTTAGAAATGCGTTTTCCACATATTGGACTGATGTGCAATCATAAAAGCCCCAAATACCTGCCCCAAAAGTTGCTATGCTCACGCATTTAGCTTGATAGATTTTTAAAAGAATTTCTGGTGGCCTTTTCCCCAATTTTTTTGTAAATTTAATTAAGGCCGCGGTAGACTTCATGAATAGGAGGCTCCTAGTCTTTATCGCTTGAGCCCAAGACCCTGTACGATCAAAAAGAACCCCCAGGTAAGCAAAGGAGTTAATAGATTCCACCCTGCTTCCACCAGCTTGAAAACTTCGGACCTTATGTTTCCCTCGCCCACAGGTCATAACAAAGCTTTTCTTTACATTCATTTTTAATCCAAGGTTGTCCATAAAACTTATATAACAAGTAAGTGCCCTCTGAAGACCAATCTGGGTACGTGCCATAAGTACAGCGTCGTCAGCATAGAGGAGGGAGACTATCGGGCGTTTATTTACATATGGCGGATCCCCAGCGTTTGCCACCAACTCCTGTTCCAACGCATTTGTATACAAAGTGAACAGCAGTGGTGCCAAAACGCAGCCTTGCCTCACTCCCTTCTCAACTTTGAACGGCACAGTACACTCTCCCTTGAGTCCATACCGGTCTTTTGCTGTAGCACCAGAATATAACTCTCTTAAAAACTGTATTAAAATAGGGTCAACCTTTAAGTCTCTAAGAACACCCCACAGCTTATTATGGATTACACAGTCAAATGCAGCTGTGAGGTCAACGAATGCCAAGTAAAATTTTCCCTTTTTTGCCTGCGTGTACTTTCCAATTAAAATGTTGAGATTAAGAACCTGCTCGTTAACACCTAGTCCTGATCTAAAACCATACTGTACATCACTCAAAATACTATTATCTTCCGCCCATGATTGCAACCTGTCTAAAACAATCCTGCCAGCTACCTTCATGAGTGAATCTAACAAAGATATCGGGCGGTAGCAAGCAGGATTTTCCCGATCCCCCTTTTTAAAAATGGGGACAATGATTGATTCAGACCAAGTACCTATGAATCCCCTTACGCAACAAGCTTGTAGGACCCGTGTTAAAATTGGACCCCACATTTCAAAGTTAGACTTAAAAAGATCAATAGGTACCCCATCAGGACCGGGGGCCTTACCACCCTTACTTGCCTTTATAGCCGAGGTAACATCCTGCAAAGTTATGTGGAAATCGATGGGTGTAAAATTCTGATGTTCCCCCTCCGTATTATACTCACAAACTATTTCCCTCTCACCGGTCTTCTGTAGGGAATAGACGCTTGAGAAGAAATCCACCCAAGTTTTTTCCTCTATTGCTACCTCGATTGATGGTGCGTTCAGTCTATTATTAAGGAATGGGGCGTTCACCGCTGACCAAAATTGTGAACTATCCCTGCTCGAAACTGCATCACTTAAATTCTTCCAGGCCTTTTCTTTTAGTTCGTTCATCCTGTTTTTTCTAGCTATGGTATACAACTTTCTACAGATCCTAATTTCCTCTTTATCTCTTACTGAACTATGTAGAGCATTCTTTAAATTCGTATAGCTTTTTGTACAGTTATTATCGAACCATCCCTTACTGGTGTTACAAGTACCTTTACTTTGCACTCGTAACGTGCTTCTCACCGTCTCAGTTATACAGGAAAAGGCTTTTAAAATATTTTCGTGCGTCGGGTTTTCACTTAAGCAAATGGAAATTGGCACATACGCATTTGTGATTATTTCTTTACTTAGCTCTGTAGAGTCCTGACTTGGCCAACGGATTGTATAACCATTTTGTCTTCCCATTTCTATATTTTGTACCCATGCTATTTTATTACAATTTCTCCTTGCTTTATTTGTTGGAGTTGCAATCTCTACACTTATTGCCAAGTGATCACTCATTACGTTTTGATGAATGTTATACCCTATAACAAAACTTGCATAACAATTTGGCATAATGATAAAATCTATTGTCGATTCAGATCCTCTGCCAATAAATGTGTGACCAAACTCCACCTTAGGGGTACATAAACAATTTGTAAAACCAAAATCATGTTTAAACAAAATCTCATTATACAGATCTCCTTTATCAGAGTGAGAGAAATGAATGGGTGGGTCATCTTCCTCCAATGTTAATCCACATTTTCCTATTTCAGCCAAAGGACACAGGCCAACATTAAAATCCCCACCCCAAATAGGAATGATTTCAGTCTCTGTATCAGATTTTAAGCTGGTAACATCCTCACTGAGCTTTTTCAAAATGGCGCCCAGTTGCCCTTTTTCTACATTATTATAAAAGTTGATCACGGCTAAAATACAGCTCATATCCAAATATATTAAAACTATTTGATAGTAAATTTCAGAACTAATCATATTAATGTTTTGAGCCCCCAGCAAATTTGAAACATATACACAAACTCCACCCTTAGATCTTCCACTGGATGATTGAATTGCTGGTGTATGAAATGTCCTAAAACCATTAATAGTTATTTCCTCAATGGCCCAAGTCTCTTGCAAACATATAATGTCAAAATTATTAATGAAATCCAACCAAACTGTGTCACTCACTTTGTTCTTTAGTCCCGCGATGTTCCAAAAAAGAACTCTACAGGCTTTTACATCCTGGGCCACTGTATCAAGCGCAGTTACAGGCTGAATGCTAGGTACACCCTCAGATTGCGAGTTAAAATCAAAATCTCCCATACTACCCATCAATGTTGAGGATCTGCTCATATGATCTGTTTCAATTGACTCCTCACATATAGAATTACTTTCCTCCACGTCGAGTATCTTAGCCTCTATAGGGCTATACCAAACTGATGCATCTGGGGTTTCTGTAGTACATTTGATTTCAATTCCCGAAGAGTTCAGCCCATTTATTAGTCAATCGTTTTCATCTAAAGTTGTTAGTGGCCCAAATCTATTTGATGTTGCTAAGTTGAAAAGTGGGCCATCTATGCGCTGATTACATAGGCCATGGTTTACTGGCTTTACGGGACACGAAGGTTGATAAAAAAAGCCCAAAGGGAGAACTTGTATATTTGAATAGGAGTGGCTAGGCTCTTGCGTTCTCATTAGGATTTCTCTCACCAAAATAGGTGATCCCAATGAGAGGGCGATACAATCACCTTCACAAAGTTTATTATTGTTTCCCACCCAATCAATTCTCCTCACCATCTTAAATTCCTAAAAAAGGGCACTAGTCAAGCCCGTTCGGTTTCCCAACCAATGTAAGGTTTTATTTCTTAGGGCAGGCCAAGTTTCAGTGTCGGCCAATGGCAGGGGCGGGACGTTAGCTAAAATGATAGTGTAAGGTATAGCTGCGGGTGGCAAGTTTAATGTTTGCAAACTGCGCGTTACCACTGGTGCATGGCTATCTAATGGGGTCGTTCTTCTATTTTCCCCTCCCAGCCGACTATCGGCTATTTTGTGTTGTGTCCTTCCAGTCTCATTTAATATATGCACCACTCCCTTTTGAGAAGAAATATTTTTCGTAGTTACAGATATATTGGAATTTAATGCTTGTCTCTCACCCTGATCTCTCGCCCTATGCGATGTCTTTAGTGTCAAAGGATCTACATTTTGGGCTACCTTCTCAGAGTATGTACTCGAACCCAATCATTTTTGAGGTTCTTGAGTGACCTTAATATGTGCTGTTAAAATTTTCTCAATTCCTAGTTCTATTTTATCCAATCTGCCCGTAAGGATATTAATGGCTTGTGTAACGGACTCAGTTAGTGATTTAATAGCCACGGACAGACTTGCTGATTCACATGAGCTAGCATCACATTTATTATTTACCTGTAATGCATTGATAGTACTTCTTTCTTTATACAATTTATTTTTAGGGCCCTGATATTTTCCCTGTGGCTTACTTAAATGAGTCCTAATTGGTTTTGTAATAAGTTGTGCTGTATGTAAACCTTTAACTGCAACATCCAATTTTCTTGCCTTAGGTGATTTACACGGTTTTTTAGATGGAGGGAAGTGTTCATTTTCTGCTTCTACTAAAGAAATATCCTCGGTAATTACCTGGATACATCCATTATTTTGATGCTCAAGAGGAGTATCTCCCGGGATAGCATACTCCGTAACCTTTACACCATTTGGGATAGTATTTTTATCTTTAAACTGTATGGGTAGCAATTGTGAATCCACTGTATCGATATTTAATGTTTCTTCTACGGAGATTATCTGTCTTTCGATATCTCCAACTGCACCAGTTAAATAGTTAAGCAAGGTCATGTTAGCTTTCTTGTTTTTACTTGGTGTTGGTGTTTTCGGTGTATGACTCACTGTCTGCTTTCTTTTCCCCATAGTACTAGCAGTCTGAATAGTAGTCTAAATGAGTACTACAGCTACTACAACTACGACTGCTACTGGAGCTCAGTGTCCTCAGTGGACACAACCCGTTCCCTAACTTTCCCACACTAAATATAAAGTGCAGAGTGCTTATTCTATGATGTTATCGGGCCCCAGGAAAGGGAGTACAAATACAAATGTGATTATTATACCTCAAATTCCACTTGGCCTCAGATTAAAAAAATAAAAATAAGTTAACACTTTTAAATGGCAGTACAATATTAAAACACAGTATTAAAAGTACAGTTAAAGTGCAATGTGCTAGGTATAAGTTTAAAAATGAAAAAAATTCAAAGTGCAAGGACAAAGACTGTTCAAATATCATGAATGAATGTCAAAGCAAGACTAGCGATGGACCTTGCCTCGTTAAATGCAATACTGCGGGGAACGGCTAGTAGAACGCTCAAACATAAGGATAGCCGTGATACCTCTCAGTCTGCTCCTGTTGAGGGACGGTGTCCGAGATTTTAGGAGGGTAGCCCTGCCCTGCCTCTTCCTGTCAATGACGGGCAAGGACGGGCCCGCCCTTGGCCCGGGCTTCGCCCGGGCACAGCCCGCGCGCGTCCCGCGCTGCGGAAAGTGCAGGGCCCTCTTATTGCGCCTCCGGGCGCGAGTGCGGCGTCAGGGGGCGTGGAAACTGCTATGGCTGCTGGGGGATGTAGTCTTGGCAAAGCCGTTCCCCTCACGGCACGTTAGAAAGTGTAGTGGCCGTTCCCCTCACGGCGCCTGAAGAAACAAAAAGGGAGCCGTTCCCTTCACGGCTATTGCGTGTCCCGCGCTGCGGAAAGTGCAGGGCCCTCTTATTGCGCCTCCGGGCGCGAGTGCGGCGTCAGGGGGGCGTGGAAACTGCTATGGCTGCTGGGGGATGTAGTCTTGGCAAAGCCGTTCCCCTCACGGCACGTTAGAAAGTGTAGTGGCCGTTCCCCTCACGGCGCCTGAAGAAACAAAAAGGGAGCCGTTCCCTTCACGGCTATTGCGTGTCCCGCACTGCGGAAAGTGCAGGGCCCTCTTATTGCGCCTCCGGGCGCGAGTGCGGCGTCAGGGGGGCGTGGAAACTGCTATGGCTGCTGGGAGATGTAGTCTTGGCAAAGCCGTTCCCCTCACGGCACGTTAGAAAGTGTAGTGGCCGTTCCCCTCACGGCGCCTGAAGAAACAAAAAGGGAGCCGTTCCCTTCACGGCTATTGCGTGTCCCGCGCTGCGGAAAGTGCAGGGCCCTCTTATTGCGCCTCCGGGCGCGAGTGCGGCGTCAGGGGGGCGTGGAAACTGCTATGGCTGCTGGGGGATGTAGTCTTGGCAAAGCCGTTCCCCTCACGGCACGTTAGAAAGTGTAGTGGCCGTTCCCCTCACGGCGCCTGAAGAAACAAAAAGGGAGCCGTTCCCTTCACGGCTATTGAGTATATACTCAATTTTGCATTGAACTCGCCCCTATAATCACATGGAAACCCTTTATTGAGCTACCTGATCTGGACTTCAAAATGACTACTACGTAGACTAGAGTATCATTCTGGCATCCCAATTTCTGAACTGAGTTACAGAATTTAATAAGAAACAAATTAAACTTATTTGCAAGAACAATCCAAACATTTGGATCCCTGAGTAATTACAGACAATTGGAATATCCTTGAGACATTTTGAAATCCGAGTCATAGTAGCCAGACCACCCCCGTGCTCTACACCCAAAGGATGCGGTGGCTAACACAGAAAAACTTTAAAACCTGCCCCTTGAAATGTCCTCCAGGGACCAGGTTTCCTGCATAATATGATATCAAATTTTGAAATATAAGCAAACCAGTCAGATTCCAGCTGCTTTGGGGTCGATTCCGATTCGGGCCCGAAAAAGCACCGACCGACTCGGATCCGGAAAAAATACCGACCGACACGTACCCGTGGCGCACGACACGCCAAGTACGATGCAAGGCGCGAAAAATCCGACCGACACGTACCGAAACAAAGTCGACCGACCGAGCCGCACGGAAAACAGCAATCCGGCCGGAAAAACACGCGAATCCAACCGACCGACACGCACCCGGAACAAATCCGACCGAAACGTACACGCGAACTCCAAACCGCAAAGTACGATGCAAGGCGCGAAAACCACGAGCGCGTCGAACGGAGGACAAGCCGTACGACCGACACGCATACAAAACCGAGCCGAAGCAACACAATACACCGCGACCGACGCGTACGCAGCATAGAAAACTGCACAAACACAGCATGAACGAAACGGAGAACACCGTACGAGACCAATGCAGGGTCCGACTCGGTCACAAGAACGTTTCCAACATACACAAACAGCACAAAGGAAAAATCACCCCAAAAAAGGCCAAACAAGCAATTACCAAGCCAATAAATACTGGGGGGTGGGGACAGAGAACAAAGACACACCCACAACTCCACCTATATAAAGGACACAAATCACTACCATGAGCCTTTGCAAATGCCATTCCACTGCCAGCACCCAAGAGAAAGCAACCACACACCCACAGCTCATCCCTCACACAAGCCACACACCATCAGCACACCAACAAATACCTACCTCACATACACCCAGCAATACACACACTCACACACCCTCACCTGCACACCAACACACACATCACCCACCATCACCACCCATCACCATGCCCCCCAAGAAGAATCCCAAGTTCCTAGATAGTGAATTGGAAGTCATGGTAGACGAGATCCTCAGGGTGGAGCCACAGCTGTTTGGCACACTGGTCCAACAAACCCCCATGTCGCAGAAAACCAAGATGTGGGAGAGGATCATCAACAGGGTGAACGCCCAATCACCATGTCGGCGCACAAAGACCGACATCCAGAACAGGTGGTATGACGTGCGCAGGAGGGTACGGAAAATGCTGACGAAAGACTACATCAACAGCCAACACACCGGCAGTGGCCCTCCTGCCAAGCCAATATACCTCAGGCCCTGGGAGGAGAAGGTGCGGGCCATCCTTCCGCCAGTGAGCGTATATGGACTTGAGGACATCCCAGAGCCTGGTGAGTACACAACAAATGTACACAATATACTGCCACAAAACACACACATCACTGTCAAGGGGAGAGTCAAACCATGCACTCATAGCAATTACACAGCAACCAGAACAGAATCATCCCAAAATGTGTATGTCAGTCAGATAAACACAACACATGCCATCAAAAAGTCACATCCAACTGTGCCAACACATGTACAAACACAACCACAACTACAGCTAGGCAGTGGCACAAATAGAACTAACAAACACATCCACACATGTAGCCACCACAACAACACCAACACACGGTGAAGACCACTCAAAGGAAGGAATTCTGTGTATGCTGGCCAAGTCAGTGTAGCCAATAGCATCATGGGAGTCGCAGTCACACATATTGCCCCCCACAACTGTCCCATCAACACCACCATGAACCATGCGCACATCACAGGGAGTGGAGAAGGACTCACAAGATGGCTGACACTGGCTACTGCTGTGGGGAGCACAAGGCCCTGCTGGCAACTGTGCACCAACAAACAGCAGGACACCACTGACTGACATCCTGAGAGACAACTTACACTCCCTGCAATGCAAGCACGTTCCATGGTGGGAAATCTGGCTAGCTGGGTGGGAAGGGGGACTTGCAGCACTGACCATAGTCACAAGCACCTCCCCTCACACACCCCCAACACAAACTCCACAGAACCCACCTGGTAGAATGCAATGCCCCCATCCTAACACAAGATCCCACAAAGAACCACCACCCTGGGTTATGTTGTGTGAAGCACAGGGACACTCTTGGGACTCTTAGCCAAACAACTGCCAGGACAACACTCCCAGCCATCCTGTCAGCACAGCCAGCCCACCCCACAGGGAAGCAGAATCAAAAGGAAGGAAGCATGGGCATGCTGGGAAGGGGGGTGGAGGCAATAGCATGATGGGAGTCGTAGTCACTGATATTGGTCACCCCCACAACTGTCCCATCAACACCACCCTGAACCATGCTCACATCACAGGAAGTGGAGAAGGACTCACAAGATGGCTGACACTGGCTACTGCTGTGGGGAGCACAAGGCCCTGCTGGCAACTGTGCACCAACAAACAGCAGGACACCACTGACTGACATCCTGAGAGACAACTTACACTCCCTGCAATGCAAGCACGTTCCATGGTGGGATAACTGGCTGGCTGGCTGGGTGGGAAGGAGGACTTGCAGCACTAACCATAGTCACAAGCACCTCCTCCACACACACCCCAACACAAACTCCACAGTACCCACTTGGTAGAATGCAATGCCCTCCATCCTAACACAAGATCCCACAAAGAACCACCACCCTGGGTTATGTTGTGTGAAGCACAGGGACACTCTTGGGACTCTTAGCCAAACAACTGCCAGGACAACACTCCCAGACATCCTGTCAGCACAGCCAGCCCACCCCACAGGGAAGCAGAGTCAAAAGGAAGGAAGCATGGGCATGGTGGGAAGGGGGGAGGAGGCAATAGCATGATGGGAGTCGTAGTCACAGCTCTACATCCCCCACCACATGGCCCAGCAAGCTCACACTCACGCATGCACATCCCACAGAGAGTGGAAAGGCCCATCAAAGATGTCTGACACTGTTGCTGTGTCGTGGGGAGCACAAGGGCATGCTGGGTACTGCACACCAACCAACAGCAGGACACCACTGTCAGCCATCTTGCCATTGCTCTCACACCCACACACACTGAACTCCACACAAAAGCAAGTAAGTATGGGAATGCTGGGAAGTGGGGTGGAGGCAATGGCATGATGGGAGTCATAGTCACAGACATAGCTCACCCCCACAACTGTCCCATCAACACCACCCTGAACCATGCTCACATCACAGGGAGTGGAGAAGGACTCACAAGATGGCTGACACTGGCTACTGCTGTGGGGAGCACAAGGCCCTGCTGGCAACTGTGCACCAACAAACAGCAGGACACCACTGACTGACATCCTGAGAGACAACTTACACTCCCTGCAATGCAAGCACGTTCCATGGTGGGATAACTGGCTGGCTGGGTGGGTGGGAAGGAGGGCCGGCTGTCAACCAAACACACCCAATGCAGACCATGTTCACACCCCAGAAAATATATAGAAATGCCCAAATAATGCAGGACAATGTGCCACACCAATATCAACCCCTGACTGTGACGACTTAGGACAATGCAATGTACAGGCCCGCAGCCAGAGGCACAGTCACAACTGTCATGTGTGTCAACCATTGATGCCTGCAGAAACATGACATACATTGTTTGTGTCTCCCAAAAACAGGTGATGATGGGGACACAGCAGCAGACGCTGAGGAGTCCCAGTCCCAGGCTCAAGAGGATGCCGAGCTCACTGGCGTCGTACAGCCTCTGTCCTCCTCGGACGATGAAGAACAACCTGGCACATCCGGTGCAAGTCAACATGCAGCACCAGCAGGACCACCAGCTGCAGTACCAGCAGGACCACCAGCTGCACCCCTGCACCCACCCCTCCAACGACTGTCACCACGAATACCATCCCTGCCGACATGGACAGAACAAGGAGCAACACCAGCACAGTGACCCTGGACCAACCTGGGGCCATGGACACCACCACCACCACCAACCCCCAAGGTGGACCAGGGTTATCTGTGCGTGCCACTGCACACACTGCACATGTCAGCAGGGGTGGTGGGAGGGGTGGGAGACAGAGGTCGCTGCTTGCAGACGTTGCTGGTGTGCATGATGACCCACAACTGGTACGCATAGCTGATGCGTACCAGTCCAGCACCGGAGAGCTCAGCCAGGTAGTGGGGCTCCTCAGAGACATTAAACAGCAGCAGGCTGCCCATCATGCCCGCTTGGACTCCCACATGTCCCACGTGGAGTCACACATGTCCCGTGTGGACTCACACATGTCCCGCGTGGAGTCCAAGTGGGATGCACTGCATGAGATGACGGCGGTGCACAGGGACATTTTACAATGCCTCCGCCAGATGAACAGCAACCAGTCCACACCTCCCTGTGTGCCAACAACATCTGGTGCTGAACAAACTGCAACTGCCACAGGGAGGGAGGAGGACTCTGGCGGAGAGTCCCCTGCACCGCAGCAGCCTGTACTTGAGGGGCCCCCCAAGAAGAGGGGTCGTCCGAGGAGGGAAAAGTGAGAGGCCGATGGCCAAGCGCAACTCCCAGGAAGCCTGAACCTGTTCTGGATGTTCGCCTTTGTGCACAGACTGTTCACCCTGTTGACGGCAACACTACTCCCACACATTGCATGGGGAGTACAAGTTGGACCAATGTGTCAGACAACTGTGGCCCCGATACTGGGGATCCTGTCTACCCGGACTTTCAATTCACCTAGGAACTTGGGATTGCAAGATTTATGTACAGCACAACCCATCCTATGCACTATTAACACAAATGTATCACAATAAACACACTAATACACCATACTTGCCTCTGTCGTGATTCCAACGTGGGTGCTGTTATGGGGATGATGAACTGCAAAATTACACTGTGTATGCGAACTGCAACAGCAAGGACAACACAGGCATGTGAGTACAGGCAACGTGACACACATGAGGGAGACACACCACCAGGGCTACACAACACATACACACCTAGGCCATCTGACTCATTGCCTACACTGATGTTGCCAGGGAAGACGGTGTAATGCACAGACACCACACCCATTCCCAGTTGTAGTCAAGTAGCCCACAGGTGCAGTAAGCAAATGGCAGTCAAATGTGTGACCACAGACAACGCACATCACAAAGTGAAGCACAGGTTTATTACACAGTTGCAACATGCCGTAACCACTACAGATGCAAGGTAACCCCACCTGGCAGCGGGCACACAGTCAACAACTGTAGACGGAAGGAAGTCCATGGGTGTGGCGCACATCACCTGTAGGGACACAACAGCTACCAGCCTGGATGTGCAATCACGTCGTCGGTGGACACAGTTGACCAAACGAATCTGAAAGTACCCTGTGAAGGACAGAAATGACACACAGTCAAAAGCAATGGAGTACAGGACAGAACAGCAAAACTCATGCACAATACATGTTACAAGATACCCACCCAGAACCAAGTTAGCATGTCAACACTGTTGGGGAGTACAGCCCACCTGTCACCACACATCGCAACACACATCCAGTCAAGTAGCCCATGGACACACTCCAACAGCACCAGAGCACCACCCACACATCATGCCAACTCACATCATTGACATGACACCTCAGGATACTCACATTCAGCTAAAGAAGTTGGTGATGAGCTGTGTGCGGACATCACCATCACCATCATCATCATCATCGTCACTGGCATCGTGGTCCAGGCCAGGATCCTCCACAGGTGGCGGATGTTGGTCATTGTCATCCTGGATGAGAGGCAACTCCTTCCGCACTGCCAGGTTGTGGAGCATGCAGCAGACGATGATAATCTTGCACATTTTCGCAGGGGCATATGGGAGGGACCCTCCGGTCTTGTCCAGGCAGCGGAAGCGGCTCTTCAGGAGACCAAAGGTCCGCTCAATCACTCTCCTGGTCCGACCATGTGCCTCATTGTAGCGCATCTGGGCAGGTGTCACAGGGTTCCTGAGGGGTGTCAGCAACCACGGCATGTTGGGGTATCCCGAGTCACCTACGGACAGACAAGTGCACATTAGCTGACTTGGAAAAGTGGGCGGAATACTACAGATCAGATCACACACAATGGCACAAAGTCAGTACACACCGACAAGCCAGGCACGCTGGTTCTGCATCTGTGCCATCATCCTGGGGATGCAACTACTCCTCATCACAAAGGCATCGTGTGCTGAACCAGGGAAACGGGCACACACGTGTGTGATGGTCATGTCTGCAAGACACACCACCAGTGCATTGACCGAGTGGTAGTGCTTGCGGTTCCTGTAGGCCTGCTCCTGGGCCTGTGGTGGTACCAAAGCCACATGTGTCCCATCAATGGAGCCAATTACATGCGGCATCCTCCCCAGGGCATAAAAGTCACTCTTCACGTCAGTGAGTCGTCGCAGTCTAGGGAAATAGATGTACCGGTTCAGGAAGAGCAACATTGCCGCCAAAACATCGCGGAGCACACGGCTGAACATGGTCTGTGACATCCCACCAGCAGTCGCCACAGTATGTTGGAAGGTACCAGTGGCAAAGAAGTGTAGGGCTGCCATCACCTTCACCTTGGGGGTCAGCGCTGTAGGATACGGCCGGCCAGGCTGCAAATGTGGGGACAACTGCACTGCCAAATCCTCAATCAGCTGCCTGGTGAAGCGGTACCGTCGGATGCTGTCCCGTTCCACCATCGTTGCCAGGTCTGGGAATGGCCGATGGACAGCAGGAGCCCTGCAGTGCAGAGGAGAAGTAAGCAAGATTGTCAGTCACCCCACATATGCGGCATTGAACACACTCAAGATCCCAACATACATCATTATGAGGCACAACTACATGAAGTGTGCAGTACCGGAAGGACATGTATGGTACATACATGGCCAACATCTGTCAACACGGTCCAACAGGTGGCATCAATTTGTCCCAGGTTGGCCCATTGGATATCATGAGGCCGTGTCACAGTTCCCATCTCCTGCTGCCGTGTCACAATAACCCCCACAGTGACATGTGAGGACAGATGTGCCCCAGGCACCACAGCTCAATGACAGGTACATTCCCAGGGACCCTGTAATGCCACATGGACACTGGCATTACATGGAGTATCATGTATACACCACAGCAAAACAACCATGACCCCCACAGGTAGTGGACCCACTTGCCACGGCAGGACAGACATGGACGTCTGTGACACACACGCACAACATCAGAGACAATGCACACACAACGTGGATGTGGAGACTGTCTCCCATTGTGCACATGAAATCAGAGACATTGTAAACACTACATGCACAAAGACTGTGGAGGACCATCACTATTGTGCCACTGGGACACCCTGGCTCAAACATACCGTCCCACATGGGACTCACGGGGTATGTGACATGACATACACATACACCACTGTGAAATGTGACCATGGCACATGCACAGATATGAACAGTTGCACATCACAGTGGTCACGTACACGTAACACCCAGGATCCTGTCCCCATGAACACGTGCACAGCCTGGGGGTGGCTGCCCACAGGTGACACCCACAGGACAACATGTACACCAACATACACACAATAGGAAATGCATCCTTACATGCCTTATGATAAGGTTTGGACAGGCTGTCATGATGTAGGTGTGCCCCTCACTCCCTGGGAGCTATCTGTGGCTGGCATATGTCCATCTGAGACAGGGATGCTGACATATGCCAGTCACATGTACAGTGATGCGTTGTACCGCAATGGACCGATCGGTGCCTCCGGCCGGCCCATTGCATTCAATGTGTGCGGGTACGCGTTGTACCCCTGTGCGCGTTGTACCGCAATGGACCGATCGGTGCGCACCCATTGACAATGGGCTTGCCTGGCAACGGACGCGTTTTCGAATTTCGAACGAGTCGGTTGCTGGAAATTCAGTTGGTCACCCACAACAATGTTGCAAAATCATGTATGCCATGAAGTTGAGGATTTGAAGGATGCTGTGGGCGTGTTTTGGTGCTGCTATTCCATGGATTGGCCAGATTCAGAAGATGCAAACGACTTGGACCTATCACTTTGGACACAAGGGACAGTATCTGCCTCTCCAGCACATATATATTGCTGGCTGTTCCCCTGAGAGCTCACTTGCCTGCACTACATGCTCCAGGACGACATCTGCCACTGCACTGCTGCTGTCTCTGCCCCTCTGGACCCTGCAATGGCACGTACTGTGGAGAGAGCTCCAGCCTTCAGCCTTGAAGAGAACCAGGCCCTGCTGGACAGCCTACTTCCACAGTACAGCAAGCTGTATGGGACACCAGGGGAGCAGGTGAGTGTTCTGTGCACTGCCTTTCTGAATGTGCATTTTGTGTGACTAGCAAGGCTGAGAGTCTGCACTCCACTGGCTAGCAGGCTCACTGAGTAGTTGTCACCCCCCATAGTGTGTAGTGACTTGCACTGGACAGGTATGGTGCAGTGACAGTGCATTTGAAAATGGTTTTACTTCCCATGCAATGATACCATGTAGTGACGTCTGGCAAACTGTCCATGGTCAGCTTTGCACTGCCTGTGTACATCATGTGCCCCTGTGATTGAGACATGTATATGCAACTGTGTCATGCACGGATATGTTGCATGTGTGGTAATGGCCTTTTCACTTTGTCATCCTGACAGGTTAATGCCCATCGGAAGCAGGAAATCTGGAAGGACATCGTCCGGGCTGTCCGGTCCGTGGGGGTCTACAAGCGCCGGATCCGCAACTGCCAGAAGAGGTGGCAGTACCTTCGGGGCTGGACCCGGAGGATTGCACGGGTCCAGCTGAAGCTGTCGCCTCCTCGCAGGAGGGGCGGAACACGGACCCTGACCCCCACATGCTCCAGATCCTGGCGGTGGTGTTTCCAGACCTGGATGGGCAGCTGAAGGCCAGACAGCAGCAAGGAGGGGGTGAGTCAAAGACTGCACTGTGAACTCTGTATTACATGCTTTGTGCCCTCCTCTGGCCTGGTTCAACTGCCACAGTGCAGCAGTCATGTTGTCCAGGAGCCATGTCCCTCTATTGTGCACTGCCCACTGCTCATCTGATACCCAGGTGTGGCCCTTACATTCAGGGAATCGTGTCACTTGGGACTGTGTCCTTGCAGTTTGCTTCACTAAAGGTGGGGGACAGCATCTGTTTCCCTAACTCTGTTGTGGGCATCATGGGTGGGTCCATTGTTCACACAACGCCTGGGTTTGGACATGTGATCTGCGTGTTGCTTTGATATGCGGTCCACTTGCTGAGCTGAGCCACCACATGTGCCTGGGGTATGTGGCACACGCCCATGCAGCGGGTGGGAACAATGTTTGGGCCCCAGGAGTGTGCAGATTACGTGTGTCACACATACATAGCCAGCTATCCACTGTCCAGGGCACATCCCTCATTCATGTGGAGCAGGACAGTCATGCCTACTCCAGGCCATGCAATGCACTCTGTACTCCCACTCCCGTGTATCAGCTGACACATTGTGCACAGTGATTTGACCCCTCAGGTGTCTGCCTCTGTGTCAGTGTGCTGTGGATTAGTTGCCAGGACTGCTGGGGTGTTTCTTGGTAGGGGCTCAGCATGCCCCTGGAGATGTGACCATAGGAGACGATACTTGTGTGTCACATAGGTGTTTGATCAGCTGCCCGTGCAGACTGGGGTATGCGAATGTGATGTTCAGGCAGCTGTTCCCCATTCACAGCAAATTGTGAGGGGCTCAGGTTCAGAGGGTAGTGTCACAGGTCTCCCATATGTACAATAGGTGTGACCTGGACAGATTAGGGTTGAGATGATGTGTTGTGTGGGGGATGTACATGTGCACTTGTGCAGCTCCAGGACTTGCATTCCCCATGACCTACTATTGTGACACAGTGCATAGTGTTGTTGTCTGGCTGCCAAGTCATACATCACTGAGACAGTGATGTATGACTTAGCAGTCATGCCTCTGCCATGGCATGTGTCAACTTATTTGTGGTCCTGGAGGGGAGTGACATGTGCTACATGCACACCATAGTGGCGCTGGCTATCAGGACATGGGTGCATTATGGTGTCTGTCGCTGGTATGCATCACATGCATTTCCTATTTGACTCTGGGCATCCCTTTCATCCGGAAACCTGTACTGACTCAGTGGCAAGAGCTGTGATGTGTCCACACCGTGTCCTCTGCACTGTCCAACTACTGTGTACTTGGTGCATGTGTCCACACTGGGGTGTTGCAATCCAACAGACACCAGACAGATGGGTGCAAGGCCATGTGGGATGTGAGTGCCATGCTTGGCATCAGACTGACAATTGGCTTCTCCTGTTCAGTTAGGGCACTTTTAGCAATGTACAACTAATGATGCCAGGGCTTGCTCTGTGATGTGCTGTGCTCACAGTGGTGTGTGCGTTTGGTGCAGGTGACTGATGTCTGTCTGTTTCCCCATTGTTTGCAGATACATCCACGGCCACGGAAGGGGACAGCTCCACGGACCAGGAGGAGCCAGAGAGCCAGACTGGGTCAGCAGCCGAGGAGTGGTCGGAGGGACCCAGTGGCACGGAGGGCGAGGGAGCCACACCGAGGAGTCCTCAGCACCATCCACCTCAGCTGAGGACCAGAGCAACTCGGAGGATGACTCCCTTGTGGAGGCGGGTGTCAGCAGCCACCACACCCCAGCTAGTGTTGCTGTCCCCGCCACCACCAGCACTACCACCGCCCTCCCATCGGCTCCCATTCCCAAGGTCCGTGGAGGCTCCCATCTTCGGGAGCGTGTCTCCTTTGGCCCAGGCACCGCACCCCCTGCCCCTGTGTCCCCTGCTGCCCTGAGTGAGGAGTCTGTGTACCTCCTTCGCCAGCTCCATGTAGGGCAGACAGCCATGCTGAGTGTCCTCCATGCGCACACCGCACTGTTGACTCAGCTGGTGTCGTTCATGGAGGGCATGTCTGACCTACAGAGGGGCAACAGGTCCATGGACTCCTCCCTGACGGCAGCAGTGTCCCTCCTCAGACAGTCCCTCACCCCTCCTGCCTCTGCTCCATCCACACTCCCCAGCACCTTGCCCGTCCCAAGCACACACACACCGGCACAGGCACACACCAGCACACACACATCCAGCACACAGACACACACGCCACAAACTAAACGCACACGCACGCACAGTCAGGGGACTGAAACCAGACTCACAGGGTATGGGGCCCTGGTACACACACACGCATCCACGGGCACTGCACAGTCCTCAGTTGCCTCTCCCTCCAAAGCACCCTCCCTTGCCTCACCTGCAACCCCAAAGACCCAGCGCCTCTTCCTCAGTGACCTCGGCCTCTTCCCCTCTGATCCAGCTGCCCCAGCATCCAGGGGGAAGAGGAAGCCCCCACATGGAGCAGAGTGCCCCTCGCCCCCGGACACCCTCCCCCAGGCGCAGACAGACTGAGGCCCCCACCCGCAAGTCCCCCGGAGTGCTAAGAGCAAGACCCCGCCGCCGCCCTGCAGCTCAAGCACCAGGTCTCCTTCCTCCATCCCTCAGGCCCCCACTCCACAGGTGCCCCCACCACACCCTGCCCCAGGTTCCCCCACCCACAGATATACCATCCCCAAGAGGCTCCGGCCTTCTCCCCCTGCCACTTGCTCTCCCGGCACCACACCCCCGCTGCGCTTGTCTGTGCCACTGATGTGGTGAGGGTGTCCTCCCCCTCTGTCCAGCCCACCTTGCCTGTTCCCCATTCTCCTCCCCTGGTGGTAGGCACTGCAGTGGAGTCCACTACCACCCTGTCTGACTTGGGCACTGCAGTGGCGGACCTGTCCACTCCATCTGCAGGGTCCACTGCAGTCGTGCCGGCACCCACAACATCTGAGCCATGCCCCCAGTTGTGCCGGCACACACCATGTCAGACACCTCCAATGCAGTTGTCAGTGGCTCTTCAGCACCCACCACCCCTTCCCTGCTTCCTCCTGGTGAGCCCTGATCCTGTCCCTGCGGTGCCTGGCCTACCCCCCGGTTGCCCCTCCTAGTGGATTGTCCCTGGTTTTGTGCAGGCATGTGTAGGGTGGCATCTGCCACTGTCACCCACTTGTGACTTTGTTGATGGACTGGCCATTGGCCTTTGTTTATGTTCTACCGGACTTCTACTTTTAATGCCACATATGCTGAATAAAGCAACTTTCTGTTCTCTAGTGCTTTTGCTTCTGATGTACATGATGTTGATGATGCTAACAATGCCCTTGCTGCAGTGATGGTGATATTTGGTCTCATGATAATGAAGTGTTACTGTGCAGGAACCCATGTGGTCCAGGGGGAATGTGTCCTATCCTGTGGTGTATCCATGTCATCCATAGCAGCATCTGAGGGTGTCATGTGTTCAGTATTTGGCAATGAGATTTCCTACTTAGATTGGCAACTTCACATCTGTGGCTTCCACCCCTGCACATCTGTTGTGCCTGCCATTGTTCTATTCGTCTACTTCCCTGACCGTGTGGCCATCTCCAGTGAACATGCAGGTTTGGGCATCAATGGGGAAGGACTCATCTGTGTTGTCAGTGCAACATTGCTATACAAGTGTGTTGGATCTATGCTGATGATTCCGTTGGCACTTCCATGACCAGGCTGATGGGACGGGAGCCCTCATTTGGTGCTAATTGTTCATTGTGTGTCCCATTGCTGCCATGGTATGGTATCTGTTCGCCTCACATCTGCAGTCTCCACAGGGTATCTGCATGTGTGTGCCCATTGGTGCAAATATGTGGGTCTGCATTCAGATGGTCACTTCTGTCATTGTGTCATTGATGATTGTTGACGGTGTCAGCCCCCATGGGTGTTGTTTGTCTGCACATGGCCAAAGTTATGTCTTATTTGCACTGCAGGATTTGGCTCCCCCAATTTATGTTGCAATGTGACACATACACTACTTTGCCACTGATGTGTTTGTTGTTCTGTGACCAGGAATCATCCATGCAGTTTGGCAGTTGCACCTCTTACTTTGTCAACACTTACCTTTTGGTCACTGTGATGATGGGTGTTTGGACCCCATTGCCACAATGTTCAAAATGTGCTGCAGCTATGGACCCCACACTTGCCTTTTGGTCACTGTGATGATGGGGGTTTGGACCCCATTGCCACAATGTTCCAAATGTGCTGCAGCTATGGACCCCACACTTACCTTTTGGTCACTGTGATGATGGGTGTTTGGACCCCATTGCCACAATGTTCAAAATGTGCTGCAGCTATGGACCCCACACTTGCCTTTTGGTCACTGTGATGATGGGGGTTTGGACCCCATTGCCACAATGTTCAAAATGTGCTGCAGCTATGGACCCCACACTTGCCTTTTGGTCACTGTGATGATGGGGGTTTGGACCCCATTGCCACAATGGTCATGGCCTGCTTGCGTTGTGTGTGCCACACACATATTTGTGTGGCACATGTGCTAGGGGTCACATTGTATGTTAGAAGTCATGTTCGGTGTTGTAGGCATTTGACACAGTCTACACACGCTTGTCATGGTGTTGGGGGGATGTCTTCTTCTTGCATTCCCTAGGTTGTGGTGTGCTGGTTGTGTCATGCATTGTCCATCCTATGGGTGGGGGTGGTAGTGGTGGTAGGCATCCTGCCCCCCTGGGTGAGGGTGGTAGTAGTGGTAGGCATCCTGCCCCCCTGGCTGAGGGTGGTAGTAGTGGTAGGCATCCTGCCCCCCTGGGTGAGGGTGGTAGTAGTGGTAGGCATCCTGCCCCCTGGCTAAGGGTGGTAGTAGTGGTAGGCATCCTGCCCCCCTGGCTAAGGGTGGTGGTAGTAGTGGTAGGCATCCAGCCCACCCTGGCTGAGGGTGGTAGTAGTGGTAGGCATCCTGCCCCCCTGGGTGAGGGTGGTAGTAGTGGTAGGCATCCTGCCCCCTCTGGCTGAGGGTGGTAGTAGTGGTAGGCATCCTGCCCCCCTGGCTGAGGGTGGTAGTAGTGGTAGGCATCCTGCCCCCCTGGGTGAGGGTGGTAGTAGTGGTAGGCATCCTGCCCCCCTGGCTAAGGGTGGTAGTAGTGGTAGGCATCCTGCCCCCCCTGGCTAAGGGTGATAGTAGTGGTAGGCATCCAGCCCACCCTGGCTGAGGGTGGTAGTAGTGGTAGGCATCCTGCCCCCCTGGGTGAGGGTGGTAGTAGTGGTAGGCACCCTGCCCCCCTGGCTGAGGGTGGTAGTAGTGGTAGGCATCCTGCCCCCCTGGGTGAGGGTGGTAGTAGTGGTAGGCATCCTGCCCCCCCTGGGTGAGGGTGGTAGTAGTGGTAGGCATCCTGCCCCCCTGGCTGAGGGTGGTAGTAGTGGTAGGCATCCTGCCCCCTGGCTGAGGGTGGTAGTAGTGGTAGGCATCCTGCCCCCTGGGTGAGGGTGGTAGTAGTGGTAGGCATCCTGCCCCCCTGGCTGAGGGTGGTAGTAGTGGTAGGCATCCTGCCCCCTGGCTGAGGGTGGTAGTAGTGGTAGGCATCCTGCCCCCTGGCTAAGGGTGGTAGTAGTGGTAGGCATCCAGCCCCCTGGGTAAGGGTGGTAGTGGTGGTAGGCATCCTGCCCCCCTGGGTAGGGGTGGTGGTGCGCATTCAGGCCCCTGTGTGCATATGTGGCATTGGTGATGGGCATCCCGCCCCTATGGTGCTGCTGTTGCTGGTGTAAGTATATTCTGCATCCCTGTGTGTGTGTGTGATGTGTCGTGTACGCGTTGTATGTGTTTTGTGGTTGGTGTCTGGCTTACCTTCTGCGCCGTACGCGTCCGTGCCTGTTCCGGTAGTATATGTAGAATATTGGTATGATCGGGACGAAGGGATTCATGGTTGGTTCGTGTCGTTCGTCCTTCTCGTTGCTTCGCGTCGTCCTCGTCGCTTCGCCTCGTCCTCGTCGCTTCGCCTCGTCCTCGTCGCTTCGCGTCGTCCTCGTCGCTGCCGTGTTCGTCTCGGAGCCGTGGATCGTGTTGTGGCGCGAATCGGAGCTTATGTGCGCCTCTCCCGGATGCTTTGACGTGCCGTGCGTAGCGACGGGTTGGGCGCGTACGGAAAGCGCATCGTACTTGTCTGGCCGGACGGGGCTGCATTTTTCCTTCCGTGCGACTCGATTCGGCGTTTCCGGATTCGCCTCGGTCGGAGAACAGGACCTGGTTTGGGTGAGTACGGCTCGGCCGGATTCTTTGCTGTTGTGCGCATCGTACTTGCTCGTTCGGTGTGCTGTACGGATCGGTCGGGAAACAGGCTTTCGCATGGCTTTTTTCCCGACCGAATGGTATTGGGTGCGCCTCCGACCGAGATCGGAATCGGCCCCTTTGTGTAATAGCCAGCACTGTTTGAACAAACAAAATATGTCCAAGGGGTCGATTTTGCAAGCCACACAGATAGATGATGATCCCATGGGGTTGATGCAGACCTTTGGTGAATTTGCTTCTCTCCTAAACAGGGTGAAGTCTGTTGACTGTCAGTCTAAGACCTCCAGGTCCGACAGGAGGGAGAATCTGTTTCCAATAGGGATATGTGGGTGGGTAAATCCTCAAGGATTTGGCGGGAGCAGCGGCTGCACAATCTCCGGTCTACGTGATAAGTGTCTATAAAAATATCCTAGCAGTAGGATATTAATACGGCTGTTTGAGCATTTCTTTACATTGCTGTGTAAGATCAGACGACATGGTAGACTTGGGTTCCTTCAATTGATAACGACACATTCCCCCTTCAATTGCTTGTCTTATGGACAAATCCACCCTACTCTCATAACAAGAAAAATATCTTTATATTCCACAATATTGAAGTTTGAATTTCGAGTTAACCAGTGACATACCTTGATTTTAAGTTGGGAGGATTTTTCCACAGCGGATGCAGACATGGGTGGAACGTTCATCATGACCGTTGAGATTGAGGCAAGGCTGATCAACCATATTTGACTTGTTCATCCCATTCGGGTCACGCTCTGGGGGGGGGTACTCTTCTGCTCTGCCCTCCTCATGGCATAGAAATACAATTGGTCAAGCATGTATTTGTTTTGTCAGCAGTAGACCCTACAGGCAATGATGATGCAGGTCCTTCCAAGGTGGTGACAATATTAATTGACCCTACAGGCTCAGTTCTAGCCATCATTATTTCCCCCTCACACCCTTGGTTAGTTTAAGTATGGCACTTTCCAGATTCCTTACTTTCTCCACCAAAGACTTAACACAGTCCTCAACAATGTTCTTAATTTTGCTGAGGAGAAAATCCCAATCAAGGTTAGTGTCTCCTTCGGTGGACCTCAAAGGGGGTTCATGCTGCTCAGTGACTGGGGAAGCTCCTACCTATGCTCTTGAAGGCATGATTTTTTTGTACTACAGACGTGCTTTGAGAGCCTTTTTCTTTTTGCTGAGGAGCCCCGCTCGCTAATGTGTGGCGTAGTCATGTCATTTAAATCCCCTTTTAATGGCATATGTTCAGAAGCCATAGCTTCCTCTATCTATGCATTACAGATGGTTGCAGGTTCCCTTGATATGGCAGGTAATTGTAGATCAGATGGGGAGGCAATCCAGTGCTCGCTAAGATACAAAGACAATCGTCTTTTGGCTAGATCAATTTCTTTAATAATTACCCCAACGGCTCTGGCCAAAAAGGAATCAAAAGTGGTGCCATGTGACTTGTCAGGAGTTTTAGCTTTATTCTTGTCCCCGGACATCTTCCTTTTTTCTCATTGCCTCTCAGTGGTTAACCAGCTAATCTGCTGGACCACTTCAGGTAGGCAATGTACTGCAAATCAGTAAATATATAAAATGGGGCCACAAAAGCAGTCACTGAAGATTTGTACCTTCCAAGGGGATTGACTTTGCTTTGCCATTCATTGATATTATTGCAGCCTTGACACCAAGAGAGGTGGCCCATTCTAGCCTCTTACGGGCGATAACAGGGCAAAGACGGGCCCAACTTGGCCTGGTCTTCGTCCCGCGCTGCAGGAAATGCTAGTGCAGTTTCAAGCGCTTCAGGCCCTACTTCCTGGATGAAAGTGATGCACACTAGGCCTTAGAGTTCTGGGGCCGTATTACGCATTGCCATTGTTTGCACCGGGTGCACCTTTCAAAAGGTGCGCCGGGCGCCAACAATGACAATGCGCCCTATTACGATGTATGCGCTGCCCCCAGGGCAGCAGCGAGCTTGCTCTGCCCCCAGGGCAGCGCATTCATGTGAAAACACAGAACGGCTGCTAGCAGCCGCTCCGTGTTTTCACAGTGCAGGCAGCAACCCGCCTGCACTTTTAAAGGGGATTAGAGATTCCCTTGCAGGCGGGTGCAGTCAGTGACTGCAACCGCCTGAAAGGGGATGTCTGTGGGGGTCCATAGAACCCCCTTTCTCCCCTCCAGAGGGCTGCTCTTAGGGGGCGCACTGTGAGTGCGCCCCCTGAGAGCTCCTTTGCCTCTGCACCCACGTCTGTGATATGGCGCGGGTGCAGAGGCAAAGGAATTCCCTCATTTGCATAGGGCACACCCCTATGCAAATAAGGGAATGCCCCCTGAAGGTAGCGCTGGCGCTTTAAGTGCGCCAGCGCTATCGGTATTACTGAAGGGGACGCACAGGTGTCTGTGCCCCCTTCTGTAATATCAAAGTGCCATGGGGGTGCGCAAAGCGGGTGCAAATGCCCGTTGCGCCCCCGGGGCACTTATTTAATACGGCCCCTGGTCTCCCTCCTGGCTGTGTGTCACATGCTGTGGGAAATGGCGGTGAGCTTTCAGGCTTCAGGCCCTGCCTCCTGGATGAAAGCAATGCCAACTGGGCCCTAAAGTCCTGGCCCCCTCCTTGCTGCGTGTTCAAACTTCCATACGTAGTAATGTCTCATACCAGATGAGAGTTTAGAGGATATATTTACCCCAAAATGGAGAATGTCAAAAACCCAACTGCTTGTGCATTGCTTTCAAGTAGATCAACAATTTCATCTCTCTCTGCCATTCTCCTATGTCGAGCCATTCCTCAACTGAATCGATGAATCGCACTTCCACCATGAACTACTTGCATTGTTTTATGCTCCCTGCCACCAAATGTGCTTGTGTCAATGTGAGCAAGACAGAGATTCTACTTTTCGAAATTAAGGAGTCTCTACTTGGCTTTGACTGCCTTAAGAACCAAATGCCCTATTCACAAAAACCATTTTAGAGTATGTAAAGCGCATACCCCAAAATGCCATTCACAAACTTCTTGCAGGACGTCTCCATCTGCTCTCCTGACTTTCTATATAGAGAGCTCCACTGTGGGTGTGGAGATCTCTGCCCACAGAGGTATAGGTTTCAGCAGTAAATGTGGGAGGAAAAATAGGGAAGTGGTGGAAAAATGAGGAATAATTACTAATACATGGGTGAAGTTTTAGGAAATTAAGAGAGGGTTTTACGAAGGTGCATGCCAATATAAAAAGATACCCACCAATGAGTAGGACAATTTCAATTTCAGTTAATAAAATACACCTACATCTACTGCAGTAGCACCACTGACAAAAAAAGGTTTGAATGTACTTCAGTCGGTCTTTGAATAAGTCAAGCACCACACATGGTCAAATACTGGTACTGCAACACACTCCCATCAAAATAAAAAAGGTAGGAAATTCCTTTAGGAGCAAATGTGAAATAAATTAGATGAAATTATATTTTAATTTTCATTAATTTTTAAATATTTTCAATTCCAGAATTTTTAAAGTAAAATAATTGTTTATTATAATTTTACATAATTATGTTTTAAACATTGAATGACATTTTAATGAAATGTATTCAAATAATAACTTCAATTAAAATAAATTAAACAATATTAATATAGGACATGACTTGCAACAAGGCTTGTAATACATTTAGAGCAATTGATACTGTGGGCATGGTATTAAAATTGTGAATAATAGAAATTGATTAAAAATAAATGCATATAAAGCATTATTTTAAAATGTATTTAAATAGGATGTTACGTTTTTGACCTGGTATGTTCTGTCTTTTTCTTGTGCTAGTCCTAGGTGAAAAAGCTTTTCAAATTTCTTTATTAAATGACTACGTTTTGTTAATTCTTACTCAAATGTATTCATTTCCCTATTACTTTGTGTGTAGAGAGATCCACCCAGAAAGATAGTAGCTGAAACATATATGGAGATCTTGGCATGGAAATGGTAAATTCCATCCATTATATATCTGTCCCGCTGTAGGTGAAGATCTCAAGATGTGGAGACCTACTCATGCAAACTTACCTATGAGAATAGAGCTCTAGGTACCAACACCATGTCATGATACCAGGAATTGGAATATTACAGGATGCACTATGTTTTGACACTCAAACTTCTAGCATTGCAAAATCTACATATTTTCATGTGGAGAACATATCCAAAGTGGCTCCACTTTTTGATGTCACAAGCAAAAATACTTTGATGAAAGTTTCTTTTTTGAACTTACTGTAATCTTCATCTGTCTACCTAAATATATTGCTTCATTGTGGAGAGTGGAAACAACGAGGTGATCCCTAGGCAACACACAAGTGTACATGTATATATCATGTAAGGGATGTTTTCTATCTCGGGGTTTTGAGTTGCAACACATATAACGTATGCATCATTTGTTTTATATGAAATGCTCACACTCACTCATACAATTTTATATGTTATTCCTCTATTGCTCTGATATAAGTTACACAGTACTGCGGTAATGGTGAAATCAAATGTGATTTTACCATTACCATGCAGTATTTTCATACCAGCTCTGACAAGGTGCCATATGTATGCATGGGCCTGTGGGTGGTGTGAGGGCAAACAGAGAGGGTTGGGATAAGAAAGGGAAGCTTTTTTCTAGATGGGCCAGAGAATTGTATGGAGCCCCATTACAAAATAAAATCTCATAATGAGGCTTGAATGCTGCTTCAGCCATAACATTGTCAGTGGCATATCATTAGCCCCCACAGCCCCGTGGTGTGGGGGTCACCGAGCTGCAGGAAGCCCCCTCCAACACTGTGCATGGGTGGTGGGCCCCTGGCCTGGGAGTTACTGACTGGGTTCGGTTCATGGGGGGACCGCTCCATGTTCTTTGCAGGGGGGGCCCTCAAGTTTCATTACGTCACTGAGCCTCATGTGGTTTTCAAGGCAGGAATTAACACCCGGAACAATTGGGGATAGTGACATTCGGTGAGGTAATTTCAGTTTGCCTGACTCAGGGTATTCAGACGAAATATCGAAAAAATATATTAAGCAGCAGAAATATCAATTTTCAAAATATAGTGTGCAAAAATATCGTTGCCAAAAATATTGATTTTAAGGAAAGTAATATCGATGTTAAAAATATCTATGTTGTTGATATCGATGTTAAAAACATCTGTGGGCCTCATTATGATGTTGGGCAGAAAGCCATCTGACAGCTCGTCAGAGGCTTCCCGCCCGACATCAGAGGTTTCTGTCTGACTGCCGTATTATGATCCTGGCGGTCAGAGGGAAACCCCCAGGGGAATACCACTCCGCTTCCAAAGGGCCCATGGAGCCCATCGGGGCAGCAGTTGGAAATGTAATCCCCAAATGGCAGTGGAGCCAGCCTCGGCTCTGCTGTCGGGATTACAATGTTGCTTTCCGCCTGCCCTATAATGGTGGCCCGCCTGCCATGAGCTTTGTTCGCCCTGAGTTGGCAGGGTATGCCCTGACGTGGGTCTTTCGCTCACTTTGCCACTGGATTCAAGCCTGGCTGGATGCTTATTTCTGGTCCAGGGAAGACCTGGCTTGGCAGTTCGGGCTGGACTGTTCCCATAAAGAACAGGGTCAAGACTGATTTGCATATGGCTGGGTCTGAATTGAGGTGGGAAAGTGAGCTAAAGAATGATGATGGATTAAGCCCAGATCTGTGACTGGGGGTGAGTGAAAGGTTTCAGCGCTCCATCCATCATCTCCTTGTGTTCGCCACGAAAAGGCAGGCAGAAAGTGACTTTGGGGGCCCCTAGTGGGGCCCCCCTGGCCCTCCGCTAGGGGGCCTGGGAAGTGCCTGTGGTGCCCCCCTAAACATCCGTGCACCATGTGTCAGGCACGGCATGTTGCCTGCCACACAGTGTAAAGATGTTTAAAATCTGCATTTTTTCCATTGCGGCTTGTGCTGCGAGTGGCAGCACAAGCCGCAATAGATAAATACAGGAACAGACCGCCAACACAGTGGTCAGATCATAATATGGGAAGCGGAACCTCCGACTCCTTGTCGGGCGGTCCCGCTTCCGCTACGATGCCGGTCGGACGTGTGTCTGACAGGCATTGTAATGGGCCTGTTAGTTGTTAATATCATTTACAAAAATATCGCTGTCAATAATATCGTTTTTTAATTATGTTTATGTATTTTAGTATATATTTTAATTGAATATGTTATTAATTGTTTGTATAGTTATTGTTATTGTTTTTTAATGTGGTTTGTTAAATGTTAGCTATTTTTAAATTTAGTGCGAACGGTATTACAACTAACCACCACTAGGACAAGGGTTTCAATATCTGAGACCATTATTATTCAATGTGCCCGTGGTAAATAGATGTGGGATTCTGGAGGATGTCGATTGACTCGTACTAAACCCCAGTCCCGTCCCAGCGATTCTCTGCTCAAGGGCTCCTCGAGGGAGGGACCCACGGAACCCATGGCCCAGTCCGTTGGTTGAGTTGGTTGTTCCATATAAGACAGAGAGGGTAGTTAGGAAGGAGCGAATGAGCGAGATTTTAGAGGATAGAGACAAGGGTGGAAAGAATGAGGAGCCTGGGCCTTCAAGGCTGAGTCGTGGTGACCCCCCTGCGCACATACACTAAAGCTCTGTTAACCCCCATGTACAGACCAACACATCAGGACCACTAGACAGGCTAAACACTAGCCCTAATGTAGTGTCCCATGAAAAACCCCACCTTAGTTCCTAGGTTCCCCTGGCCACAGCAACATCCAAGTAGCACCAGAACCTCCAACCCTTGAAACCATCAGGATGACTCAGGTAGCTCCTTTAAGGATAGCGTGCATAGGTCACTCTGATCTGACCGGGAAAACCCAACCGTTGGAGCCTGCTACCATGGGAGGCACCTTAGCTAGATGACTTGAATCAAACACAATGAGGATACTCTCTTGGAACATCACAGGCCTCATCAACAAATTTAGCGACCCAGATTCGGGGGACTTTGTTGGAGAGTTTGACATATGCATGTTTCAGGAAACATGGTTAATGGAGGAGACTTCGCACATGGGGTTTGCAACCTTTAATATCGTTGCCACCTCGAAAGGTAGGGGTAGACCATTCGGGGGACTGTGTATCTGGGTAGGTTCCCACCTAGGGTGTTCGGCCACTCAACTCAAGTCCTCCACAGACGACATCCTGTGTGTCACCCTTACTTTCTCGCCCAATCATAAAATAGCTCTGGTCAATGTCTACTCAAGGCCCGTGAGGACAGGTCATGAGTCCCCGACCTTAGATCATTTAGACCGCCTAATTTCAACATTTACTAAAAAAGCTATGGTGGTCACAGGGGACGATCTTAATTGCCAATTCGAGCCAATGAAAGACCTACATGACTCACCTCCCAGTGAGGAGGATGAGCTCTGGGGTATCCCCGATCCCAATATTCACCCAATCAGAGCTTGGACACCGCTGGCTCTACAGATCAAGTCACTTACCCTAAACCATTCCCCACGAGCCTGTAATGGTAGAACCAGATCTGATTCCCCTGGGAGATACACCTTCAATAGGGTCGGTCATTCGTCCATATTAGACTATATCCTAATTGAAATGAGGACGTGGGATAGGGTTATTGACTTCACTATCTTACCACGGCATGAAATTGATCATAATGCTCTAAATCTGGAATTGCAAATGCTACCATCTGTGAAGTTTACTGACCCTTCTAATACGACTGATGACAGACTATCACTTACCAACAATAGGCGCAAAGTTAGATGGTCATGGTTTGAACGATCGCCCCTGAAAGAATGGCCTCCCTGTACAAATCCATAATTCCAATCCTTATGGAAATAGGAAGGATTACAGTTAAAGAGGGCACTGTTACTTCGCCAACGGTAGTAGCTAAGCTCCACGAATCAATGACTTCCAAACTGGCGGATTCATTCTGGCCAGTGGGCACCCGGGGGGCGGGCAAAGGTCAAGCTGACCTGGTTTAATTCCAGCTGTTGGGAAGCAAAGAGGGCCTTGATAGAGGCCATAAAATCTAAAAGCAAATCCCAAATTAGAACTGCGAGAGCTGCCTATAAAGATACCCTTGCCCTCGCAAAAAAATCATGGGACATGGACCAATGGGTATTTTTGAAGCAGGCCCTAGAAGACAAGAATATGAAAGCCTTTTGGAACCTCGTAAGTACAGGTAGTAGAACTGGAAAGGTGGCACAGGAGCCTAATATAGTGGCCGATAGCTGGAAAGAACACTTTCAGGCTCTATACGCTTTGTCGGAGTCTGGGTCTAGTACCCAGACCATAGCACCTCAGCCCCCACCCAGCTCCCCTACAGTGACTCCTAAGCTGACTCTGTTAGAAGTCACCAGTGCTGTTAAGAAAACTGCGCCCGGTAAAGCCCCAGGTCTGGACAAGGTACCAGGGGATCTTTTCCGTGCCGAGCCCACCATCTCGGGACCCTACCTGTGGGTGCTCTTTAACTGTATACTTCAAGGGATGGCATTGCCTGCTACCTGGGCCGGAGCTGAGATACTCCCAATTTATAAAAAAGGGTCCCCTTTACTGCCCGCCAACTATAGACCAATCAGTCTGTTAGATGTAACACACAAAATGTTTGCAAGGATCCTACTGGACCGCTTGCAGGCTTGGTTGGAGGAACTGAAAATCTTGAGTCCCCAACAAGCAGGCTTTAAGGAAAAAACCTCCACTGTAGACCAAATATTCAGGCTCCAACTCCTTTATTGGAAAACTGTGCATTTGGAAGGGGGTAGTTTATTTCTGGTCTTTGTGGATCTCAAAAGTGCCTTTGACTTAGTGCCCTGAGAGGCACTTTAGGCGGTGTTATGTGATCTTGGGATTCCCTCTTACCTCTTGAATATGATAAGGAGATTGCATGAGAGTAATTTTGCACAAATCAGATACGGTAAACATGGGGAACTGACCCCTCCTATTCCAATAAACAGAGGGGTTAGGCAGGGTTGTGTGCTGGCCCCTACCCTGTTCTGTCTTTATATCAACGGATTGGTTGACAAATTGAGCGGGTTGAAGGACATAGATGCTCCCAACCTAGCACATAAACTAATTCCGGCACTGATGTTTGCCGACGATACCCTCCTGCTGTCCAAATCACCGATGGGTATCCAGAGAACCCTAGATGGTTTTGCCGAGTTCTGTGAAACCAGGGGGTTGGAGATCAATATACAGAAAACAAAATATATGCTCTTCAACCCCGTCCACACAACTCGTCCAAACCCGCATATGAACGGCATTAAACTCGAGCGGGTAGCAGTTTTCGAATATCTAGGTCTCACCCTATCAGAAAAAATGGAATGGGTGCCCCATATGGATAAATCCAGTCTCAAGCTAACTCAGACCGTAGGTGGCCTGGCTAAGCTCTACAGAAATTCCTCACACAAGCCAGTGGGACCTGTTTTAGAGATTTATAAAACCAAACTAAGAAGCTCTGTCATGTATGGGGCAGAATTGTGGGGGCATTGTTCTCCGAAGAACATGTTTAAAGCCGAGAATAATTTTTTTAGACAGTTGCTTGGTCTACCAGCGAGCTCCCCACTTGTCCCCCTGCGCATGGACCTAGGGGTAAGACCCATTATGGAGGAAATTGGCTGCAGGCCCCTTTTATTTTGGCGACGATTATGGGTGACCCCCGAATTGGGCGAATTTAGGTCAGAGCTGCTAGAAATTTTGATCCTCCCTGGTATCAGCAAATTGGCTTGGTTTGCTCATATTAAAAAGGGTCTCCACAACCTAGGTAGAGATAGTCTCTGGAGCAATTCGTAGGTAGCCTGCACTGCAATCACACGGATACAATTGGTTAGTAGCTATAGGGAGGGCAAACTCGCCCAACATCTTGAAAATCCTGCCATTGGATCCCTTACTGCCAAATTCTTGGACATTAAGGACACTTATAATCTGGAGTCATGCCTAGATGAAATACAACCAGCCCTTGCCAGGAAGTTTTATGTCCAGTTCAGGCACGGTACTCTCCCGCTGCGTGCTTTTTCTAATAAATGGTCCACCAGCATCGAACTGGGATGTCCGGCATGCACTATGGCAGAGGAGACCGAACTCCATGTATTCTTTTTCTGCCCAGGATATAAAAAAATTAGACAAGATGGTTGGTACAGGTGTGTAGGAAACTGGGCATTAGGCGCTATGAAGAAGCTTTTAAACTATTGAAGTATAATACTCATTTACCAACTGTATTTGCTGTTTCTCGTTTTTTATCCTCTATGTGGTGGACGCGTAAGGTCTTTTTAGAAAACTGTAATGGACCAAACGCCGATTGACATTCCTTTTTAACCGCCTATGTATAAACTTTTATGATTCTCTACATCTTTTAACCTGTTTTTTACTGTCTATTTATGTAATGTTCTTTTATGGTCCTCGACCGAAATAAAGAAATTTTGGATTGGATTGGAAATTTAATTTAATAGTTGAATTGTATTTTTTGTGCCATAGCTGGTTGTGGGGTTTAAAGAGGTACAGGGTGGGAAGTAAATTAATTATAATTAATTTGTAATTAATATTAATTATTTAATTGATAATTAATTATGTCAATTGTGTAATTTTTTAATTATGTTAAGTTTGAAGTGAGGGTTATGGGCTTTGTAGGTGTATAGGATGGGAAGTAATTTAATTATAATTATTTAATAATAAATTTTAAATTACTATTAATTATTTAATTGATATAAATTATGTAAATAGTGTAATTAATTCACTTTTTTATTAATATATTTGGCGTATTTTGTGGTTTTTGTAAGAGTAAAATGTGTGAAGGAAATTATTTATAATAATTAATAATTAAAGTTAATTATTTATAATTATTTAATGTATAATTAATTATGTGAATTGTGTAATTAAGACATTTCTTAAGTTATATATGAGGTGCAGGTTGTGTTTGTAGGGGTAAAGGGTGGGAAGTTAATTAAATATAATACATTTATTATTAGTTATTTGTTATTAATTGGTTAATTGATAATTATGTAAATTATGTAACTAAGATTTAAAAAAAATATATATATTAGGTGCACGTTGTTGGGTTTGTAGAGATAAAGGGTGGGAAGTTAATTAAATATAATAATTTTATTATTAGTTAATTACTATTAATTGTTTAATTGATAATTATGTAAAATTTGTCATTATCATAAATTTATGATATATTTTAGGTGTGTGTTGTTTACTTTGTAGAGATATCGGGTAGGAAGTTATTTAAGTAAGAATAAATGTAAAAATGGTTATTTATTGTCAAAATAAAATTGCTATTTATTATGTTATGTGTTAATTGTGTTATACTTTTTAATTGTAAATAATGTTATATTTGTAATCATTGTAATAAATATGACATTCCTTTAATTTAAAAAATGTATATATATATATATATATATATATATATTTATATATATATATATATATATATATATATATATATTTATATATATTCTTGCTCCAGGCACCTTCATTGGAGAGCTCGCGGACCGTTGCTAGTATCGTGAGGGTGTGCCCACGAAATCAATCGCAGCTCCTTTTCTTTCATCCAAAGAAAAAAGCACTCGAGGGGGCAGTTGCAAAGATTTTTTAATTACAACGCAACAGACGCGTTTCGGCTTGCGCCTTCTTCGGTGTTGTCTTTCACACCGGAAGCAGTCATTTTTCAAACTAATCTTGTGTGATCATCAACATCGAAAGCAGACAACCATGTCAAATCCATAACAGCCGCCATCTTAGCATGGTGTTTCATGCAATACATTTTTACCCTTAATGGGCTTACAATTATCTCCACAGATATCTAAACATTTACATTTACTGCTGTGAATTTCTCATATTGCGAGCTTGATTTCACTTATGTATTTCAGTGAATGAGGCGATTGCTCTGCTTACTGATATTTGGCCGTATATCGGCATGCATCATGATTTTCGATTTGTGATCTATCACAGTTAATTCATATACATTTTCATTAATAACAATCAGTATGACAATAAATAATGACAATATCTCGCCGTGTATTGGCCTATTTCATAATTCTCATACACATATTTATCATCAGTCAGGGTTAATCATTAGTCACCGAGATGAACTGCCAGTTCTTCACCGCTATTCATCCCTTTAGGTGCCTTTGTTCGTACATCAATAATGTAACGTGATTCAAGCCTACGTAGTTTTAAAATTCGATCTCCTCCCCTAGTATCATTTGATACATGATCAATACCATAATATTGCAACAGGTCCCTGTTGCTCTGGTGTTTGTTCGCAAAATGTCTGGCCACTGGATATGAGACGTCCTTTTTCGCAATGGCTCTCAGGTGCTCTAAAATGCGGATCTTTATAGGATGAATTGTACTTCCTATATACTTAAGTCCGCACGGACAGATTAGACAGTATACTGAGTAGGCAGTGTTACAGGTTAAGAATTTAGTTATCGCTTTGCGTCCCTTTAAGCCTGGTATTTCATAGGTTAGTGTCTTTTTACTACTAACACAGGCCTTGCATTTACCACATGGGAAAAAACCCTTCATTTCTTCGAGGGTACCCATTTTCTGTGTTTTTTTCTCCAAGTGGCTATGGACTAACTTATCTTTCAGTGATCTCGCTTTCTTGAAAGTCATTAAGGGAGCTGGTGGTATATCTGTTCCAATAATCAAATCCGTTTTCAGGATATGCCAATTCCTACGCAGTATCTTTCTTAGGCAATTAGCACCCTCCAAGTAGGTTGTGACCATCCTGAACTTGCCTATTTCCTTGCTCTTACTGATGTTCTGTTTGTCTTGTAGCAATTCTTCCCTTGGAATATTGTCTACTTTTTTCAAAGTCATGTCCAACAATTGTTTATCGTAGCCTCTTGCTATAAATGTGGTGGTGCTTTCCTTAGCTGCTACCTGAAAGTCACAGTTCCTAGTGCTGTTTCTCTTCAGTCTCAAAAATTCCCCATAGGGTGTACTCTTGATTAATTTAGATGGATGACGACTTGTGGCGTACAGAGTCGAATTGCCTGCTGTTGGCTTTCGGTACAATGATGTGCTCAATTTCCCCTCTGATACAAAGACCCTTAGATCTAGGAAATTAACTTCTTTTGAGCTCACTTCACCCGTGAACTGTAAGTTCACTTTATTTCTATTTAGATGTTCAATGAAGTCCCATGCTGATTCTAAGGACCCTTTCCAAACTAAAAATAAATCGTCAATGTACCTATACCATGATATCACACTTTCCATTGATGTTGCATTCTCCGGCGACCATGCCACCTGCTTCTCCCACCAGCCTACGAATAAATTCGGAGGGGTACCAAATTGTACCCCTCCGCAATCCAACACTTTCTCTACTGTTGCAGAGACTGGAGTGGGAATAGTAAATTGTACCACTCCTAAGTCCAACAGTTTCCCTACTGTTGCACCGACTGGAGTGGGAATAGAAATTTTACCCCTCCACAATCCAACACTTTTTCTAATGTTGCACAGACTGGAGTGGGAATAGTAAAAGTTACGCCTCCTGAGTCCAACACTATCTCTACTGTTGCACTGAACTGGAATGGGAATAGCAAATTTAACTCCTCCGCAATCCAATACTTTCTCTACTGTTGCAGTGACTGCAGTGGGAATAGTAATTTGTACCCCTCCTGAGTCCAACGCTTTCCCTACTGTTGCACAGACTGGAGTGGGAATAGTCAATGTTACCCCTCCTGAGTCCAATGATTTCCCTACTGTTGCAGAGATTGGAGTGGGAATAGTATGTGCATTATTCCTGCAATTTTATAGTTTAGTTTATATTGTTTAGATTTATATTATTATGATATTTCTGTGTATTTACCATTATATTATTTTTATTTATTAAGGTTTGTACTGCGTAATATATTTTTAGTAAAATGTAATTTTTGTATTTTGTTTACTTTTTTATGTGTAGATATATATATATATATATATATATATATTTGTTATTTTTTAAAGTTTACAAAAATGTGTACATTGTAGCATAAATTATGGTTAATATTTTAATAACAGTTTAAAATTATATATGCTTAAATAAACATACACACACACATATATAAATATATATGTTTTTTTAATGAGAATAAAATATATATAGAATTTTATATTATTTAAATGTAGTTAATTTACATTATATTACTGTTTAATGGTAATATATTTAATGTTTACTATGTTTAACTATGTTTATATTACAAAACAATATGTTTGTTTTTGATATTAGTATATAACGATATTTGTTTCGATATTTTTGGTATTTACATTATTAGTATAGGATAACAATATTTTTGTGTTGGACTATTTTTAACATGATATCTATGCTCACGATATTAGTGGTTTCGATATTTTGTCAGTGAACCCAGAATCAGGCTTTATATGTCTCAAAAAGTTAAAATTGACAAGCCATGTAAAAAACTGTGTTGTGCATAGGTTGTAGCAGGTAGGTATATTATTTACATTTTATATCAAGGCTAGCCAAACTCTCTCTTGGTACGTTTAACTGTTAACGAGTATCCAGTGAATGCTAAATATTTACTTCCCTGACTAAAGAGATTAAACTTCAAAAAGGAAAATGTGTGTCACTCAGTTCTATTTGTTAGAAGTACAGCTGAAGAAACCGGATTTTCAATCATGCTCAATAAACAGCGGTTTCATCTGTGGGTTTCTGGAGTCACCGGCTGTCGCGTATCACTGCTGCTCATGGTGCTTTTAAAAACTGCGCAGACTTCATCAGTCAGGCTGGGCTGTGCGTGGTGACGTTCCGCATTCCTCAGCAAACGCCTCCTTCCGGGCAGTAGACCCATCATGGAGATTGCCTCGCCTGTCAGTTCTGCGGTTTGGTCGTCGCAGAATATTCGTGGATTCATCATGCAGATAATAAGGTGTGCACTACCGCGGAAAGGGTATAACCAGACGTATGACTTGAACTGCCTCCCGCCCAGGTCTGCCAATCCGTGCCTACTATTAAACCAAAAAGAAGAAAATGGTGATAAAACACAAATGTGAAATAGCTAGAATGCTTAGTTTAATGGCTCGTGTCCAAACGACATTAATATGATGTTTATACTTTCTCTAAACTATCCTCTGCGGAACATTATAAGGATATTGTGAGGCGTTCTGTGACTATCTCATTATACTGTTAGCCAGAGGGTGTTTTTTCATTTCTCATAAGTAAATGGTCACTCTGTCACACTCTTCCAAGCAGCTTAAATCGTTGTTGTCTTGCGCCTTTATAATAGAGATACTATTGTTGCATATGTGTAGAATAAATGGGGAATATGTAGTGCGGATATAACTTCTTCGATTTGCAAGTACTAATTGCTCGCAAAAACATGTTACAAGCACATTAAAATGAGTTACTTTCAACGGATATAGGGCCAGATGGACTAGTATAGTAGTCACAAATTCCACTACCACGTTTTGTGACTAGTTTTACATTTTGCAAAGCAGTGTATGTACAATTTGTTTGATTTCAAAATCACCATTCTCTGGGGCAACGGAGGATTGCAGAACGACCTGGATGATGGCCTTCAAGGGGCAGCAGACCACTTTGTTTGCAATTCTAAACAAAAAACATTTTTTTAAAGCAGCCCATGTTCCTTAAAGGAGATGATTTTGCGTTAAAAAAAATACAAGTTTTATGTTAGGAAAAATATCAGAGGAAGTGGTCCTCTGGCTACGCCCCCTAAAGATAGAACCCTTTCCCATTTGCAACCGGAATTATCGCTGACCGGGATGCGCAGCCGACCATAGAGGGAGGGCAGCTAACCCGCCCCCGCGGGCAGCAGACAAAGGGCACAGCAGCAGCAGGGCGCAAGAGCGAGCCAGGAAAAAGGCCAGCGAGTGACCAGTAGTGTTTGGGTTTGAAGGGCCCGATCAAGAAAGAGGAGGCGTGGTCACAAGCAGGACTGAAAGGCGACCAGGGCAAACCAGTCCACAGCTTTGTCGCAGAAAGAATTGATTGTCGCCACTTACGAGACACCGCGCAAGAAATGCAGGTAGCAGAAAGATCAGAGGGGGCCAAGGAGCTTCCTGCCACTCCGGCACTTGCAGCTGGAATGGCGGGGTTCGGGGAAGGCAGTGGGGCCTTGGGCATAAGACTCATGGAGGTCACCCGCACCTGAGGAGAAGGTGGCTTAGAGACACATGAACCGGCACAGCATTCCTAAAAGGAAGCAGCCAGCCAGACCTCGAGGGAGTAGCAATCTTCCTGATTAACAAGGGTCGTGCCTCGCTCCGCACAAAGGGTTCGGCGTGAACGGTGGTGCCCCCAAAGGTATTTGGTGACAATTGAGGTGAGCGACAGGAAATGTTGGTTATTGCGTGGACTTCTACGACGGGGGATGGGGGAGCCACCTAGTGTGCTACAGGAGGCGGTCCTTAGGAGAGCGGTGTGTAGGCTGTAACTGCCTGGAGGCTGGGGAACAGCTTGGCCTCCTGGGAACCCTGTCATTGCTACCGGCTGTTCCGGTTGATGAGGTGCGCGGCGGGCAGCATTCACGGCGCTGATAGGCAGAGCTCACGCAAAGAATTAAGTGTTTACCACAGCTCTGTTTTTGGGCCACGTGCACTTAGGGCGATGGACCCGGGCTACCAGCCAGCCGGGGCACAGCCGCTCACAAGAGTGAGGCTGTAGAAGTGCGACTCAGCTACAAGTCGGGTGGTGGAGATGGTAAGTGTGCAGTAAATTCGTTCATAAGTGCATCTCATAAGTTACTGTTGTGAAAAGGTCCCCTAGGGCTTTGCCATGTCCCGCTCCTCTCTTAAGTGTTCTTGGTCTTGTCAGCAACTTTGATATTTCAGGCACAATGCCTTGTAGGGGCCTCTTGCTCTCTGTAGAAGGTGGTGCACGAGGTCGGTCGCAGGTTCATGCCTCGGCTAAATTAAATGGTACATGTTTAAAACGCTCCAAATACCAGTCGCAACCGTGCGCGTTATAAGTGCAAAGTAGAGGCCGGTAATGAGAGGACCGTGTGAGATAAAAGGGAGTCGTTATGAAGATATAGCAAGAGCAGCGTAAGGTGGTACTGCTGCAGAGTACGCTTACTTTGGTCTGGTAACTGCTAGCGTTCAGATTGGTGTGCATCCAGCTCTGGGCCGGGGAGCGGACGATGGATCGAGTCAGGGGGGGCTCTTGCAGGCGATTTAGGAGCGCCGATCCCGAAGGGTGAAAGGTTATTGGCTCAGGGTAAATCACAAGGGTCAAGGAAGGCCGATGGAGCACGTTTACACTGTGCATGAACCCGCTGCAGACAGCTGCCTTTTCACATGGCCCCCGTTCAATGTTTTCCGTTTAAGCATTCTCGCCATGGCAAACAGCAAATGCTTGGGTGTCCCCTACTGATTAGATAAATTAAGATAAGAAACAGCCTCTGGGCTCAGGTTGCGCAGCAGTTAAATAACGCATTATTCACTCAGACGATTGAGGTGCACATTTAATAGTGGGGGTTTAACAACAACTAGAAATTATTTAAGAAGACACACACAGGTGTGCACACACACATATACACACATTGAGAGCAGATAATTGTGAAACCAATTTACTCAAGCCTATTTCTTTATTTCTATGCCTTCTATATCAAAATGACCTCGATTTAGGCCCACATTGTAAATTGGGTGGGCACATTGATGCAGTATGCCGATTTGTCCTCAGCGGGAATTGGGACTATTGCAGCTGATTTCTGAGGTAATACCCTATTTTGGCCATGTTTCTACCGGAAGAGATGATCAGGTTCTACCTGGTGAATGTTCACAGAGTGTTGGAGAATCAAGAGTGTGGCATTTGTACATTCTGATCAGTTTATGGTCCAATAAGAAGTTAAACTACACTTGGAATGTGCGCCGCAAGTCGAGCTTTAGCCTAGCTCGAAGATTAATTAAAACAAGCATTTGCAATGCAATAGGTCTCGCATTCATGCAAGTTTGAGCTATTGGCATTGTAAATGACAATGCCTTTTATTTATGTTTTGGGTTTTAAAACGTAAATAAAAGGCATTGTCATTTACAATACTAATAGCTTAAACTCTCGCAAATGCGAGACCTATTGCATTGCAATAAAGGGCCTTCTCGACGCTTGTTAGATTGTAAATATCAGAGGAAGAGACTGGCCTGCGACGTCTTCAAAGTAGTGATAAATAGTGCTGTGAAGAAGATGTGTAAGTATTGTAAAATAAAAAAAGACACAAAGTGTGAAGTGAGAGTTACATATGATCCAAGCTATAAACACTAACAAAGGGCTCCAACACCTTTCGCTCTGTGATTGCACTGTCGCAGTTCAGGAGGTAGAGCCAGGGGGGGGGCTACTTCCTGCCCTCTCCGTGATTTGAGTGTGCAGTGTGGCATTGCGTAATGTCATTGCTATCTTTGGTCTAATAAAAAACACTCCAGCTGCAGTAGGGCCCTGGCTTCACCTCCTGGTGCAGGGCGGGCTGTGCTTTATGGCCGACATATAGGGAGAGAGGGATGGTCTTGGCTGCAGCTCTGGCCTCGTACAGTGCCCCTGCTATTACTAGTGAGTGAGAGGCGCTGAGGTGGTGGTATTAGTATTGGTGGTGGTATTGGTGGTGGTGGTATTGGTGGTAGTGGTATTGGTGGTGGTATTGGTGGTGGTGGAGGTGGTATTGGTGGTGATGGTATTGGTGATGGTGGTATTGGTGGTATTGTTGTTGGTGGTGGTATTGTTGGTGGTGGTGGTGGTATTGGTGGTAGTGGCATGGGTAGTATTGGTGGTGGTGGTATTGGTGGCAGTATTGGTATTGGTGGTGGTGCTATTGGTGGTGGTGGTATTGTTTGTGGCAGTGGTTGTATTGGTGGTGGTGGTATTGGTATTAGTGGTGATGTTATTGGTATTGGTGGTGTTATTGGTTTTGGTAGTGGTAGTGGTATTGGTGGTGGTGGTATAGTGGTGGTGCTATTGGTAATATTGGTGGTGGTGGTATTGGTCGTGGTGTTGGTATTGGTGGTGATATTGGTGGCGGTATTGTTGGTAGTATTGGTGGTTGTGGTGGTATTGGTGGTGGTGGTAGTGGTGGTTTTGGTGGTGGTATTGGTGGTATTAGTGATGGTGGTATTGGTTTTGTTGGTATTGGTGGTGGTATTGGTGGAGGTGGTATTGGTGGTAGTGGTGGTATTGGTAGAGGTGGTATTGGTGGTGGTATTGGTGGTGGTATTGGTGGAGGTGGTATTGGTGGTGGTAGTATTGGTGGTATTGTTGGTGGTGGTACTGGTGGTGGTATTGGTGGTGGTATTGGTGGTGGTGGTTTTGGTGGTGGTGTGGTATTCGCAGTGGGGGTATTGGTGGTGGTATTGGTGGTGGAGGTATTGGTGGTGATGGTATTGGTGGTGGTATTGGTGGTGGTATTGGTGGTGGTATTGGTATTTGGTGGTGGTGGTATTGGTGGTGGTGGTATTGGTGGTGGTATCAGTGGTGGTATCAGTGGTGGTATTGGTGGTGGTGGTATTGCTGGTGGTGGTATTGTTCGTGGTGCTATTGGTGGTGGTGCTATTGGTGGTGGTGATGGTGGTATTGGTGGTATTTGTGATGGTATTGGTGGTATTGATGGTGGTGGTATTGGTGGTGTTGGTGGTGGTGGTATTGGTGGTATTGGTGGTGGTGGTATTGGTGGTGGTTGTGGTATTGGTGGAGGTGGTGGTATTGGTACTGGTGGTGGTATTGGTGGTATTGAAGGTGGTGGTATTGGCATTGGTGGTGGTATTGGTGGTGGTGGTATTGATGGTGATGGTATTGGTGGTGGTATTGGTGGTGGAGGTATTGGTGGTGGTGGTATTGGTGGTGGTGGTATTAGCGGCATTGGTGGTGGTGGTATTGCTATTGGTGGTGGTGGTATTGGTGGTATTGGTATTGTTGGTGGTGGTATTGGTGGTGGTGGTATTGGTATTGGTGGTGGTATTTGTGGTGGTGGTATTGGTGGTGGTGGTATTGGTGGTGATGGTGGTATTGGTATAGGTGGTATTGGTGGTGGTGATGGTATTGGCGTTATTAGTGCTGGTATTGGTGGTGGTGGTATTGGTGGTACTATTGGTGGTGATGGTATTGGTGGAATTGGTGGTAGTATTGGTGGTATTGTTGGTGGTGGTCTTGGTGGTATTGGTGGTGGTATTGATGGTGGTGTTGGTGGTGGTGGTATTGGTGGTGGTATTGATGGTATTGGTGGTGGTATTGGTGGTGGTGTTGTTGGTGGTGGTGGTGGTATTGGTGGTGATGGTGGTATTGGTGATGGTGGTATTGGTGTTGGTATTGGTGGTGTTGGTGGTGTTGGTGGTGGTGGTATTGGTGATATTGGTATTGGTGGTGGTGGTGGTATTGGTGGTGGTAGTGGTGGTATTGGTGGTGGTGGTATTGGTGGTGGTATTGGTATTGGTGGTGGAATTGTTGGTGGTGGTATTGGTGGTGGTATTGGTAGTGGTGGTATTGGTGGTATTGGTGGTGGTGGTGGTATTGGTGGTGGTATTGGTGTTATTGGTGGTGGTGGTATAGCTGATGGTGGTATTGGTGGTGGTGGTATTGGTGGTGGTGTGGTATTCGCAGTGGGGGTATTGGTGGTGGTGGTGGTGGTATTGGTGGTAGAGGTATTGGTGGTGGTGGTATTGGTGGTGGTATTGATATTGGTGGTATTGGTGGTGGTGGTATTGGTGGTGGTGGTATTGGTGGTGGTGGTATTGGTGGTGGTATCAGTGGTGGTATTGGTGGTGGTGGTATTGGTGGTGGTGGTATTGCTGGTGGTGCTATTGGTGGTGGTGATGGTGGTATTGGTGGTATTTGTGATGGTATTGGTGGTATTGATGGTGGTGGTATTGGTGGAGGTATTGGTGGTGGTGGTGGTGGTGGTATTGGTGGTGGTGGTATTGGTGGTGGTGGTGGTATTGGTGGTATTGGTACTGGTGGTGGTATTGGCGGTATTGAAGGTGGTGGTATAGGTGGTGGTATTGGTGGTGGTGGTATTGGTATTGGTGGTGGTATTTGTGGTGGTGGTATTGGTGGTGGTAATTGTGGTGGTGGTATTGGTGGTGGTGGTATTGGTGGTGATGGTGGTATTGGTATAGGTGGTGTTGGTGGTGGTGATGGTATTGGCGTTATTAGTGCTGGTATTGGTGGTGGTGGTATTGGTGGTGGTGGTATCGGTGGTACTATTGGTGGTGATGGTATTGGTGGTGGTATTGGTGGAATTGGTGGTGGTATTGGTGGTATTGGTGGTGGTGGTCTTGGTGGTGGTGGTGGTATTGGTGGTGGTGTTGGAACTGGTGGTATTGGTGGTATTGGTGGTGGTGGTATTGGTGGTGGTATTGGTGGTGGTGGAATTGGTGGTGGTATTGGTGGTATTGGTGGTGGTGGTATTGGTGTTGGTTTTGGTGGTATATGTGATGGTACTAGCGCTGGTATTGGTGGTGGTATTGATGGTATTGGTATTGGTGGTGGTGTTGGTGGTGGTGGTGGTATTGGTGGTGGTGGTGGTATTGGTGATGGTGGTATTGGTGGTGTTTGTGATGGTATTGGTGATATTGGTATTGGTGGTGGTGGTATTGGTGGTGGTGGTGGTATTGGTGGTGGTAGTGGTGGTATTGGTGGTGGTGGTATTGGTGGTGGTGGTATTGCTGGTGGTGGTATTGGTGGTGGTATTGGTAGTGGTGGTATTGGTGGTGGTGGTATTGGTGGTGGTGGTGGTATTGGTGGTGGTATTGGTGTTATTGGTGGTGGTGGTATTGGTAATGGTGGTGGTGGTATTCGTGGCATTGGCATTGGTGGTGGTGGTATTGGTAGTGGTATTGGTGGTGGTGGTATTGGTGGCAGTGGTATTGGTGGTGGTGGAATTCGTGGTGGTGGTATTGGTGCTGGTGTTGGTGCTGGTATTGGTGGTGATATTGGTGGTGGTGGTATTGGTGGTGGTATTGGTAGTGGCATTGGTGGTGGTGGTATTGGTGATGGTATTGGTGGTGGTGGTGGTATTGGTGGTGGTATTGGTGGTGGTATTGGTGGTGGTGGTATTGGTGGTGGTATTGGTGGTAGTGGTGGTGGTATCAGTGGTGGTATTGGTGGTGGTGATGGTATTGGTGGTGGTATTGGTGGTGATGGTGGAATTCGTGGTGGTATTGGTGGTATTGGTGGTGGTGGTGGTGTTGGTGGTGGTGGTATTGGTGGTGGTGGTATTGGTGGTGGTGGTAATGGTGGTGGTTTTGGTGGTATTTGTGATGGTATTGTTGCTATTGGTGGTGTTATTGGTGGTATTGGTGGTGGTATTGGCAGTGGTGTTGTTGTTGGTGGTCGTTTGGTGGTGGTGGTGGTATTGGTGATGGTGGTATTGGTGGTTTTGTGATGACATTGGTGGTGGTGGTATTGGTGGTGGTGCTATTGGTGATATTGGTATTGGTGGTGGTGGTGGTATTGGTGGTGGTGGTATTGGTATTGGTGGTTGTATTGGTGGTGGTGGTATTGGTGGTGGTCTTAGTGGTGGTGGTATTGGTGGTGGTGGTGGTGGTATTGTTGGTGGTATTGGTGGTGGTGGTGGTGGTATTGGTGGTGATATTGGTGGTGGTATTGGTAGTGGCATTGGTATTGGTGGTGGTGGTATTCGTGGTGGTATTGGTGGTGGTGGTATTGGTGGTATTGGTGGTGGTGGTATTGGTGGTTGTATTGGTGGTAGTGGTGGTGGTATCGGTGGTGGTATTGGTGGTGGTGATGGTATTGGTGGTGGTATTGGTGGTGATGGTGGAATTGGTGGTGGTATTGGTGGTGGTGGTGGTGTTGGTGGTGGGGGTATTGGTGGTGGTGGTGGTGGTATTGGTGGTGGTGGAATTGGTGGTGGTATTGGTGGTGGTGGATTTGGTGGTGGTGGTGGTATTGGTGGTAGTGGTGTTGGTGGTGGTGGTGGCATTTGTGGTGGTGGTAATGGTGGTGGTTTTGGTGGTATTTGTGATGGTATTAGCGGTGGTATTTGTGGTGGTATTGGTGGTATTGGTGGTGTTGTTGGTGGTGGTGGTATTGGTGGTGGTATTGGTGGTATTGGTGGTGGCATTGATATTGGTGGTGGTGGTGGTATCAGTGGTGGTGGTATTGGTGGTATTGGTATTGGTGGTGGTGGTATTGGCGGTGGTGGTGGTATTGGTATTGTTGGTGGTGGTATTCATATTGGTGGTATTGGTGGTGGTATTGTTGGTGGTATTGGTGGTGATATTGCTGGTGGTGGTATTGGTGGTGGTAATTGGTGGAAGTGGTATTGGTGGTGGTGTTACTGGTGGTGGTATTGGTGGTGGTGGTATTGGTGGTGGTGGTGGTATTGGTGTTATTGGTGGTGGTGGTATTGGGAATGGTGGTGGTGGTATTGGTATTAGTGGTGGTGGTATTGGTGGTGGTGGTATTGGTGGTGGTATTGGTGGTGGTATTGGTAGTGGCATTGGTATTGGTGGTGGTGGTATTGGTGATGGTATTGGTGGTGGTGGTATTGATGGTGGTATTGGTGGTGGTGGTGTTATTGGTGGTGGTGGTATTGGTGATGGTATTGGTGGTAGTGGTGGTGGTATCAGTGGTGGTATTGGTGGTGGTGATGGTATCGGTGGTGGTATTGGTGGTGGTGATGGTATAGGTGGTGGTTTTGGTGGTGATGGTGGAATTCGTGGTGGTATTGGTGGTATTGGTGGTGGTGGTATTGGTGGTGGTGGTGGGGGTATTGGTGGTGGTGGTATTGGTGGTGGTGGTATTGGTGGTGGTGGAATTGTGGTGGTATTGGTGGTGGTGGATTTGTTGGTGGTGGTGGTATTGGTGGTAGTGGTATTGGTGGTGGTGGTGGCATTGGTGGTGGTGGTAATGGTGGTGGTTTTGGTGGTATTTGTGATGGTATTAGCGGTGGTATTTGTGGTGGTATTGGTGGTATTGGTGGTGTTGTTGGTGGTATTGGTGGTGTTATTGGTGGTGGTGTTGTTGTTGGTAGTGGTTTGGTGGTGGTGGTGGTAGTGGTGATGGTGATGGTGGTATTGGTGGTGTTTGTGATGGTATTGGTGGTATTGGTGGTGATGGTATTGGTGGTGGTATTGGTGATATTGGTATTGGTGGTATTGGTGGTGGTGGTATTGGTGGTGGTATTGGTGGTGGTGAAGGTATTGGTGGTGGTGGTATTGGTATTGGTGATGGTGGTATTGGTGGTGGTATTGGTGGTGGTGGTATTGGTGGTGGTGGTGGTATTGGTGGTGGTGGTATTGGTGGTGGTGGTATTGGTATTGGTGGTGGTATTGTTGTTGGTGGTGGTATTGGTGGTGGTATTGGTGGTGGTGCTATTGGTGGTATTGAGGTGGTATTGGTGTTATTGGTGGTGGTGGTATTGGTGGTATTGATGGTGGTATTGGTGTTATTGGTGGTGGTGGTATTGGTGGTGGTGGTATTGGTGGCATTGGTATTGGTGGTGGTGGTATGGGTATTGGCGGTGGTGGCAGTGGTGGCATTGGTGGTGGTAGTATTGGTGGTGGTGGTATTGGTGGTGGTGGAGTTTATGGTGGTGCAGGTATTGGTGTTATTGGTGCTGGTATTGTTGGTGGTATTGGTGGTGATATTGGTGGTGGTGGTATTGGTGGTGGTATTGGTGGTATTGGTGGTGGCATTGGTATTGGTGGTGGTGGTGGTATCAGTGGTGGTGGTATTGGTGGTATTGGTATTGGTGGTGGTGGTATTGGGGGTGGTGGTGGTATTGGTATTGTTGGTGAAGGTATTCATATTGGTGGTATTGGTGGTGGTATTGTTGGTGGTATTGGTGGTGATATTGCTGGTGGAGGTATTGGTGGTGGTAATTGGTGGTAGTGGTGTTACTGGTGGTGGTATTGGTGGTGGTGGTATTGGTGGTGGTGGTGGTGGTGGTATTGGTGTTATTGGTGGTGGTGGTGGTATTGGGAATGGTGGTGGTGGTATTGGTATTAGTGGTGGTGGTATTGGTGGTGGTGGTATTGGTGGTGGTATTGGTGGTGGTATTGGTAGTGGCATTGGTATTGGTGGTGGTGGTATTGGTGATGGTATTGGTGGTGGTGGTATTGATGGTGGTGGTGGTATTGGTGGTGGTGGTGGTATTGGTGATGGTATTGGTGGTAGTGGTGGTGGTATCGGTGGTGGTATTGGTGGTGGTGATGGTAGTATTGGTGGTGGTGATGGTATAGGTGGTGGTTTTGGTGGTGATGTTGGAATTCGTGGTGGTATTGGCAGTATTGGTGGTGGTGGTATTGGTGGTAGTGGCGGTGTTGGTGGTGGTGGTATTGGTGGTATTGGTGGTGGGGGTATTGGTATTGGTGGTGGTGGTATTGGTGGTGGTGGTATTGGTGGTGGTGGAATTGGTGGTGGTATTGGTGGTGGTGGAATTGGTGGTGGTGGTGGTATTGGTGGTGGTGGTACTGGTGGTGGTGGTGACATTGGGGATGGTGGTAATGGTGGTGGTTTTGTTGGCATTTGTGATGGTATTAGCGGTGGTATTTGTGGTGGCATTGGTGATATTGGTGGTCTTATTGGTGGTATTGGTAGTGGGTATTGGTGATGGTGGTGTTGTTGATGGTGGTTTGGTGGTGGTGGTATTGGTGATGGTGGTATTGGTGGTGTTTGTGATGGTTTGGTGGCATTGGTGGTGGTGGTATTGGTGGTGGCATTGGTGGTGTTGGTGGTTGTGGTATTGGTATTGGTAAAGGTGGTGGTGGTATTGGTGGCATTGGTATTGGTGGTGGTGGTATTGGTGGTGGTGGTATTGATATTGGTGGTGGTATTGGTATTGGTGGTGGTGGTATTGGTATTGGTGGTGGTAGTATTGGTATTGGCGGTATTGGTGGTGGTGGTGGCATTGGTGGTGGTGGTACTGGTGGCGGTGGTATTGGTGGTGGTGGTGGTATTGGTGGTGGTATTGGTGGTGGTATTGGTAGTCGCATTGGTATTGGTGGTGGTGGTATTGGTGATGGTATTGGTGGTGGTGGTATTGGTGGTGCTGGTATTGGTGGTGGTGGTGGTATTGGTGGTGGTATTGGTGGTGGTATTGGTGGTAGTGGTGGTGGTACCGGTGGTGGTATTGGTGGTGGTGATGGTATTGGTGGTATACGGTATTAGTGATGATGGTAGAATTGGTGGTGGTATTGGTATTGGTGGTGGTGGTATTGGTAGTGGTGGTATTGGTATTGGTGGTGGTGGTTTTGATGGTGGTGGTATTGGCGGTGGTGATGGTATTGGTATTGTTGGTGAAGGTATTCATATTGGTGGTATTGGTGGTGGTATTGTTGGTGGTATTGGTGGTGATATTGCTGGTGGTGGTAATTGGTGGTAGTGGTATTGGTGGTGGTGTTACTGGTGGTGGTATTGGTGGTGGTGGTATTGGTGGTGGTGGTGGTATTGGTGTTATTGGTGGTGGTGGTATTGGGAATGGTGGTGGTGGTATTGGTATTAGTGGTGGTGGTATTGGTGGTAGTGGTATTGGTGGTGGTATTGGTGGTGGTATTGGTAGTGGCATTGGTATTGGTGATGGTGGTATTGGTGATGGTATTGGTGGTGGTGGTATTGATGGTGGTGGTGGTATTGGTGGTGGTGGTGTTATTGGTGGTGGTGGTATTGGTGATGGTATTGGTGGTAGTGGTGGTGGTATCGGTGGTGGTATTGGTGGTGGTGATGGTATCGGTGGTAGTATTGGTGGTGGTGATGATATAGGTGGTGGTTTTGGTGGTGATGGTGGAATTCGTGGTGGTATGGCGGTATTGGTGGTATTGGTGGTGGTGGCGGTGTTGGGGGTGGTGGTATTGGTGGTATTGGTGGTGGTGATATTGGTATTGGTAGTGGTGGTATTGGTGGTGGTGGTATTGGTGGTGGTGGAATTGGTGGTGGTGGAATTGGTGGTGGTGGTGGTATTGGTGGTGGTGGTACTGGTGGTGGTGGTGACATTGGGGATGGTGGTAATGGTGGTGTTTGTGATGGTTTGGTGGCATTGGTGGTGGTGGTATTGGGTATTGGTGATGGTGGTGTTGTTGGTGGTGGTTTGGTGGTGGTGGTATTGGTGATGGTGGTATTGGTGGTGTTTGTGATGGTTTGGTGGCATTGGTGGTGGTGGTATTGGTGGTGGCATTGGTGGTGTTGGTGGTTGTGGTATTGGTATTGGTAAAGGTGGTGGTGGTATTGGTGGCATTGGTATTGGTGGTATTGGTGGTGGTGGTATTGATATTGGTGGTGGTATTGGTATTGGTGGTGGTGGTATTGGTATTGGTGGTGGTGGTATTGGTATTGGTGGTGGTAGTATTGGTATTGGCGGTATTGGTGGTGGTGGTGGTATTGCTGATGGTGGTGTTTGTGATGGTATTAGTGGCATTGGTGGGGGTGGTATTGGTGGTGGTATTGGTGGTGTTGGTGGTTGTGGTATTGGTATTGGTAGTGGTGGTGGTGGCATTGGTGGCATTGGTATTGGTGGTGGTATTGGTGGTGGTATTGGTGGTGGTGATATTGGTGGTGGTGGTATTGATACTGGTGGTGGTATTGGTGGTGGTGGTATTGGTAGTGGTGGTAGTAGTATTGGTATTGGCGGTATTGGTGGTGGCATTTGTGGTGGTGGTACTGGTGGCAGTGTTATTGTTATTGGTGGTGGTGGAATTCGTGGTGGTGGTATTGGTGGTATTTGTGGTGGTATTGGTGGTGGTATTGGTGGTGGTGGAATTGGTGGTGGTATTGGTAGTTGCATTGGTATTGGTGGTGGTGGTATTGGTGATGGTATTGGTGGTGGTGGTGGTATTGGTGATGGTGGTATTGGTGGTGTTTGTGATGGTATTAGTGGCATTGGTGGTAGTGGTATTGGTGGTGTTGGTGGTGGTATTGGTATTGGTGGTGGTGGTATTGTTGGTGGTGGTATTGGTATTGGTGGTGGTGGTTTTGGTGGTGGGGGTGGTATTGGTATTGGTGGTGGTGGTATTGGTGGTGGTGGTATTGGTATTGGTGGTTTTGGTGGTGGTGGTATTGGTGGTGGTGGTGATATTGGTGATGGTGGTAATGGTGGTGGTTTTGGTGGTATTTGTGACGGTGGTATTAGCGGTGGTATTGGTGGTGTTATTCGTGGTATTGGTGGTGGGTATTGGTGATGGTGGTGTTGTTGGTGGTAGTTTGGTGGTGGTGGTGGTATTGGTGATGTTGTATTGGTGGTGTTTGTGATGGTATTGGTGGCATTGGTGGGGGTGGTATTGGTGGTGGTGGTGGTTGTGGTATTGGTAATGGTGGTATTGGTGGCATTGGTTTTGGTGGTGTTGGTATTGGTGATGGTATTGGTGGTGGTGATATTGGTGGTGGTGGTATTGATATTGGTGGTGGTATTGGTATTGGTGGTGTTTGTGATGGTATTGGTGGTGGTATTGGTGATGGCATTGGTGGTGTTGGTGGTGGTGCTATTGGTATTGGTGGTATTGATGGTGGTGGTGGTATTGGTGGTGGTAGTGGTGGTATTGGTGGTGGTGGTATTGGTGGTGGTATCGGTGGTATTGGTGGTGGTGGTATTGGTATTGGTGGTGGTATTGGTGGTGGTGGTATTGGTGGTTGTGGTATTAGTGTCGGTGGTATTGGTGGTGGTGGAATTCGTGGTGGTGGTGGTATTGGTGCTGGTATTGGTGGTGGTGGTATTGGTGGTATTGATGGTGGTGGTGGTATTGGTGGTGGTAGTGGTGGTATTGGTGGTGGTGGTATTGGTGGTGGTATTGGTGGCATTGGTATTGGTGGTAGTGGTATTGGTGGTGGTTGTATTGGTGGTGGTGGTATTGGTGGTGGTATTGGTGGTAGTGTTGGTGGTATTGGTGGTGGCATTGGTGGTGGTGATGGTATTGGTAGTGATGGTGGAATTGGTGGTGGTGGTATTGGTGGTGGTGTTGGTGGTGGGGGTATTGGTGGTATTGGTGGTGGTGGTATTGGTGGTGGTATTGGTGGTGGTGGTATTGGTATTGGTGGTGGTGGTGGTATTGGTGGTGGTGTTGGTGGTGGGGGTATTGGTGGTATTGGTGGTGGTGGTATTGGTGGTGGTGAAATTGGTGGTGGTATTGGTGGTGGTGGTGGTATTGGTGGTGGTGGTGGTATCAGTGGTGGTGGTAATGGTGGTGGTTTTGGTGGTATTTGTGATGGTATCAGCGGTCGTATTTGTGGTGGTATTGGTGGTGTTATTGGTGGTAATGGTGGTGGTGTTGTTGGTGGTGGTTTGGTGGTGGTGGTGGTATTGGTGATGGTGGTATTGGTGGTTTGTGTTGGTATTGGTGGTATTGGTGGTGGTGGTATTGGTGGCGTTGGTGGTGGTGGTATTGGTGATATTGGTATTGGTGGTATTGGTGGTGGTGGTATTGGTGGTGGTATTGGTGGTGGTATTGGTGGTGGTAGTGGTGGTATTGGTGGTGGTGGTATTGGTATTGGTGTTGGTGGTATTGGTGGGGGTATTGGTGGTGGTGGTATTGGTGGTGGTGGTATTGGCATTGGTGGTGGTATTGTTGGTGGTGGTGGTATTGGTGGTGGTATTGGTGGTGGTGGTATTGGTAATATTGATGGTGGTATTGGTGTTATTGGTGGTGGTGGTGGTGGTATTGGTAATGGTGGTGGTGGTATTGGTGGCTTTGGTATTGGTGGTGGTGGTATTGGAGGTGGTGGTATTGGTATTGGTGTTGGTGGTGGTGGTATGGGTATTGGCGGTATTGGTGGTGGCATTGGTGGTGGTGGTGGTATTGGTGGTGGTGGAATTGGTGGTGGTGCTGGTATTGGTGGTATTGGTGCTGGTATTGTTGGTGGTATTGGTGGTGATATTGGTGGTGGTGGTGTTGTTGGTGGTATTGGTATTGGTGGTATTGGTGGTGGTATTGGTGGTGGCATTGGTATTGGTGGTGGTGGTATTGGTGGTGGTAGTATTGGTATTGTTGGTGGTGGTGGTATCAGTGGTGGTGGTATTGGTATTTGTGGCTGTGGTATTGGCGGTGGTGGTGGTATTGGTATTGGTGGTGGTATTCATATTGGTGGTATTGGTGGTGGTATTGTTGGTGGTATTGGTGGTGATATTGGTGGTGGTGGTATTGGTGGTGGTGGTATTGGTGGTGGTGGTATTGGTGGTGGTGGTGGTATTGGTGGTATTGGTGGTGGTGGTATTGGTAATGGTGGTGGTGGTATTGGTGGCATTGGCATTGGTGGTGGTGGTATTGGAGGTGGGGGTATTGGTATTGGTGTTGGTGGTGGTATTGGTATTGCTGGTGGTAGTATTGGTATTGGTGGTGGTGGTATTGGCGATAGTGCTGGTATTGGTGGTATAGGTGCTGGTATTGTTGGTGGTATTGGTGGTGATATTGGTGGTGGTGGTATTGGTGGTGGTATTGGTGGTGGTATTGGTGGTAGCATTGGTATTGGTGGTGGTGGTATTGGTTGTATTGGTATTTGTGGTGTTGGTATTGGCGGTGGTGGTGGTATTGGTATTGTTGGTGGTGGTATTCATATTGGTGGTATTGGTGGTGGTATTGGTGGTGGTGGTTTTGGTGGTGGTGTAATTGGTGGTGGTGGTGGTGGTTGTATTGGTGGTGGTGCTGGTACTGGTGGTATTGGTGCTGGTACTGGTGGTATTGGTGCTGGTATTGTTGGTGGTATTGGTGGTGGTGGTATTGGTGGTGGTGGTATTGGTGGTGGTGGTATTGGTGGTGGTATTGGTGTTATTGGTGGTGGTGGTATTGGTAATGGTGGCGGTGGTATTGGTGGCATTGGTATTGGTGGTTGTGGTATTGGAGGTGGTGGTATTGGTTTTGGTGGTGGTATTGGTGGTGGTGGTGGTGGTATTGGCGGTATTGGTGGTGGTGGTGGCATTGGTGGTGGTGGTATTGGTATTGGTGTTGGTGTTGGTATTGGTATTGGTGGTGGTGGTATTGGTATTGGTGGTTGTGGTATGGGTATTGGTGGTATTGGTGGTGGCATTGGTGGTGGTGGTGGTATTGGTGGTGGTGGAATTGGTGGTGGTGCTGGTATTGGTGGTATTGGTGCTGGTATTGTTGGTGGTATTGGTGGTGATATTGGTGGTGGTGGTGTTGTTGGTGGTATTGGTATTGGTGGTATTGGTGGTGGTATTGGTGGTGGCATTAGTATTGGTGGTGGTGGCATTGGTGGTGGTTGTATTGGTATTGTTGGTGGTGGTGGTATCAGTGGTGGTGGTATTGGTGATATTGGTATTTGTGGCTGTGGTATTGGCGGTGGTGGTGGTATTGGTATTGGTGGTGGTATTCATATTGGTGGTATTGGTGGTGGTATTGTTGGTGGTATTGGTGGTGATATTGGTGGTGGTGGTATTGGTGGTGGTATTGGTGGTGATGGTATTGGTGGTGGTGGTATTGGTGGTGGTGGTATTGGTGGTATTGGTGGTGGTATTGGTGGTGGTGGTATTGGTAATGGTGGTGGTGGTATTGGTGGCATTGGCATTGGTGGTGGTGGTATTGGAGGTGGGGGTATTGGTATTGGTGTTGGTGGTGGTATTGGTATTGCTGGTGGTAGTATTGGTGGTGGTGGTATTGGCGGTATTAGAGGTGGTGGTGGCATTGGTGGTGGTTGTATTGGTGGTGGTGCTGGTATTGGTGGTATAGGTGCTGGTATTGTTGGTGGTATTGGTGGTGATATTGGTGGTGGTGGTGGTATTGGTATTGGTGGTGGTATTGGTGGTGGCATTGGTATTGGTGGTGGTGGTATTGGTGGTGGTGGTATTGGTATTGGTTTGTATCAGTGTGGGGTTTTTAGTATTGACAGGAATAATGGCGCTCAAGCTAATTCGCGCTGAGTTTATGTTATACTAGGAGTGTGAACGGTGCAAACCAGGTCAGGGGATATGCCCTAAAACCCCCGTGATGGTATGGATAGAAATCCACACAAATGAAGTAGGTACAGTCCCGGGCACACGTAACGAGGATATAATATCAGGAGAAATGTCTCATACTGCAGAAATGTGGAGGGTCTACACCAGAATGATAATCATAGGTGTTTAATATAGTAACAGAGCATAAGCAACCAGCCAAAACAAAAGCAACCAGCCAACACGTGTTTCGTCACAAAGGGTAGTAACCCGTGACTCTTCAGGGCTGAAAGGCGGTGCCAACAAGGTGGATTCAAGTGACCGTTCAAGAGTCCAAAACTGCAAGGAAGAGCAGTGCGAACCACGGTAGGTGGACTACTGTCAAATGTAAGGAAAGGAAGACGGATATCGCCGGGCGGCGGATAAGCCGATGAGGACTATTGACCTTCAGAAAAGTCAATGCAGTCTGTGGCGACGAAATTAACCAAGTGCTAAGTAGCACAAGGGGGAATATAGAATTAGGCGTGCCAGGTCAGTAGTCCAGGACGACAATGGCGGATGCGCCGGAGTACAGGAAACTGGGAGAAGTGTTGTTCAGGAAGGAAAATGGTTCCGGAAGAAGGTTTTGGTATTGGTATTGGTTGTATTGGTATTTGTGGTGTTGGTATTGGCGGTGGTGGTGGTATTGGTATTGTTGGTGGTGGTATTCATATTGGTGGTATTGGTGGTGGTATTGGTGGTGGTGGTTTTGGTGGTGGTGTAATTGGTGGTGGTTGTATTGGTGGTGGTGCTGGTACTGGTGGTATTGGTGGTATTGGTGCTGGTATTGTTGGTGGTATTGGTGGTGATATTGGTGGTGGTGGTATTGATGGTGGTATTGGTGTTATTGGTGGTGGTGGTATTGGTAATGGTGGCGGTGGTATTGGTGGCATTGGTATTGGTGGTTGTGGTATTGGAGGTGGTGGTATTGGTTTTGGTGGTGGTATTGGTGGTGGTATTGGCGGTATTGGTGGTGGTGGTGGCATTGGTGGTGGTGGTATTGGTGGTGGTATTGGCGGTATTGGTGGTGGTGGTGGCATTGGTGGTGGTGGCATTGGTGGTGGTGGAATTGGTGGTGGTGCTGGTATTTGTGGTATTGGTGCTGGTATTGTTGGTGGTATTGGTGGTGATATTGGTGGTGGTGGTATTGGTGGTGGTATTGGTGGTATTGGTGGTGGCATTGGTATTGGTGGTGGTGGTATTGGTGGTGGTGGTATTGGTATTGTTGGTGGTGGTGGTGGTATTGGTTGTATTGGTATTTGCGGTGTTGGTATTGGCGGTGGTGGTGGTATTGGTGGTGGTATTTGTATTGTTGGTGGTGGTATTCATATTGGTGGTATTGGTGGTGGTGGAATTGGTGGTGGTTGTATTGGTGGTTGTGGTGGTATTGGTGGTGGTTTTGGTGGTGGTGGTGGTGTTGATGGTGGTGGTATTGGTGGTATTGTTATTGGTGGTGGTGGTGGTATTGGTGGCGGTATTGGTATGGGTGGTGGTGGTATTGGTCATGGTGGAACTGGTGGTGGGGTATTGGTGGTAGTGGTGGTATTGGTGGTACTGGTGGTTCTGGTGGTGGTATTGGTGGTGGTATTGGTGTTATTGGTGGTGGTGGTATTGGTAATGGTGGTGGTGGCATTGGTGGCATTGGTGTTGGTGGTATTGGTGTTGGTGATGGTATTGGTATTGGTGGTGGTGGTATTGGTATTGGTGGTGGTATTGGTATTGGAGGTATTGGTGGTGGTGGTGGCATTGGTGGTGGTGGTATTGGTGGTGGAATTGGAGGTGGTGCTGGTATTGGTGGTAGTGGTGCTGGTATTGGTGGTGGTATTGGTGGTGATATTGGTGGTGGTATTGGTGGTGGTATTGGTGATGGTGGTATTGGTGGTGGTGGTGGTGGTGTTGGTGTTATTGGTGATGGTATTGGTGTTATTGGTGGTGGTGGTATTGGTAATGGTGGTGGTGGTATTGGTGGCATTGGTACTGGTGGTGGTGGTATTGGAGGTGGTGGTATTGGTATTGGTGTTGGTGGTGGTATTGGTATTGGTGGTGGTGGTATTGGTATTGGTGGTGGTGGTATTGGTGGTATTGGTGGTGGTGGTGTCATTGGTGGTGGTGTCATTGGTGTTGGTGGTATTGGTGGTGGTGGTATTGGTGGTGGTGGAATTGGTGGTGGTGCTGGTGGTATTGGTGCTGGTATTGGTGGTATTGGTGGTGATATTGGTGGTGGTTGTATTGGTGGTGGTATTGGTATTGGTGGTATTGGTGGTGGTATTGCTAGTGGCATTGGTATTGGTGGTGGTGGTATTGGTGGTGGTGGTATTGGTATTGTTGGTGGTGGTATTGGTGGTGGTGGTATTGGTATTTGTGGTGTTGGTATTGGCGGTGGTATTGGTATTGTTGGTGGTGGTATTCATATTGGTGGTATTGGTGGTGGTATTGGTGGTGGTGGTTTTGGTGGTGGTGGAATTGGTGGTGGTTGTATTAGTGGTGGTGGTGGTATTGGTGGTGGTTTTGGTGGTGGTGTTGGTGGTGGTGGTATTGGTGGTATTGTTATTGGTGGTGGTGGTGGTATTGGTGGTGGTATTGATATGGGTGGTGGTGGTATTGGTCATGGTGGGATTGGTGGTGGGGGTATTGGTGGTAGTGGTGGTATTGGTGGTGGTGGTATTGGTGGTGGTATTGGTGGTGGTATTGGTGGTATTGGTATTGGCGGTGGTGGTATTGGTGATGGTTGTATTGGTGGTGGTAGTATTGGTATTGTTGGTATTGGTGGTGGTATTGGCAGTGGCATTGGTATTGGTGGTGGTGGTATTGGTGGTGGTGGTATTAGTGGTGGTGGTATTGGTGGTAGTATTGGTGGTGGTGGTGGTATTGGTAGTGGTGGTGGCGGTATTGGTGGTGGTGGTGGTGGTATTGGTGGTGGTATTGGTGGTGGTGGTGGTATTGGTGGGGGTATTGGTGGTGGTTGAGGTGGTGGTATTGGTGGTGGTGGTGCTGGTATTATTGATGGTATTGGTAGTGGTGGTGGTATTGGTGGTGGTATTGGTATTGGTGGTGATGGTATTGGTGGTATTGGTATTGTTGGTGGTGGTATTGCGGTGGTATTGGTGGTGGTATTGGTATTGTTGGTGGTGGTATTCATATTGGTGATATTGGTGGTGGTGGTTTTGGTGGTGGTGGAATTGGTGGTGGTGGTGGTGGTTGTATTGGTGGTGGTGGTGGTATTGGTGGTAGTTTTGGTGGTGGTTGTGGTATTGGTGGTATTGTTATTGGTGGTGGTGGTGGTATTGGTATCGGTGGTGGTGGTATTGGTCATGGTGGTATTGGTGGTGGGGGTATTGGTGGTAGTGGTGGCTTTGGTGGTGGTATTGATATTGGTGGTGTTGTTATTCGTGGTATTGGTGATGGTTGCATTGGTGGTGGTGGTATTGGTATTGGTGGTATTGGTGGTGGTATTGGCAGTGGCATTGGTATTGGTGGTGGTGGTGTTGGTGTTGGTGGTGGTGGTGGTATTGGTGGTGGTAGTGTTGGTGATGGTGGTGGTATTGGTAGTGGTGGTGGCGGTATTGGTGGTGGTGGTATTGGTGGTGGTGGTATTGGTGGTGGTATTTGTGGTGGTATTGGTGGTGGTAGAGGTGGTGGTATTGGTGGTGGTGTTGTTAATAAAACAGGCTTTTGAAAAAACCTGTCAGGTGGCTTTAGTACCGATGACATGTAACACAGATGTGCTGTTGTCAGCTTCAGCCCACTAGCATAGGATTATGTGCTACCTGTAATTCACTATGACTTAATTTGCTAATCATTTCTAAATCCATTTCACTTGGGGGGGTTGAAACAGACACAAGATAAATCCGGGTTAAAGTGATTGAAAGCAGGCACATGTTACAGCGGCGGCCGTGCTGCTTAAAAAAACACGAGCGGTTTCAGCTGAAGCACCGCATGTCCGGCCTGCAGTAAGAGAAACTCAATAAAGTATATAGTGCTTACAGAATAAATAAGAGGTCCCGTGTAACAACCAAAGTAAAAGGGCCAGTAGTCATGGGAGGTTACAAATGAAGACAAGGCCGTACTACATAGGGACTAACAAGCCTATTAACGAATCCGAAGGCAGCATTTACGAAAGACAATGACACAAGCCAATGAAAAATATGGGCGGAGGGTGGGCGTGGCTTCTCTCCAATACTCTACTACAGCAGTCTCGCAGAGCGAGTAGCGCATGCGCGCTGCCACTGGGCTCGACCTAAATAGAAAATTCTATGCAACCTGGTTGGAACCATTCATTTACCGTAATCATTCTCATGTTTTTCTTATGTATCTGTTTGATCCTCTGGAAGCTGCTAGGGTGCTGTCACTTCTGGTTTTCAGAACCTACCTGCTCTGCCTTAGCAATACCACTTTTGTTCCTCTTTGTACTACTGAAAAATAATCAGGAGCCTTTTTTTCTGCCAGAATTTTGTTATTTAACTTAGCTCATCGCAGGTAGTGCAGACGGTTAATATGCCTGCCGTAAAGGGCGTGTACCAAGCAGTTTGCAAAGGTTAATAGGTCAGTGGGCTACTTTGTCAGGAGGATACTTTGTGTGACTTACAGTCTATAGGTTAAATTCTCAGTTAGAACAGTGAGCTTTTACCTGTCACCAAAGAACTAACCCTGGGCGTAGTTCGCGTAGTCGCGCTACGCGTAGCTACGCAAAGTGTACTTTGCACTATGCGGGCTACGCGTAGCTACGCGAACTGCGTAGTGCGGTAGGGAAATGCTGTTCACAATGATTGCACAGTACCGGATGCTTGTCCGCACTGTGCAATCATTGCGAACGGCATCATGCACAGTGCAAGCGGTCGTTTTCTGCCGCTCGAGTAGATTTGTACTCGAGCGGCAGCTTTCTCAACGCGGACTGGTAGCTTCTCATCGCAAGCGGTCGCGAGCGTACGCGACCACTCGCAATGAGAAACCTGACCTCCCCGCGTTGAGAATCTTGCCGGGAGATTTATTTTCCACGCTCGCGAGCGGCAACTTGATGTTGCCGATCGCGCACAAGGAAAAAGTCTCGCCGGGATGTTGATTTTGCTCGCTCGCGGTCGCCAACTTGACGTTGAGGACCGCGAGCGAGCAAAAAATGCGTTTTTGCACTGTGCAACGTGGGATTCACGTAGCGCGTAGTTGCGCAAACTACGCACACTCCGCGAGCGTAGCATAGTTTTCCGCCCAGGCCTACAAAGAACTGCATGCAACTGCAAAGTATTGTTTACAGCGCTCTGATTTCCCCAGCCCGCTAGCGTGATGTGGCAAAAAGAGGTTCATGTGGTAGGTTTCACTTCCTATGATAAAGAGAAACCCCAACTATGGTGCTACGTTTTAATTCTGAGCTAGGGCTTCTTCAGACCAAGCACTCTGAAACTGTACTGGCTGGTAGTATGGATGGCTTCTAACTACGACACCTTGGAGTCGCCTGTCTTATGTAACATTACCTATATACTGATTTAAACACAGATGATCAATTGTCTCGGTGTAATGTAGTGTAAGGTGCACGGATACCCTATACTCGTTTGAAGGGGAAAAGTGCCAGGCCAGCACAGGTTGCACCACCAATTGCAACTGCCAGCGCGGTCAAATACAGTGCCCACATAGCTACCAACCATTACACCACTACAAGGTGACATTTTAGAGTAGCAACATCCCCAAAGCTATAAGTAGGGATCGGGCGACAGTTAATAACCTGATATATAATCTCTGGGGCTCGTTTACCTTGCTCCCACCGGTGAAGCTGGCTAGCAAACTGAGGGATGCATAGCTTAATGATTTAAACAGTCATGACTTGCAGGCATGTCAAATCAAGTTCCAGTGCCCGCAAAGTTGAAGGTTTTAATGACACAACTGGGAAATGTAGTTCAATTGTGCATTAATCATGTTCAAGTCCTCTTGGTCATTTTTATCCGGATGACCTTGCGGGGTAGGCAGTAGGTACATACATTTACATGCCTGCAGCGCAGGGAGTGACAGGCATCCCACATCTGCAAACTGATACGGCACCGGAGGCCTATGACAAAGTAATGGTATAAAGCCTATTCCCTTAAGTTGGGATGGTGCTTTTGTACGTGGGGTGAGTGCCAGCAGTTGGGGCATTCTTTTCAACCAACTGAGATTCGACTCTTGCTATGCAGGCAGGATCTTGAAGCAACTCAATGTGTAGAGCCGCGAGGGAAATTTCACTCATTACAAACAGCAATAGACTGTAGGGACCTCTAAACACTACCTAGCTGGCAAATTCCAGAGCAGTAAGATCAATAATCTGGGTGTTAAAGATCTTCGCTGAGCCACGAGGGTCCCAAAAACACATGTCGCAACACAAAGAAAAGCACAGAGAGGCAACATAAGTATAAACAAGCACAAATGCAAAGCAAAAGAATCTATCCAGGCTCTTCGGTGATGTTAAATCTGATCCTTTAATGAATACTTGAGCCTCAAACGACATGAGGCGATGACAAAATGCAGTCAACGCGTTTCGCCCTAAATAGGGCTTCCTCAGGGCAATAGGCAAAAAGTACCGCAATCCGGAAAGTATTCAGAAATATATCCCGATTGTTTCAACATCCCAGATAACTCAAATTGATGAAGTTCAATTCCAAAATATAAAATCAATCCCAGTCATAATCATTGGTGTGTACCCAAGTTCTCGTAAAGTCCGTAGTTGCTCAAAACGAAGAAATCAGATTCCAAATTGTAAGGTCAAATCCAGTTCCTGTCCTTGTATTCAGACAAACTGTAGAGTACTCACTATGATAGGTGAGACATGTAAAATTTCTTTGTTTTAATAGAAGTTAGTCCATGAGCACATCTCGAGCGACGCGGTATCTTTCAACCCGCCGCCGAACTGAAAATACTAAAAAGCAACACCTTAACCAAGCAGCAAATCCACATCATGACGTCGTATTTGACGGAGCTGGGGGCATTCTTAATATATTAATTTCATAATTACAGTGTTACATGTCTGCTGGAAGGAATCTGTGGACCAAACACACGCTGGCTAAATGCAAGGCGAAGTTGTGCATCGATAACAACCAATGTGGGTTCATGGTTGGAACTCGAAGTTAACTTATAAATGTAAGTTTGTGTGTGCCCGAATTCACATATTTTGGCAGCTGATCTGGAACTGGAATACCGGGGTCAGGGCATACCAGGCATTTGCCGTCATGACAGTGTAAAGGCTAGTAAAGTAGTGTTCTGGTAGGCTTCTATAGCATAGCATTTGTGTTGGGAGGTGCACATTCATCCTGAGGGACCTCTGGGCGCTGGTTGGCAGAGGCTAGTTGTTGCCCAACTCGGGGCTCATTCAGGCAACCTTTGGACGATGGGCACACTGAACTAAGAATATACGCATATGTCTGTAGGACGACGGGGGGTCTATTCTGGTATTCTTGAATTCCACAGTATGTACAACTTCAGCCTGGAGTGCTGGCTGGGGAAGGTCAGCCTCTCTTGCTGTTTCAATGATACGGGATAGTAAAATATTGTTTGATATCACCGACAGCGGGCAGTTAGTTAAAGAAGGTACATGGGCAACGTGGTCAGTGGAATCCACGACTAGCTCAAAGTCCACTGTAAGGGTTTACAGTTGAAGGGAGTTTAAGGGACTGGTGCGTCACAGCTGCAGATAGCTAAGGGCTCAGGAAATCGGGGGGACAGCACAAAGAGATAGCAGAGGGAGTGCCATGTGGCGACTGGTTAGCTTGGTTTGTAACAACCAATCAGCGAGGGCCCCCCTGGGTGCGCCACATAGTTCAAAGGGCATGGGCCCCCTCCAAGAGTGAGTGCCAAGCGGTGATTGGTCAGCTCGGTTTGAAACGATCAATCGGTGGGGGGGGCCCTGGGTGCTCCACAAGGTTAACAGGGCATGGGGGGCTCCAAGAGTCATGTTCCTTCACCTCTGGGGATTGCGCAAGATGACCAGGTTCATCTGTCCAGCGGACCCTAGAGAGCAGTAGTTCTTTAGATAGCACATGGGCTGGGGAGGAGCAGCCGGACCAGTGAGGGGCCCACAGCAAACCCTTAATGGGGGCAGTGATGAGAGCGTCACAAGGTAAAAAGGGCATGGGGAGCCCCCCCTCCAAGAGTCACATGTCTTTCGCCTATGGTGGTTTCTTTGGAGATTACACAGATGACGAGGATCATCTATTCAGTGGACTGAGCGTAGTATGAGAATGTAGTTGGGTCACTCAAGCTGTGGGTTCTACTAGTCGTGGGGTAGCTGTCAGTGGTCGGAAAACCACCTTCAGCATGGTGGGGTGTCACGAGGTTTAGCAATAAATATCTTCACAGAAGGACGTAAAAGGGCAATTGCCCGAACAAGGTCCTTGGGATGCCTTAGGGCTGGGACTCTTGAGACTAGTGCAGTTGCCCGAACAAGGTCCTTGGGAAGCCTTACGGCAGGGACTCTTGAGACAAGTGCAATTTCCCGAACAAGGTCCTTGTTGCAGTTGCAAACCATTCAGACGATCGCAAAATTCTTTGGTACATCTGGCCCATAGTTTTGAATCTATGGTAAACTGCACACAGATTCTTGTTTTCATGCAATAAACTCTATCAGGGCAATAAAGCAACAAAGTGCCAATACCTTCTCTTTATTTGGTAATGAATGAATTATTGTTTTCAGGGAAGATCGTTTAGCTGAGCTGAAAAGCTGCTGTTCCCTTTAAATTTTTTAACCAGAAGTTATAATTTTGCTCTGTGGCTTGTATTTCCCACTGACTGCTCGCACTGTCAGCAAGCATTGTGATGTCAAAAATGAACTGATATAAATTATTTGAGTAGCTATATAATTTTCTTATTACAGGTATCTAGAATGGAATAAGAAAAGTAGAGTCAAGTTTGTATACCTATATTGCAGGCTTCCAAATATTATTACATCATCTTCACTTATTGCACTAAAACAGCATTTGTTGCAGGACTTGTTTTTTTAAAAAGAACTTGGGAATCATCAGACGTGTAGAGTTCCCTCGAATATTGTTATAGAGTTCCTTGGTAAGTATACCAACTAATTGTTTCATTAGTAGGGTGAATGATTGTGTGCATGCTCCTCTTGGCTACTGCAGGCTCCTGTGGCTGACATTGTTTGGGGTGGGGTGGGGTGAATGCATGTTTTCCCTTTCAACAAGAGAGTGGCTTGAGAGATTGATTAAGCAAGTCCCACCTGCCATTGGGCACAGGGTAAAGTGTGATTGGCCATATGGCTGGAAGGATGTTCTGAAATCGATGTGGGCAGAATGGTATGTGCAAATTAGAGGGTCACTGGGGAGGCTACTTCTTATCTTACCTCTAGGTCTATACTCCCTTTTGGGACCCCATCAGAATAGAGTCTGCCAGAACAGGATAGGACCCAGTGGATAGGGCAAGAGTAGGACAGCTGGGCACTAGGCCCATATTGCGCCACTGAAGGATGTTTCCCTGGATGGACTGGCCCACCACCACACAGAAGTACAAAGTGATCTTAATCTGTTGGATACAGAGCACCATGAACTTCAAAGAAAGAGCAGTAAATGGTAAGGAATGAGAATTCACTGATCCAGCGCTCGGGGATCAATAAATTTGCAATGAACAAGGCCCAATTACATTACCCAACAAAGTCCCTTCACGCTGGGTTCGGTGTAATGCAAAGTTCAGACCTAACTTACCAATCTCCAAATGAACCTGCATGTCTCATAGAAAATAATGTGTCGATGACATCTTTTTATAGTTGAATAGTTATAGGCAATAATCTATAAACACACCCTGAATAAAAACAGACACAGTGTGTATATTTATAATGTTTATCTAAATAATGTGAAATAAATGCTCATCAAGTACCAATACACAGTACAAATCATGAAATATCACCGAGAAAAATAATTAGCAAAGAGAATGACAAAATTCACATCACATTTGACAGTGCATTGAAGGAGTGGAAAGGTGAAGAGAGAAAAGGTTCAAAGACAAAATACATTTGCAAATGATTATGCAAATTCAGGTTTCTATCTATACTAACCCAGAAGGAACAAGAAAACAACTCTCTGGCCACGAGAGCAGCAAGGCCCCTCAAGAAGATTTGAATGGGCAAAGACTAAGTCAGGAATCAGGAATCAGGAAGAACAGGTAGGCCTCTACAGCAAACCGACAACAGCGACGATCACACTTAACGCCATCAGCATCGCAAGAAGACACCTAAACCCCTCCCACCAAGGCACCTCAATTATACCCTAAAACCCAAATGTCCAACCTACACTTGTTTCGAATAAGAGACAATTCTACATAGTGATTAGTTAAGGAAGGGGGTGTACTGTCACACTACACTCGACATGTCCATCTTACTCAATGTTCTATTGTTTTGTTTTTTCAACATCACGACTACATCATCCCAGGAAATACAAATATACTAGTATCAGACTTCAGCTTCCTTCTCTCCGCTAATGTTTCCAGTTCTGTTACTTCTTGTGCCACTCGTGCGCTTCCAGAGGAAACGTTCATCACTTGCCGATTGTTTTTCGTCTCCATGTTTAACTTTTGTCAGGCACACATAAATTCGAAGGTTGCTCGCCTTTGCCTTCCCTCCACATTCTCTTTTGCTTTTTCAGTTATAAATAATTTTTCCTTAACCCATGCTTCTACGAAAAATAAACAAGCATTATTACTCATTTTGAAATGCTTTTTCTTTACGCACCCTCCCAATGCTGCATTTAACCATGCGCAACCCATATTATTTTCCTAGCAAACGTTAATAACATGCACAAAAGTAGCATTAGTCTCTTTATTTTCATTAGTCAAGCATTTGCGGCCTAGTTCAGTGCTTTAGTACGTGCTTGCGCAGTATTATTTTCCCTCATGTTAGTTATTAAAACCACACATTTTTCACTGCACACTGTTAGAAAAATTAGAAAATGTTACTAGGGGTAAGTGAGTAAGTAAATTTATTGTTTGGTCAATTAAAACCTTAACAATGTAAAAAGACATATACAAAAGCAGAAAATACTTTAAAAAAGAAGAAAGATAGGTCAGTTTCCCATCTGTAAGAACCCTTAAAATACCATTAAAAATATTGCCCAACTTCTATGACGCTTTTTTAAAAGTCAGTTTTATGTGCCTGGTCGAAAGCTTTCAGGAATTTGATCAATTTGCAGTTCAGTTGCGGATCCAATGGATTTAGACATGCACATATTGCAGCTCTACAAGTTCTGATGCCTCTATCTTTAAAAGATTGTCTGAGTAAAGTGGCTCTTGCATTTTGAAGTTTTTTGCATATGCAGATTACATGGATGAAGGCTTCTTTGTAGTATCCGCAGAGTCGACATAATTTTGGACCTTTGTGTACCCAGGTAGGCTGATCTGCTGTTGATGGTAATTTTCCGAAGCGTATTGCCATTAATTGTTTTTTCAAATAAATTGAAAATGTCAAATTTAAGTAATGGGCTCGTGCAAGTGTCTTGTAATTATTTATCACCATCCACGCATGGGACCTTAACCTAAAGATGTTTTTATCGATTAGTGATGAATGAATTTTTGCAACTTTATTTATTACTTGTTTGAAGGACTGGTATGGCAGGTTTTTGTTCCATAGATCTTTTGTACTGGTTTCTAACAGAGATTTTTGAAGATATTGATTATAGGGTGATTTTTTGTCCTCTTCTATTTCAGTCCAGAGAGCTTTATTAATTTGAGATGTTGCTGCACTCAATTTTAACCGATACCAAAGCTTTACTGTTGAATACATTCTCCCTATGATTTCATTTTTTAGGCCAAATTCAAGACGAACCTGTGCTGGAGAAGCTGACCGTTGAAGCTGAAAGACTTTTTTATAGGTAGAAGCTATTAATTGATTTAAGAGCTCCGAGTCCTTGCCGTGAAGAGCTGCACTGGCGTATGTTATCGTGGGCAGGATTTTCGCCGCCATTACCTCTAGCAATGGTTTATATGATGGCCCATTCAACTTCTTGGCTAGTTGACTGAAGGCAAATATGAGGGCGCTGGTTCTCTGAGTCATGTACTTTTTTTGCTCTATGTGGTTTTGTAAATTGTCTATATAAAATCCCAAATATTTGTAGTTTTTTACTTCCTCTAATTGATTGCCTTTGAGCCAAATGAGCTGCTTTCTTCTCCGCCGGCTGCCGGTCACCAATATTTTGGTTTTTGATGTATTTATTTCTAAGTTGTTCTCAGCGATGTAGTCTGACGTTTCATTTAAAACTCTTTGCAGACCGATCTTTGTTTGACTCATTAACACCACATCATCAGCGTACGAGAGGTGTGTAAGTGCTAGCTTTCCAAGTTTCGACGGATGAGAGTTGGTGCAATCAAGCCTCTGTGCGAGATCTGACATGAACAGATTAAACAGATGTGGGGCCAGCACGCAGCCTTGTTTGAGGCCTTTGGTTGTGGTCAGCTTTCTTGATAATCTGGTGCCGTCTCCTATCTTAATTTTTATCCATGTATTGGAGTAAAATTGCAGTATTCCATTTAGTAACCTTTTCGATATATTCCAGGCTCGCAGTTTTTTCCAAAGGAGGTGACGGTCTACGCTGTCGAAAGCTGCCTTTAAGTCAATGAAGCAGAGGTAAAGTTGTTGGTTCCTCTGCTTACATTTATTTGCTATTAAAGATAGAGCTAAGACATTCGATATCGTCCCTATGCCTTGCCTGAAGCCTGTCTGGTTAACCGGGATAAGTTGGAGATTATCTGACCATACCTTCAGGTCTTCTAATATCAGTGTGGCGTGGTATTTGGCTTCTACATCCAGGAGGGCAATTAACCTGTAATTTGCTGGATTCGATCTATTTCCTCCTTTGAAGATGGGTGTCAATATCGAGCCTTGCCAATTCGGTGGAATGTTGTGTAGGAGCTCTATATCTTTGTATAGCTTTATTAAGTGCTTGCTCCAGAAAGATGGATCGTTTTTAAAAATGGCTTGTGGAATTCCATTAGGTCCTGGAGCGCCGTCTCCTCTTCCTTTCTTAATAATACTTATTACTCCATCTTCTTGCATAAAGGACTGGCTTGTCATTATAATTGAGTCACTGATGCCAGTTTTCCCCTGTTTTTTGTTTTTATCCTCCATTTGCTTAGCACCGGAGACCTTTATCCCTCTTTCGTGACACGTGTTGACCTCTCTTGAGTTGTTTGTATCGCTTGCCCATTGTACATCGGTTTCCGGTGAATTTTCCACGTCGAGCTGTCCTGTTATGTTCACTTCTAACCTGTCCTGGGCTACATTTTCTGTAAATTTTATGGTTAGAAATTTAACCCACTCATATTCTTGGATGTTTGATGATAACATGTTCACCGGCCTATGTAGTTTATTTATGATTTCCCAGAATGTCTTCGAGTTAGATTTCTTAGCACTAAAGAGCAATTCAGCCCAAAATTTGTCGCTTCTAGATCTTTTGTCTTCCCATAATACCTTTTTATAGGTTTTCCTCAGCTGACGAACTTTATCCCAAGCTACTTTATCATGCACAGTTGTTTTTAGCCTTCTAATCGCTTTTTTAAGCTCACCTTTCATAGCTCTCAGCCCAACCAAAGATTTTTGATTAGTTTCGTTTTTTTTTGTGTGATTTTTATTCAGATGTTGGCTACTCTGCATTAGTTTTGTGAGCTCATAGGTGAATTTTACCCATGCTTGGATTTTGTTCGGGGCCTCAAGTTCACTCGCCGTTATCATCATCTTTAATTTGGTCTGGAGTGCATCTATCGTGTCATTTGACCATTTCAGGCGTTTTAGGTCTGTTGTATGAACGCTTCCTTCTATGTTCATATTTGCTTGATGTTTGGCGATTTTTAGCCTGAAGTGTATGTGCTGATACAAATGGTCGCTCCTGGTAGTATATTCTATCGAGAAGTGAGAAAGAAATGGCATCAGTGCTACTGTGATGGCAGTATAATCTAGTCTTGATCGTGACTTTCCTCCGTGGAATGTATGTTTTGGTGGAAAATCATCTGATGTTCTACCATTTATTACTCTCAGGCCGAGAAACTCCAGGGCCGTTACCAGTCGTTGTCCTTCAAGATCCGATGATGAACTCTTTAGCAGATATTGCTGTGGGACGTTCCAGTATATATTATCCGCTAAATAACTTCTCGTCTTCCTCCGGGGTGTATATTAAGTTAGAATTAAAGTCCCCTGTCAGTATCATGTCCCAAGAGGGGTGTATGCTCCTTATATCTGTGATTATAGCAATCAACTGAGCGTTATGGGATGATTTGTTCCTAGTTAGCGGATGGATATATGTGTTCATCAGCAATACTGTTTTAGTTCTGCCGTCGGGTCCGGAGGTAAGCTTTATCAATTGAATATTTGGGCCTGAAGAGATAATTTGGTCTGATTCAATATTTAGTGATGTGGAGATATATACTGCCAGTCCCCCTTTTGGCCGTCCATGGGTCTTAGTTTTTATTGCGGGGACTGTGTAGTGTATATAGTTTGCCAAGGGCAGGTCTTCCAGTGCCCATGTCTCCTGAAGCGCTATTATGTCGTATTTTTCCCAGTTATTAGGTTGACTGCCGTTTTCAAGCCACTTTTTTGCCCCTGCGATGTTCCATGAGAGCAACTGTATCGTTTCTGGGTCTTGCTTAAATGAAGTATTATCCGACGGTCAATGCCCCTTATCTGAGCTTAGCGCTCCTGGCAACCAGCTCCATCTGTCCTGGACTGGATCGTTTTCAGTTGTCTGGTCGTTCCGCGGATCTCTCCTCTGCGAGGTTGTAAGGTTGCTGCCTATAGCTCCTTTAAGGACTGTGTTTTTGTTCTGGTTGTTTTCTCTTTGGCGTTGTCCATCACTCTTGTTGTAATTAGAGTTAACATCCAGCAGGCCGGGATAGCGTGGAATTGTTGGCCTTGTCAATTTAATTCCCCAGACTTCAAATTGCAGATTGGAATTCATTATATGCTGGACGTCATCTTCTGTCTGCCATGTAGTCAGAGTTTGTTCTATATTTTTTCCGTTTCTTTTTGCTATAAATTCTACTGTCAGTAGATTCGACGATTTCAAATGTTTTAAAGCTGGAATATTAGCTGTTAGTTTCAATATGTTCCCCCTATTCAGCGTGTCTTGTGGCCCTCTTGAATCATATTCGGGAGTTAGAAGAATTTGCTGTTTCTGAAGTCGATGCCATTGCTCTATTTTTGCCATTGGATCCTCATTCTTGTTGTCAACTGTTATTTGTTTCTTGTCGTCTTTGATTTGGACTCTTAGGTTTACATATTGAATTGCATTTCCCGTTCCGGTGTATTGTACTGGGGTTTCTAATGATGCCATGTTCTCCTGAGCTTCCTGCCCTGAGTTTCCTTGTTTGTTATCGCACCTATGTTCCCATTGTAATTTTGGTTGCTTTTTCTCTGTTGGGCTACCATCTCCATCTCCGAGGTCAATGGCCATCGATTTTTCCATTGATTGACCTACCACGGTGCTATTTTTGTTAATGGGAGCCTCTACATTTAAGTTCTCTGTTTTTCCTTGTTCCTTTTTAGGCTTTCGCCATCCAGCCTCTAAACTCTCTGAAGAATCTTGTCCGATTTTCGGCCCTCTTTGCTTTTTTTCTGACCTACTATCCGCACTTTTCTGTGCTCGGTCTTTGTGCTCCGATGGTTTTCTCTCTATTTTTCCAGGCTGTTCGTGGAGCTTCTGGTCAATATCATTGAGAGCAATGCCTTGCCTACATTTATAATGTGGCTGGGCCCTGCTAGCTTCCATTGTTTGTGTCATTTGCTTCTTCCCTGTTTTATCCCTGGCTGAAATGTTTTTTTTTTTTCATATCCACCTGTTTTATCTCCTTTTTTGTTTTTTTTCTCTTGTGTTCCCCCTTGGTCGATAGCCGATTCAGTATTAATGTCTGCTCCTCCTCCTGATGTCTGGACAGATTCAGCTGTTTTTTCCTTGTCTACCTTTTTCAACCTTATAATGCTGATCGAGTCTTCATCTGAGCTTATTATGAGACTCTCCTGGTGTCTTGCTACCTTATTTGAGCCCACCGTGCGGAAAATCTGATAAACCTCAGTGGTCTGCTGTTTCGTTCTTGAAACCATTTTATTTCTTGCTTTCCTATCTCGTTTTTTTTGTTTCCGAGACTGTTTTGTTACTCTGGTTTTTGTATCCCGATTTATTATTTCGTCGCTTTCCGATATCTGGTCATGAATTTCCTCTTTTTGATAAGCCGGACTTGATTGCACTTGCATTTCTTCTAATTTTAATTCAGTTTTAATTTGTTTGGGCTCCTCTTTTGATGGAGACTTACAGAGTCGCAGGGTGTCAATTATGTACTTTTTTTGAACGTCAGGTTTGTTGTCTCTAGATTCCATGTTTGTTTTGTTAAATAATATTATTTGTTCTAATAGTTTTGGTAAGAGACTCAATTTATCAATGATTGGGCTGCAAGAACACTGGGCTGAATATTTGGATTGAACTCTTGTAATAAGGTTGTTCATTTTTTTTTTTTTTTTTTTTTTCTTTTTTTTAAACATCTTTATTGGTCTTTTCACACTTTTGTTTTTTCCCCATCTTACAATATAGGGCAATGCAAAAAAAAAAAAAAAACATTTTGAGCATATTTCCAAATTATGCATTACGTCACATTCATATACTGCGCCGATTACCAGTGTACTTTGCGGAAGAAGACATCTCCTTTTACCGCTCCGCAGTTGTTCACTCGCGCAGTACAGTATAAACAATTTATCGATGCCTAGAGCGTATCGTGACAGTGTGCACCGAGAACAACAATGCATAATTATTTCAGCAGTTCCATATTAGGGGCATGCATCAAAAGCGACAGTATAGAATAGAAAATAAAAGCTATGCAGAACGTGCCAATATAGCGCACCTTATCTAAGTTGCAGTGCCTAACAACGTATTGAGGAGTGGCGACATTATCAATATACAAAATAAATGATCATGACCTTTCAACAATGAAAATTAAAAGAAAATAATATAAACAACAATGGGCTCATACATCCTATGTATTGCAGTAAATTGACTCACCAAGGTTGGGCTTCTATCTACATGGGTATTGAGGGCCAGTTTCGTGCTGGTGGGTGGGGTTGGGTAGGCAGGGATAGAGGGGTCTCCCATTTCTAACTATGGCTGTGTAGCGGTGCGTATCGGTTCATAATGTCTGCCCGCTGGTATCTCGCCTTCCGGAACTCGGGGTCTTTAACGTATACGTTATACGTCAACTGGCTGGGTATCGCTATCTACTCTGCCTCCTGCGCTTTTAAATGCTGCGAGTATTGTGTCCCAATGCTGCGCAATGTGGTATTTTCGGAGCCCCGCTATTTCCTCCCTGTGCAATGTTACACTTTCCGCCTGTGCCCATATGAGGAGTGATCTTTCCCAGCTAATCGTCCCTGGAGGGTCTACATGCTTCCATCGTTTTGTAATTAAGCGTTTTGCAACTATCAGTCCCAGGTCCCTGAACCGTGAAGTAACTTTGTTTTTTTGGATCGGACGTAGACTCCTAATATGCAGGTTTCCCATGTAAGCGACAAGGGTGTGTCTGTACAAAGCGCTAGGGTCGTAGTGACATCCCGCCAATAATTCTGGAGCGAGGTGCAGAACCATAGCATGTGAAGTAGGTCTGCGTCAGGCTGCCGACAGCGTGGGCATTCAGACGTAGAGATGTTAAAGTATCTGTTTATTCTGTCAGGCGAAAGGTACGCCCTCTGTATAATATATGTTTGTATTAATTTGAATTTAGAATTTCTCGGTATGTATGTTGAGCCGGCTAGGATGGTCTCCCATTCCCTGTCAGCCCAGGGTTGACCCCTGTCTGCTTCCCAGCGGGCGCGAAGGGCCAGCATGGGTTGCAGCGTGTGCGCAAGCAAGGCCGCCACCAGCCAGTGTACTATATGAGATCCCGCTCCCATGACATGCAAATATTGTACTAGTAGATGTGTTTGTGGCTCGGTTGTTATGTCTCCCCAGCCGGCTGATAATGCCCTTGTGAGGGATGCATGCAGGAGGAATTGCCCTGCAGGTAAGCCGGTATCCTCCGCCAGCGCCTCAAATGTTGACAGTTGACCATCTCTGTAGAGGTCACTTAATGTGTCTATGCCGGCTGTGCGCCAATGGTCCAGTGCCATCTCCGATGTGCCCGACTTCCCCCTAGGTGTCCCCAGCAGCGGTAATCCCGGGGCATACGGGGCTGTCGCGCGGGTAAGGTATAGGCTCCTCCTGTAACATCTATATCCTAAACCCAGATGTATTTGAAGCGGGCGAGGGGTTTGGCCATGGGGTGGAACAAGTGACAGATTTGCGCGTGTGTTCGCGGCTGTTGCATGGTTGCCGTGTCTTCCAGACTACTCCCGTTAAGCCATTTCGTTACCCATTGTAGTTGGGCTGCTATATAGTACAATTCCATGTTTGGGACGGCCAACCCTCCCTGACTAATAGGAGCATGTAACTTCCATAGCGCCACCCGGGGCCTTCCCGCGTTCCATATGAAATCACGGAATAGACGTTCCAGTTCACGGAAGGTTTTTGTTGGGACATAGACCGGGAGATTCGAGAAGTAATATAATAATTTGGGAAGGACAATCATCTTCAATAATGCAATGCGGCTCATGACAGTCAACGGGAGGGACTTCCAGAAGTGTATTTGGGCCCTAACCGCTGAAATCGCTCTTGTCAGATTACCGTCCAGGAGATCAGCAGGCTCCCGGTATATGAATATCCCCAGGTATCGAAAGGTGGTGGGGTACCATGGGAGTATTGAGCTATTAATGACCACATTTGTTTCCGCCGTATTCGCACTGAGGGGATAGACCCCTGATTTGGCCCAGTTAACCCGGAGACCTGACATCTTCTCAAAGGTCTTCAGTATATTTGCTATGGACGCAGGAATGTCTGTGATGTTACGTACGTATAACAATATGTCATCAGCATAGAGAGACACGGCATGCATTCCGTCTCCTAATTGCACACCCCATGCCTCGCTATCACCGCGAAGGAGCTCCGCCAGTGGTTCCATTGCTAGGGAAAAAGTAGTGGAGACAGCGGGCAGCCCTGGCGTGTCCCACGTCGCACTCTAATGGGATCAGATATTAACGTGCCTGTGCGGACCCGGACAGTTGGGCGTTGGTATAAAAGCTGGACCATACTTAAATAGTGATCGCCAAGGTCATATTTGTTCAGCACCGCCGCCAGATACGGCCACTCCAAAGAGTCAAAGGCCTTCTCCAGGTCCAATACCAGGCATCCAGAGTGTGGCCAACGATGTATCGCATACTGTTGGACCCGAAAAATCTACGTAGATTAAGGGAGGTGTTCCTGGTGGGGACAAAACCGTTCTGATCGGGGTGTACCAACGTCTTCACTAGGGGTGAGAGGCGTTTAGCCAGTAGGGACGCCAAGATTTTGTAATCAGTGTTAAGAAGCGCTAGAGGGCGGTAGGATCCCAAAGACTCAGGGTTTTTGTCCGGCTTGAGGAGAGACACCAATAGGGCCTCATTTTGCGTAGCTGCGAGCATAGAATCGTCCAGCGCAGTCTTATACACCTTAAGCAGTTGCGGCACTAATATATATTCATAGGCTTTGTAAAATTCGGTCGGTAGACCATCTGGCCCTGGTGACTTCCCGTTGGATAATGAAAATATACTGTCCCGTATTTCCTCTGCTAAGAGAGGCTCATTTAATTCCGCTTTTTGTGTACGCGTAGGCTGTGGCAGAGCCATCCCGTCCAGATAGAGCTGTAGCTCTAGGGACGTGACCTGTGTGCGAGATTCATATAGGCCCTGATAATGTGTCACGAATGCGTTGTGTATATCTCGCTGTGTGTACGCTACCCCCCGGCTGCCGTGCGCACAGACATGACAGGGGCTGATGTCTCATTTTGCCGTATAAGCCATGTGAGCAGTTTCCCAGCCTTGTCTCCCACATGGTGCGTCCGTGCCGAGTGCGCAGCATAGTTAAGACAGCGCAGACGCTCCAGTAACTGCGCATGTTTTTCCCTATGCTTATCAAGCTGCCCGCGAGAGCCCTCAGTTGCCGCCCGCTCGCAAGCCGCCAGTTTCCTCTCTAAAATGGTAAGTTCTTTATCTAACTGCGCTCTGATCCCCGCTTGTGTGCCCAGACAGTGACCCCGCACCACTACCTTGAGGGCATCCCATTCCCACAGTGGCGATGAGGCTGTGCCCTCGTTCTCATCAAAATACTGTGCCACCCTAGTAGCCAGTAAATCTCGGAATGGTGCATCTAGCAGAACATCTGGTTGAAGTCGCCACATAGGAATTGGTGGCACTGTCTCGTCCCATTGCAATTCCACCATATGTGGGTTATGATCTGAGTGTGTCCTCCCCATATAGTGAGATCCAGAAATGCTTGAGAGAAGATCATTGGACACCATAAAGCGGTCCAGACGAACATGGAGGCCATGGGCTCCCGAGTAGTAAGAGTACACCCTATCATATGGGTTAAGATGGCGCCAGGCATCTGTCAAGTGCCAATTAGTGGCCCAATTGCGTAGCGCCCTCGCAGCTGTGTGTGTAGTCGTGCCAGGCAGGGGGAAGGATCGGTCCAGAGACACATCCAACACACTATTATAATCACCGCCCAGTATCAAGGGCACATCATGCCATTCAGCCAATTTCATAGAGATCAATTCCCAGAAGGCTGCTTGTTCTGTATTAGGCGCATATAGCGATGCGAGTACTATCTGCCTTCCATCCAGTACTCCCCTGACGATAACATATCTGCCCTCTGTGTCTATCTGAGTGTCCACCACCCGAAAGGGAGTCCCCGGCCTCACCCACACCAGTACCCCGCGTGCGTATGCCGAGTAGCCCGTCGCGTGTATCTGACCCCTCCAGCGCCTGTGAAGTCGTGCGACCTCAGATTTATGCAAGTGTGTCTCTTGTAAGAGTGCTATTTGTATCTGGTGTCGTTTTAGGTAGGAGTAGATAAGATATCGACGCGACGGGCTGTGAATGCCTCTCACATTCCAGGTTCCGATCTTAATGGGCGCCATATCCGTTGAAATCCAGCAGTGCGAGTGGCCCAGTCACCCCAAGAGGCGGGATAAGTCCGCGCCACACAGGTGTAGGTGACTCTAGTGAGTGGCCCCCTATGGCGGTCAGTGTCTCTATGGTACAGCAGATAGCGGATTGTATGGTGAGCAATACAATAATTAACAACAAAAAGAAATAATAGAAAAATATCAATTGTATGTGAATTAACGTGCAATCGGCAACCGCCTAATATTGAATTAAATACCAAAAGGGCGAGCATGCAACAGGCACTCGTCCAAACTGTATGCATAAACATCATTCAAACTACGTCTTGGGGGTGGGCTGTAAGCTATAAGGGACTAGATGAGAGCAGTATCACCCCCGGGGCTCCCCGATAACTAGCTAATAATGAATAGTTAGGTGCTGTATCCGCTGGGATCAACGTGTAGTCTACTCCTGTGGGAGACAGGGGCCATCGAGCAGGACAACTTAAAGTTCTAACTCGTGGACTAGCGGGTGGAATGTATTAGTGGCCTGCAGTAATAGAATGAGACTTATATGTGAACAGTTGCAACATATCCAGCACCTCGCATTAATGCTTATCTTACAATCATATACTTGCGTGTGCAGTCACGGGGTACAGTAGTGTACAGGTCAAAGGCCACATCGGCAAACATCAGACAATGTCATCAGCGGTCTGGGGAGTGACCACCGGCAGTCCACAAGAACCCTGCGTGTTGAGGGGGTCATCTGAAAGTTCACCCGCTTCGCTGGCCTGGTCCTGCTGACTAGAAATAGATGCGCAGTCCTCCGATTGCGTCTCGCTGATACCGGCCACAGCCTGAAGAGCGTCTCGTTGGCCCTGTAGTATTTGATCCGGGTCTGGACCTTTCTTTTGAGAAAGTTGTGTGCGACTCAATCTGCTCCCTCTGGGACGGCGGCGGCGGGTGGCCCCTCCCTCCGCCGCGCCCCTGGATCGATATGATGGTGGTTCAGTCCTCGAGGGAGTGTACGTGTCTAGCCAGTCCTCAGCCTCCTCGGGTGTTGTGAAGAAATGCGTTTTGCCACCTGCCACTACTCGCAGGCGAGCCGGGAACAGTAGGGAGTATTTCAAGTCGTTCTGTCTTAAACGCCTCTTCACCGCCATGTAGGAGTACCTTTGCTTCTGCACTTGAATCGTGTAGTCCGGAAACAACATCACTTTTTGATTGCCTACTTGAATCTCAGGCAATTTCCTGGTCTCCAGTAGGATCATGTCCCTGTCTCTATAGTTTAGCAGTCGGATCAGGAGCGGCCTGGGGTTGGACCCCGCTGGCAATGGTCTTGCTGGTACCCGGTGTGCTCTTTCTACCACAAAATACGGGGAGAGGGATCCATCCGGCAAGAGGGTGCGCAGCCATGATTCTGCGTAAGCGACAGGATTTCTCCCCTCCGTTCCCTCCGGCAGCCCCACCACTCGGACATTATTGCGGCGGGCCCGGCCTTCTGCATCTTCAGCTCTGTCCTCGAGAAAGTCCACTCTGTTGAGGAGTTGCTGTATGTTTTTGTCTGCAGCTACCACCTGTGGGGCCATCTCCGCCGTCGCAGTCTCAAGCACAGCCGTACGGTCTGCTAGTTTACGATGGTCGGCGTGGAGAAGTGTTAGGTCGATAACCGCTTTGTCGATTTTGTTTTCCAATGCTGTACGGGTGTGATTCAGGGTCTCCTCCAGCCTCTGTACTGCTGCCAGGACCGCATCCAGCTTGCCGGACATGTCGGCTGAAGATGCCACATCCGCCATTTTGCCCGCTGTAGCTCTTGTTTGGGGGTGGAGCCGGTGTGCCAGACAAGTTCGCTTTAACCCTTCTGCCCCGCGACATCTATCTAGATGAATCCGTAGGTCGGGTCAGCGCACCTTGAGTAAGCCGTAGGACGAGTTTCAGCCGCAACTGCCGTGCCCCAGGAACCGCCTCTCATGCGCTTCTGCCCAACTGCTCTGTCGGCGTCTCTTCGCGTGGTCTAATCAGGGGCTACTATCCAGCAGGGGCCAGCAATAGGGGTGCGTCCGAGCCTCACAGCCGGGCCCGTGTCCAGGTAGCAGCTGCAATGTACTGATTAGTGTCTGTGTGGTCGCTGAGTTTTCAGTGCATCCGTTGCTGGGCGATAACGTGCTGTCTGCCACCCCTTGGTTCCCGTGGGCAGTACCAGCCGTGACTCAGTGCCTCTCCTCACCAGCTGGGTCCAGGGTATTGTCGTGCGTGTCAGCTGTGCTATGTTCCACAACACTCCAGACCGAGGTCGCCTCACCAGGTCTCACCAGACATCCCCCAGTCAGGGGTCCGCTAGGGCTCCAGGCGCACCGACGTCCCAATGCAGATGTGGCCCTCCCGCTCAGCCTCCCACTGTATGAGGCCTCCGCTAATCTCAATGGTAGTTGTCTTTTGCGGCCCGGCCCCAGTGCCTCCCCACTACCTGGGGTCACCCACTGTAGATCAGGTCAGTGGAAGCGCCAGGGATTTCGTGCCGGGACAGCGGGCATCCAACAGTGCTCCTCCAGGCGGTGGGGCTCCGGCAGGGCAAAGAGCCGTCGCAGCAGGCCAGCCAGCAAAGTCACTGGAGTGTGAGGCCCGAGGGGCGAGGCCAAACCCCGGGCTTGCATGGCCCTCGCAGTGTCTCGTCGGCCTCAGAAAGGCCCGCCTGAGCGACCCCCAGCTCCAGCAGTACAGCGGTGTTGTGCCGCAAGTCTCCGACTCGATCCCCGGGGGCCGTGCGCCGGAAACCAGATCGGCGGGGATTTAAAAAATTACCTGCCAGAGCAGCAGGCTCCCGGTGGTGATCTCCCAGACGCTGGGATCACTGCATGGCGAAAGACCGCCGCGGCAGGCCCGCTGGAAGTGCGCCACAGTCCTAGGCCAGAGGGGCGGAGCCAGACCCCGGGCTCGCGCACTCAGCCGCGCCGACCCCCACAGCTTCGCCCCGGCGTCAGGAGAGTCCGTAGGTCTCGGCACGGGCGGCCCGGGCCAATCACCCCAAAAGTTACAGCGGAGCCTGAGGATGGGTACAGCACCCGCTGTGTTGAAATTCAGCCCCTGCAGAGCAGCATGTGCGGAGATATGGAGCCAGTTTGGGGAGCCTCCGACGGAGCCCTACACAGTCACGTCTTCCTCCATCCCCAGCGTAGCCACGCCCCCTTGTAATAAGGTTGTTCATATTGTCCAATTTTGTATTTATTCCTGAAATTTGTAGTGCTATGATATTCATTAAGTCAATTTGAATGTCCATTTTGTCTGTTTGCATATTAAGAGCCTTTGTTGTTGTCTGTAGTGTATGTAATAAAGATTGAAAAAGCTCTAGCAGGCTACTTTGCTCACTCAGAGGCTCTCCTTGTAGAAACTGTCTTTTTGATTCTTGATTAAAGTTTTGATTTCGGTTAAATAGTTGACTAATTTCATGATCCAACCTAATGGAGTTATTGTTGTTATTTGTTTGAGTAAATTTTAAATCTTGTAGGTCCATGTTATTTTGTGTTTTTTCATTGTTTATTTCCCCCATCGGGGCGTTCAGTTCAATGGCTGACATTAGCATGGAGTCCTCAATTATTACAGGCCTAGGAGCATTCTGCCATGGGTCGAACAGACCCTCGAGGTCATCTTGGTCCTCTTGGTCCTCATGATGGACCTGTGCTGCTGTATTTAACCTCTGTGTCGACCCGTTGTTTTTTGCATAGTTAGGAGTAGATGACGTCAAGTTATCTTGAGATAGTTTAAAATTAGTGGCAGGGAAAACAAGTTTTTTCCCACTTCCGAACTCTTTTTGTCCAGACTGTTGAGGGCCAGCTGATTTGTTCAGGTGGTTTGTTCCAGCTTCCTTGTTGTCTTTATCTTTTAAGTTGTCTACTCTCTTTGTCCTTACTTCTATGATCAGTTCCTTGCTTTGGGGCTTTTCCTCCTTGTTTGTCTTATGTATGCAAACTTCGTTCTCCACCTCCTCTCGGTTAGTTACATTTGTACCTGACTTGTCCATTTCCTGGCTCCTTTTTTGGTAATCCCTGTGAATAGTTGAATTGATTATGTCCTGTGTGGCGATGTTTTGTGTATTTTCTCCTTGAATGGAGACTGAGGTTGCTTTCTGAGGAGCTAATGGTGTCATGAGACCAGGTACCTCTGATGTAGAATAGATAGCCGATCCGGGGTCTTTGAGGAAAGAGAATCTTGCATTCATTTTATTATCCTCCTCAATTTTTCTGAACATTGTTATTATTGGGGATATTAGTGGACTTTTTTGCTTGAAATCCAAACCTTCAGTATCGGATGTTTGTTTTGAAAGCTTTTTTTTTTTTCCTATTACTTTGCTTTTCACTCATGACCTTCTGGGTTGGCGTCTGTCTGACTCTGCCTGATCTCATTTCACGCTGCACAATATCTCCCCTTTGTATTAGTTTGTTTGATTGTTTTGAGGCTCAGAGCAGTTCAATGCCTCGTCTAAATTTGCGTTTTCTTAACCACCCCCTCACCTGCCCCCTACCCCCGCTTTCCCCCGCTTCCTTTGCTTTCACCGCTCTTTTCTGTCCCCCTCAACTATAGGGCGCTGTTCTCTCTAGGTGTAACCCAGAGGCCGTGGAGGTCACTGTTGGCCTAAGTGACCTAAGTGACGGGGGGCACAGGCAGGGGGGGCGCAGGCACCGGCACCACTAGAAACGGCTTCAGTACTGGAGAACGACACCAGGATGTGGTCGCTGCGCAATCACCGGAGGCTCCTGCCTCCAGTGCCTCCAATGATGACCACCTTGCGCTCCCCCTCTCAATGCGCCGCTTACCCTTTCATCCAGGCGGGCAGACGGGCTGGCTTCAGAGGGTTCGATGGCTGCACAATTGTCGTTCAAACGGGGCGTGGAACACAGGCGCGGAACACAGGCTCCGAGCGGCTCCGAGCGGCAGACTGCCTCGCCTCTCCTCACTCGTCTCGCAGCGTCTTACAGGAGCCTTGCAGCAGCCGCTCTCGCCGCTCTCGCCTTTCCAGCCGCCTCAGCCAAACCAATGCCCCTCACCTCGCCTCGCCGGCAGGCTGGCTGAAACACAGGGAGGCGGGGAGGCGGGGGAGGCAGAGCAAAGAGCAGAGAGCAGGGAGCGGCTCCAGCTCCGGCGGACGTCAAGCAGCGCCGGCGAACACCAACACCAACACCAACTGACCAGCAGACCTCGGACCTCGAACCTCGGACCGGAAACGCAAACAAGTAATCTTTGCAAGACACTACTCTAATCAGTGCATGGAAAGGAATACAATGTTACTAGGGGTTTCAATCCGAGCAGGTTTCATTTTTCTCATAACCCTGCTCCATCAATCCCCCATATGATGGCGTCTTTGAGCCATCACCAAATACCCACCAATACAATTTGTCACTTAGAAAGCTGTTGTTCTCTCTCGTTGTATCATTATTCCATCTAGATCCCTCATCATTTCATAATAGTTTCCTCTTCTATCCTCTAGTTCTATTTCTTCTCTTTTTCTTTTTCTTGCTCTTCGTTTGTTATCAGATGTCTCTTTCTTGCATTTGCAACATTTATAAATCAAGAAAATCATTAATATCACTGTAGCCACTGCAATAATAGGTATTAATATTTTCCCTAATAAACTATTCCCAAATGTAGAAAACCAATTTCCCACAGAGGAAAAACTCTTACCAAGTTTCTCCCAAGCACCATCAACCTTCAACTCGGATAAATCTTGATGAAGATTTGTAATATTCTTAATATACCCCTCAAGATTTTTACTCTTGTCAGGGATAGAAGTACAACATTGTTGTATTTTCAACATATTGCAGACTCCACCCTCTTTAGCCAATAATACATCAAGGGCAAGTCGATTCTGCAAAACCATAGATCTAAGTGCAACCATCTCAGTATCAACCATTAAAAACCCACCAGCAGTGTCTGTTGATAAACGATCAACCACTGTGGACAATTTTCTAATTTTTGTGCGAATTTAGAATAACTCCAACTGAAGGTATCAATGCTCCAAAAACATCCCCTATAATTTCTGAAAAGCTCGCTCTCTTATTACGTATTAGTCCATTCTTTACTTCATTGATTCTATGATTCTTATCCATATGGTATATTTTTGGAAATACTATTGCTAGATAACAACACCCATACCAATGTCCAGGCAACCTATAGTAGGCATTCTTACCACACACATAATAGATTCCCGGAAAGACAGGATCAGTTCCTCCTTTTAATCCCCATCCTCCCGTAACTAGGAAGGTATGATCACATTCACTAGAACCAATGAAATAATTATTATAGTCAGTCTTTTGTCTAAGTAAGCAAAGCTTCCCTCTATGATACCAGTCTAGGGTCATGGCAGCGTAAGTCTCGCCTTTCTTGTACTCTCCTTCTCTAAAAGCCCATGGAGGTACATGAGACTTTTGCTCAGCAGCCTTTCTCTGAAACTCTTGTCTTCTATCTTCAACCATGTTAATGAATTCTATTTCTTCAAATCGTAATCTACAAATTAGATTATGTCTATGTGCATATACTGTATCTATTGTTTGTGTAGAATGGAAAAATTCTCCCATATATTCCGCATTTCTAGCACTATTTATTTTATTCATATTCCTTCTAATAGGAATTTCTGAGAATACTAAGGGGCCGATTCTGATTCGGGCAGGAAATCTCTCCGACCGAGCCGGACCCGGAGAGATTTCCGACCGAATCGGACTCTAGCAGCCCGACCGAACGAGTACGATGCGTACGTATGCTATCGGACTCGATTCGGCCGGACTCCCATTGAAGTCAATGGGAGCCAGTCGGACAACGCGTACACGGGCTCCCATTGACTCAATGGGTACGACGCGAACAAGGGCGCCCCCTACAGCGGGTTCGCGTCGATGCGGGTCGCGCCATACATGCACGTGTAGGGGGGACCCATGGGTCCCCCCTGTGTGCGACTCGCGCGGCTACGCGTGCAGGGGGGTCCGACACGGACCCCCGAAGTCCGGCTCCGACTGCTCTTTGGAGCTGGACGGCGCGAGTCGGTCAGACTGCTCGAGGCGCGCAACGTACTGGCTTGGTCGGGGAACGTCTCCATTGCGCGGTGCGAGTCGTGTCCGTGCGAGTCGGTCGGAGCGGTTCGGACCCGCGAACGAGTCGGTCGGCGATTTTGCGTACGCTCGCATCGTACTCGCTCGCCCGGACGCATGCACGAATCGGTCGGAAAAGAGGCCTCCGAATCGGATCCGGTAAAGCCGAATCCGATTCGGTGCCCTACCGGCCGAGATCGGAATCGGCCCCTAAATCTATGTTAGAATGGAAATACTGGAGACTTCCACTCCCGTAAAACAAACTAGTTAAGACACTACAAGACACACCATATGTTAAAGGTAGGTGTTGATATGTCACCCCCTCTGAGACAGACGATGGTAATTGCATGCACACATAACAATCTCTCGCATCCATTACATCAACATACTCATACAATAACTTGGAAAAGACATTTAATGAAAAATCATTAATTGATTTATCATGATGATAGATACTGTCATCTTTCATCTTTTCTATTTTAGTATGTGTCTTCCTCTAAACCTTTAGTATCTACTTTTTCACTCATCGCACCATTAGTATTAGTGTTAGTCTTGTGATTAGTTACCATTAAGACAGGCACAATGACAAGCAGTGTTAACCATACTATCATAAGTAGAAAAATACTAAATAAGCAAGCATTAATACATTTACGTTTTAAACTACGATTTTGATGTCCAGTCTCTGCTGTATTTGCCATTTTCTAATTAAACTTGTACCAATTCTAAAAAACTAAAAAAACTAAGCAAAAACTCGAAAATCTAACTTAGAATCAAAAATATATCTAAAATCTAATCTATAAAAATATCTATCCCAAAAATAATATCTATCCAAAGTAGTGTATCCTCACACTTAATGGCTTTTCTTCTTTACCCCCTCTTTTTTTTATATATATCTTCTTTTTCTTCTTCAAATCTTTTGAATTATTCAGAGTAATTTTCTCAAAATTGTTGCACCTTAATTTTCACAGTTCTTTTAAGGTGGTTCAAAACTGCCTCCTTCACTTTGTTCTGTACCAGTGTTTTCTTTGATCTGATTTGTGTTTTACATTTCTTCTAACACCACATATGTCCATTCTGGGGCTATGTATTTCTTATTTGGAATCCTTACTCTTTTTGTTTTACGAACTGATTCTTCTTCAGACTCACTTTGCTCAGTCTGATCTGAAACTTCAATTATCGTGTCAGGTGATCTTTGTTTCAGAGTGTATTTCAGTCTTTTCACTCCTTCTGGCCACCCATCACCTTTTCTTGCTTTCTTAGCTTGCACAGCTTCTGTTGCTTCGTTGTCAAGTTGTCAAGTTCTTTTATTCAGTCCTTTCCTCTGTTGTACTTGCTCTTGATTCTCAATATTCCCTTTCCCTTTTTCTTTCTCAACAGCAGTCTTTTGAGACCCAGTAGGTGGTGCCCAATCTATTCGACTTGTTCCTTGTTCGACTTCAGAATCTGTAACTTCAGACTCTATAACTTCACTTTCTCCACTTTCTGCTTCTTCTCGTCTTACAAGTGGACTTGGGACTCTTCTTGTATGACTTGCATGTATCCAATTTGACAAGCCACAACACTTTACTGCTGTCATTGTTACCAATATCACCTGATAAGGGCCATGCCATCTAGGCTCCAAACATGATTTTCTCATGTGTTTCTTCACCAGGACCCACTCTCCTGGACTTAGATCATGTGCTTGTTCTTGCTGAGTTGTAGTTGCAATTTCTCCAACCTGATGAGACACAGAATGCACTACATCAGCCAATCCTTTACAATAATCAAGCACCAGATCATCAGTAATATTCATCAGTTGATTTGCTGGTACAATCAGCTGCCTCATTGCTCTCCCCATAATAATTTCGTGTGGGGATAATCCAGTCGTTTTATCAGGAATACTTTTCAGACTCATCAATACCAAGGGTAAAGCATCTGGCCATTTCAGTGCTGTGGATGCACAGACTTTTGATAGTCTTGATTTGATAGTGCCATTAATTTGCTCAACCACTCCTGAAGCTTCTGGTCGATAGGCACAATGCAGCTTTTGTTCAATTTGTAACGCTGCACAAATCATCCGAATTATTTCATTATTAAAATGAATTCCTCTATCTGTTTCTAAAGAGACTGGAAATCCAAACCTAGGAATTATCTCTCTCAAAAGCAATTTAGCAACCGTTAAGCTATCATTCCTTCTTGTTGGATATGCTTCCACCCAACAAGAAAACAGACAAACAACAACCAACACATATTTTAGTCCATTACAAGGAGGAAATTCTATGAAGTCGGCCTGCAACCTAGTAAAAGGTCCTGCAGCTTTCCCAATTCTGCCCCAACTAACAACTGTCTTTCTACCTGGATTTTGCTGCTGGCACACTGTACATCTTTGGCATAGACTCTCTGCAATGACCCTGAATTTCGGATTGTACCATGACTGTTTGAAGAGTCTAATCATAGCATCTCTCCCAACATGTGTTAAACCATGGTACATCCTTGCCATCTGTGAAAGTAAACAGTCTGGCATTACTGGTCTCTCGTCTACATACACCCATACTTCGTCATCAGATCTCTTTTTCCATCCTGATTTGATCCAAATTTCTTTTTCCTCATCACTAGCTTATTCCTGCAACTGTTTAATTTTATCCCATGTTTCTATTGCAGATAACATCAAGTGACAATTTGTATTATTTTTCTCTTTTCCTCTGTTTATTGAAATTTAATTTTGTGCACAGAAATGTGCCACTTGGCCTGCGTATCTGTTCCCACTGGTCACATAATCATTTCCTGACTTATGTGCTGAACATTTAACCACTGCAATCTTTTTAGGCAATTGTAGTGCATTCAGTAAATCCTTCACATTTTTACTGTTTCGGATTGGGGATCCTGAAGAAGTCAGAAATCCACGTTGCATCCACAATTGACCAAAGTCGTGCACCACCCCGAAACCATATTGACTATCAGTGAATATGGTTACTCTCAAATTTTTGCCAATCATGCACGCCCTAGTCAATGCAATTAATTCAGAAATTTGTGCTGAATTTATCCCTCTTAGACAAGATGCTTCAAGAACCATAGCCACTGTACACACAGCATACGAAGCACTCAATATGCCTTTCTCATCTCTCAGACAAGATCCATCCACAAACATCACACAATCTGATTCTTCCAGTGGTGTATCTTTTATGTCAGGTCTTGGTTTTGTACACAACTCTGTTACATCCAAACAATCATGATCTGCTTCGTCTTTCACTTCTTCACAACTTGAGCTCAGCAACAAAGTTGCTAGATTCAATGTTGTACATCTTGCTACTGTCACATTTTCAGCACCCAGAATCACTCTTTCGTATTTAGTCAAGCGACTATACGTCATGTACTGAGTTCTTGTACGAGTTAATAGAATCTCAACAGAATGTGGCATATATACTTTCACTGGATGTCCCATAACAATTGACTCACTCTGCTCAAGACTCATACAAGTAGCAGCTACTGCTTTCAAACAACCTAGTAATGCTGCAGCCACTGAGTCCAAAGTAGCAGAAAAATATGCCACTGGTCGACGTGCCATTCCGTGTGTTTGTGTCAGAACTGAAAGCGCACACCCATCTCTCTCACAACAGAACAATGCAAAATCTTTCATATAGTCTGGCATTCCCAACGCAGGTGCTCGACAAAGACTATCTCGTAGCTCAATAAAAGCTTTTATGCTTTCTTCATCCAATTCAATCGGATCAGACACATTTTTGTGAGTCAACCTCTGTAGAGGTTTGGCAATTAGAGAGAATCCACTGATCCATTGCCTGCAATATCCTACCATGCCCAAAAACATTCAAACTTCTTTCTGTGTTTTGGGAGGTTCAATTTGCAAGATCACATTGATTCGATCCTGTAATACTCTCCTAACTCCTTTCTCAATTTTGTGTCCCAAATATTGAACTTCTTTTTGACAAAATTGTAATTTTTCTGCTGACACTTTATGCCCACCTTCTGCCAAATGATTCAGTAGAGCAATTGCATCTGTCACACATCCCTCTTGTGTTTTTGATGCCACCAATAGGTCATCAATATACTGCACTAACACTGAATTCTCTGGCATAACCAATGACTCTAGACATTTTTTCAAAATCTGATTAAAAATTGAAGGACTCTCTGTATACACTTGAGAAACTCGGCACCATGCCAAGACACAGTCTCCGAACCGGAAAGCAAATAAATATTGGCTATCCGGATGTAAAGGTATCGAGAAAAATGCTTGATACAAATCAATCACTGTATACCATTCTGCATCACAAGGAATTTGGTAAAGAATCACTGCTGGGTTTGGCACTATTGGACAACATGGTACCACAATTTTATTGATTTTTCGCAAATCTTGCACTATTCTGTATTTTCCACTTGGTTTCTTAATTCCCATAATAGGTGAATTGCAAGGACTTCCCAATATTTCTTTTAGAATGCCCTGTTCAATCATTTGTTCTATTACAGGAATAACTCCAGCTATAGTCTCAGGACTCATCTTATACGGTGGTGTTTTCGGAAACTCTGCACCTTGTTTCACCGTAATTTGAATAGGGTCAACACCCTTCATCAATCCAATTTCTTTTCCTGTAAAATCCCACACATCAATTCTTACTGTGTCTCTCAACTCACCAGGCAAATCCTCAAATGTGAGCAATGAATATAGATCATTCATTTCTGTCCCTTGTTTTGCTAACATCATTTTAAAAGCAACATCTTCAACTGGTGTCTGAAAAGCAATACCGTCCGGTGTACAATAGATGGTACAATTCATCTTGCAAAGTAAGTCCCTACCTAAAAGATTTACTGGACTCGTGTCACATACCACAAAACGATGCATATCTCTGAATTGTCCTATATGAACCTCCATTGGTTTCGTTATTGGAGTCTTAATATATTTATTTGAGACTCCCACAACTTGGATAGTTCCTCCCGAGAGGGGTAGGTTTGGAATTTCTGCTGCTCTTACAGTAGAATGGGTAGCACCAGTGTCCACAAGGAATGTAATATTATTACCTTCCACTTTCCCATCAACAAAAGGACCTGATTGATCTACCACTAGAGATGCGCCAAGCACGCACTCTTCCTCCCCCCTCAGGCACCGTCATTGAGATGAATCTGAATCACTGTCAGGACACTGCAACCAATATTGTTGTACATTCTGATAATTACCAACTTGTTCACCTGTGTGAAATCCAGCATTCGCATTGTATCTCTGTACCTGAGCATTCACATTATTTGGCATAGGAGCTTGAGGTACTTGTATTTGTTGAACCTGTGGTGTAACTACCTGTTGCAGCTGTTGTTGATTCACAACCACTTCATTCTGCATCTGCGGATTGAAATTTTGAATCATTCCATTATTTCCTAGCAAGGACTTACACTGGTTCTTCCAATGACTTAACTTTCCGCACACATGACAAGGATATTTCTTTTTCATTTCTTCTCTATTATTCTTACCTCTACCTTTTCCGCCATTTAATACACCATTCATTTTAGGTACCTGACCATTTTGAAAATTCTGATTCTGTCCTTTCATTTGAAAATCTGTTTGAGAACCGTTGACATAATTCCCATCTTTCTGTTGCGCCACTTTCACTTGTGCCCACATCATCTTCTCTTTTAATTTCTTATGCCTCGACTCAATATCATCACTACAATACTTAGCATATCTCAAAATGTCATCCACTGTCTTACTCTGCCAACAAATCAAATGTTGCTGAATCATATTACTAATCTCAGGTTTTAATCCAAATACAAACCTATACACAAAATGTCCCATATCTTTGTCAGTTATACTTTCAAAGCCACTATACTGTTTAAACACCTGTAAAAGCCTTTCATAATATGCATGTACTGATTCTTTTGACTCCTGTGTTGTCCTAACAATTTTAACCCAATCTGTTTCTTTTGGAGAAATTTTACCTTTCAAGTAAGAAATTACCTGATTATATTTTTTCATCACCTCTTCTGAAGGTGCTCCTGTTTTAACATCTCTAGGATATTCCTCTTTTGGCCAATCAACTGCAATTTTACTATCAGTCCATAAATCAACTGGAACTACAATGTAAAATAAGCCATCCAAGTCTTTCAACAAAACCTTTGAAACCTTTACAAACCTCTCTACCTGTTTGTACCACTCGACAGGCTTTTCTCTCAATCTGAGGAAATCATTAGTAAAAGACAATATATCCTGTCTTGACCAAGGAATGTGAACATATCCACCACCTGGAACTTCTCTCATCAGATATATCATTTCAACTTGCTCTGCTTCTCTTAACGGAAGTAAAGAAGGTGCATTCACATTTTTACTAGCAATCATTTCTTCCTTCTTTTTCGTCCATCTACCTTTCCATCGTTCCACATCACCCCATCTCTTCAAGGTATTGATCAACTCTTTTATTTGTAATCGTTTACCAGATGTATTCAAACTCTCTAAATCCTTTTCAGTAAAGTCCAATCTATATGTTTTCTGCAAAGCTTTAGATTTCCCAATATCCACTCCATATTCCTGAGCAACCTCTATCAATTTCTCATGCAAATTCTTCGCTCTCCATGTAATATTTTTACACAAAAATAACAACTCGTCATCCTGATATTTACTCAATATCTCTGGACTTATTGTACCATTAATCATTTCTTCCAGACCTACTCTCAATTTACCTATATCTATACTCAATTTTGACATATTCGTTTATATTCCTCTTATCCAATCATCTAATTCCTCTGGTGAAGGTCCCACTGAACCCCCTGATACTGGAGTCGGTAAACAGACAGAATATTGAGTCTTTTATTTCGACCTGCACTAATATCGAGTGCAGAATATCGGGATACAAAAATATTGACTGTCAGAATATCGTTGTAAAGAATATCGAGTCCAAGGTAAGTAATATTGTTTTTCAGAATATCGAAGTCATTAATACCGTTTGCAAAAATATAGTTGTTAAAAATATCGTTCTTTTAGTTAGTGTTAGGTATTTTAATATGTATTTTAAATGTATGTGTTCTATTTTTTTGTTTTAGTATTGCATTTGTTTTTTAATATATGTATTACATTTTTAGCAGTTATTAATTTTATTTTAAGTAAATTTTGCGTTTTAGTTCCGTAGCGGGTTGTGGGTTTATAGGGAATAGGGTGGGAAGAAATTTAATTGTAATGAATGAATTAATATTTTTTATTAATTGATATTTCTGTATTTAATAATTTTTAATATTAATTGTGGTAATTAATTTATTATTAATTAATTATTAATTGGTTGTTAATTATTATTAATTAATTGGTAATTATGTTAATTGTGTCATTTTTTTAGGAGCGGGTTGTGGGTTGATAGGGGAGTAGGGTGATAAGTAATTTAATTTTAATTAATTCATTAATTATTATTTTTCTTAATTAATATTTATGTATTTAATATTTATTATTTATAATTGTGGTAATTAATTGATTATTAATTCTTTAATAATTGGTTGTTAATCATTATTAATTAATTGGTAAATATGTTAATTGTGTAATTTTTTTAGGAGCGGGTTGTGGGTTGATAGGGGAGTAAGGTGGGAAGTAATTTAATTTTAATACATTTTTTTATTATTTTTATTATGAAATTTAGTTATTTTATGTTGTTACTTGTGTGAATTAATTTTTTATTAATTTTTTTATTTTGCTTGTTAATTTTTATCAATTAATTAATTAATTGTTAATTAATTATGTTAATTGTGTCATGTTTTTCAACATTGGTGGTGTCATTTATAGGGGATTATAGTGGGAGGTAAATTATTTATAATTAATTAATTATTTGTTAATTAATGCTAATTAATAAATTTAAATTAAATATGCTAATTGTGGAATAATTTTGATGTCTGAGTTGTGTGGTTTATAGTTGTACATTTTGGGAAGAAAGTTTTAAAAAATTAATTTATGATTTGATAATTGTTATTAATTTTTTAATGTAAAATTAGTAATGGAAATTGTGTAAAAAAATGTAATTGTGTTTTTTGGTGTTTATTGGGGTAGAGGGTGGAAAGTAATTTAGTTTAAATACATTAATTAGTTGATTATTAATATTTATTTATTAATTGATAAATATTTTTGGTAATGGTTTTATTTTTATTTTGTTAGGGGATTTAAGTTCAATAGCTGTAATGTTTTGTTTTATTCCCTCCGCTATCCAACACTTTCACTACTGTTGCACTTGCTGGAGTGGGAATAGTAAATTATTCCCCTTCGCTATCCAACACTTTCCCTACTGTTGCACTCGCTGGAGTGGGAATAGTAATTTTTACCCCTACGCCATCCAACACTTTCCCTACTGTTGCACTCGCTGGAGTGGGAATAGTAATTTTTACCCCTACGGTATCCAACACTTTCCCTACTGTTGCACTCGCTGGAGTGGGAATAGTAATTTTTACCTCTCCGCTATCCAACACTTTCCCTACCGTTGCACTCCCTGGCCTGTGAATAATAATTTTATTCTCTACGCAATCCAACACTTTCCCTACTGTTGCACTTATTGGAGTGGGAATAGTAAATTATTCTTCTCCACTATCTAACTCTTTCCGTACTGTTGCACTTGTTGGAGTGGGAATAGCTAATTTTATCCCTCCGCTATCCAACATTTTCTCTACTGTTGCACTCCCTGGAGTGGGAATAGTAATTTTTACCACTACGCTATCCAACACTTTCCCTACTGTTGCACTCGTTGGAGTGGGAATAGTAATTTTTACGTCTACGCTATCCAACACTTTCCCTACTGTTACACTTAATGTAGTGTAAAATGTAGTTTTAAAAAGTAATAAATATTTTAATAATTTGATTTATATATTTTTTTATTTTTAATGTTACAGGTGTATGTATATATATATATATGTGTGTTTATAATTTTTAATATATTTATAACATTTTATAATTTATTAAAATATTAATTTATTAATTATTAAGTAAATATATATATTACATTTTATATATGTATGTTTAATTTATTTTTGTATTACATGTATTACTTATAATTGTTAATATTTCTAAAAAAGTATAAGTTATATGTATTATTTAATTTTTTTAACATTATTTTTTAAACATTTAAAAAAACGATATTTTTAACTTCAATATTTTTAACTTACCATTATGTAGATAGGATGTCGATATTTTTGACATTGATATTTATGTCCCGATATTTTTGGAACACGATATTTTGACCTTCGATATTTTGTCAGTGATCCACTGGAGTCATTTCTCTCACATTCTGCACTAGTTTCCTAGGATCTAGCTGCACATTTCTTTTTGGTGTTTCAGTCACTTTTTCATTTACTGGAAGATCAATTAATGAGGCACTCCTCTCAACTTGTTCCGATCCACTAGCATTCCTGACATTATTCATAGGAATTGTCAATGTATGCACTCTCGAAATATTTTGACCCTCACTGTACAATGAAAGTATAGGACCAATTGTTACTGGTACTGACAATGCTTCTGCATTTAAACTCATCTGGCTAATTTTTAGAGTCAATTCTTCTCTTGTTCTATTTAACATGTCAATCTCTCTTTCCTACAACTCTCGAGTACCTAATGAAGACTGTGAAGCTACTGGAACATGTGTAACTTGTGAAACTTGTGGAACTTCTATTTCAATTAACGGTGCACTCGGAGAAATCCCATCCGGGCTCTCTTGATATGGTGGAGGTCTCTTTAATAGCATCTCATCTAATAATTCCTCATCAATTTCATTTGGATCAATATCTAATTCTGATATCTCTACATTATTCTTTTTCTCTTTACATTTTCCTCCTGCCTGATCTTCAGCAACTATTACTGGATATAACCCATCCGCAATCACTTCACTTCTCTATCTCTTCATCTGATCATCCCACCTAGCTTCTGAATACCTCCTCAATGTATTCCTATAGCTTATCCCATTCCTGTCTCTCTCCCTTTTATACGCCTCATGTTCCCATTCTTCAAGCGCCTCATACTGCAAAGGTCTGGGATTTGGTTTTAATGAATTCATTTGTCTCCTCAAATTCTCTAATATCCTCACGTTAAAAGTACCATGCTTTGGAAAAGCTAAAACTGCATCATCTTCCGTGTAACCCATCCAATTCTCTAACCATGTACACGTATGATATCCACACTCTAACATCATGAAAGAAGCAGGTGATCTTGGAGGAGGTACAGGAAGTCCTTCTCTAGTAACTATCGGCTTGTCCTTTTTAAAGAAATCTTGTATTCTTTTTACCATCTTCATTTTAAATTCTCTTTTTCTCACTAAATAAACCAGAAACAAGGAAAACCGTCCGTAAATCCTCTCACTCTATTCGCTGAATCTCAACCAATACCAGCGCGACTCACACCAACTAACCAATCACTGCTCCCTACACACCCACTATCTCAACCAATGCCAGCGCGGCTCACACCAACCAACCAATCACGGCTCTCTACGCGCCCACTGTTTCAACCAATGCCAGCGTGGCTTTTTGTGACATCAGTATAACTCCTGCTACTGACTCTCCCTTTACAAAATAATACGGCAATGTACTACAAGGTTTTTCTTAACTAAATTCTTGTTAGAAACAACACAAAACAATGCTACTTTGTCTGCTTCACTAATTAAAGAGATAGTTCGAACATTCAAAGAGATTCTTTTACTTCTAGTAAAATAACGACCAGCGCTACTCTACTCCCAATCAAGTGAAAAGAGGTCTTGGTACTCTTTTGGGGATACTAGCCAAAGTTTCAGAAGAGAATTTTCGAGTGAAAAAAGTCTTGGTGCTCCTTTGTGGATGTAAAGCCAAAATTTCGGAAGCAGACTTTTCACTATTCCACACAATATTTTCTCAACAGAATAAATCCCTAAATAACATCAACAGCATCTCACTGTTCGATATTACGACAACAAGACAAAGTACTTCTGCAGTGTGATACTTTTCCACACTATTCCTCTGCCCCTTTAAGGCTAAAATAACATCATCATCATCCCGGGATCTCAGGCAACTCCGTACCCGTATTTCCAGACTACAAAAAACAAAACGAACACTAACTTTTCATATTAATAACCAAAAATCAATAATCAATAATTATTGCCAAACTAATCAATAGTAACCAACCTCTGCTACCAAAACTGATCCAGCGCTCAGGGATCAATAAATTTGCAATGAACGAGGCCCAATTACATTACCCAACAAAGTCCCTTCACGTTGGGTTCAGTGTAATGCAAAGTTCAGACCTAACTTACCAATACCCAACTGAACCTGCATTTCTCATAGAAAATAATGTGTAGATGACACCTTTTTATAGTTGAATAGTTATAGGCAATAATCTATAAACACACCCTGAATAAAAACAGACACAGTGGGGCCGATTCCGATTCGGGTCGGAAATCTCTCCGACCGAGCCGGACCCGGAGAGATTTCTGACCGAATCGGACCCGATGCGTCCGTATGCTATCGTACTCGAGTCGGTCGGACTCCCATTGCAGTCAATGGGAGCCGGTCGTACAACGCGTACGCGGGCTCCCATTGCCTCAATGGGTGCGAGGCAAACAAGGGCGCCCCCTACAGCGTGTACGTGGCAAAGCGACTCGTGCCGTACATGCACAGGTAGGGGGGACCCATGGGTCCCCCCTGTGTGCGACTCGGGCGGCTACGTGTACAGGGGGGTCCGACACGGACCCCCGAAGTACGGCTCCGACTGCTCTTTCGAGCCGGGCGGCGCGTGTCGGTCGGACTGCTCGCGGCGCGCATCGTACTTACCCGGCCGGGGAACGTCTCCATTGCGCGGTGCTAGTCGTGTCCGAGCGAGTCGGTCGGTGCGGTTCGACCCGGGAACGTGTCGGTCGGAGCGGTTGGGACGCCCGAACGAGTCGGTTGGCGATTTCACATCGTACTCGCTCGTCCGGACGCACGTACGAATCGGTCGGGAAATAGGGCTCCGAATCGGATCTGGTTAAGCCGAATCCGATTCGGAGCCCTACCGGCCAAGATCGGAATCGGCCCCAGTGTGTATATTTATAATGTTTATCTAAATGTATGTATGTATGTATGTATGGAACTTGTAAAGCGCTGGAATCACCCCCGAAGGGGTATCTCCACGCTGAGATAAAGAACAGATCGGACTGGCACAGACTACCATAGCTCAAGCCTTGAATAATTCCGTCATCAGAAGTTTTCTGAATCGAGCAAGACTGGAACATTTACGTAGCTCCTCTGGCAAGGAATTCCAATATTTTGGGGCCAAATAGGCGACCGTTTTTCCTCCCGAATGAAGTTTCTTAACGCGGGGGACCACCAGCAGCCCTTTACCTTCCGATCTGAGACTCCGGTTCGGACAGTACAGTTTGAACTTATTTGCCATATAGCTCGGGCTTGTGCCAAAGATGGCTCTGTGCGCAAAGCAACAGAGCTTGAACTTTATTCTCTGGCGAATAGGCAGCCAATGGAGAGATTTCAACAATGGCCCAGGGGAGGTGCGAGGTGGTTTATTCAGGACTAAGCGCGCGGCCGCATTCTGAACGATCTGCAGTCTGCTAAGAAAAGCCTTGTTCGCAGAGGCCAATAAAGCATTACAATATTCGAGGCGACCTATAATCAGAGCCTGAACTAGTGTTCTACGTACTGAGAGGGGCAGCCAAATGAACACTCTGCGCAAAAGGCTCAAGGTATAATAGCAGGTCCCGACATACATTTACATACGATTTACATTAGACCACAGGGTTCGACACTGTATTAATCAACTGCATCTGGGGATTTTACCATTAAAAGCTTTTACAAAAATTTGAATAATTACGATAACACTACAGGCGTATGTGATCTTTGTAATGGAGGTGTGCAAGATATATCTCATGTATTATATGCTTGCCCAAACAAAACTTTGGTAGAGGCCAGATATCGCTTTTTAAAACTCATATGTTTTGGATATAATATATTCAATGTACAAGGCTTAATATTGCTTTTAAGATCTCCACCCAATGAATTTGTCTGCCATAATCTGTTTAAATTTCTAAAAATGTTCTTAAAAATGTTTTAAAAAGTTATATTGTAATTGATTTTATATTGAAAACTTAAAATTCACTTTTACCTTTTTTGTTGACCTCAGTAGAGGTCTAAATCAAATAAAAATTCAATGTATTGTAAAAAAGAACATAGCTGAACAGCTAAAATGCAGGTGTAAGCACTAGGAGAAAGTTTTGATTGTTGCAAAACCATTCCTAGAACACTGCAGCGTTCCATGATTCACCCCTTAGCATGGAATGACAACAATGTCAGTCAGCATTGCTTGTGCCACCTTTGCCACCACTTATTGTGTCAGGAAACAGCGCCCTGAGTTGTGTCCTTCCTTCCACGCAGAGGGGCAATGAGATAACATGAGACTAAGGATACATACTGTATGTGGTCAAAGTCTCTAAGTATCAATACAAAACTCCTTTATATATTCAGTCTTTATTTGATATAGCTTCAAATCCATAACCAATGTTTTAAAACCATTAAACTCCAAACCCCAACATATCTCCATCACCTTCCGTACTTGCTGTAACCACCTCCAATCCATGTTGATATTTTCATCCTATACTCCCTTTCAAAATGCATTGTATCTTCAACTCCATAGTGTAGTGTTCTGCTGCCTTATAGCCAGGTTCACGGCCAAAAATATTAAAAATGTTGACAAGAGCTGGTTGTTGATGCAGAAAGACTCCCAATCCATACCTATGCAAATAACAGGGGGACTAGGACCCCACCAATCCCAAACCAAGTTGCATGCCAATATACTGCATCATGTCTGTATGCAGAGGAAACTTCGTTTGATGGTCTTATCACAGGCATATGATTGAATACTGCCAAGTGAACACATTTTGTTGGATTGTGAGGCTGCAGAATGCGCATTATAGAATTAACGGAATCCCGAGGATTTGTAGTCTCAGAAGCTGCAAAACATTTGTTGACAATGCACATGAGATATATTTTTCCAGATTCAATAACATCAAACAGAAAATGTATGAAATTGAGATTGTCCTAAAATGGGGAATATGAGAAATTAACTATCTTGAGTACTACTTTCAATTATTTAGTTAAACTTGGTGGCCAAGCGACAATAGGTTAGGATTGTGTCTTTACGCACCACAAGAGGAAGGGTGCTGTTTATTCTCATGTGTAACTCAAGATTATGTGCTGTGATGACTAATATTATAGCAGCTATTTCTACCCTTCAAATGTATAACTGCTTATGATTCACCTCAGCCAGGGACATTAGGATAAGAACCACTTGTTTGTGAAGAAGTAGCAATTCACTTCATTAAAATGATTATCTACACTATTCAATTAGGTAAGTGGGTTATTTTAAAAAAGGTCTCTATACACTTGGGTATTGCCAGGTGGATGATGCAGTGGACGGCTTCAGCCTATCGAATGAGAATACACAGTCTCTGAATTGTGGTTGTGAGGTTATTTGTGTGTGGTATCAAGTAAGTCTCTGCCAACAGGTGTGTTATAGGGATGGAAGAGAGTGGAGCATTCAGATGCACAACAAAGTGACCTAATTGTCATCTACTCCACTTCAGTGCCAGGCATAGACTAGTGTGTAGGCTGACATGTGATCTGGGGGTGGTTTCCTGATGAGTTTTCCTGACGATTTAGAAGAATCTTCACATTACATGGCTTCCCACTAGTGAATGCTTTTCCAGTGTATTCATTGTAATGAGTGGGACCATTCAGGTGTGGACTTTCACAAAGGTTCTCTGCTAAATGAGTAACAATCATGCTGTGTTTGAATTGGAATTATATTATAGGAACATTTTCAACAGCGGTGTATGGTGAGAAATTGGAGCATCGCCAACTGAAACAACAATAGGTTGTGGGGGGAATGCTCGCAAAACTGCCAGCTGCTATCAAGTGCTCAGGCCAAATTCCAATATATCATTTCTGATGCCCACTGCGCCACTCCAAATTTGGGACGACCATATGCAAATAAGTCTTGATACTGCTCCAATAGGAGCAGTCCAGTCTGAACTGCCAGCCCACGCCACCTCTAAAAAGGAGCACAAACAACCCCAACCCCAGTCCTTTTTCAGCCTTCTTAGGCCTCGTCATTGAGGTGCAGGTTGGGTCTTCTGGCACAGAAAGCCCAGCACCCCTGTCTGGGCAATATGATGTCCCTTTAACACAACAAAGCGCAAAGGGTTTGGATGCTTGCAAAGCTCTTAATCAATGGTATTCGCTCAGGAGTATTCGAGTCAATTTTCTTTGCTGACTGGCACTCAGACTGGGAGCAACCACATGCAAAACATTCTTGGTACTGCTCCAGTAGGAAATTTCAAGCCCAGCTACCAGCTCTCGTGACCACTGAGAGCAACAGGAATACAAGCCACCCCAGACTGTTTAATAGAGCCATCAGGTCAGTGGCCACTTCTAGACATGAGATAGTTGTCTAGAAAGTCTCCATAATCAATGAGTCTTTAAGAACCTTGATTTGAAGAGATTAGCAGGAGGTACAAAAATGCACCCACACTTCATCCTCTCCATGGCCACCCTTTACTAGGGCTTCCCTCCACCTTTGCAGCCCGTGGTCCGCATCTTACTTAGATAGGGTATCCGGCAGCAGTTCAGGAAGTGTTTAGGATGATCAAAGTGCCATGATTTACCTATGTTCATCCCAGGATGATGCCTTACCCACCAGGTTCTGCTCCATGTCCCCAATACAAAAGCATGTGGTAAACACCCTTTCGCTACAAAAGCTCAAAATGTTTATATGTCTTGACCACTTTTCTTCAATTTCTTGACCGTATGCAAAGATGTACAGAAAGGATACAGGATGCAGTGACACTACTATTATAATGCAGCGAGGCTTTGAGTTTTAATTCTCTGCTGCTACACTGCAGTGGACCTAGGGTTGCCACCGTCCTCATCGGCCTGCACTTAAAAATACATGCCAGGCCTGTAAAAAACACATCACAATGGCAGCCCTAGGGGCCCAGAGCTGGGAGTCAAATTGTTCCGAAGTCATGCAAGGTTTTTAGATTAAAGATCTAATCTCACAATCACTTAAGCCTCTTGATTTAGGTGCTGAGGGGGTAAAGCGCCTGAGCAGGGGATTGCCCAAGGGCCAAGGTAGAGACATTTAGCAATGGCATAGGCCTTCCATCTTACAGGAGTGTCATCTTTAGGCTGCTGTCCAATCTTGCTGTTCTCAAAGGAGGATGCACTCTTCTGTGTGTGACTCTCCTCAGGTCGAGGTTTTTTTGAAGGATGCACTCAGATTAGGTCTTTCATTGTCTCATCTCAAATCTCATTATGTGGCCTTTAAGGCCTTTAGGAGTCTTCAGGGAGGTATGACCACATTTTATTTTCCACAGCGCCCGATTCTTAGTTCAACTCCATCTACTAGGGCACGCCACGGGAGAAGTAGAGGGGTATGTTTTATTTCGGCCATATCATTGTGTAATTCCAGTCTGGCTGATAGTATCTCTTATTTCAAAGTTCCATCCAAAATTAATTTCCTCAAGAGGTGATGCTTGGAGTGCCCATGCCCCCCCCCCATGAAGCAAAAGCTGTCTGCACTCGCGAAATAAAAATAAAAGCAGTGGGAGGCCATCTTCGTAGCTGCACTCATGTCCACCATCCTTAGCTAGCACACCGTGTTGACACCTTCTGCAAGAGAATGACATCTGGCGCGCTCAAATTAACAACAACAAAAATACACATAAATGCAATGAGAAATTAAACAAAACTAAAATTGTACATTTGACAGACATACTTACCCATTAAATATTAAAATTTAGTAGATAGAGCGTCATAAAATACAGCTACTTGTCAATCACATCCCAGGCCTGCAGTCCTAACCCCAGCATCTAGGTCCCTTGACACACACATAGATGGCTCCTTTGAAGTGAGCTGCTTGCCTCTGGGTGATGAGAGTGCACATAGGGAATGTAACCATGGGTGACATCAACTGTTGCCTCTATGCTAGGACGTCACTGCCACACTCTGCCTGCACTCGTTCGATCACTGCCAGCAATGTTAAATATTTTTTCATTTTGAGGTTTTTAATAAATATTAATTTAGCACAGAATTGAAATACGATACTACTCAATAGATGTTATATGTTAGTGATTTCAGTATTGGAGGGCTTACAACTTTGTATGCCCGCTCATTTAACCTCATGGTAACCCATTTATTTGCAAAGAGGTAAATCTGCACCCATAAATGCCTGTGTTTGAATGTAAATGTATTACTTTTTGCTATTCACCAACATTCCCTCTGGCATGCGTGGAAAGCTGCGCAAGCTCAGGTTTGCAGGTATACTACTATGAATGTTGTATGACATCTCCAGAGGGTCCTTCAAGCGTCCTGTGGAAATGCACATTTTATTTCAGTGGTAAAACACTTTTTCCCTGCAGAGAAAGTCCTTGCCCTAAATCTCCAGCTGTTATGTAGGTGATATTTTCACCATCCCATCTTCATGATGGTGAAGGATCAGAGCAGAGTTTGCGAATGTTCACAGATGTACATGCTTATGGGCATTTCCCCACCTCCAAGGTGAATCATGCCTTGGAACACTTAGCGTGCCATTTACAACTATGGATTTTGCTGCACTTGTGGCCTCGCTTTGTCCCCCAATATAACTTTGCATGATGGGATTTGTATGTCCCTTTTTCAATAACAAGAGCAAATATATGAGCATCAGCAAGCAAAGTGAGGTTGGCCAAAACCTAAGAGTGGCTGAAGGTTTTACATAAAACATAGATCTTGACAGCTGCATACAAATACACGTAAAGTATTGGTCCTGACAATATGGTCTGGCTGTTCTGTAAGTGAAAGTGATTCTTCATTACTTGGCGAGTTTTGTGGTTATATGGATGGGTGAGTGAGTGAGTGTGATACAGTGATAAAGAACGTTTGGATGGGAGAGCGAGCGCATGAATGGAAGAATGAGTTAGTGATTGAGTGAGTGGAGAGCTATTAATGAGTTTTTAGTTGGAAAAAGTGTTGAAAAAAGGAAGGCATTGATGGCTGGATACATTTGTGAGTGCATGAATGGATTAATGAATGCACACGTGGATAGATGCAGAAAGGCCACACCAACATTACAGACTGAGGATATATGCAGCAGTTATAACAGTATTATATAAATACCAATATTGTGCCAGTAGAAGCATTAATGCAGAGCTAGGCCCTGTTGTGCCCACAACACCCATAATACATAGAGAGAATTCCCACTATTGTGATAGAGTTAGCTTTAAACCAAGGGTGGGTACCATTGTTTGAAGAGAATCGATTATAAATCAGGCATCACTACCTTTATACCAGAGCAATTGGTACAAAGGAGTGGGTAGTAAAGTGCCAACAATTCCCACCGTATGTCGAAAATGCCCATCATTATGCATGATAGACGTGCCCTTTCACTTTATAATTCTTAATGCATGTTTAGATTTGCACCATCACTCATTAATCCTTAGTGCATGTTTCAATGGGCCCCTCACTAAGTACTCATTAGTGCATGTTCTTGAATCTCAGCATCACTACTATAATACTGCCACATTCGATTTAGAAATATATCAACAAAACATTTACTAATAAGTCAATAAGCCATTTTCACATGTAAATAGCATCTGGTTTATGCTGGTGACATTGCAGCTTCCCATCGTTCCTCAACAGCTCCCCTGCTCCTTACTCCTTATGTTTCCAGCTGCACACTGCTGAATATCCCTCTGAAGTGACCAGAAGGAGCCCATTACCTCTGGAAGTTACCAGAGGCTCCTCTGCAGTGACCAGAAGTGATGCAATACTGCCGGTCAATGCCAGAGGTCCAACTGAAGTCAGTCGAAAATAGCGCAGAAGTACAGATCACTCCTAATTACAATTAAACTCAGGCGGAGTTCGCGTAGCCGCGCTACTCGAGCCTACACAAAGTGGCAAAAAAACTCTGCAATGCTACGCGGAGTTACGCGAGCATGCGGAGTTGCTTGTTCCGCATGCTCGCGAGATGTTTTTGATGTTCGGCAACACGGATTGCGTGTTCGGGGGGAACTATCACCCGACCTTCACCACGCGGTCGCCAATGGGCGCGGCCATCTTGTTTTCCTAGTCTTTGCATGGTTCTGGGGCCTGTTTTTCATCCCTCTCTAATCTTTTCAATCCTTTGTTTTTTACACTGTTTTTCTGATCTTTTTATTTATTATCTATCCCTCTCTCTCCCTAAGTGTATATTTTGGGTTTTATTTCTACTTTTACTGCGTTTTTTGACTTTTTTCTACTGTTTTATATTACTTGCCTTTTTTACTTTCCTACTTCTTCTCCTGACTTTATTTTTTACTCCTACATTTTCTTTGCCGCTTCCGCCCACCCAGAACCATGGATAAGGCTACCTCTAGCAGTAAGGGGAAGGCGCCTGAACCCAAGAGCCGCCTTCCTTGCGGCAGACGGCACCCGGAAGGGGTGCAGCCCCAAGCCCTTTTCACCGAGGTGGAGGTGGCCGCCCTTGTTTTTTTTGTACAGCACCACCTCCTCTTAACCTTGGCAGCAGGCCCGACTCCAGCTACGCTATCCAGGAGCGTCCCCACCGGTGGGCGAGGGTGCGCCGAGCAGTGTTTCACTGCTCTGGGGTCCGGCGCACCCATAACCAGCTGACTCACCGGTGGTCAGACATCTTGGACAGGGAGCAGGACCTGCTGGACCTGCTAGGTGTTGAGGTTGTGGGGCTTGGTGAGTAGCTAATTATAGTAGTATTGTGTGTTCTTTTCTGTGTTATTGCGAATATTATTTGTTTCCCAAATAGCAAGAATGCTGCTGCTTACATGCACGTAAGTTACGTTTAAAAATCTTATGTGATTGTTATTCTTCTAGACACTTAACAGGTGCTCGTCGCTACTAAACTTACTTATTTGCAACTTTGCGCTCGCTTGGGCTGATTATGTAAGAGAGTTTAGAGAACTTAAGTTAGGTAATGCTAGAGAGACTCCAGTCCTTTCCTTTGTCCTCCTGTCACTAAGATAGTGGTGGATTGATAGGTAGTTTAGTTACTTAGTATTAGTTGGTAATTTGTTAGCGGTCCGCGTGACTCGTCCTCCATCACGTCACGTGCTGCTGAGTGCTGACTCCAGTCCTTAGTAGAACCTTTTGTAGTTTGTTAGTGAGTGAGTAATACAGCAACAAAGGGGCCGATTACGATTGCGGAAGGCCCGTCACCGCCAGCCATGCGGTGGCGGTCCTTCCACAATCGTACCACGATATTCCCCCTGCCACATTACGATGGTGGAGGGAATCGCGCTCGGACCGTGGCAGACGCAAAGACCGTCCGCCACTGGTCCGCCAAAAGCAATCATACAGATTGCCTGGTGGACGGTCCTGCGAGCATGAAATGGTGGCGGTGCCTAGCAGGCACCGTCCACCGAATCATGATGCTGGCTACAGCCGGCCTTTCCATGACGGCGATGCCACCATGGAAAGGCTGGTGGGGATTAGTTACGGGGGCCCGTTGCGGGCCCCCCTTGTGTTGGGGGAGGTGTGGGTGCACTGGGGGGTACCCATGGTACCCACCTACATTTCACAGCACCATGTGGCAGGCACCGTGTGGTGCCTGCCACATAGTGCAGTGAAATGCACATCCTGCCTTTTTGGCATCGCGGCGGGTGCCGCAGTCAGCAGCACCTGCCGCAATGTTAAATGGCAGGATGCGACCGCCATGGTGGCAGTCGCATCCTGATTTGGTGTGCGGGACCGCCGCATGTATGGCGGACGGTCCCGGTCTCCACCATGATGGCGGACGGACTCCAGTCCGTCCACCATCCTAATGACACCCTAAGTCATCAGCACATCAGCAGCAACCAACCAACAATTTGGTGTATGCAAATTTATGCATACGTCCATCTATGCATTTTTGAGGACTAAAATAAATGGAAATGCAGACTTAGTGAACAATACGCCCGTCAAAGGGGTTGATTCATTGATGATTTCGAATGAGATTGAAACTTAGAAGAAGCAAATATATTTTTGGCAATTCATTTCCAATGTCTTTGGAATAGGTGGGCTAGGTCAGGTGGTACTTAGGTTTAGGATTCTGGAATCAGAATGGAACACTGGATTAATAAAAAATTAACTAGACGGTCGCGATACTACTAAAAGTTCAGATTATATAGGTCAATTTTATTGCAATTCTTGTTTCCAAAAATGTTTTTAGAGCGTTTTTAAAAATATTTTATTTGTTTCACACCAATCATCAATGTTTGTCTCTTTCTTTATTATATCTTACATGATCATCACCCAGGGGCAAGAAGATGACAGGGTCTGAGGTGGGAGCTGGAGATGCCTCCCAGGGCCAAGACCGCTCCTCTACCGAAGGCTCTGCTGCTGGCCCCAGTAAGTCCTCCTGTTGATAATATTAATAATTATATTTCCATAACTTTTACTGCACCTTATTTTTTCCGAACTATTTTTTCCGTTTCCTAATTCTATTTTTTACCAAATCTTCTTCGATCTATCTGTTTCTAAATTCTTGTTATCCCTGCCTCTAACTGCCTCTGACTCTGTACTACTACTATTAGTTTGTCTGTAGCTTGCCCAGTTGGCCACTCTTTATTTTTAAAAAGTTGTAAAACTCAGATTCACCAATAGCTCTAGCCACTGAGTCCAGCCCTTTGGGTTGTCCTCTTCTTAATCTTGAGAGGCTTTTCGACAATTGCCACCAACAAAATGCCCAACCAGATATTTTACTATTTTTGATAGGATAGGACATACTACTACTGTCTACTCTACTCTAGTACCCGATTTGTACTAGTGGTGTATGTAATGTATTGTATTAACTATTTTCAATCTTGCTAGTGAAAAAGAATAAATAGGGGGAGGCGTATATGGCATCTAAAAAATGTGTAATGTTTTTTCTAGGCGTACCGACCACCAGTGCCGGGGCCAGCGGCGGGGCAGGCGACGCCAGCCAGGAGGGAGCAGCAGATGCGGCAGCTGCCAAAGGGGTGGGTGAGCCAGCAGCAGTGGCGGGCGGTGGTAAGTTATACTTATATTCCTTACTTATTGACAATAGTTACACACTTGCTGCAAGGGTGTACACTATACTGTTGAGAGAGACTAAGTTGTTGTGAACAACGGTTGAAGAAGAAGACAGCCTTTACTTAGCATTAGCAATAGCATTAGTGGCGGGAATTGAGTAACTAATGGCCTTTTCTATCTGACTTCAACTCAGCTGGGAAAGTTTTATGGAGAAGACTAAGAGTCAGACGATCTTGATGGATGGGTTGAACGAAAAGGGAAAGAAGGATGGAAGGAGGAAGGACAGGCGAGTTGTAATATATAACTGGCAGAGAAGGATGCGTGGGATGCATAGGTGGCTGATAGGAATCCGATGCATGGGTGGTTGAAGGATGGGTGAAAGGTAAAAGAAAAGATGCCTGCCTGGGTGGATGAAACTGTATTGGTGATAGGAAGAATCCTCCGGGGGGTTTCATGGGTCAAACTCAAAGGCAAGCAAGGAGGGACGCATGGGTGGTGGTTTAAAAATAAAATAACAAATGTATGTTGTTGGTGAAACTAAGGTTTGTTGAGAGATTAAGAAGAATGATAGACATGTTTACTTTGAATAGATGGATGCCTGGATGGTATTCAATCATCATAGCATAGGTGGAGACTGTCACTGGATGAAGAGTCTTTGAAGAGAATGTAAAAGAAAAATAAACCGCACCAGAGTAGCAAAGCCAAGGAGAATAGAAGATTAGAAGTAAAAAAATATAATGCTAGAAGAGCAATGCAATGATTGATAAATGGAAAAATCGCTGGGAAGAGAAACAACAGGACTGTTTTTTGCAAGGTTTTTGATTCAAGGTTGTATTTTCAGAATACTCCCTTGACTCACAGTAGTTTGCAAGCACAGCATATATATTGTGTATGTATGTTACAAAGCACCTCACTCCGACTCCGAGGCCCACTCCCTACCTATGTCATTTATTTTCGACTGTGTCAGCCTGCCATGGGTGGCCTATCGGCTGCATGGTTACACAATCAATCAAAAGTACCTCATGTCATCCCATATATAATCAATGATCATTTGGATCAGATATCATCTGCCTTGTTGTAGTAGTCAGGGTGAAAGTGAAATTGAGCAGTTGCCATTGATGTAACAGAGTATGGCCATAATAGAAAAATAAGATAAGTGTGTAGTTGTAGACTACAGCTTCCCTACCTGCAGACAGTAGTAAATAAAAATAACGTGAGTCTGCGACACGAGTATGTTTGTCTAGGGCGCAAGCTGACTGAGCTGGCATGCCTGCAACAAGGTTAATTTAGCTAAACAAGAGAGAGAAGAAGAAGACTTGTCTGCTCCATAGTGCCTAGTAGTAGTAATGCCTGAAACTCCCACAAATGTTAGAAGCCGAGGAAGTGGGAGGATACCACAAATGTTATGTACTGTGCTTGCTAGTGCTACTGTGTCACTATGTGTAGAATTAATTTTGTGTTACTGTTTTGCTAAGAGTATTGGTTACAATTGTCTTTTTTCTTTCTTGATATAGCTACTCCTTCCCAACCAAAAGCACAACCAAACAGGAAGGAGTTGGCAGCCATGGCCCGGCGCCGGAAGCTGGAGGCCATCTGCAAAGAATATCGGCGGCTGGTGGTTCTGGCGGAGGAGGAGGAGGCGGCAGCAGCTGCAGCCTCCTCCAATGTCCCGGGCCCCAGCCAGGCCCCCCCCAGTGGTACTGCGCCGCGGTCTGGCAGCCGCCCGTCGTGCTTCATTGAACACTGCTGCCCCCCTGTGAATGCAACTGCAAAGCATTTAAGTGCTGCATGCTCCTCCGGGCAGCGCGCCTAGAGGAGCGGATAAAGGTCCTGGAGGGTAACAAGCGAGCCCGCCTCTAGAACTCCGTCGCCTTGCCCCTTTTTTAATCTTTTTTTTGGTGGTTGGGAATTGGGCATTGGGGAAAAGTTGGGGTTTATATTTATTATTTATTATGGACAATGGAGCGAACATTGGACTCTTTCTTTATCTTTGGACATTGGTTAGGGGTAGGGAGAGGGGTGGGTCAGGTGTTGTGGGATTTTTACATTAGTTTATTTTGTATGGGGAATAAATTATTTATACTTAAAGTTTACATATGATGTAAATGTTTTGTGGGGGGGTTACTCTTTTACTTCCCACGGTTTCCTTTGCTGCTGCAGGGCCGCAGCCAGTTTTTGATTTAAATAATCTGCCGATAGTGTAACACATGAACAGATAGATGCAGTAGCCTCACTTGTGAGTGACTTGTCCTACTAGTACTGTCAGTCTCTCCTCCTAGTCTATGCAGAATGCAACTGGACTCGGAAGGGTGTGGGTGTGTGAATTAATGAATTAATTTCCAAATTATTAATTATGCCTCCCCAAACTTCTTCTCTTACCTGTGATTGATGTTTATTTAAACTTAGGCAAAGCGATGGCTGCATGGTGATGATGGTTTGGTTTCCCAAGATGCCATGGTGGTGGTGGTAGTAGCAGTAGCCACTGGCAGTAACATTTGCAAAAAAAGAAAATGATACAGTCAGTCGCCTGAGGGAGACTCAGGAAGGAGTAGTAGAAGTACAGTACACAAGAAGACTGCCAAACAAGAAACCATGATGATGATAAGCACTGCTAAAGTAAAATAAAACAATGGTGGTGGGGATAGCCTAGTACAAGTTACAAACTGTAGCTGACTTGACCTATGAAGTGGACAAGCGTAACCTTTAGTGCTGTAAGGATGACGAATCGATGCCGGCAATTAATTATGATGGTTTATGATCCTCTGGAAAACAAATTGACTTGCAAATACTGAGCATGGGTGGGCAAGCAGAAGAAGATCCTCGCCCTGCCTTGAGTTAGTGTTGCTTTCACCACATCCGCCCCAGCAAGTGTGTGATCAATTATTGGTATAAATTAATTTTATTTAGTCACACCTCAATATAAATCACACAGCCCGGGGGAAGAGGGTTAGGGTTTGATGAATGGTTGGGAAGGGGTATTTGAGGGAAAGGTTTGACAAAGACAAGCACTACACATGGACAACACACAATCTTGGCAGACGACCATCATAAATCTGTTAAGGGAGAAAAAGGAAATGCATGCATGATGAGGACTTGATGGTTAATGATGAGTAGTACTAGACTAGTAGTACAGGGCAGCAGTATATTATTAAATATTATTATTATGCAATTGCCTTGCCTGTCTGCCCCCAGAGAGACCCAAATTACATACATTTTATGTTTTGTTGTACCGGGCGAAGAAAATAAAAAAATAGCTGTAGGGGTCAAATATATAAGCAAACATAATAAACAACAACACACACAGGGGCCAATTCTGATCTCGGCCGGTAGGGCTCCGAATCGGATTCGGCTTTACCGGATCCGATTCGGAGCCCTGTTTCCGACCGATTCGTACGCGGGTCCGGCCGAGCGAGTACGATGCAAGCGCCCGCGAAATCGCCGACCGACTCGTACGCGGCTTCAACACACTCCGACCAACTCGCACGGACACAACTCGCACCGCGCAATGGAGTCGTTCCCCGGCCGGGCAAGTACGATGCGTGCCGCGAGCAGTCCGACCGACTCGCGCCGTCCGGCTCGAAAGAGCTGTCGGAGCCGGACTTTGGGAGTCCGCGTCGGACCCCTGTATGCGTGGCCGCGCGAGTCGCACACAGGGGGACCCATGGGTCCCCCCTACCTGTGCATGTACTGGCGCGATGCGCATCAACGCGTACCCGCTGTAGGGGCGCCCCTGTTCGCCTCGCACCCATTGAGTCAATGGGAGCCCGCGTACGCGTTGTACAACCGGCTCCCATTGACTTCACTGGGAGTCCGACCGAATCGAGTCCGGGTGCATGCGTGCGCATCGTACTCGTTCGGTCGGACTGCCAGAGTCCGATTCGGTCGGAAATCTCTCCGGGTCCGGCTCGGTCGGAGAGGTTTCCGGCCCGAATCGGAATCGGCCCCACAGTGTCGTAAAATGATTGAAGAGAAAAAATGAATCAAATGAAATAAAAGAAGACGATACTATAAGTTACTATGTTATGGTGAAATTGGAAGTTGCATCTCAGCATTCCTCTTGGTCCTTCCTTCCATGGACGCTCCGTCCGTCAATCTTGGGTGCCACTGCCTGCCTGGCAGATGCGGATTGGTAAGGTAAGTGTGAGTTGTTTTTCCCAGTATAGCACAGGGTAAAGGCCGGCCTGTAAGTGTAGATGGAAAAACAAAAGGGATATTGAAAAATCAAGGAGAAAAGTAACGTTAAAATGCATAAATTAAGGAGCAGTGCAACAAGAACACTTTCAGAGGCGGCATGGCTAAATCATGTCTACTCTGTTTCCAGCATTAACCTACAACAACAACAGGACAGAGGCAGGCCCGCGGCGCCCACCCAACCTCTACTTAGCTTAGATTTTGAGCCAGACAGCAGTGAGCAGTGCACACATATACAGCAACATATCATTTTCCAAATTAAGTAACTAAATCAATGCACCGCTGTCAGTCATACCACTACACTCGCCTCTACCACTACACAGACATGTAGGTCTGGTGTGGTTGTTGTTGACTTGTTTACCTTTTAGGCCACTTCATGAAACGCCCCGAGTTATTCCATCAATCATCTCTGATCCTACTGACTGACTGCGAGTATAGTATGGTCATCATGGTGTCCAACTCTGTATTGTACCGAGTGAGTTCAAATTCCAGAATCAAAAATGCAATGGATCGGCCTGCAGTAGTACAATTTTGTTATTAAACAACAAGAAGGGAAACATTAACTTGAGTCACTTTTTTGTGTGTAGATTATACAATTACACTTCATGCACAACAACAACACAAACACCAATCACTCAGAGTCAGTGTCCAATGCATGCCATCATTTACGTGTTCTTAAGGGGCAGTCCCTCTCGGCTCGGAAAGGAGGATAGCTATAATTACTAGTCAGGTTCTTTAGAAGGACACGAGTCTCGACGAGGCAGGCACACATTTCTTGTACTATTCTCCATCCAATGTCTGGCTTGAGGGAAATGGATTTAGGGCGAGTCAGGAATGGACTGGAGCAGGACTCGGAGGAGTGGACTTACTTCTTCACTGACTGCACACAGTTGCAACTCCAATCCGGCAATAAAAGAGTAAGACAGTGGTAATGGATTTGTTGTGATTCGAACCAGGAAGACAGAGACACACACAAATAATAAAAGTAAATAAGCAAGAAAGAAAGTAACAAGTCGAAAGCCTAGTTGTCAGGGAAGTAGAGCTCATCCTCAAATTCTGGTGGTTCACCCAGAAGTAGGTCATCTAACATACTTCCATGACCTAAGTCGCCGTCATCATATTCCTTCTGTGCTATGTCAGGTATGGTGTAATCCGATGGTATAAAGTGCTGATTCATTTTGATCATGGTTAACCTCTCCACATTTTGGGGCAAGAGACTGGTCCTTCTCACTGTCAGAACGGCACCAGCAGCCCTGAAAACACGTTCAGAAGAGACACTTGCGACAGGGCAAGCCACATTGTTTATCGCCAGCCTGCTGAGCACTGGCCATTGGCGCCTTTTCCCATACCAATACACCAATGGGTTTTGATCAATGTAGACCTCTGTTGGGTCATCCAGATAGGCCTGGACCATCCGATCAATGCTCAGGGGTGCTCCGCTTTGCTTGGCCTCTTTTGCCTTTGCCTCAGCACTGGACCTAACAAGCCCTTGCTGTAGAAACCATTCCTGTGCTGATTTTGGTGGGGCTGATGCTCCTGTTCTTGTTGTTGTTGTTGATGTTGTTCTTGGTGTTGTTGGTGGTTTTGACTGCTGTGAGCCAACCGCACTGCCCTCAGGCTCTGAAGTTGAACTTGACGCCGGCTTCCCTGCAGTACTTGTTGTTGGCTGGAGTAGCGGGCCTCTAATTCCCAGCCGTTCTTTTTCGCAGCCATCCAAGTTTTGTACTTGGCAACATCCACTTCTGAAAAAGGAATCAGTGTATTAGTGTTCAGTACTGCTGTGTACCGTGGATCCAGAATTGTGGCAGAAATGTAATGGTTGGATGACACAATGCCTCTTTGCACCCTTGTATTTTCAGATAAGCGAAGGGTTAAGCTCTCCACCAACTCATATGCTTCTTTTTTTTCCTCCACACCTGCATACATTGCAGACACCCCCTTCAGCTGTTCCTGTAGCATGTGCAACAATGTGATAGCTTGGCCCATAGTACAGTCCTCCTTGCTAACTTCATGTGTGAAGAGCTCGAAAGGAAGTAGCATCTCTGTCAGGCATTTAACTAGGCCCCATTGGTCCATCTCAATGGTCATGCCTTTCACAGTAGCATCCCCTCTTTGCATGACATATTCATTGATTGGTCTGTACTGCTCAAACAGATGTTCAAGCATGTAATAAGTTGAGTTCCAACGCGTTGGCACCTCCTGGATGAGTGCTCTAACTGGCACTCTATGCTCACGTTGAATGATCCTCAGCTGCTTCCGGGCTTTAAAAGAATGGCTGAAATGTGTGCAGATTCTTCTGCAGGTGGTCAGTAAGTTGCTGACTTGGTCTTCTTTTTTCAGAAAGTCTTGTACAATGATGTTAATGCAGTGCGCCAAACACAGGACCCTGAAATAGCCACCATCGTACATGGCCCTAACTATATTACTGCCATTGTCCGTGGCAACAAAACCAATGTTAAGCCTCTTGGGCGGAGCCATTCAAAGACCTTGCTGTCAGAGTTTTCCAAAATGTTTGCAGCAATATGAGATTTCTCCATGGCGAGCATGGCTACCCGTTGCATGTTTCCGAGTGGCATTAAAAATCTCAGCAGTGTCAACAACACCTGCTGCAGATATCTTTTCTCTAACCCCCACATCCAGTGTGCAGTGATGCACATGTTATCAGTGGCTTGGCAACTGGTCCACATGTCTGTTGTCAGGTGGATAGTGTGAACAGCACTCTGCTGCAAAGCTTGTCCAAGCAATTCCAGCACGTCGTGATGTAGTGCTGGAACAGCAACTCTGGCGAAATAGGACCGGCTGGGAACCTTCCATTTTGGGCAGATGGCTGTCACAAATTCAAGAAAACCCACCCCTTCCACAAAAGAAAAAGGGAGGAGGTCCAACGCTAACATTTTAGCCAGCTTCACATTGTATAAACGTGCCGTTCGGTGGTTGCGTTCGTACTGCCCCTCCGACCTAAACATGCTGAGAATGGTAGCCTGGATTTTTTTCTTATCTGGTGCCACTGATGCAGGTGACTTATTGACGCCCGATGTTGTTAGGCTCAACGCACATTTTTTCGTTGCGGTACTCTCTTGCCTGGGACCCCTTGGTGTCTCAGCCTGACTCTTAATCTTGTGCCATTGAGATGTTGCTGATGAGGATGTGGGCGGTATCACTGCACTGCTTGGGACAGGGCTACTTTGTGTACCAAAGAAAATGTCTCCCTCTTGTTCACCTTCCACCGCGATCATATCTTCTTCTACTTCTTCTTCATCCCCACCAACAGCAATGGGTGCAGTTTTTTGGCCGCTAAGGTGCGCCTCCCACTGGATCAAGTGGTGTTTTTTCAGATGGGTTGTTTGGCCTCCGGTACCATAGTTTGTACCAAGCTTACCCCGACTAACACCTTGTCCACAAATGGAGCATATAGCAATGTTCACCTCCTTTGTGCTAACCGAAGAGAAAGTCCCAAACTGGGGAGGTCAACTTTCTGGCGCTGCTGCTGGTGCCACTTGCAATGCCGGATGAACTGGTAGGTGGGTGTGAAGTTTGACTCTCTGCAGTACCTACTACTGAGGTGGTACTTGTGGTGGATGTACGTGGCTGCCGGCGAAATATGGACGCTGGAGGATGGGGTTGATAGTATGATCTGTGTTGGTGGTATCCGTGCCACATCCCTCACAGTAATTTGGGATGGGGTAATGTCGGTCTCCACTGGGGCGGGAGTAATGTCATCATCATCCTCCTCTTCCAAATCTACCTCCATAACTCTAAGGCTTTCTGGAACCTTCCTTTTCCCTAGCCTTGTCTCGTGGCGTGTCTCACTTCCAGACTGAGGTGGTGGGATCCAAGTGGCATCTAGATCATCAGAAGGGGAGCTTTTAGAAGAAGGTGATGGACTAACCCTCCTTTTCCTTGCTGGGGATCTGGAAGACAATGGATCTTCTGAAAGAGTGGCTTGCTCTTCTTCTTCTTCTGCAGGAAGCTCGATCTCCTGAACTGCCCCTACTTCGGGAGGAACAACTACTATTGGGGGTGGTTGTGGCTGTTGTTGCCCACTTATCTCGGTTCCCTGCATTGATTGGGTACTACTTTGCGATAACAATAAGTCAATTTCAACATCATTGCTCGTCGGCGTTGTTGTGATTAGACTGGCGGCCTCTGCGACAGACATGGGCTTGGGCCTAGGTTGGTGGGGTGGGTCCACTGATGTGGGGGTGCTGCTCCCAGCTTGCTCCCCGGACACCGCTGCTGCAGGCGCAATTTTTGGTTTCCCAAAAAAGGTCTTGGGTGACATACCGGTCTTGGTAAGTGGCAGTGCATTCTTCTCACTGGCAACTTTCTTGGTACTGGACCTGGTACCTTTCTTTGGGGCCATCTTGAAGATGACAGCAGCATGCAGTGGCGCAAGTTGAAGAGATGTCTGTGGTTACACGTCACGTGACGTTGTGCGCAGCAGGAAATTCTATCTGGCAGTACAATAGGTGATGTTGTCTTGTCCGCTTTTGTGCACCTAAAATCAAAGAAGCAAGAAGAACATCAGTGAAACGTGGCATTCATTGTTGTGGTTCAATTACTACTAGTAGAAACAAACAAATATAATATATTTAACTTAGTGTGTGGTTGGTTACACTTGTTAGTGTTATTAATATTATTAAATTTATTACCTCAGATATTAAAAAAACATAACAATACAGTGTAGCCATTTGTGAGACTTTGGCAACAACAAGGGCTTTCATGGTTGGTGTACTGTAGTGTACAGTACACTCAGGAAGGATAGGAAAGAAGAAGAACAAAAATACAAATGTAACGGACCCCGTTTGGCATTGTGAATCACGTGGGATGCAGCATTAAGGGAGCTGCCGCTGACAATGGATGGAAGCAATAAGCCAAGAGGAACAAAGGAAAGACATGCAGGCCTATTGCAAAAGCACACTAACTACCACCAAAAAATGGCCACCAGCCACATGGTCACTCACAACAACCACAAGCAGGAGGCCTGGAAAACAATGAACTCAAGCAGGCCTATATGGTCACAGACTTTACAAAATGGCCCCTGGCCATATGGGGAGGCTCAGCCAAGGCAAATGCTGGCCCACGCACTATTACAAAAACACTCACACACTGGCCAGACAGAGGAGGCATGCTAAACAACACAGCTTAAATACAACAATGCCAAAAACGAAAATCCACAGGACTAAAAAAGGTTTGCAAGTTACACAACAACCACACACATCCAACAAAGGCATTTATTTAATACACATAAAAAAAGTGAAAACCCCCCAAAAAACACATTTTGCATTTCAATCCAATGCCATCCGTGCCCTAAATGATGTTTAAATTCAACAGACGCCACAGAAACAGTTGTTTCATGCACCCATGAGTAGCTCTGGGCCTATTGGTTGGAAAACCCATTGGCAGAATAGGCCACATAGTGAATCAATCAATTCAAATCAGTAATATTGTAAATTTATTAGAAAATATAGTGAACTGTGCTATATGTTTTGCTGGATAAAAGAAGAAAAAATTGCATGCAAAATAACAACCAGCAAGAAGGCATGGCCACCACAAAGAAGGCTTGCAGGCCTAATGCAGAAGCACACTGGCTGCCCCTTCACAAAATGGCCGCCAGCCACATGGCCAGGCCACAACAACAAGAAAGGGACGACAGACAATGCAGGCCTATGACAAAAGCACACTGGCTGCCTTCACAAAATGGCCGCCAGCCACATGGCCAGGCAGGCCACAACAAACAACAAGAAAGTGAAGACAGACAATGCAGGCATATGGCAAAAGCACACTGGTTGCCTTCACAAAATGGCTGCCAGCCACATGGCTAGGTAGGCCACAACAACAATTAAAGGGAAGACAGACAATGCAGGCCTATGGCAAAAGCACACTGGATGCCTTCACAAAATGGCTGCCAGCCACATGGCCAGGAAGGCCACAACAAGAAGCAATAAGCCAAGAGGAACAAAGGAAAGAAGACATGCAGGTCTATGGCAAAAGCACTACAACCACCACAAAATGACCACCAGCCACATGGTCACTCACAACAACAAGCAGGAGGCCTGGAAACCAATGAATCCAAGCAGGCCTATATGGACACAGACTTTACAAAATGGCCCCTGGCCACACGGGGTGGCTCAGCCAAGGCAAATGCTGGCCCACTATTACAAACACACTCACACACTGCCCAGACAAAGGAGGCATGCTAAATAACACAGCTTTAATGCAACAATGCCAAAAACGAAAATCCAAAGGGCTAAAAAAGTTTTGCAAGTTACAACCACACACATCCAACAAAGACATTTATTTAACACACATTAAAAACGTGAAATACCAAAAAAAACAGATTTTGCATTTCAATCCAATGCCATCCATGCCCTAAATGATGTTTAAATTCAACAGACATCACAGAAACAGTTGTTTCATGCACCCATGAGTAGCTCTGGGCCTACTGACTGAAATGCCTATTGGCAGACTACTGGGCTAGTGAATTAAATAAATATTGCAAATTGATTTCAAAAGTTGGAGAAAATGTAGTGAACTTTGCAACATGTTTCCTTTATAAAAGAAAACTAGAAGAAAAATTACATACAAAGAAACAACTAGGCCCCTACTGAAACTACAGGCCACCCACCACAATATATTTAAAAAAAAACGATGAAAAGTACAAAAAAATGTAGGTGCAATGCCCCAATCAAACAAACAACACCAATTTTCCAACTTGTGAAATCTCAAATCCAAAATTCCTCAAATCCAATGATGTATGATGCAGCAGACACAAAGAGTGATCCTTCCAGCTCCAAATCCAAATGAAAAGTGAACAGAAGATGGACAAAGCACTGGGAGGAGCCTGCTGGACAGGAACAGGAAGTTGGAGACTCAGGGGCACTTCCTTCCTCTTCAGAAAAAGAAAAAGGACTCCTGCACAAAAAAGTACAGCCAAATGTCAATCTGAGGAGCTTTTTGAATCCAAATCATCATTTCGAGAAGGTTTTGATGGTGCTCGAGAGAGATTCTTCTCCAGATTGCAAATTCTGCGTGCTCGGGATTGCGATCTTCACAAAAGTTCCGGCGGAAGTCCGATGGCGCGCCCGAATGACGTGTTCGCGATCGCACACTGTCGCGGGACCGTGCGGCCGGCTACCAAATCTCGTGGCGCTCGCGAACGGATGGGAAATCTCGTCGGCGAACACAGGCATCCCGGTAAGATGCTCCAGCGCACGCGAAAACGCATTTTGAGCGCTCAAACACATAAATAACTCCACTCCATTGCGGAGCGCGGAGTTTTCGGTAACTCCGCGTTCTACAGGGAACGCGGAGTTGCCAAAAATCTGCAAACTCCGCGAGCGGAGCGGATTTTACGGCCAGGGTTAATTACAATGAATCACTCCAACAGGTCACTCCATTACAATGAATACACTTGAAAAGCGTTCGCTTGTGGCAAGCCATGTAATGTAAGCAATTAAAGGATTGTTTCTGATTATGCAGGGATCCAAAACCTTTCAGTAAAAAGAGGTTAGTGGTTAATTGTTGGTGTGCGGCTGTTTAATATTTCAACTGAGTTTTGGCCGCAGTCACATTGAAAACATCTGTAAATTGCATGTGGTGCTAAATTATGAATGGACTGTGCATTATGATGAATTTGAAGGAACAAATAAGATGTTAAAACAAGATAAAATATATAGTTGTCTCTTTTAAAAGTGATTGTCAGTGAACCTGTATTTATGATACAATTCAGCCCTTGGGAGGCCTTATGTCAGTCATTGTTCCATCTGTGGCCGCTTCCCGCCAGCATGACTACCCTTACTTGCACTGTCCGGAAAGCAGCCAAGATTAATTTGCATACACATGATGCCATGGGATCGGGCTTACACAGTCATGCCAAATATGAGGTGAAAAGCGCAGAAGGCATTGGCAGTGCGGCGTCTATTTTCAAGGCTATCTTTTGTTTGAAATGTATTCAGATTAAAGTTTCAAAATCACACTGTTCAACTGTTAATGATTTTCACTTTGCACCGTATAGGCAATGCTGGGGAGAGACTCATTTTCCAGTCACCGCTGTAAAATGTATAACTGGGCGATACTTCTCTGGGCTGATAAAAAAATGTGAAAAACATCTCAAATAGGCAGTGGCTGAAAGGTGCTGATCTAAAACTCACTCTCTTTGTATTTATGTGTGTTGATGACATGAGCTCTGGCAAATAGCCAAAACTGTCTGCCAGACCTAAAAAGGCTCTGAAAAGGACATGATTCCAGTAACAGCTTAGACAGCAACGCATAATTCACAACATGTCAAAATCATCTTACATTGAAAAACTGGTCGAACATGCTCTTTCCATATAACTCACATGAAAGCTTTCAATGTCCGACAAATGTATACAGTATGGAGGTTCCAGTAACATATTTCAGCTGCAGAAACGCTGTGCAGGTTCCAGCTTACATTGTTCAGTCCCAGTAACACCACCCAGGGGGTTCAGGGCCTACTTGAAAGGTGTGCATAAGCAGTAGAAAAGGGGCATTTTTACCAGAAAATAATGGTTGAACTCAACAACCGATGGTCACTTGAGAGCTATGTGAGCTCAGATTTTATCAGCAGATATCCCTTAAGTTTTCATGCAAACATCACATCTTAGTCGCCCAGGGGCGTCGTTAACCCGCGCTTTAGCAGCTAAATTGGGGGTGGAGTTTGTGATGGGCCTCTTCTGTCTGCAACTCGGCAGACAAAGACTCATAAATAACGCGAGAGGGTGGGTAAGTGAAAGGACAGATAGATGGGTGTGAGTGAAAGGGTGGATGAGTGAGTAAAAGGGTGGAAGGGTCTTTCTTTCTTTAAAATCTTTATTCGATCGCTTGTCAGAGATCATAAAAGCACAATTTCATTTCAGGCACATTAAATATACAGTACAGACAATATTATGAATCAGATAAAACTTTCAGAATCTTAATAAGGCTTTTGTTGATAGTGAACCAGGGATGCCTCATTCACAAACATTAAATTCATAGTTACAGTAATTAATTGATTAAGTTCTCAGGCTACCCTGGGCCTTTCTTTTTCTCAAGCAAGCCCACAGAAAAGTAGCTACAGAGAAACAGACAAAAGGGTCTGAAAGGGACTTTAAAAAGTACAGTGCCACCCTACATTGGGTAAAATTATGGCGCCTTAAAATTGGAAAAATAAAAGCTTCTCTTACTGTTTGATAAAATTTGCAAAACAATACAAGGTGAAGATCTGACTGGGACGACTGGTTGTCGCATGGGCATGGGATCAAATCTGAGTGTTTAAATTGCTTCTCTGGGAACCCTAGCATCAGAGGAATGAGGTTCATGCGGAAACGCAGGAGGATGAATCTATGCTGTCTAGGTGAAATGCTGGATAGATAGGAAAATCCTTCCTCTGTTCATTGAGGGATACGGTCATATGCAACTGACGCTTTTTGGTGTTGATTCGTTTCTCTACAAATAAAGTTTGCCCTCTGCATAAATGCCTCGGTTATTTTCTGTTTGGAGACCCTTCTGCAGGATGCAGGTTCTCTGAATAATTCTCCCTGTCCAATTGCGCTCAGTTCTGCCTCTACATATTTAAGCCAGCCAATCTTGTTGTAATGCTCCAGCTTCAGGCAATCGGCAATTATACGCTGCGTTAAGTTAACTGTGGTCCTGCACCAAATAGAGCACCATAGCAAACATAGCACCAATCTAATTGAGTCTGCCATATAAGGCAGGTCCAATTTGCTATGTAAAATGTAATTGGAAAAGCACTGGGGGAGCGACACCCTGTTTTTAAAAAAGCTATCTTCTATTGTTTGGAGTTTCTCAATCTGAGCCATCCCCCAGACTCCTGCCCCGTAAGTTGCTGCTGCCTTTGTTTTTGCAAGAAATATCTTTTTGGTGGGGTCCACGGGACTTGCGCCTAACTTTTTAGCAAAGTCCTTGATGGCTTGGAGACTTCTTTCCATACCTAGGGCTCTTGCAGTCACCGTGTTTACCCAAGAGTGTTTTTTGTCGAATAATACACCGAGGTATGGAAAGGATTCTACTACCTCAATTTTTTTTGATCCCTGATGGAAATGAGGGGGTTTCGATCCTTTGCCTGCTCCTGCTATAATGATGAACGATTTTGATTCATTCACCCTTAGATCTAATGAGGCCATGAATGAGGCATATGATGTTATTAAGCCTTGCAGGGCTACCCCTGTCCTAGTGATTAAGAGAGCATCGTCGGCGTATGCCAATATTGGGAGGGGAGTGCTTTCAAAAATGGGCACATTCCGGGGGGAGCCAGTCAGGGCAGCCTCCACCCCGTTTGTGTAGATGGAAAAAAAAAACGGGAAAGGACGCATCCCTGTCTGACTCTTCTCTCGATCTTAAATGAACGTGTGCATTCCCCGTTGATGCCATACCGGACACAGGCGGTGGCATTGGCGTATAGCTTTCGGATGAAATGAATTATTAATGGGTTGATCCCCATCCCCTCCATCATAGGCCACAGCTTATGATGAGATACGCAGTCAAAGACCGCTGACAAGTCCATAAAGGCCATGTAGATCTTCCCGCCTTTGATGTTGGTATATTTGTCAATACAGAGAGAGAGGTTGAGGCATTGATCAACCGTCCCCTTCCCCCTCTGGAAACCATATTGTGCCTGCATCAAGATGTTATGTTCCTGGGCCCAGTCCTCCAGTCTGGCTAGTAAGATCCGGCCCATGAGCTTGGCCGTGGTATCCAGTAGGGAGATGGGTCTGTAGTTTTTAGGGCTGCCTCTATCCCCTTTCTTATAGATCGGCACTATTATACTGTGCTTCCAAGACGGTGGAGGGCCCTCTGTCACTATACTGTTGAATACGTTGGTTAATAAGGGGGCCCACATTTCATACTTGTCTTGAAAAAGGTCAATTGGCACCCCATCTGGCCCCGGTGCCTTCCCAGGAACACAGGCCTCCAACCCTTTTATGACTTTGCTAAGTGAGAAATTTAAAATACCTTGCGGTGGATGACTTATTTCAGCTGGCGGGGGGTATCAGAGCCAAAGTTACCTTCGAAATATCCCACCCATGTGTCCTCACTTACATGTACGTCCAAGGATGGATCTTTGGGATCTTTAAAATAGGGAGCGTTTATGAATTCCCAGAGCTCGCTTCTACTACCTGAGTTAGCGGCCTGCTGGAGGTCGTCCCAAGCTTTCTCCCTGATATCCTTCTCTCTTTTAATTCTAGAGGTCTTATAATCTCTACGTAACATTTTTATCTGTACTGGGTCTCTCAGATGAGTTTTTAATGCTTTGACAAGGACTCTTCTAGCTGACAAACATGGTGATTCAAACCAACCTCTAGCCCTTGGACCGTTTGCGCGCTTGGGACAGGTCAATGCGTCTTTTAGTTTCTCCATCAGGGCTCTAAACTGGGAGACTAATAGTGCTGGGACGGACTCCTTGGACAGACATAATAGAATATCGTCCCTTGTTTGTGCTATGAGTACAGGTGCCAAATTCTGCTTCACCACCTGCACTCACTTCAGTTGATAGTTTTTTCTGGTTAGCGAGATGTTTCCTACTACCTGTTGTTGTTTGTTCAACTTATGGGGGATGCTTAGGTGGCTAAGCAGAATTGCATGGTCACTGTAACAAGTAAAAGTAGCATCTATACGGGCGACTTTCTCACTTATTGTAGAGAAGACTAGGATGAAGTCAATAGTGGACTCATAATTGATCCTACTAAATGTTTTCCCTATATTTCCCGTATTCCTGTTATTTATAATCCCCAAGTTTCTTATGTAAAGGAGTCTGTTAAGGCTGTCACCATAATCGTTATGGGTGAAATGAAGAAGGGAATTGCCCTGATAGTCTTCGAGCCCGCACACCGTAGCCTCTTTGAACGTACAAAGGTGAGCGTTAAAATCTCCCACCAAGATAATATTTGGAGGGCCCTTTTTTGTAAAAGAGTTTATTTTGTCTAGCTCCCTATTTAGCTCATCTACCACTAGCTTCATGCGACCCCCTATTTCGTTGTTAACGAAATTAATTAAAAGCCAGGGTCTATCATCTATACCTTCCAGTAAAAGCATGTGGAAATGTTTAAAATGGGATCCGACCATCCTTACTTGCAGGGGGAAGGTGTTAGATATTAGGGTTAGTAATCCCCCTTCGCTCTACCTGACACTGAGTCTACTGCAGCTGTGTGAAAAGACCGGTAACCCGAAACAAAGACGGGCTCCGTGGCCCATGTTTCCTGAAAGCAGATAACCTCCAGGGGATGCCAAAGTTTGTGCCACTGGACATTGCCTAGCTTTGGGGTAATTCCTGCCACATTCCAAGAAGCTAATCTGGTCTTACTAGAGTTGGCCATACTCAGAGGTTGGGGACACGGCGGGCTCTCCTGTATTATGGGGACTGGGTTGTCTGGAAAGTTGGTGCTCTCAGTAAGAGGCTGGATGACTGGGGTTAGTCAGTCACAAGTTTCCAGATCTGAGAGGGCAGCAACTCTATTGTGAAGCCCCACCCCCACAATGCTACTATGGCTCCCTCCGTGACTCATTTGGAGGCCTGGTCTTTGCCTCTGACCCATGCCCTGAGTTGAGCCCTGCATATAAAAGTATTCCAGGGGTAAGGGTATGATCTGAGTACTCCTGGCTGACATTCTATGGCGGTTATTCAGAAGTGAATTAACCGTGTATACGTTGTTGAAATTTGCCACCACACAGTCACCGTCAATAGATTAAATAGAGCTGCCCAACCATACCACTCTCCGGGCCATAATAATTTCACTGGGCAACGTATGGTTCCTCGATCCTGTGTCCATTAGGTGGTGTGAGAGCCAATGCAAACATTTATCCATTAGCTGTGAGGTGGATTCAAGCTGATTGTCCCGAAGTGGAGGAACATTTGCCAAAACCAGGACTAGGGGGAAAGCTGCAGGTGGAAGATGTAGAACTTGTTGCGCTTGGTTTTCTGCACTCACCCTCGGTCTGGCTTGTATTTGATTTGTCTGTACATCAGGACCCGTGACCCCGGGGCTCTGGATCCCTGGTGTACTGAGCCCATTGTGCCCGGTGGTGGTAAGGTTTGGCCCTCCGTAGGTATATTAGGGCGAGCAGTAGCTGTAGAAGACGACCCACCAGGCAGTATGACCGAGGTTAGTGGGGAACATCCTGAAGGCGGCCCTGACACGCCCTGGTTGCTGCGGACCTGAGGTAGAGTTTTGTCCCTGGTAAAAGATACGGGCTCCATACACGGGGGCTCAGGGGGGCGGTGGCGTGCTGCATTCTGTCCCTCCAGGCCATCTAGTCGCTCTCCAATGGCTGTCAGTTTAGTTAGGATTGGCTCAAGCAAAGAGGACATCAGGTTTCTTACTCCAGCCCGAACGCGTCATCCAGTGTTACAGATGGAAATACAGTGTTTGTACTGGGTGGTAGTAAAGGACTCTCTGAGCATCTTGGAGTTTCCACTCTTAGATTTCAGGGCTTGAGTCGGTTTTGTTGGCTTGGCCTTAGGCTTCGAGATTCTACTGCCCCTTCATTGCTTAGCTGGTGGGTTGTTGGAAGAGTCAATGAGAGGGGAGTGCTCAGGCCCCCTTCTAGTTGCGGCGGGTTTCGCTGGTGAGAATGACAGAATTTCCACCCCAGTACATAGTGAATTCGGGGATGTTGTCATTTGTAAGGACTGAGTATGGGGGATCTCCTCTAGGGCGCTCCCTGTGGGTGACCTCTGCAGGAGAAGAAGGGGTTCCGAGGATAATCGCCTTTGAGTGAGTTCAATTTTATGGGTAAGTACGCTTGCTGCTCTGCACAGAAATGCTTCCAGCGTTGCTACCGCCCCTCCACCTGCTTTCTCCATATGTCCTTTCCTCTTCACCATCGTGTCAATAAAAAAGCTGTAAGCACAGTACCTTGTGTTGGACGCTGGACGTTAGCGGGGGGGCCCAGCCCAGCCTCCTCTGGGCTCCGTCGGGCGTGGACGGGCCCGCCCTTGGCCCGGGCTTTGCCCGGGCGCGTCCCCGCGCCGCAGGACTCCTGGGGCACTTTTAAGCGCAATGTCGGCAGCTGGTGGCACAAGTGCTGCTGGGACTCTGAGTCCCCCAAAGGTAGTGCGATGTTCCCAGCGGAAGTGTGGTGGCTGAGGTGAGGCTACAGCGCCACGGGACTCCTGGCACGCTTTTAAGTGCGACGTCGGCGGCTGGTGGCACAAGGGCTGCTGGGACTCCGAGTCCCCCAAAGGTAGTGCGATGCTCCCAGCGGGAGTGTGGCGGCTGGAAGGGTCGATAAATGAGTGAAAGAAATAATGGAATAGTGAAAAGGAGGATGGATGCATGAGAGGGTGGATAAGTGAAAGAATGGATGGATGAATGAATGAATGAATGGGAGGGTGAAAGGATGGAAGAGTGAAGGCATGGATTGATGATGAGAAAGGATGGATGCATGAGTGAAAGGGTGGCTGGATGGGTGGAGTGAAATGGTGATTAGATGGACAGAATGAAAGGGTGAGGAGGTGGATGAATGAAAGGGTGGATGGATGTGTGAAAAGATGGAGCTATGGCGTTGTGAATCCCCAACTTTAGCAGCTACAGCGGGGTGGAGTACTTAATGGGCTTCTTCTGTCAGTAACTTGCCAGACAAAGTAGAATGAGTGATTAAAAGGATGGATGGATGTGTGATTGAAAGAATGAATGGATGAGTGAAAGACATGGTGGATGAATGGATGAAAGGATGGGTGAATGAGTGTATGGATGGATGGGTGTAAGGGAGGGTGGATGGATGGATGGATGAGTGAAAGGGTTGATGCACGAGTGAAAGGGTGGATGTGTGATGAGAAAAAGGATGGATGGATAAGTGAGTGAAAGGATGGATGACTGAGAGAAAGGGAGGGTGGATGGATGGATGAGGAGTAGATGATGGATGGATGAGCTAAAGGGAGGATGGGCAGATGGAAGGAGTGAGAGGATGGATGGATAGAGTCAAAGGGTGTGTGGATGGATGGATGTCTGGATGGATGGATGGATGGTGAAAGGATGGATGGATGAGTGAAAGGATGGATGGATGGGTGAAAGAATGGATGAATGAGTGAAAGGGAAGGTGGATGGATGAAAGGGTGGATAAATGGATGAGTGAAAGAATGAATGGATGAGTGGAAGAGAGGTGAATGGACTGATGGATGAGTGAAAGCATGGATGGATGAGTGAGTGGATGGATGGATGAGAGTGGATGGATCGAGAGTGAAAGGGTGAGTGGATGGGTGAGTGGATGGGTGGAAGAGTGGAAGGATGAGTGAAAGAGTGGCTGATGGATGAGTGAAAGGATGGATGGATAGCTGGATGGATAGGCTTGGAGATGGATGGATAGGTTTGGCAATGGATGGGCAGATGGACGGAATGGTGAAAGATTGAATGATAGTTCAAAGAATGAATGGATGACAGAACCTAATGGTGAAATTGTGGATACCAGCAGGTGGATGGAAGGATGAAAGGATGAATGGATAGATGCTTGGATGGAAGGGACAAGTGAGCTCTTCTGGGGAGGATCATGATGACCGGCTTCATTTGCTTGGTGTAATAAGAGCTTTAGTTATAAGAGAGTGGTATTTTAATTTTCTAGCTATGCCCTTACAAGTCCCCATTAGACATTATATATTAATCCAACTTGTGTAATGCTTTAAAAAAATGCATCACTACATTTTTTAAAAACTCCATGGTGGTATTCCCTACAATTCTGTAACAATTAGCCTTTAAATCTTATAATCTATAATGTTTTGACTGAATTAATTGTCTTGTGTGGATAAAATGTTGCAAATTCCCACCATATTCATCGGAGAGACCAACTGATCTTGAAATCCAACCAGGATTGACTACATTTTTGGCCCTAAAAATGCAAGTCGCCAAGGTTGGGGGTTTACACACACCGCCTCACACTCTAGGCAAGGTGAAGTTGCATAAATAAATATACCTCTACCCCTCAGCAAGGGGAGGGGCACAAAAGACAACGTCTCTGCCATTTCGTCAAGGCAAGGATCTTGAAAGAGATTTCACCTCCTGTTCTTGAACAAGGCAGGGGGCTCAATTCAGCTGCAATACCACCCTTTTTGCCATAACAAACACAGAGTTAGAGGGAGGTGTTGACTATCTTTGTGCACCATTTTGCAACACAATGTGGCCTAGATCAATTGACACTTCTTCCGGAGCCCTGTTTGCTAATGCAAGCTCGACACTGAGATAGTAATAAGCCATCTCCAGCCTTCTTTAGTTTATTACCAATTAGGGCAAAAGAGTCTCGGGCATCTGATCCTGAACTGCACCCTCGTTGCCTCTATTGCACTAGGGGAAATTTGGTCGGGCCCATGCCACTGTCTGAGGCATCAGGTTTGACAGAGAATGAGTGATGACGGTCCGGCATATTAAAAACTGGTACCTCGCTGAAGTTGGTTCCCTGATCAAAAAGAACATTCTAAGAGAAACTGAACCAGGTAACTGAATCAACTGGACTGATTCCAACACAGGCAGTCATACCTCTGAGTGAGGCATAGCACACACCACAACAAGTATATACTTATTAGTCCAGGTCGTAGGAGGAACTAAGGGAAAGGTAAAGTTCATACCAATCCACTCCAACAAAATCCTGACCACCAGTACAAGTAGTGAAACAATGTGAGCTGTGGTCCGACAATCAGGCTTACCAGTCTTCAAGAAAAAGGGACGTGGGTGGCAACACTTGTCCACATTTACACCCCTTCTAGGCGAGGAAAGTCCTTGATAGGTGTGAGAATAACTTTTCTTTTGCCATGTTGGCGCTGCAACAAGGACTTCATCAGCTGATGTCATCTAGCACTTTCTGTGACAATATGGTACTACTACCCTCTGACTGGCACCTCCATCTGGGATGGCGTCTTACTATCATCTTCACCTCTGCAGTCTTACCATCAACCTGCAAAGTGATGAAAGCCAGCTGGATTTTTCAGAGCCTAAGGATCAGAACTATTAAGGGCTTGCGTTGCCCTTGCAAGTCATCACAAGGCAATGCAAGTTCTTTAGTGGGATTTTCGAAGCCACGCAAAGCCACCTTGCGTGGCTCGGCGTGGTTTAGTAAATCCAAAGTAATGCAAGGCAGCGCATATCACTGTCTCATGTTACCTTGCAGCAGGGAGGCGTTCCATGGGTGGAGTATGGGCAGTGCAAACATGGCTTCAGGCCTAACATTGTAGCCTGACTGGAGCAGTGTAAAAACTGCAATTCGACCTGTCAAAATCAACTATATTGACAGATCTAAACCTTACTTTTATATTAATATGAATATTAATAAGTTACCCCTAAGTAGGCGTTGTAGCTAAGCCTGGGCAAAGCACTACGCTACGCTCGCGTAGTTTGCGAAGTTTGCGCTACTTCGCACTACGCGAATTGCACGTAGCACAGTGCAAACATGCGTAGCGTAGCGTAGCGTAGTGCAGCGGTCATTTTTTGCTTGCTCGCGGCCCTCAACGTCAAGTTGGCGACCGCGAGCAAGCAAAATGACATCCCGGCGAGACTTTTTCCTCGTTCGCGATCAGCAACATCAAGTTGCCGATCGCGAGCGTGGAAAATAAACCTCCCGGCGAGATTCTCAACGCGGGGAGGTCAGGTTTCTCATTGCGAGTGGTTGCGCATGCTCGCGACCGCTCGCGATGAGAAACTACCAGTCCGCGTTGAGAAAGCTGCCGCTCGAGTAAAAATCTACTCGAGCGGCAGTAAAAGACAGCTCGCACTGTGCAAGATGCTGTTTTCAATGATTGCACAGTGCGGACAAGCATCCGGCACTGTGCAATCAGTGCGAACAGCATTTTGCACAGTGCACTACGCAGTTCGCGTAGCTACGCGTAGCTCGCGTAGTGCGAGGTGCACTTCACGTAGCTTCGCGTAGCGCTACTTCGCGAACTACGCCCAGGGTTAGTTGTAGCCCACAAGGCAGGGTGCATGGTATTTAAAGGTAGAACATATACAAATTTAATGTTAGCATGTCCTTACAGTGACTGGCAAACCATAGCTATTTTCACTGTAGGAAGGCTGGCTCGCCCATACAGAAACACTGGACTGGGCAGCAATAGTAAATATTAATTCTGCTATCTCAGATTAGGGACAAGCTAGAATTATGAGTGAACAATTTTCATTGTTTATCAAAAGCCCAATTTAATGGTGAAGTAGGATTTTTCTATAAATATTGAAGCTAAGTAACTTTTAAAAAGTTACATTTTTCACACTGAAAGCCTGAGGGGTCTAATTTGGTTTGAGATTTTTATTGTGTTGTCTTTACCCATTTTGATAACGCATGAATGCTTTACACATTACCCTCTGTTAAGCCTATCTGCTCGATGCCACAGCTACTAGGGAACTGAGCTCAGGTTAAGCTAGTCACTTTGAGGGTTCACCTGACAAGGACTGTGATTATTCTTCAAGATGGGTAGACATCTCCCTGAACTAATCACCCAGTTTCTTGAAATGATTTATTATAAATATAATTCAAGAACAGAATTCGTGGAGTTGCTGAGTCTTGCAGCTTAAAATGAAATGCAAACATTTAATCAGACTACCAAAGCAGTTTATTGCATTCTTGAAAGCTGATAAAGTCTGCATATCAAATTTTATCAGCAAGCACATATCTTTTGTCACTGCACAGCAACACACTCAACTTGCTGATCTTCCATATTGCTCTTTTCTAGTCTGTACGTGAAGAACATATGAAGCAAGGTTTTCTTCTTTCCCTCTGCTTGCGGTCATCCACATGGCACAAATCAAATTGAAAAAGTGGCGAATATCTTCCATAAGAAATAACTCTAGCATTTTATTGAAGGACTGAACATTTATGATTCCTTTACGCCTGCCCTTTTATGAGATGCTTTTATAGCCTCAGGAAAATTGGATTGAAATGAAGTCACCAAATAGCAATGTTGGTCTGACTGAGGATATGTATCTGCGTTCATTTCAGTGATTCAGGACAGAAGGACATATAAAAACAGGTACAGACAAAACCAATAGGTCTGGCTCTCTTACTGCACATGCATATAGTTAGAAACTCCTATGCATGCATACCTGTGTACACACAACACAGACATACAGGCGTACGTACACACAAAGGTAACCTACATGCAGGCAGACATGCGCATTCAGACTACACACACATATATATGGACATATAAAAACATACAACATTGCAAACCCACAACACTTTCAAGCATACATGCGCTCCACACGTGCACACACACACACAAGTTTAAGAATCACTTGTCCTGCCCCTTACACAAACCCAGCAGCCAGTCCCCAGTCTTGCCTGTGCAGTGCTGGTCTGTACTCAGTCGGAATATACACATGCTGTCCTCACACCTGAGTATTCAGTATGTCAAGTTCTGTGCAGTACCTCAGTCCTGGAAGGAGGATGCAGAGGGTGTGTTTGGTACTGCGCTGCCAGTGCTACCATGCTGAAGGCTCTTGATGCGCCCAGTTCTAGGACAGCTCACTCTAATCTCTCCTGGCTGCTAGTGGTACAGCTAACCATTCCCTTCTGGACTAACAGTTCCATGTGAGAGGCTGTAGGCCCATCATGTGAGCAGTCTCTGCTGATGCAGCTATGGGGTCATAGGTGAACATCAGGTGATAAGGAACTTGCACTATGCACTTGCTTGTGACCCACGATTTGAATTACTCTGCAATTCAGTGTACATGAGCAGTGGAAATAGCTTGTGAACTTTCCCCATGGCACATAGCAGTCACTCAATTTTTTCACTTTGCAGTGTAGACCTTTTAGCTTTGCATTCTTTCACATGATAAATGTAGCATGGTAGAAGCACCACAAGTGGGGGCACCCCAAGACATCTGTAGTTGAATCTATGCCTTAAAAGAGCCATTTGGCAGGGCTAGCTGAATAGTGAGTGCTCAGGGAGATGAGTGCCTGTGCAGGTTCTGGAAAGCCAATTGATCAGCTTGGGTTCTGAAAGAGAGACGTAAAGAGGTCCAGTGCTTAGCACTGAAGAAGAAGGTGTTACCCCTGAGATATCTTCTGATTTTTCCAAAGACAGAGATGTCCCAGAAGGCTGTTGTGGGAATGTATGCATGGCTGGACTGGGAACCTAACCGGCCCTGGCAAACAGCTCTGCCGGATCCGGGGGAGGGGATGTACAGGGGGAGGGGGTGCTAGTTGGAAGCACCACTCCCATCTCACCGCAGCAGCTTTTGTTACAGTGGGCCGATATTGCAGCTATGCTGCAAAACCGGCCCCCGGTAGCAAAGACGGCCTCCCAGGGGTCCAAAACCGCCCCCACCCTGGCGGCCCACCGGGGAAACGCCCGGTGCCCGCTACGGCTAGTCCGGCCCTGAATGCATGGAGCAAACTATCGTTCCAGGAATGCAAGTCCATAGTCATGAATAGCTTTATTACAAATGGACAGACTTTTGATAAAGGAACTTTTGGGAATGGGAAGGCACTGAAGTTTAATCAAATGGCAAGAGATGGAAGATTACTGAGGAAGACACCAAAGAAGATGTGTCGCTGTGCTTTGGACAATATAAAGATGAGCGACAGGACAGGAGGGGAATCCAAACAATGGAATTGGAGTAGTCTCAATGAGGAACAGCCTGGAATGTGGAAGAAGGGCAAAACTTTTTATCAACATCTTGAGATAATCGAAGCAGATTGAGGGGACGGGAGTGGGTGAAGGGTCTCAATCAGGCAGCCACCAACTGCAAGACCAAAGCAAAATCGCTCTCCCACATTGAGCACTTCAGTTTTCTTCTCCAAATTTAGTTTGAAAGAATTACCTATCATTCAGGGACCTACAGCAGAAAGACACACCTGAAAATTGGACTGGGCTATTTTACTTTTACCAGCCAGATTAACAATTATTTGAGTGTCACCAGTGCACAATATAAATGGAAGGTGAAATGATTAAAAAAGGTGCAGCATATATGTCAAAGAGAGCGAGGTTCAGAGAGGAGCTAGCATTGACTCCAGTACCCACCGGTCTGAAGACGGACTTGAAGGTGAGAAGATTGATGGCTTGAGAGCAGTTCGCTATAAATGATGAATGCCAAGCTAAGGCACTAAAGAAGATTCAATTAGCAAAAGAACGAGAGAGAATGGTGCAGTGAGAAACAATGTTGAAGGCTGAGAAAAGGTCTCACAGTGCCCTCTTGATCTTTGACTATCCTAAGATCATAAATTAGGAAGACCATGCCAACCTCCGTGAGGAATCCCACTTGGGCCTGGACGAGAATGCAATTGGCAATACTGAAGGAAGAAAGCTGGTGATTAATTTCTCTTTCCATGATCCTCACTGGGAAGGGAAGTAGTGAATTTTGCCAGTTATTAAAAACATGAGAATCTGGCGAAGGCGGTAAACATCAGTCACCCCGCATCCGTCACCCCGCATGTTATTACAACGCGGTTGTTACAACGACCGCGTTGTAACAACGCAATACCATTACCCCGCAAGTCGTTACAACGACTTGCGGAGGGGGGAGAAGGTGTTGGATTTAAAATCCAACACCTTCCCTACTGTCCGCACAGACTGGAGTTGGTATAGTAAATTATACTATTCCAACATCCAGCGTCCCCCTCCGCAAGTCGTTGTAACGACTTGCGGGGTAATGGTATTGCGTTGTTACAACACGATCGTTGTAACGACCGCGTTGTAACAACATGCGGGGTGAGGGAAAGTGGGAAAAGGAGTCATATTCGGCGAAGGCTTTCTTTAGTAAATGGATTACTGATGCCTGCTTCCAGTTTGCAGGGACTACCACAGAAGTAATGCAATTAATACAGAGAGGGTCAAGGTGGAATAGTCGAGGTGGATTTGGATCAAGCAAAGAACAACATGTTCACAACCAACATATTTTCATTTTAAATTAAATAAATGACTTACGTTGATGGGGTTAGTAAGGGTGCTGAGATTTTTCATTTTTTAAACAATTATTTAAAAAAATGTAATGCTAATTGGCACCGAAATTCTATTCATTAAATAATATAAACAAGAGCTCCATGGCCACATAAAAGCTGCAATTTAGTCATTAACTGTGGGAAGCACTGTGATGGCGTTGTGTTACCCCTCTCTGAAATGTGAGGGGGTTAGTGTCCTCCAATTAATGCCTATAAACGTCCAGGTCCTAAGGCTGTATGGGCTCTCTGGATTTTCTTGGCAAACACTACCCCTGCTACTGTACCTAGGGAGTAATCTTCCATTTGTAAATACAGGTGGAAACTGTTGCCTTTCAAGCTCTGGACTAGTATCACCAGGTGATAAACTGATACTGCAAATTGGTGTGCTGTTGCGCCGTGTGACCAAAAATCAGTTTTAAACTTTAGTCCGCTGGCATCCATAGATCTTGAGGAATCCTTAGTTCAAGGCTGCACTAGCACTCACCCACCTAGGTGGCATGCTGCATCATCAGGCTGGCTCTTCGCTGGGTGGGCGCTGCAATACCCAGCAGGCTCCCAAACCTTGGGGCTTTTTGATGGAGATTTTCTTCCTGGCTTGGCATTGGGTAATGCTCAGGTTAAAAGCATCAGCAACCCTGTTTTTCAGCCTTGCACAAATCTTGCAGTGAAATTAATAGTCAGCTTTAAACAATACAAAATAAGATCCCTTAGCAACCTGCAAATTTGAGGGAAGTTGGCCTTTTTTAGCACTGCCATAATGGACCAGCGATGTGAAAACAAGATGATGCTGTTGGACAACATCTCACCCCACAACCTTATTCCCACCACAGGGAGGAACTACTCCCAAAAATTAAAGTCAATGATTAATTGGTTGTTATTTCAACACTCTAGCAATTCCACGGCACACTATTTACTCCCGTGCACTGCACCAAAACTGATGTTTTCTTTTGTACTCTTGAACAGCTTAAAATCGCCACTGGAATCTAACTTCTCCACATAGACACACTGCTAAACTTACCAATGGCAGCACGAAAAATAACAAACAATATCATATCAAAACAAAACTTTCAATGCACATTTTTTGCAAAATACGAAAAAATAGGATTTGGAAATTCATTACCAAGTTAGTAGTTCAGCAAGCTTAATAAATGAGAAATTAGTGGATCCAAAAGCGTAACATGGAACCTGACAAAGAACTTTTTCCAGACCCATGGGTCCTTTCTGATGCCCAGTACGAGTCAGGAAATGCCACACATGAAATAGCTTTAGAAGAACCTTTGCAAAGTACCTGAGCAGTGTAAGGCTGGACAGGACTTTTATTCCACCAGGTATTTCCCTGGTGGATCTGGGCCTTTGGAGGCCGGTTTTAGAAGCCCAGGTCGCTCCTGGTGCCTCTGTCACCTTCCCTAGCTCCTGAGGTTAATTGCAACAGGAATGGGAAAACTTCCAGAGAGTCAAAGGGATGGAGGGAGAATGTAGAGAGAAAGTGATTAGAGAGATAGAGGAGAAAGAGAGGAGAGAAAGAGAGAGAGAGAACGCATGTATGGAAAGGGAGAGATTGTGCAAGAAGATGAAGCGAGCAATGTTGGTTTGGCATGTTTGCCAGGGCTGCTTTTGGTTCACCACTCTGGCCCGGGAGAAAGACTGGTCCAGTGTGTTCATTCAGCAGCAAAATTCAATTGCCCGACGAGAGACTGCAACAGTTTCAGAGTAACATTGTTGCCCACCAACAAAAGACGCATCCTTTCTAAAGACCTTTATCCTGCATCAAAACATACTGGATACTACCCTGATGATGTAGTACTGTCTCAGATTAAATTGATAGGAAGGACAAAGACACTTAGGGCCTAACTTAGAGTTTGGTGGACAAGTTACGCCATCACAAAACTGGATCACAGACATGACTTATTGCAAAGATCAACTAGAAACCTATGAGGAAGAACAACTGGAAGCATCTCGCCCTAAAGACTTTTGTGACCCGCTCATGCAGTACTTAAGATCTGTACAAGCTGATGAATAGTGGTTACAAAAGAGAGGTGGCCCCACCAACCAAAGGGACCAGGGCACTACTGAACCGTAGAGGTAAAATGTGTCCCTTTGAAAGGAGAAAGAACTTAGATACATACAAGCAAAGTTCACTCAGACTCATTCGTCCCTCAAGTGGGGAATGCACATACACTGGGACCTATAGCTAAAATACCACCAAACCCAAAAATGTAGCGTCAGAGGCTTTATTCATATAAAAAGTAGGCGCAAATTGTAAACATTATACTTCGTGTTAGACCTGGCATCCTTTGGCGTGGGTCTCCCTTCCATTCTTTTATGATGCCTCCAATGTTATTGATCTGTTTTTGCTGGTGTTAGATGCTTTGGGCACTGTGCCACTGCTATTCAGTGCCACAGTGCAAGTGCTGCCTATGATAAATTGTGTAATGTATTAGTGACTCCCTGATTGGATGATTGGTTTACTTGTCAGTCCCTAGTACAGTGCACTGAGTGTGCCCAGGGCTTGTAAATCCAATGCTGCTGGTGGGCTTGCAGCACTGGTTGTGCCACCCACAGAAGCAGCCTGTAAAAGTGTGTCTAAGGCCTGCCATTGCAGAGCCTGTGTGCAGTCTGGTACTGTCATACTGACTGGGCAAGTGCACCCACTTGCCAGTCCCTAAACCTTCCCTTTTCTTCATGTCAGACACCCCTATGGTAGGCCCAAGGGCAGGGTGCATTGTAAGTATAAGGTAGGACATGCCCTGTTGTGTGTGGCATGTCCTAATAGTGAATTACAGCCATTTTCGTTTTTCACTATTGCAAGGCTACCTGTTCTCCATAGGCCAGAATGGGCAGGTTTGATTATTACACCTTATAATCCTAACTGACCCAGGGAACATGGTAGAAAAACGAATTTAGTATGCCTGAACTCAGAATGATAAAATACATCTTTTAGTGAAGTTGGTTTTAACATTCTGTGTTTGAAAATACCACTTTTAGAAAGTGGGTATTTTCTTGCCTAAACTTCCAAGCCTGCCTCTGCTAGGTTGTGTATTCATTGTCTGGGTTTGTGAGTGACAGGGGCTGGGGAAATTCCAGGAGACAGGGTGAGGCAGCCAGGGCTGAATAGAGAGATCTGCATCCAGAGTGGAGGGAGGAGTTGCACCTGGGTCTGAATAGGGCTGTGCCTGCCTTCCACAATGCTGGCTCCACCTCCTGCTGGGCGGCTGAGCACTCTGCCCCACATTCTGAAAGGAAGGAAGGAGTCCTGTAAACAAAGTGCTCCAGGACTGACCAGAACTGGTTTTGGACTAGGCAAAGGCCTCTCTGCCTTCAGAGAACAAAGAAAAACTGTGTATAAAATGGGGACCCAGACCCCTAGGAGATTAGATCACTTTGGGAAACAAGAAGAAACCTTTGCTGAGGAGAGGAACCAGAAGGAACTGAGGAGAGACTATCCCTAAGCTGAAGTGCTGCTTGGGGGATTGGCCTGCAGTGGTTGCCTGACTGCCAAAGAAAGGAGAAAAGGACTTTGTGTGCACTTTTATTCAACTTGTGAAGGATCTCCAAGGGCTTGAGAAAAGAGCTTGCCTCCTGCTGAAGTCTCAGGGACAACAGACTTCAACCCCCAGCTCCCCAAGAGTTCTTTGGAAGTGCTTGCTGCTGTTTTGGGCCTTCTGAGGGACTGCGTGTCGCAAGGAGCTGGAAGCGCGACTCAAGAGGGAGAAGCGTGTCGCCGTCGCAGCCGCTGCCGTCGCATCGTAGATGTCGCCGCTGTAGCTGTCGCATTGCACCGCATCAAGAGAAGCGTCTCGCCACGAGGAAGAAGCGTGTCGCCGTCGCAGCCGCTGCCGTCGCATCGTAGATGTCGCCGCTGTAGCTGTCGCATTGCACCGCATCAAGAGAAGCGCCTCACATCCACGGAGAAGCGTGCCGCCGTCGGAGCTGCTGCCGTCGCATCACGGAACAAGGGTGTCGCCGCTGCAGTTGTCTCATCGAGCGGAAGCGTCTCGCAACGTCGGAGAAGAGTGTCGCCGCCAAAGCCGCTGTCGTCCCATCACGGAACAAGGGTGTCGCCGCTGCAGCTGACGCATCGAGCCGAGACTTCTCGCAACATCGGAGAAGCGTGCCGCATCAGGAAGAACTTGACGTCTTTATTTCTTTGCACCGGATCTTTGCCGCGTCTCCATCTCTGCAACACTTTCGTTGTAGAAGCATGACGCATCGTAAGGTACATTGACTCAAAGTGTCGCATTTTAAGAACTGAAGAGAACTAAGCTAAACCTACCATTTTAAGTACAGTATTGTGGATTTTTGTCGTTTATGGTCTTGTGTTAAATCTATATAAAGAATACTTATTTTTGATATAAAACTTGTGTGGTGTCCATCTGTAGTGTTGTCACTGGATTACTGTATGTGTTCACAAATGCTTAACACACTGCCTCTGAGATAAGCCTGTCTGCTCGTGCCAAGCTACCAAGGGGGTGAGCAGGGGTTATTTTAGGAGTGTACCCCCCTACCCTGACTATAGGCGAGGGTCCCTATTTGTCACAAGTACCTACCTGTGCCAACTAGAGACCCCCAAATCTAACACTTCACATCTAAAAACATTGAGTACTTTGTATTTCATAAGGAATGCAGTACATCCAATGCGTATTAAAAGCCAAATACCTCTACCAAACTGATGAATAGACACTCGCTGCAGAATAAAATGTATGGGTGGCTGTCCCACACTACGGCAAGTGTAGCAAGCATAGTAGAGGTCACAAATGGCGATGTATGTTATGATGTAATGCATATTAGTTATAACTGAGGTTGCCAAACATGACATGACAACAAATGCTGTATTACTGTGTGTCTTGGATGCAGGAGATACGGACTCAAAATAATGTACAATTACCAAATGAAATGATGTTTGCGCTGTGCTATGTGCCTGATCATTAATAAAAACAGTTAAAAAAAAGTTACGCTATCACAAACATGATAGGTATCCTGCCCACCCTATACAAGTGCCATAGGATATAATTAACTTGCAATAAGGTGGACAGGATATCCTTCATATTTATGGCTTCTCCAAAGCTAAAGTAACCAGAGCATATCATTCACAGGCTTGGATAAGTTCTTCTGTTTATCACTCTCATTGCAAACAGAAAATCATCTTATTAGGATTCTATTCCCGGCAATCTACCATTTCCCTTGATGCCTCTATAAGAATATACTGATGTGCCCAACAATAACAAAAAAACAGTGCATCCTAAGAGTAAACACCTGCAAAACTAGCATGCCACGTCAATGGGCCAGCAAAAACCATAAAGGTTTATTACAAAATTCAAAAGGGTACCATAGAGAAATAGCATACTGCAGATGCAACAAATCTCATTTAAATGTATAAAATCATTGCCATGAAGGTTCCTAGTAATAACTATGCAGAATAATAGGCTAAGTCTAAAATGTAAAGCAAAATCAATAAGGAGCATTTCTAGTAGAGACTAAACAAAATTGTCTTCAAAATTGTCATAAAAGCTTACCACCTTATCACTAACTCTCTACATGAATATTGACACACTCCCTCTAGCCTAATGACATTCAGAGGTGTCAGAACAAACTAGTTACATAAACAACACTGAATCATTGTGAATGAATGCAATACCAAGTGCAAGCGAAAGGTCCTTGTAAAAGTGTTACAGTAGGCTCTTTAGCAGGCTTGCTTCAAGAACAGTGTCATTCAAAAATAAACAAATCTACACTTGCTTGACTGTGTGCATCAGAAACATAAACAGAAAACTTGATACTCTGAAATCCATTTTTAACAAAATGGCATCGAGGCCTAACTGAGACCTAGTTAGCATAAACCAGGAAAACGCACTTTAACAAGTCATAGCACATTTTAAACTGCATTAGCTCCCTGTCAGTATACACTTGTGAATTCAAGTGCAGTGTTTTGAACAAACTGCATAAAGCATCATCACACCCTACTAAAATTCCTTTCTTTTCTTCCTTCAACACCTCAGGCCTATCTGTTGCAAACCTTGGATCGGCTGCTGTATCAAACTGTTCAAAGCAAGTGTAAAGGATTGTGAAGCCCTCTGAAAAACCTTGCAGCAAAAATGTTGCCACTTTCATGCATTGATTTACTCAAAACCTCCATCTCAACGGCAATTATCAAGGGTTGTGAGGCAAGAGAATATACTATCCCACCTTCAACTTTCCCACCCTGCCAAGTCACGGCTTGCCCTTTTGCTTGTTCAATTCTTTCCTCCCTTGATGTTCTTTTCAACTTTATGGGTCAACTGCTTCGCACAGGATGTCAAGGACTGGATGTAGGGGTCATCACATTTCAAGCCACACTGTCTTTACTGGGTGTAATTCTGGCACAAAGAGGGTGCACTCTGAAAAGTATTGATTGACAGAACTAGGAGGAAAACGTTTAAAGGTGCAAAATCCCTCCAGTGTGCTGGGCCCAAATTGTAGGATAGTTCTTGCAAAACTGAAATTTTGGATCTCAGTAAAACTAAGTCATAATTTAAATATTTGTTATTTCTTCCTCATTTTGTCTGCCTTTCATCATTTACTGAGTCCCTTTGGCTCTCTAACATGTTACTGTCTCCTCTCCCCATCTTTCCAAAAAACCAAAAATATCCATTTGCCATGATATATTGTTTCACTGTAATGCAATGACTCAAAACTGAACTCAGAGGCGTAACACAGTGTCCTGAAGCCACTGAGGTGCAGGGTGCACCCCACCCTTTAGCTGCCCTCATTCACCCCCAAGACTGTGAATATCTGCAACATATGGAAGTCTCAGGACCCCTAACACATTCTGCAGGTGGTTCCATCACCTTGAATCACACCACTTCCTAAAATGAGGATGCTTTGACTATAGTACAAAGATACTACACACCAACCCACTGTGGCAGGCTTCTTAGGATTGCAAGATGTTGTGGGTGGCCACTACTTCAGCTCCTCCAACGTTGCTGTGGTGTACCGCCAAGGGTGATGGGTGTTTGGGAGCCACAGAGCAGAGGGCACACTAGTTAATTCCTAAATTAGCTGGAAATAATCCTGCATGATACCAGCTGCCCTAGTCCTTCCAGCCAACCGACAATCTTCATCTGCACTGTGAACTGCCAAGAAAAGGGTAAGATTGCGGGGCTGACATGGCATGTCTTGTGCGGGCACAACAGGATATGCTCAGGGTAAAAGAAGGTACACATTGGCTGGTGGAACTTCAAGGATTGCCCTCTATAGAAATATATGACACCCTTGCAGAGTATTGAAGCCCTTAGAAAGGATTTGAGAAGGTTGTTGGTTTTGATAAGCACTGAGGAGCTGATTTCCCGAAGTAGGTGACACATCATCTACGTAAGGACCTGGGCAAGAAAGAGTTTGGCAGGAATATTGGAGACTGCAATTAAAAATCAACAGTTTTGACACAAGTGCATTCAGTTAACTAAATATTTGAAAAGGCTGTAATACTTAAATATTTGAAAGTCGCACATCTTATTTTATTATAACAAGAATTTAGAAATAGAATTCGGTAATGTCTAACAAAATCTCTCAGTTGTTGACAGTTTAAAATATAATGTTGCCTTTTCGTGATATATCCAAAGACATTTATTGCTGAACTTAAGTGGTGTTAGGTGATAAAGTCGGCATTTCTAAGTTTAAGATAGGGCACACATCTGTGTGTCACTGCACAGCTTTTAGACCCAGCAGCACCGACCTCCGATATTGCTTTTTCCACCTCCTGCACGTGACCAACATATCAAGTGAGCCTCTCTTCTCTTCTACATCAGTACTGGGCCCTGGCTGTCTTCCACGTGGCATAATTCACTTGAAGAAAGCTTTCTTAAAATGGAACTCAAGCAATTTACCTCAACGACTGAACATTTATGGTTTCGTTTCGCTCAGGATTTTATGAGATGTTTCTTATATCTTGGAGAAATTGGATTAAATTGAAGCTTCCAGACAGCAATGCTGCAGCTGTCGAGGATCTGTATCTTTGTTTAGTTCAGAGATTCAGGAGTCTATAAAAAATCACACCAAGAATATCAGTTTAAAAACGCAGCGTCGCTATTGGTTCAGAGCTTGTTATAGGAGTGAGAGGACTATAGTCTTGGGAGGATAAGACGGCTTTGTTATTCCTCGCTGTTCTTGACAGAATTCTTGATACCTTCCTGCACAAAAACAATCCTCGGAGGCATATTGCTCTTTCTGTGTGTGCAGCACACAGCGAAAGAGGAAGTAACGAGGAGAAATAAACATATTTCTCCTTGTTAAGCCTCTCTGATGCATTCCCATGTTTACTAGCTTAAGTAAATCTGGGAATGCGCCAAAATCCATGGGTGGGTGCATGGGAACGCTCATGCTTTACCCATGGAACGGCTTCCAAATGCAAGGTAACACAAGGCAGCGTTGTGCGCTGCCTTGCCTTGCCTCACTTTGTATTTACTAAACCCACCAAAGCCACACAAAGTGACTTTGTATGGCTTAGTAAATGCCAAAAAGGATTTTGCGCCTGGGCTGCGCCACAAAAGTGACGCAACCCAGACGCAAAGCCTCAGTAAATCTGCCCCAAAGTGTTTTGGTATAGTGCTTGGATGGCAGAGACTGCTCTGACTGTGCTGGAGCAAGCATGTAGCTGTGCCTATGCATTGGTATATGAGAAACATTTTAAAACACACCTTTGTGCCCTCTGTAGTGCTAGAATATGGTGGTCGCAATAAAGAATGGCATAAATGTCATGTTCTATATATTATCTACAAAAACCTGGCCTATTGGTATTGGTGTTAGAAATCAACCCGCAATGGGATGATAGTTTTGTAAATTATACTTGGGGCACAATATTTATGTGAGACAATATTTCTGTACACAGTGTTCTGAAATCCGTCTGTGCATGCATGTAGATGGCTGCCAGGTTTGGATTGGTGTGTGTCCACAGTTTAAACCACATTAAGTATGGACATAGGTATATCCCAGTGGTTAAAGGATGCTACCCTTGGGGTGCAATTTTGCACCATCTCTAAAGTATATACGCTGAGGTCCACGAAACAGTGGCAAATGAGCAACTCAAGAATGGGCATTTCGCAACCGGTCATGGTATATGCTCTGAAGAACCCATTGAGGAAAATCAGGAACAGCCCATAGTGGTGGCCATTATATACACATCCATGCTATATGGTTTGATGAGCCCACTCTGGTGTGGCAGAGGAGCGACCCAAGGAATCATCAGACACCACACACACAGAGGTCTCTAGGGACAACCTAGGAAGGCTTATAGCAGAACCCATCTATGTGTGTGGTGTTAAAAAATAAGAGAGAAGGCCTTGGTCAGTGATTCTGTGGAGGGGATGCATTTAAATGACAGCACTGGCAGGTTGATGGTTCAAGGAATGGAAAAGGGGGAATGTGGCATGGATTCTTGGCCAAGATCCTTTCCAGGCCCTAAAGGGGAAGAAGGCATCCTGTGCATTTCCACACTTCACGAGGACTGCGAAATCCCTGGTGTGAGTGGGAGGAGCATGGAGCCAAACTACAAGAGACAAAGGACTCTCTGCCACTCAGCTGGGAAAAGAAGTTGAGGCAACCAATCAGGGGAGGAAGGAGGGATCAGACCTGCCCCAAGGAGGGGTAAAACTCCATTGTCGAAGTCAATAGGCCCACATGCCTGATACTTGTAAAGGAGAAAAACGCAGTAGCATAACCAGTGCTGTATGATAGCCTTGTACATATAAGCAGCACAAATGGGGTCCAGTATGCAGGGTGCCCAGATTCCGTCCCTCTCTCTCCATGTAATACTCTCCTGTAGATGGGCTTAAAAAACGTGGGATGAATGGGACAGAGGACAAAGTGGCCAGCCAGCCAAGTGTTACATGTAGCTGTCTTTTCTGCTCCTTAGAAAGACAAGTCTAGGCCCTGTCCGTGCAAGGCCTCATGCAGCGCAGAATTATCGCAGAGCAAACCGAGGGGACATGAGCTCACCCACAGAATAAACCATTATCAGACCGCTGTCAGTCGAGTACATACTGTAAGGGAACCTTTGGGGAATCATTAGAGAACAGTAATTGAATTGTATATTACTAATAAAGAAATAATGCATTTATGTTATGAAATAAATTGTATTTTCTAAGTTACCTGTTTTTCATTCCACAGTTTTTCCAATCCAAACAAAGACTTTGTAGATTGAAGTTAATGTCCACCAAGAAAAGTGTAAAACCAACCTGTAGCTATAAAAAATGTTTTCATTTATGTATTTCACCCAATTACATACATTATGCCCATCTTATAAGTAAGCACTTATAAATTGCAAAATAAAATGATGCTTTGGGAGAAAAAACAATTTCAAAATAATATTTCCTGCTGACGAATGGAGCAATTGTTAGAGAAATCTTGAAAAATTTTATTTTTGAAATTGCAGTATGTTTTACAAAAGTTTAACTGGGAAGCATATTGTAGTATCCTGTTCATGTGAATGTTCTGCCATTATCTCTCCCCCTGCTCAGCTAGTGTGAATGTGCTGTGTGCTGCATGGAATGTTGGAGTGATGATGCGTATTGGAATGTTGGGTGCCTGTGAGGTGAAGTGTGGCAGTTGGAGAATGGGCTGAGCAGCAGGCAGGCTGCTCCTGATGGGGCTGCTACACTACAACTCTTCTACATGTAACTTACTTCAATAAATCATCTTAAATTACATCCTACCTGCATGGATGTCATCACTACATTATTTTGGTGACAAGTTGGTGACTAACCTACGTGTTACAACTGGAATTCAGGGACCTGGCGATCTAAAGAGGACCTGAAGATGAAGCTACCTACAGAGCCTACAGATGCTGCCGTTGGACCCACATTACTACATTATTTTGGTGACGAGTTGGTGACTACCTACGTGCTACAACCGGACTTCAGGGACCTGGCGAACAAAAGAGGACCTGAAGATGAAACAATCTACAGAGCCTACAGATGCTGGCACCACAATGTACAAGAGGAGGTATCCACTGGAGAAAAAAAAAACGCAAACAAGAAACAAAGGAGTTCTTCACAGAACACCAAAGACGTCCACAAGAAAGCAGGAAGTTCTTCACAGAAAACCAAAGTACATCCACAAGAAACCCGTGAAGATGAAGCACAACGCCTCTCAGCCCCACCAGTGTCCTCAACATCGGACAGCCCTAGCCAGGGCGGACTTCTTTCAATCTCATTTCCAAGTGTCATTACGTTTATGACAACCTCTAGTGCACTCTGTTGTGTCAGCAACATGCTACACCTAAGGCATATTAAGAAAGTATTGTCTGCAGCGAATTTGATCTGTGGCTCAAAGGACTGGGATTTCCTGCTACTTTGACAACATATGTGAGCTCAAGTACTACAATCTAACTGATCTAAGGAACAGTCCAGTTAGCATTATTTGCCTCCTGTGTTAACTCACATGTGATTCATAAAATTCAAAAAGGAAGAAGTTTTACTTGTGACATTTTGCTCTTCGCTTGGACATCTATGTGTGTGCACATGAAGGGAACCTTCTCGACGCTTTGCCTACATGATGTTGGTATTTGATTCCGTCAGCTAAGGAAATGTAGAATCTCACGCTTTGCTACCGATCGCAATGCCTCTCTGGCATGTTTCTCTTTGTTGTCTACAATGTGAGGTACACATCTTCAATCAGTTTCAAATGATTAGTTTTGTTTGGGCACCGTGGTTTCAGTACCAGCGATATGAAGGGGCAATCATAGGTAAGACTTATTCAAAATATTATGTGTTCGTATCTACATTAAAGCCTTGCCCACTGTGCGGCCGGTTAAACCGTTTTTCTGCGGTTTGAATTTCATATCGAGCGCGCACACCTTACCGTGTTTGTGGTGTCGCGCGGAGCACTTGAGGTATCTCCTGTGATGATGTCCTCCCTGTTCAGCTGCCATACTGTTGCCGGATGCTTATCAGCAGGGAAAAGCCGGGAGCCACCCGGCGAACGTCACCCCTGCTTGCCACCATCTTAATCAGGAGCAGCCTAGTCCGGTTTTGTCAACACGATTAAAGCCGTGACGTTTTCTCTGCGTTTCAGCCGGTTGTTATGGCTCTGCGTGGATCACTTGGATATATGGAAGTTATGTTCATGGTGTGGCGTCGCACTTCTGGGAGAAATGTTGTCGGCGCAGAGCTGTTACAGCTAAGGGTTCTGCATTTTGAGGGTAAGGTAACTCGTCTCTCATCAAAACTTTATTGACAAGGTTCATCTGAGGGACTATTGAACACTCGCTTTCCACAATTACAGAGTGTGCCGTCTTCTGACCGTGTGATCAGCGCTTTTTTTCTGAAGTTTTTTTTTTATTCTATCTGTACAATTCTTGTCTTCATCATATCCTAGGGGCTATGACATTTCTGTCGAAAGGTGGTTTTGCACTTTTTTCTAATATTCTACAGTTCTGCTGGAAATTACTTCTGACAACATTCTCATTAATTTTCACGTGGGAGAAACCCTTAAACTAAGGAACTTTTCATCAAATTTGGGACAATCTGGCATGATTCGGGTGAGGTGTCGCTCACCGGTTAAGGGTTTCGTTATTTCTTGTCATTCTGTTATTATTTTGCCATATGTTCCATTTTTCCATGTATTGTTATGAGTATTGTACTCATTTACTTACATTTTGTAATCTTACATACCCTTACATGAGGGTTGTCTGATGGTTTTTGTGGGTGTTTGCCACCTCTTTCCTGGTTTTTCCCAGCTTTCATGGAGGTATCTAAATTTGTATGTGTATTACACTTTACATTTCCTCACATTAGGGATGGGAATGGGTTCTAGCCCCATTCTCTTATAGTACATTTGCCTATATGGGCTAATTACAGTTTTAACCCTCTCTAAGGGTACCTGGTTATGGGTCCCATCTACTCTAGTTACTCACCCCTAGTCCTGGGGGTACGTTATGGGTGTCAGTCCCATTAACTTTTTCTTCCCTTCCTCTTGTCACAGGGTAGGTCATGGGTTTCAATCCCATTTACATTAACTATCGCCCTTATTTTGGGGGTAGGTCATGGGTGTCAGTCCCATCTACACGTTCTTGCTGTACATTATTACCCTTACACAGGGTGTGTCTTATTGGGTGTCAGTCCCATCTCTGCTAGTGGTTTTCCTCACGGTGGTTGCCCCCTTGGGTGTTACTCCCATTTACAGTATTCTCATCACCAACCTTTACATTATCTATACCCGGTTGGGGTACAGTTTATTCTGAGTCTACACTTAGACTTTGCTGTTATTTCCTCGCCCGTTATGCTTATATTATATTACATTGTCAATTTGTAGCGCAACGTTATGTTTATATTATGTTACATTGTCAATTTGAAAATGGGGGAGGATGAGTGATACTTCTTGTATTTTCTTCTCATCTTCTCTGTTTTCTCTCCTGTTCAGTTCTCCTCGTGATGTCTTATATTCTTTTCATCCTTGGAATCTGGACTATATTTGGTTGTTAGTCTTCCTTTGTCCCCAGTCTTTCCCTCATTGTAGTTTTATTCTCTTTCTTCCTTTTTTAGGGGGAGATTCTTCCTTCACTACTCTGTGTGTCTGGGTGTAAGGCTGGTGTTTAGTTTGTGTCGTGCTATGTCTTTCCTTCTTGCATGCCTGTCTGGCCAGTGGGTGTGTTTGGGGGTAGTCATTGGTGCTTTTATGTCTATCCTTTACCTCGTTGTTCCTTGTGCCTTATATTTGTATTATATTCTATTGAAATTTATAGAAGGGGAGGATGGGTTATTCATCTGTCTGTGTATATTTATCCATTGCTTCCTCTTCAATACCTATCTGTGTATATTTATCTATTGCTTCCTCTTCATTTACTTCCACCTGTCTTTCTGCTCTCTCCTCTTTGTTCACTTCATTGCACATATTCTGCTTCATTTGTGTTCCTCTCATTTATTTCCTTTTCCTGGTTCACATTGTTTTAGCTTCTTTCAGGTAACCATATTTATGCTTCTGTTATATAAGAAAGGGGGATATGTAGTATCCTGTTCATGTGAATGTTCTGCCATTATCTCTCCCCCTGCTCAGCCAGTGTGAATGTGCTGTGTGCTGCATGGAATGTTGGAGTGATGATGCGTATTGGAATGTTGGGTGCCTGTGAGGTGAAGTGTTACAGTTGGAGAATGGGCTGAGCAGCAGGCAGGCTGCACCTGGTGGGGCTTCTACACTACAGCTCGTCTACATGTAACTTACTTCAATAAATCATCTTAAATTACATCCTACCTGCATGGACGTCATTACTACACATATACATCAGATAATGTTCATCCCATGGAGCCACCACTCAAAATTTCCAAAATGTGCTGTTCTTGCGCAATGGAATTGGTGAGCCCTGAGTAGGCATCAACTATTCTTTGTCAGGGTCACTTGGAACAACATAGCATTTGTGAAATGCAAATTATTGCATTAGGGTAACTGCAACTACCGCTGCTATGTTTTCTTGGTCATGCAAATCATGCTTAATGGAGGTGCCTATCTATGGTGTTTAAAGCCTCTCTTTCACATCTTGGCTTCCTAGATGAGAAATGAAGTTCAGCTTGGTCAGCAGAAAAGTTTACCTTACTGTAACAATCTGAAGGTCGTCTTCTTCCTCTCTCTTGTGATCTCAGACTTAGATACCTGTGTACTCCTGGAAGTCTGTGCGTAGAACAATTTGTACCTTCCCTTTGCTTGCGGAACTCACTCCATCACATTTTGCTGTGTGAAGCCCTGGTTGACCAAATCTGAGATTCACAGAGAATAATTTTTTCTTGTATTATTAAACACTTTCAGTCGTCTGTGTTGTACAGATTTTCATTAACACATCTAACCACTAAGGGGTCGATTATGATGTCGGTCGGAAAGGCTCCGTACGGCATTCGGTTCATCCGAATCCGTGTCGGAACCCGTGTTTCCGACAGATTTGGAAACATTTCCGACCGACTGATTACGATACAAGGTAGTCAGTCGGTCATTCCGAAATAATTCCGACCGGCATTTGGAGAGTCCAAGCCGGTTGAAGCCGAACCGTAGAGCTCTACAGGCCAAATTTCCGACCGATTACGATGTTGGATTCCGACAGCCTTTCCGACTCGGTCTGTCTGACATGAAAAGGCTGTCGGAGACTGACTTTAGGGGCCAGTAGCGGGCCCCCCCTTTACCCGGCAGCCTCCGAATTGGCTCCGTGGGGGTACCCATGGGACCCCTCTTTACAACCATGCACAGTGTGGCAGGCACCATGGGGTGCCTGCCACAGGGTGCAACGTTTCCCAGAACAACCCCTTTTTTCAATGGTAGCCTTTGTTGTCGGTCGGAACACAGGCTCCCATTGAAGTCAATGGGAGTCCGACCGAACGGTGTTCAGAAACATCGTAATCGGTCGGTCGCACTCACCGAACCTGAGTCGGTCGGAAAGTATTCCAACACCGAGTCAGTCGGAATGCTTTCCAATCGACATCGTAATCAGCCCCTAAGTTGTGAATTTGCAACCAAAACACCTAGGCTCAAATCCTGGAGTCTAATCATGAGCAAATTGCTTTCTGTCTGTGTCTCTGTTCTATTAACTGTTGTAAATTTTAGAGTGCATGGAAGCAATTCAGTTGGCAATGTGCACTATGGAGGAAAATATGATAATTTGCATTTACTCAATGCATCATGTGTCCCTTATCAGTTGTGGTTATTTCAAAGAGTCCTGTTTTCACTTTCTTTGCATTCTGGTACTTGTAGTTTTGCTGGTCTGAATTCTCAATGCAATACTGCAGGAAACAGAATTCAAATTCGAAATTAGGGCTGGATGAGCTACTCGTGCCATTCTAGGGACAACTTCGGAGCTCTGAGCTTACAACTCCCAAAGATGGAGAGAATGGTAGTCAATCTACTTCACATAAGTCGCCATCGCTCTCAAACTGTCAAATCTGTGATCAAGGCCTAACCTTATGGAAAGATTGCTGTAATCAGAGATTTTTATTAAAATGCACTAGACTAGGTTCAAAGGAAAGTGTGATCACTGTCTTTACATTCTGTGGGACAGCATCCTACCATGGAACCTTCTCAAACCTAAACTAACACTGCTGCAAGCAATTGTGATGCTAAGCAAAACATTTATCATGGTTCAAGGTTTCACTACTGAGCCAAAGGCACATCTTCTGCTCCAAAATCTAGTTAATCAATTTTAATGCCACCAAAAGGGCTCAGTGAGTTAAGTGCTCACTGCTGACATCTGCACTACCTGCATGTCACGACTGTGAATTCCAGCAACGGCATACTCAGCCTTCCATCCTCCGGGATGAATCACTTGAGCACCATTAAAGTGGGGCATAGCAAACGTTTTCATTAACTGCACTTAATATTAATATCGCCCAAAACTCATTATTAAGTACTCCTCAGGAGATAATGTATTATGAATGATAGTAGAATTCAAGCCAGCGACCATTTTCAGGGTCCCTCATTTTTAATGACAATCAGGCTCTGCCGGAGTCATACCACCAATTAGTGAGGCCCTCTGTTTCAATTATAGTTGACCTCTGACATTCTACTCTGAATGGGAAAAAGAGGTGTGGCATAGAAGCAGCAGCAGACCATTGAATACTCTAAAATGAATGAAACAACAAAATCAAAGAATGCATCAAGGGAGCTGTTATAATTTGTCCCCTCCATGTCATCATGATAAGCGATGGTCTCTCCCATTGCTGCAATCCCTTTTTCACTCTTTGTACAATAGAACATCCCGTCACTCCACATTGTTGAGTATGAGGTATTTTCTCCTTAGTGAGATTCTGGAGATGCTAGAATAAAGGTACCTTTATCTTACTTCAAGAGTGTGTAGCATCATTACTTCAGGATCATTTTTGTCTGCAAATGGATGTACTTCTTAAGAAAGAAAAGGCTGATTGGAACAATGACAGTACCACATTTCTGGAATTGGACAATTTAATAGAATCTGTGCGTATTACTACTTTATGCGGGATGAGGGAACAATTTGCTGGCAAGGAAAGGGTACACTGTAACGTGCTAGGTGGAACCCTCAGAGGAGAAATCATGAAGTAACCTCCACCCAACGCATATTTTGTCATGGGTATACCCACAAAATATGCAACTTCATGGTTCCTGTCTGCCTCCTGCAATTAGCAATGCTTGTTTTAAGTATAGGGGTGGAGCATCTCCTCCGAAAAATGCAACATGCACTGAGAAGGGGGTAACACAGTCTACGTCATACATATGTCATAATGGATTCTTTTGGCTCCCTGGTCAATGGCACCGCAGATACAGTGGCTAATCCAGGAACAGCTTCACCAGTCGCAGATTCCTGCCTATAATCAGTCACTTGAGGAGGGAGACAGAGATAGGGAGACCTCTGCTAATGACGATATCAGCAGACAAACAAGCTCGGTAATCTCCCCCACATCATTGCAGTCTGGGCCGGACTGGCCACTTATTCCATTGGGCATTTTCCCAGCGGACCTCTTTTGAAAGCCCAGAGCCGCTGCCGGTGCCTTTGTTACCATTCCCAGCTCCTCAAACAAATTACAGCAGGTACATGGGTCTTCTAGAGACAGAAGGAGGGGGAGAGAGGGATGGAGATGCAAAAAGCAATCAGAGCAGGAGAAAAGAGAGAGGAGAGAGAGAATGGTTGGATGGTAAGAGTAGAGTGAGTAGAGGTAGGGATCGGGCAGTTTGGAGCATTTTTGCCAGGATTGGTTTTAATTCCCAAGTGTGGCCCTGATTGCAGTCAGTCAGATTTTGCAGGCTGCCCTAGTCGCCTGGACTCGTAGGTCAGGTGATAGGTCTGGGATCTCAGAATCTTTTCTCCGGCCTAACAACAGTCTAGAATGAACCAATGTGACATCGCAGCGGCCACGAAAAGTAAATTAACATAGTTTTCAACCATTCACAGCAGGTTGGGGTGTAAATGAGAGACTGAGTTTGACATAGAGGACTGTACAAGTGTGAGCTTCATCCGTTATCCTTTTTAGCACTAGAAGACTCCACAAGTGTGTGTGCTTCCTATTTATTTCATAAGTGCCTTCATAGTTCTTGCAAACGCTCAGCACTTAAACCATCAGATAGCAGTCAGCATCCTTCAGCAGTGCCATCTCAGTGTGAGATGGAGCAAGCCATGAGAAATGTTTTAATGGTTTCTTCTCAGTACTGAAGACTAGGATCGTGCCCTTCCATCAGAAGAGCATTTTTAGTGCCAGCGGACTTCACACTATGCCCTTTCCCAATCATATTTTTCATTGCTTTAGGATTCTTGATTGTGCCAACTTTTTCACATAGTGTCTTCTCGTAGGTAAAGGTCTCCAGCAGTGTGAGATTATTTCAGTTATGTTTCATTAGTGCACAGGGTGTGTTTTGAAGCAACATAGTAGAACTGATGTATATGTTGGAAGCTCTTGCTGCCAGTAAGGAATCCTCCTGAATCTTGCTGAGCCTGACCTCTTCTGATGACTGCTGACGGGAACAGAGCAGTGGCGGTGGACATGTCAGAGGTGCCGCTGCAGTGTAGTCTGCGGGGAAATCACAGTCAGTGAAGCTGAGCTTAAAGCGTGAGCTACTAGCTCAGGGGATTCAGTGGACTTGTGTGGTGGTCTTCAGGGAATGAGGCCGTCCTGATTGGCTGTAGTGCCGGCTGAGAGATGCCACATGGATGGCTCCAGAGGACTGCTGGGCCCTGACAAATGGATCCTGTTGCTTATCTTTTTCTTTGTCAGATCCTGGGGACTGGAGGACCAAATGAGGAGCCCTGAATATCCCCTCCCCCGCTAAACTGCCTGGTGTCTAAGGTCTGCGCTGGCAGGGAGTGGCAGGTGGGTGGCAGATGGGGTGGACATTGGTGGTCTACCCATTCTCTCAATCCCCCCTTTTGGTGAGGGCTGGAGAGCTGCAATGGTGGGCTACATGGACTGCGGCCCGTTGAGGAGGAATGAGAGGGGTGGCAGACATCTTGCTGCCACAGGATGCTACTTGTAGACCTTGCAGAATGTCAACCGAGCAGTGACAGAACTGTGTAATTCCTTGCTACATATGGCTAACATTTCCTTGGCATCCTTCTGTGAAAAATGGGCACGGACAGGGGCAAAGACCTCACTGACAATTAGTGGGTGCATGTGCTAGACTAACACTGTCTGGTATCCAGGAATCCCAGATGATGGTCGCAACCTCGTTGGGTTGGTTAGCCATGCATCATAACATGGGAGGGAAGCGGCGAAAGAAGGGATGGGTGTGTGTGGAGGACTTGCCCTGACCCGCAAATTGGATAGATTGTACAGTAAAGGAGAACAACATAAGGGCCCCCTTGCTGAAAATACAAAAATGGACTAATGAGTTCCTCGCTACTTGTATGTCTAACGTGGTCTTCCCAATGGGAGTAGATAAAGGGGATTGGAGTATAGACTGGATGGTGATGGTGATGTATCAACCCCTAATAGCTCGCTGTCAATTACAAGCTGTATGCTAATGGCTGTATGTAACACCATTTGCTACCTGTTAAATGCATTGAAATCGTAAAAAAAAATGTTTTAAAAAAAGCGCCCTTGGTGCTTTAGGACGCTGTGTACTGTCAGCTTCCTTTATCAGTGTCCTCTCGTTGCTAAGGGGCCTCAGTAGTGCGAGATTCCCCGGGCATCATTCTGTCAGTGCTTGAAGAACCAACCCCTTCAGAAAGACCTTCCTTAAGGCCTTCTCAGCCTTTTAGAATCCCAGGTACAACCCGGTTTCCCCAGCAGTGTCTCCTTTGTACCAGAATGTATAGTTGCAAACATTTACTGTTTTGCATCATTTATATTTCTGTTTGATCTTTAAATATGTGCTTTCACATTTCAGCAGTAAGACACTGGTAACTGGGTGGGAGAGGTGTGGTGCAGCGGCCAGGGCAGCTGACTTCAGAGCACAGGGTTCACGGTTCGATCCCGGCGGCAGCTCAGCTCAGCACCATGTGACTCTGGGCAAAAGCTCACTTAATTTCCACGACGGCCCCCAGCGCCTTGAGACCCGTAAGGGTGAGTAGCTGCGCTATATAAAAACGGACTTACATTTTTTTTTACATTTAGTGTTTCATTGCTGTCCCCGTCCCCTCAGAATTTTAGTGCCGTCTAAGCCCATGGTCATATATAGTTATCAGTCAAAACAATTATTTAATAGACAGCCTCGACAATAAAACGTTCAAAGCGTGAGGACGTTCGAGGAGCCCAGCAGATCACGTGTCAGTGTGGTGCATTCCACTGAACACTCTCTCGGGATCTCATTCATTCTGGACCTAGACATATACCTCCAAGCACCCCGTGACCATTCAAGAATATCTCTGTACCAGTGGCGCAGCCTAAGCTTATCCGGATGAGACCAGTGACTAGCGAAGCGCTGGTGAACTAGTCCACACCACGCGTAGAAGCCTGCTGCTCATTCACTAAACCGAGGACATAAACCAGACGAGTTGTAGAAGTACGAAATGAGTGAGGTAGGCCGGAACTATGAACTAGGTAAGTTTGAAACATTCATTTCTACACCCTTTGTTAACGTTAAAATTGGAGTTATTGCATTCCTCACCTGTGCGTGGGTGGTGGGCAAGTCAATCTTCGTCTGCAAACCGGTAAAAAAACACAAACATTTTAAACATCAGTACACTATTGCACTGCGCATTATATTCATAATGCACAATCTTGTACGCAGCCATGGACCAAGGGGCAATGCTTTGATGAGCAATCATTCTCACTTGTGTAAGGCGGACCCTCTCGGGAGAGCTGCTACTGGTTGCTAGCATCTGGGTGCCACAAACCACGCCCTGCTTGCAGATTTTAAATGACAGAAGCTGTCTGTTTAAAGGATTTCTTTTCATCCGAACCTGTGACTTAGCATCTTTCACAAGCCTTACAAGTTTACTAATGTAAATTTGCTCTGAAAAAAATGTTCACTCAAAACTCTTCTGTGGTAAACATCATTATAAGTATCACTAGAACAATTACGGTTTTTACAGATAACAAAGACTGAGAAGAACTCCTGATACCTTATTTTCAAGAATCTAAAGTTCACTCTACGTTACACTATATTATATCACAATATTCCGCCAAAATATTGAATGAGAAATATTGTGATACCAGAATATTGTGTCAACAATATAATCAACATAAAAATATTGTGGTACAGAGCAAAGAAAGTAAGAATATATTTTTAGACATATAATAAGATATTGTTGTATATATGATTGTTAACTTTAAGATATCTGTAATAAATATAGTTTTTAATTAATTTCCCAAATATATTTTTTATATTAATATTAGGTATTGATATTATAAAAAATAAGTTTAAAAAAAAAAAAGTTAGTATCATTTGTCATTTTCAATGTGTATTTTTTTTTTTTTTTACATTTAATCAGTCATTTTTAATTTTGTGGCACGTTATTGGGTTTGCAGGTGATTATGCTGGGAAGATATCTGAAATATAAAATAGCATTTCTTTTTTATTTTTTTATTTTTTATTAGAGATATTCAGAAGTATAAATGCAAATACATAAGATTCATAGAAAAAGGAGACAAAAAAAAAATTATTAAGAAAAAGTTTTGGAAGACACATCGTCATAGTTCCTATAAATATTGCATTGGGAAAATCAAATAGAACAGCAAAGATTTCGATACAGCTTACCCAGGATTATGCAATTTAACATACAAAAAGAAACACGACCGCATTGACCAGACAGGCACAATGCAATACTGCTTGATTTTAACCCCCTACTCCCTCCTTGCATTTCTACTCCTTTCAGCCATATGTGCCCAGATCTTCCTCCCCCGAGCTCCGGCCTGTCTGCCACTACAAGCATATATGGACAGCTCTTGTTTGTATATTCCAAGGAGCCTAGCAAGCCACATATGAAAGCTTGGTGGCTCCGCATCTTTCCACCTTGCAGCTAATAGTATCCTAAATACCGCTGCCCCCAGAAACAAACCATATTCTTGTTTGGTATTAAGACCCAAAGCACTATCATATCCAAGAACCAGCAGAGTGGGGGTTAGTTCTAATCTAAGACCAAACAGTACCTCCCAAAAACCTAGCAGCCCTTCTTTCAATGGAGCCAGTTTATCACAATCATATAGCATGTGTATCAAGGTGGCAGGTCCTGACCCACATCTAGGACATTTGTCGTCAGCCCTTTTCCCCCAAAGGTAAAGTTTAGCAGGAGTAAAGTAAAGATTAAATATAGTTTTATAGAGTTGAGCTTTTAAATTTGAAGATAAAAAGATTTTGGCGGTTAAGGAGAGGCTCATATGGATATCCACATCGGGGTTTCCCAATTTTATCGCCCAGGATGCTTCAGTTTTTTCCAGGTCGTCGGGAGAGGCAAGATGGCGGTCGCTTGAGACCGTAGGTGCACACAGAGCACTGAGAGCCAAAGATATTAGAAATGCTGCACCAAGTAAATCGGGATAATGAAGGAAGTGCTTTTTAACCCGGACTCACAGTGCCCCGCCTCGGATTGGCAGAGATTACCTACGACTATTGGGTATGGTAATCGGGCTCTCTGTTCTACGGCATATTGCAAGGACTATTGTGGGAAGCACCAAAGCTCGTCAAGAAGGTTCTTACCTGTCGGAGGTACCCGGTGCGGGGGCTGACTCTGTGGAGTCGATCGAGACTGCTGGAGCTGCGGAGATGGGTCCCAAGAATGCGGCCGGGGGTGCCAAGGCTAGGGCGGCCAGACAGATGCCGGGCGGGACGACGGAGTCGGGAGACGCGGCCGCGGCCACGGACGCTCCGGCCATGACCATGGGGGAATCTCCGGCTCAAACTCTGCGGCGAGGACGCCGGGGGACAGTGGCTGACCCGGATCCGGAAAAAAAAGGAAGAGGTGGGGCAACGCAGAGGGGACGCCCGGCCGGCCCTACAGTGGTCGATCTATTGAGAGGTCCTGCCGGGAGATTAGCTCCGGGTTGCGAGGTGAAGCTCCGGGGCAAGGCTTGTCCCGTCGCCGCGGCAAGCATAGAACATGACGGAGGAGATTCACCCATGCTGGAATTAGGAGACCAAGCTCAGGGAGAGCAGATCGAGCTGAGCGAGGCGGAGAATGGACAGAATAAAGGGTCGGCTAACATGGAAGGTAGGCCCGGGGGTTCCCCACCTCAGCAGTTGATTCCGAATCCCACGGGGGGCACTCAAAACCCACTTACGACTATCTCAACTGAGCAAGTAGCTGGGGGGGTCCAAACGGACCCAGCAAAGGCAGGAAATACAGCTGTGGGCAGAAGGGGTACTGGGGCACAAGCAGATAAACATGGTATTACGAGTATCCAACTCCAGGAGCAACTCCAGGAGCAACCAGTTAATGTCGATCCTGACTATGTAATTTGCCCACATGAAACTAACCCCAGCAGGGCCCTTGACAGTGGCAGTCAAATAGAGCTTGACAAGGAACCCAGTGACTTTTTCTTCTCTGTATCAGATGGGGATGAGTGGTCTGAGGATTCATCAGCAGATATTACGGATCTAAGCTATAGTGATTTGGAGGAGGCAGGTGGCTCTAAATTGAAAACTGTGCAGAGGAAAAAGAAAAAGAGGCAGGGAGGAAAGGATCTGGCTTGGGACTATACCCCTACGAACCAACTGTCTAACCCTATGCCTACCTCCCAATCCGTTTCTGATCCATCCGAGTCAACTTCTCCAACTTTAGAGGCTATCTTTCAGGCCATCTCTATGCACCGCGAGGAAACTCGCCAAGATAGCCGCAAGGCCCAGCATGCCATGCGCAAGATGCAAGGGGTTGTGCGAAAATTGACAAAAACTTGCAGTGTATTTGGGGAACGTTTAACTGACCTTGAGTCCAGGATAGTCACTACAGAATCTGACCTTGCCTCAAATCACGCACTGGTGGGTTCCCATGAGGCACAGCTGGTGGATGTTAGATGGAAGTTGGAGGAGTTCGAGAACCGCCAGCGGAGGAATAATCTGCGGGTCCTTGGGGTGCCCGAGGGGGTTGAGGGGGCCGACATACGTTCATTTGTGGTGGATTTGTTACGAGACTCCTTGCCGGAACTAACTGAATGGAACTGGGCACTAGAGATTCAGCGGGCCCATCGGGTCCCCTTTGTTCAGAAACAGCCTGTAAGGGCGGGGGGTCTCCCCCGAGCCATCCTGGTATATTTTGGCAACTTTTTGCTGCGCCAAGCCGTCTCTGAGAAAGCAAGGCCTGACACAAAAAGATCCAGAAACGAGATTTCCTATTTTGTTCGCCCAGACTTCTGCCATTCCACTGTTGAAAGGCGGTGGCGACTACGGCAGCTCATCAAACCATTCCAGGATAAAAAGGCGCAAGCCTTTTTAAACAATCCAGCTCGCCTAAAAGTGATTTTTGAGGGGCAAACAAAGTTCTTTATGTCAGAAATAAAAGCTAAGGAATTCCTGGACGGGCTGCCCAGCTAGGTGCGGGCTAGCTATTAACGTATGTTAGGAACTACATAGTTTGGGACTCTGCAGAGTGGCACGAAGGGAGAAGTAAAGGGGGGAACGTGGGATGGCGCAAAAAAAAAAAAAATAAGCTCTCTTTCTTTAGAAGTACTATGGCGGAGGTACTAATGAATTTGGGAACTTCGGCTGCAGGATGCAGCATCTTGTTACAATTAGGGCTCTCACTCTCAGCATGTGTAGCACACCCATCACAATCAGACTCATGATTGAGTCTGCACGCCTCACGCGGGGAGGTGGGGATGTTGGGGAGGTGGGTGGGCAGCGAAGCGGGGGGAAGGGAGGGGAAGGGGGAGGGAAAGGTGGTGGGTTAAATGTGGGGGGAAAAAAGCATATCTAGAAACTGTAACAAAATAAGGAGACAATCAAAAGAGATAAATAGATGGCAGAACGAGAGGCGAGAACTCATTGGGGGAAAATTTAAGATGGGGAAGATAACTATTTGTTCATGGAACATCGCGGGGTTGAATGACAGGGCAAAGAGGGTAAGATATGCCGAACTTATCAGACTCAACCCCACTGATGTAATATGCTTACAGGAGACACATATTCCCTGGGGGAAAAGAGAAGTATTGAGAATTACAGGGTATAACCTGTTGGCATGTACTACTCAGACATCTAATATACGTGGTGTGGCTATCTTAGCAAAGACTTCTTTGGGGATGGCCAAACGTAAATTAGTGGATGCCTTGGGTAGATGGGTGATCGTTGAACTTGCCATGGGCGGCACTATATGTGCAATTTATGGTTCTAATCAGGATGATCCTCAAATATTCGAGGCTTTGGAAGTTGAACTGGCCATCTGGTCGACCCCTCTGATTCTCTGCGGGGACTTTAACATCTCTTTGGATGGTAGACCTGGGAACCAAGGGCCAGGGGGGTATTCGGGTCGGAAGCCTCGGGTGTACAGGGCATTCAATTCTTTAAAAATTAGCCATGGCCTGGTCGACATATGGGCTACAAAGAATTCGGCCAACCCCGGTTACACGTATTTTTCCTGTCCGCACAAAAAATATGTCAGGATTGACTATTTTTTTTGTACAAGGGATCTTGTAGGGCAAGCCAGGATTATAAAACTCCCTAAAATAATTTCTGACCATAACCCTCTGATGCTAGAACTTGAAATAGCTGGTTTTAAAAGATTACGGAGTAAATGGACCTTTGATAGGAAACTTCTTGTAAATAGTGAATATGTTGAATATATGAGAAAGTGGGCGCAAGAATTTTTTTATACAAATAGGTTTAGTGCTAGCAGGGAGGTTGTGTGGGACTCTTTTAAGGCCGCTCTCCGAGGCGAAACCATCTCTTTTGTTATTAGGGCAAGGAAGCAGCAAGAAAAAAAGAACCAACAACTGATGTGGGATCTAGCTAGGGCTGAAGAAGAGCATATCTCGCTGATAGCACAGGGACAGGAGGGAGCTAAGTTAGAGCTAACTAACTGGCTAACGCAGAAATCTGCTGAGGAGTATCAATCTCACCGAAACAGCGCCTATGAAACTGGAGAACAAGTTGGCAGGAGGTTAGAGCTCTGTACTAGGCAGAAGACATCCTCTAGTGCTATATCTTTGATTAAAATAGGTGGGCAAGTCTATACCTATCCAGAGGACATAATCAGAGGTTTCCAGAATTACTACCAGGCCCTGTACCAAGATGATATTAACAAAAGCCGAGAAGAGGTCTCTCATGGTATGGCAGAGATGCTTGCGACATTAATATTGGAGAGGGGCTGGATAGGCTTACAAGAGAGGAGCTAGAGGCAGAAATTACATTCGAAGAAGTTCAACTAGCACTGTCAGGAATGGCTACAGGGAAGGCGGCAGGTCCGGACCGGATACCTTTTGAGGTTTACAAAATTCTGGGATCAGCTATAACACCCTTGCTCTTAGATCTGTTTAGGGGTGTACAGCATAATGGGACCCCCCCGTGTCTTGGAAAGAGACCGCCATTATAATCTTTCCTAAAAAAGGGAAGCCGGTGGATAATCCATCTTCCTATCGGCCGATCTCCCTGATCAACTCTGACACCAAAATTTACTCTAAAATTCTGGCTAATCGGCTAGGAAGGGTCATAGAGCATCTGGTTTCCCCATGGCAACACGGGTTTATCCCCGGTAAAGGAACAACGTATCATACCCGTAGGGTTATTTCTCTTTTTGATATTATAACCGGGGTGGGGGACCAGATGGCTATGATCCTCCTGGATGCCGAAAAAGCCTTTGATCGGGTGTCCTGGGAGTTTTTATGGCAGATATTGGAACTGAATGGCTTTGGCCCTCGGCTCAAAGGCAATTAAGGCAATGTACTGTCAGCCAAAAGCCCGACTACAACTAATGGGGAGGGAATCCGGTAACATTAACATATCAAGGGGGACCAGACAGGGCTGTCCCTGCTCCCCCATTTTATTTGCTTTATATATCGACCCCCTAGTGTCTAAGCTGCTACAGACCCGGAAGATTAAACCAATAATTACTGGTGGGTTTGAGACAAAAGTATTGGCTTACGTCCGATGATATCGCGGTTTTAACTTCCAACCCTGCCGAGGCAATTGAAGAAATTAGTAGGATTGCTGAGGGCTATGGTCTTCTATCTGGTTATGCTTTGAATGCTGGGAAAACTATAGTACTATGCACTCATAATATAGTTTTTAATGACCCCAAGAGAGTAACCTACGCAGTGTATCTCGGGGTTCGAATAAGTGCCAAGGTGGATGAGATTAGTAGAATTAATTTTGAACCCTTGATTAAAAATATAGGGGATGAATTAAGGAGGGTCAAAGGGTTACACTTGTCAATTATTGGGAGGGGGAATTTCCTAAAAATGACCATGCTACCAAAAATATTGTATTTGTTTCGGGCAATTCCGCTGGCTTTAGAAGACAATTTATTGAGGGCACTGGAATCAACCTTCTCCAATTTTATATGGCAATATGGGAAGGTCAGAAGAGCATTGCGGTATTTAGCACTGCCCCAAGACAGGGGAGGACTTGCAGTCCCTAATATCACTTTATATTACTGGGCAGTACTTCTACATCAGATGACCACCCTTTTATCGGTGAATAATACTAGGGAACCAGCACAGGGCCCAAAAATACCCACAATTTATGAACTTTCTATGGGGAAGGAAGCCTCTGGGCTGTTACTGAGACAACTGGAACCTAGTTATTATAAGAAGGTGCGGTTTAAAGTGATATATAGTTCATGGAGAATCTGGAAGCAGGTCTCTAAATTTATGGCAATTCCTAAAATCTCTAGATACACCCCCCTATGGCGCTCGCCACTATTGCCATACCTGGTCAATGATGATATGGGGAAAAAGTGGGAAAAATATGGGGTAGGAACAATAGGGGATTTCTGTGGGGGAGAACAAGATTTTCAATTTTCTAGGCTACAACGGGTGTTTGGCGTTTTAGATAACCATTACTTTAAATTTGTCCAGATTAAGAATACTCTCACCTTATGGAGTCCTAAGATTAAGTTAGAGAAGATTCCACTTTTGGAAGTTGTAACCAGGGAATCGAGCAGAATTAGAGATTTTTATAAAATACTTCTTAAAATAGCATTTTTTTAGATAAATCTTTAGATACTAAAATAATTAATTGGTAATTAATTATGCAAATGTGTAATGGCTTAGTTGTTATTTTAAATATTTTAGTATATCCTGTATTTTTAATATGTTTGTATGGCATTTTAAGCCAAAATCACCACACACCTCCTGCAGAGACTACAGACCATTCAGAATGCAGCGGCTAGACTCATCCTCGACTCCCCAGATAGACCCACATCATCCCGCACCTGAAGAAACTCCACTGGCTCCCTATCCACAAGAGATGCCAATTCAAGATTCTGACTCACGCCTACAAAGCCTTGCACAACCGAGTACCAGCATACATCAACCACCGCCTGAGCTTCCACCAACCTTCCAGACTCCTGCGATCCCCCTCCTTCTCCCTCACTCACACCCCTGCATCTACCGAAACAACAGTGGAGGATGCTCCTTCTCCTACCTCACCTTGAAGTCCTGGAACAGCCTCCCCCACCCATCTCTGGACTTCACCCTCTCTTCAGGAGTTAAGAAGGGGACTCAAGAACTGGCTATTCAATTGATGCCCCTGAGCAGCTTGGAGCTCAGAGCCCGAATACCCTTGCGGGTGATTAACTGTGCTTTATAAATCCTGTTTGATTTGATTAGAGTGAGAAGTTATTTACAATATTAAATATTTTTTTTATTAATTTGTTATCTTACTTAAATAAATACTTGGTAATTAATTATCTTAGCTATTTAATTGATCAATTGTTATTTTAATTATTTGTTGTTTTTAATTATTTTTTAATTTGTTGATCAGTGTATTTAATAATAACATTTTGAAAAAAGTTTTTTATTTATTATTGGCTTTAATTTTAATTGAAGCATATAATAAGTCATTCATTTTTTAACTTTGTTGGTGTTTTTCTAGGGGTAGAAGGGAGGGACGTATATATTTAAAAAATATATTTATAATTAGTTGTATATTTTTTTTTATTGGTTTTGTAATATGACATTTGTTTTTTCCCATTGCATTTAATTTCGTTAATCAAAAATGAATGTAATTTTTTATTTTCAATATGTTTCAATTGTTTTATTTTGTAATTATTTAAACGTTTTTTAAAGTTTATGATTTGGAATGGTATATCTAACCCCTCTAAAGTCCAACACTTTCCCTACTATTGCTTACTTTTCAGAGGTAATATTAATTCTAGCCCTTCCAAATTCCAGCATGTTCCTTACTGTTGCTTAGATTGGAGTGGGAATAATAACTCTAACCCCTTCAAAGTCCAACACTTTTCCTGCTTTTGCTTACTTTGGAATGGAAATATTAAATTTCACAATTCAAAAGTCCAACTCTTTCCATGTTGTTGCTAAAATTAGAGCGGTAATAGTAAATCAAACCCCTCCGAAGTACAATCCTTTCCCTGCTATGGCTTCCATTGGAGTGGGATTAGTAAATGTAACCCCTCCAGTGTCCAACGCTCTCCCCACTGTTGTTTAGGTTAGAGAGAAACTAGTAAATCTAACCTCTTGAAAGTACTAAGCTTTCCCTGCTTTTGCTTACATTGGAGTTAGAATAGTAAATCTGACTCTTTTAAACTCCAAACCTTTCTCTAGTGTTGTTTATTTTGGATTGTTATTTTTTTTTAAATTTTAAATATTTATCAAAATGTATTTATTTAAACACTATTTTTGTTGGTTTTGAAATAATTTTTTTTTTTTAACTAAGGGCCGGATTTAGAGTTTGGTGGAAGGGTATTTATTCCGTCAGGGTACCGGAGTAAAGTACTCCATCGCCTTGAGGGACTGCCCACTTACCAAATTTTGAGATGTCCGCCGGCGCAGCTTATATCGCTTGCATTTACAGTGGTTCCTGCAAATGTATTGAAAGTTTGACGTATGGCTCCTTCAACATGATGGAGCCATGCTGCAAACGTTCAATTTTTTTAATTTTCAACAGAAGATCCAAAAGTGAGATTTCCTTTTTGAAAATAAAAAACAACAATGGCCTCCTTGCCATGCAAATTTTCTTCCACGGCGTGGGGTCCATTTTGCAGTGTTCACTGTCTTTTACCGCCAGGTTTTACCTGGGAGTGATGGACAGTGAAAACTTCCCATTTGTCCATCCTCTCTAAATAAGGTGGGCGGACAAATTTCCAAACCTCAGATGGCCCTTACTCTGTCGGGCTGTTGATTTGGATGTCGGCGGCAGAGATGGAGTAGTCTCCGCCTTCCACATACTGATGATCCGTCCGACTCTAAATGAGGTGGGCAGATCTTCAGTTTGGCAGAGAGGGTACTCAACGAATCTTCGAATGTTCCTTGCACAGGAAGCATTGTAAGTTTTCAGGGACTTTTGGTCCCCATAACCTCAGACAAATTTAAATAAACCTTGTCTCGTTGGACTAGTTTGTTTTTCTTGTTTTTTAAAATGGTAAGGTTTATCTATGGGTATAGATTAGTAATTTCGGCAGGCCATGTTTTGGTCAAGGCTAAATCAGGTGGAAAACATTTCGTGGTACTGTGAGCCCGTTATTCTATTTCTATTTATGTCCTCCTCAAGCTGCATATTCAGTTTTGTGGTGATACTTAATTTTGCAGCATGCGTGGATTGTTTTCAATTTCCTATTACAATGATCTAATAATGCAAGTTTTACTATTAGGCAGCTCACAGATAACTTAACCATGACGTTATGTTTAATTTTCTTTAGAAGGGTTTTGGATTTCAAAGCTTTTATGTGGGTAACAGATATTTTTTTCCTGTGGGAGTTACATTTTCTACAATGAGAAGGACAAAATGTTTTTCTGCTTTTAGGAATTGTGCAAAGTTATGTGAGGTTAAATGCTTAGGAAGTTTGAAGCTGGGACTGCTTCACAATTGTTGATTATTTTTGGGAAACTTTATAATCTAGTTTCTTTTACAGGTCTGGCAGAAGGGGTTAAAAGGCTAATGGACGAGACTGGTATTGATGTAGGTAAATATGGGGCTCATTCCACTAGAGGCGCTATGACTTCAAAATGGCTGACATCGTCAGGATGTTTTAAGGTCACTGTGCAAGCAGCAGACTTCCCAAATGAAACCGCCTTTTTGGACATTCTATTACAGAACAGAATGGTCACTGGAAATATGCGGCAACGGAGGGGCAAATTATGCAGCAGGATTGAGTAAATTATGTGCCAAAAATGGCAATTTTATGCTGCATAATGCGGCACATTTTGTGATAATATTACTTCACTATTTCGTCATCTTTACAAAGTTTGGGCATTGGTTACATCTCATTAGTACCAATTTAAAACCCAAATATAGCAACAAAAAGGTGACCAGTCAATCTTTGCAAAGGGCCTTCCAATATAAAGCAGCATGTTCTGCTGTATTTTTCAGTTACTTTTGAACCGTTTGAGCTAGAAACAATTTTTTTTCGTTCAAACCTGCCGAATATGCAGCAGATGATGTATTAGGTGGAAAATGCAGCAAGTCTATAATTGTGCGAGAAACACTTACAATCACATAATTCCAGTGGCTCTGCAGAGCAGTAATTTATGTTGTAAGTGATGTGATTGACAGGCATTGACCAGTCATAATTGAGCTTCTGTTTCTTGTTATAGAATGTAGAATCTGCCACACTAACATGACAGCAAACTTAGATTTTATTAAAAGCAAAGGGAGATATTTACAAGGAAATGGTGCAGCGTGGAGCTGCACGCAATTTTGCAGCCCAACGCTGCATTATTTAGAAAACGCAGGGATGCGCTATATTTACAAGAATACGGCACACCCCTGGGTTTCCCCTTGCGCTGGCGCTAAAAAAAAGCTGCCTAACGCCAAGACAGACACCCTTGCACCATAGTGCAAGGGTGCCTACATTGCAGGGATGATTCAAGGGTGCAAGAGTGGGTGTCTGTGTTGCAGGGAATTCATGTTTATGTGCAGGAAGGGACACCTTCCTGCACATAAACAATATTTGAAGGCATTTTGCCTTCGAGGCAAAAACGAGGAGAAATAAAAGTATTTCTCCTTGTTGCGCAAATCTAATGTCTGCTATTCAGTGGCGTTAGTTTTTGGCGCTGCCTCGGATTTACAGATCCTTGTAAATCTGGGGCTGCTTCAAAAAGCAATGGGTTTTGCAGTGGAACGCCCACAGCAACACCCATTGCACGCCCCTTTCACACAGATACCTGCGTGAAAGGGGCCGATATTTACAAACCGTTGTTAAGCCATGCAAAGTGGCTTAACAGTGTTTTGTAAATACGGAGCAGGGCATTGCGCCACTGGAACGTTGGAAAACGTGACATTCCGGGTGGCACAATGCCATTGTAAATATGCCCTAAAGAGGCTACGACTATACCCCTCTCCTACTCCCTTAACCAGCTGTATGTTATATTTTTAGTTTGAAGAAACTGTTGCTGTTGCACTCCAAGATTCTATATTCAGGTGTTGACGGATGATGGTCATATTGCAGAAACAAATTCAAGTTCAAATGTCATCTGGACTGCTGCATGGTCAAGGGTGTTTTACTTTTTCTTTGTAAATTTTCCTCTTAAGACTTTCTAAGTGTATGACTTTCTCCCCTGCAAAAAAGGGGACATCACAGAGAGGCCACGGTATTCAAAGGAGAGCTCGAACATGGATTGGTGGTGATGAATAACATCATATGCATTGAAATGCTGAACTGCTACGCCTAGATGTTGTACTTATGTGTTTTGGCATCCATGTTGGATGCATAGTCGTCGGTGGTCTTTTTCTTCGCGGTCAGAGGCGTCAGTAAACAAGAGAAGTCATAATCTTCATCTGTGTCTCTGATCGAATCTAACCCTCCTGACACATTAGTGTGGGAGATTCTTCATTGCAAGAGAGGAAGTTACTTGCATAGGTGTTTTTTCACATGATACATTTTGGTGGCCAGATTGACCCGCCAAGGCAAGATTTATCTGCACACTTATTTCTGAGCAGACACTAGTCAACTTTATTCGGTTTATACCAGTAACCCATAAAAGTGTCACATCAATACATACTAAAAAAAAAATTGAAAGAAAATAAACATCCATATACACGAAATAAAATAAAATGTTAAAATGTCAGATCTTCAAATTCAGATACAGTTGCTGAGATTTTAACTTTTCTAGAGCTCCTTTTCCTTTCAGTGCGTTACAAATACCTTCTATCAACAAGTAAGGAAACGAGTCAAGTGCATTATGAGTGCTTGTCGGATAGGGCACATAGATTAAATACATTCACCTTCCAGGGTGTTCAATTGCTCCCCAGTGCGAAGTTCCCTAGATAATAACAGCCACTGTGCACTCCATCACATGCACCACTGTGTTTTCATGGTCATAAAAACAGTTTTTCTCTCCCATTGTTTACATGGATAACTATGGCAGAGTGGCGCTGGGGCATGCTAGTTGCCAAACACAACTAGGTATTAAAAATCAAATTTAGTCATGCTAAAGCGTGGATGCTCTTTTTCGACTCTCTGGAGGGAGGGGTAGTAATCACGTGCGATGACGCAGCCATAAATCGGCAGGTTAGCAACGGTGGAGGCTTTGATGCACCTGACCCAGTGAGGTCAGAGCGCAGTCTGCCCCTTCATTATGAGGTATTGGTGCGCAAAGATTCCTTTACGCCCTCGCTGAAACAAGAAAATACCAAAGGTTGTAGTTTTTTCTGCCCTTCGGATCTCACACGGTTTTTTGTATTTTTTATTTTTCCTAGTAAGGTACAGCGTGGATTCCCGTATGTCTCATTTAACCTGCATGATCATACTGACAGCTGAAGCAGGATGACGCTTGTATTATAGAACAGGCTGTGAAGCTGAAGTCATGTACGATTATGTTGCTCAGGCATGTGTGCCGTGTCTGCTACACTCTGGGGCCGATTCCGATCTCGGTCGGAGGCGCACCCAATACTATTCGGTCGGGAAAAAAGCCATGCGAAAGCCTGTTTCCCGACCGATCCGTACAGCACACCGAACGAGCAAGTACGATGCGCACAACAGCAAAAATTCCGGCCGAGCCGTACTCACCCAAACCAGGTCCTGTTCTCCGACCGAGGCGAATCCGGAAACGCCGAATCGAGTCGCACGGAAGGGAAAATGCAGCCCCGTCCGGCCGGACAAGTACGATGCGCTTTCCGTACGCGCCGAACCCGTCGCTACGCACGGCACGTCAAAGCATCCGGGAGAGGCGCACATAAGCTCCGAATCGCGCCACAACACGATCCACGGCTATGAGACGAACACAGCACCGACGAGGACGACGCGAAGCGACGAGGACGAAGCGAAGCGACGAGGACGAAGCCAAGCGACGAGGACGACGCGAAGCAACGAGAAGGACGAACGACACGAACCAACCATGAATCCCTTCGTCCCGATCATACCAATATTCTACATCTACTACCGGAACAGGCACGGACGCGTACGGCGCAGAAGGTAAGTCAGACACCAACCACAAAACACATACAACACGTACACGACACATCACACACATACACTGGGAATCTGAATATACTTACACCAGCAACAGCAGCACCATAGGGGCGGGATGCCCATCACCAATGCCACATATGCACACAGGGGCCTGAATGCGCGCCACCACCCCAACCCAGGGGGGCTGGATGCCTACCACTACTACTACCCTCACCCAGGGGGGCAGGATGCCTACCACTACTACCACCCTTAGCCAGGGGGCAGGATGCCCACCACTACTACCACCCTCACCCAGGGGGCAGGATGCCCACCACTACTACCACCCTCACCCACGGGGGCAGGATGCCTACCACTACTACCACCCTCACCCAGGGGGGCAGGATGCCCACCACTACTACCACCCTCACCCACGGGGGGCAGGATGCCTACCACTACTACCACCCTCACCCAGGGGGGCAGGATGCCCACCACTACTACCACCCTCAGCCAGGGGGCAGGATGCCCACCACTACTACCACCCTCACCCAGGGGGCAGGATGCCCACCACTACTACCACCCTCACCCAGGGGGGCAGGATGCCTACCACTACTACCACCCTCACCCAGGGGGGCAGGATGCCTACCACTACTACCACCCTCACCCAGGGGGGCAGGATGCCCACCACTACTACCACCCTCAGCCAAGGGGCAGGATGCCCACCACTACTACCACCCTCACCCAGGGGGGCAGGATGCCCACCACTACTACCACCCTCACCCACGGGGGCAGGATGCCTACCACTACTACCACCCTCACCCAGGGGGGCAGGATGCCCACCACTACTACCACCCTCACCCACGGGGGGCAGGATGCCTACCACTACTACCACCCTCACCCAGGGGGCAGGATGCCCACCACTACTACCACCCTTAGCCAGGGGGCTGGATGCCCACCACAACTACCACCCTCACCCAGGGGGGCAGGATGCCTACCACTACTACCACCCTTAGCCAGGGGGCAGGATGCCCACCACTACTACCACCCTCACCCAGGGGGCAGGATGCCCACCACTACTACCACCCTCGCCCACGGGGGCAGGATGCCTACCACTACTACCACCCTCACCCAGGGGGCAGGATGCCCACCACTACTACCACCCTTAGCCAGGGGGCTGGATGCCCACCACTACTACCACCCTCACCCAGGGGGGCAGGATGCCTACCACTACTACCACCCTCACCCAGGGGGGCAGGATGCCCACCACTACTACCACCCTCAGCCAGGGGGGCAGGATGCCTACCACTACTACCACCCTCACCCAGGGGGGCAGGATGCCCACCACTACTACCACCCTCACCCACGGGGGCAGGATGCCTACCACTACTACCACCCTCACCCAGGGGGGCAGGATGCCCACCACTACTACCACCCTTAGCCAGGGGGCTGGATGCCCACCACCACTACCACCCTCACCCAGGGGGGCAGGATGCCTACCACTACTACCACCCTCACCCAGGGGGGGCAGGATGCCCACCACTACTACCACCCTCAGCCAGGGGGGCAGGATGCCCACCACTACTACCACCCTCACCCAGGGGGGGCAGGATGCCTACCACTACTACCACCCTTAGCCAGGGGGCAGGATGCCCACCACTACTACCACCCTCACCCAGGGGGGGCAGGATGCCCACCACTACTACCACCCTCACCCACGGGGGGCAGGATGCCTACCACTACTACCACCCTCACCCACGGGGGGCAGGATGCCTACCACTACTACCACCCTTAGCCAGGGGGGGCAGGATGCCCACCACTACTACCACCCTCACCCAGGGGGGGCAGGATGCCCACCACTACTACCACCCTCACCCAGGGGGGGCAGGATGCCTACCACTACTACCACCCTTAGCCAGGGGGGCTGGATGCCTAGCACTACTACCACCCCCACTCATAGGATGGACAATGCATGACACAACAAGCACTCCACAACCTAGGGAATGCAAGATTAAGACATCCCCCACCACCATGACAAGCGTGTGAGCAGGCTGTGTCAAATGCCTACAACACCGAACATGACTTTGAACATACAATGTGACCCCCTAGCACATGTGCCACACATATATGTGTGTGGCACCCACAATGCAAGCAGCCCATGACCATTGTGGCAATGGGGCCTAAACCCCCATCATCACAGTGACCAAAAGGCAAGTGTGGGGTCCATAGCTGAAGCACATTTTGACCATTGTGGCAATGGGGTCTAAACCCCCATCATCACAGTGACCAAAAGGCAAGTGTGGGGTCCATAGCTGAAGCACATTTTGACCATTGTGGCAATGGGGTCTAAACCCCATCATCATAGTGACCAAAAGGTAAGTGTGGGGTCCATAGCTGAAGCACATTTTGACCATTGTGGCAATGGGGTCTACACCCTCATCATCACAGTGACCAAAAGGTAATTGTTGACAAAGAAAGAGCTGCAACTGCCAAACTGCATGGATCATTCCTGGTCACAGAACCAAAAACTCATCTGTGGCAAAGTAGTGTATGTGTCCCATTGCAACATAAATTGGGGGAGCCAAATACTGCAATGCAAATGAAACATTCCTTTGGCCATGTGCAGACAAACAACACCCATGGGGGCTGAGACCGTCAACAGTCATCAATGACACAATGACAGAAGTGACCATCAGAATGCAGAACCACATATTTGCACCAATGGGCACACAAATGCAGATACCCTGTGGAGACAGCAGATGTGAGGTGAACAGATACCATACCATGGCAGCAATGGGACACACAAACCATGATCACTGTGCTGACCGATGACCTAGGAGTCCCAGGGACAGCAGGGGAAACACACCAAACAACATACAGCCAATGGCACACCCAAGATATGCCAATGCAGTGGTGCAGATGCACAAACACAAACAGGCAGACCAACACTGTCATCATACACAGCAGGTGAGGGGTGGGGGTGCCAGTGTCCCCAGGCAACAACACAACACATGAGGAGAGCTGAATACCAATCATACAGATGTGCATACACTGCCACACTAAGCTAACTCATGGATCCAAATCCCCTATGTGGGCAAGCAGGCATTGACAGGTGAGAGGGAGCACAAAACACACATGTCACACAGGCACGTAGGAACAACAACTGACACAGCAAGTCACAGACACACCACAGCACCACCCCCAGGGCCCCCACAATGTGGTGACCCTGGGCTGAATAAAAATACCACTGTGATGACAAAGCTAAATGTCGTCCACACTGTGAACCACAGTCAGGTGTCCTGAGCAACTAACTACCATCACACCTACACAAGCACAAATCAATCAGCATGGCCAGTAAGCCAAGGCCAACATGGAGGCAGGGGACTAGCCGGGCAACAACTCTCATCTGCACACACTCAACACCACACCCTCGACCACCAACAATGTGCAGCAGTGAAGTACACATGCACTGGTGACATTGCACATGCACCCATGACTATTCCAGGGTGGTGGGTGGGAACCAAGGTGTAGAAACACATCACACATGGACACTCAACAAGACTCCTGAATGTCTGACACACTGCACACTACGCTGTACATGGACATGACGGCAATACCACACCGACCAATGGGATCCCAGCCACAGTCACACACCAATGAAGAAGCCAAGGTCACCCACAAAGAACACACATAGACAACAACCAACATTGCAGCCCGGACCCTAAGGAGTGCCAGCAGTCACACACACAACGTGTCACAATCACTGAATGATAACACAAACTGGAAATCACATGACAGGGGCAAACAACAAGTGCCAAAGGGAAACCTGACTGTGACCCATCTGCGTCAGCACACAAACTCTGCCCTGACAGCAAACACACCTATGGGTGACACCCTGATGACCAGTAATGTGCCATGCACCCACATCACAGAGAACACAGGGAGAAGACTTTGGGGGAACATAGCTCAAGTCAGCAAGCATCACAAACAGGTACAACACTAGGGATCACAGCATGCGCAGATGAATGAAAGTGAACACACAGACATGCACATACAACACACACCTTGGGCGCAGGCAATGTCACACGTGTACACACTGCCATGAGGGGACTCCACTCCTGTGTGAGGAAAGCTGTGCCATATGTTGCCTCAGTAGGGCCCCATCATGTCAGCTGAGCACTTGGTCACACAATCAACAATTAGCACCAAATGAGGGCTCCCATCACATCAGCCTGGTCATGGATGTGCCAACGGAATCATCAGCACAGATCCAACACACTTGTATAGCAATGTTGCACTGACTACACGAATGAGTCCCTCCCCATTGATGCCCAAACCTGCATGTCCACTGGAGATGGCAACACGGTCAGGGAAGTAGACAAATGCAACGATGGCAGGCACAACAGATGTGCAGGGGTGGAAGCCACAGATATGAAATTGCCAATGTAAGTAGGAAACCCATTGCCAAATACTGAACACATGACACCCTCAGATGCTGCTATTGATGACATGGATACACCACATGATAGGACACATTCCCCCTGGACCACATGGGTTCCTGCACAGTAACACTTCATAATCATGAGACCAGATATCACCATCACTGCAGCAAGGGCATGGTTAGCTGCACCAACAACATGTACATCTGAAGCATGAGCACTAGAGAAAAGAAAGTTGCTTTATTCAGCATATGTGTTGTCTGATAACGACGTCCAGAAGAAATTAGAGCAAAGGCCAATGGCCAGTCCATTGTCAAAGTTCAAACAGGGTGACACTGGCAGATGTCACCCTACGCATGCCTGCACAATACCAGGGACAATCCACTAGGAGGGGCAACCGGGGGGCAGGCCAGGCACCGCAGGGACAGGATCAGGGCTCACCAGGGGGAGTCAGGGAAGGGGTGGTGGGTGCTGGAGAGCCACTGACAACTGCAGTGGAGGTGTCTGACATGGTGTGTGCCGGCACAACTGGGGGGCATGACACAGATGTCGTGGGTGCCGGCACAACTGCAGTGGACCCTGCAGATGGGGTGGACAGGTCCGCCACTGCAGTGCCCAAGTCAGACAGGGCGGTAGTGGACTCCACTGCAGTGCCTACCTCCAGGGGAGGAGAATGGGGAACAGGCAAGGTGGGTTGGACAGAGGGGGAGGACACCCTCACCACATCAGTGGCACAGACAAGCGCAGCGGGGGGTGTGGTGCTGGGAGAGCAAGTGGCAGGGGGAGAAGGCCGGAGCATCTTGGGGATGGTATATCTGTGGGTGGGGGAACCTGGGGCAGGGTGTGGTGCGGGCACCTGTGCAGT